>JANUWF010001883.1:0-1200000 GCA_026120185.1 Voacanga thouarsii | reverse complement strand
GCTGAGTTGACTGAATCTTTGTCTTTGTTGCATCGGCTCAATTGAGCCATAATCCAACCTGAGCTGCTGCCAAATTTCCTTTGTTCCTTTGTTATTGCATCGGCTCAATTGAGCCGTTTTTCATGCATTGGCTCAATTGAACCGAAAACCATCAAATTCCACTGAAAAATTGCTGCAATCCTTTTTCATGCTGCATCTGAAATTGTTGACTTCCACTTCTGCCATGGCCCCTACCAAAATTATTCACTTTGTGTGCAATTGTCTCCTATTGCTCTTGCTGTCTATCAGCTTTGGCTTGGAGCCATGAAGCTGCCGAAATTCTGAAGGCAATGTCCTTTTCTTTTCTTCTTCTAGCCATTATTGTTGACTTCCTTTAATGCTTCTTTTCTTGCTTTTTCTTTGTTCTTCCAGTGGCAGTCCGGCACCGGCTGTCCTTCTCAGGCTAGTGTCGTCTCTATTCTAGAAAATCACGTAATTAACTCTAATTCTTCCTTATTTTTGCATAAAATTACAGAAAAGTATATTTATAAGAGAAATATCAAATAGGAAGGAATATGACTAGTTATTTCACAAAATGGCCTCAAATAACTAGGAAAAATATGACTAATTTAGGCCATATCAACTACTAAACCAGAAATTCCTCTGCCATTAAACACTGAATTTCAACCAGCCTTATAGCCTTAACAACCTTCATTCCCTTCCCATAAAATTGATAAATCCAGCCGGCACCATTGAAGAGCAAAGAAACCTCCATCAATCAAACACCATTAGCTTATCTTCTACCTCAAACAACTCCACAACTTTCTCTATTTGAAATTCAAACAAAATCAGATTATTCTCTCTCTTTCTAGCTGAAAACCAAAACTCCTAATCATCCTAGACCATTCGGCCAACATCATTCCAGATTTCATGCAGCTCTTCTCTCAAATTCTCTTAATTTTCACCAAGAACACCAAGAACACACACTACATTCCTTCAAGCCAAAACCTACCCTAAACACCTCCAATCACTCTTAAATACTCCAGATTACTCCTACTTAATCCCTAGTGTTCATTTCTAGCCTTTATAACACAAAATCTTGCAAACAAGAATTGACTATTGGATCAAAAACCAATTTTTTCTTGAAGGTCCAAGAATATTATCAATGTAAATTATGAAAAACCTTCTTGTTCACCCTCTTTCATTCAATCTTCAATGTATCATACTAATGCTCTCTCTCTCTCTCTCTCTCTCTCTCTCTCTCTCTCTCTCTCTCTCTCTCTCTCTCTCTCTCTCTCTCTCTCTCTCGGCCGAAATGGTTGATCATCAACCATGACTGTTTTTTTCCCTTGGACAACTAAAGACTCTCAATTGCGCGTTGACCTTCTTTAGCCTTCATCAAAGTAATCGACAATCAAGTATTTTTCCCTTAATCCTCCTTTTTAATTCTGAATTCATGTCTCTTAAATGTTGATAGGAGGAATGGATATGAATAAAGGATTGAGTGTATGCATGCGGATGAAAGTGATGGGGTTAGGACATGAGAATTGTCTATATGAATAAGCTATATGAATTTTCTTGATCAATGTATGATCATCATGTCTTAGGAGAGTTATGGATGTTCAAAGCATGTTAGATGTTATGACACCTATGGTCAATAGGATTTTTATGTTCTTATTTCCATTGAAGCCATGAATGATGAATATGTGTAGTGGAAATTAGCCTTGTGATAGCATGTGTTAATTCAAGCGTATGTTCATGAATGATTTAGCCTGTTAGTTGGTGTTTGGGAATGTGTTTATGAATCTTGTTTAGCAATAGGAAAATCATGATGGAAGATTATTTTCTTATTAATCCTAGGTTATTTTTATTAACAAATTTTATTATTTTAATTAGAATTATTATTACATTTTCCTTAAGAGTTTCGAAATGTATAGGAAGATTTGGAAATGGAATATTAATATTTTATTGGTCAAATAAATAATATCTTTTGGAAAATATATATATATATATAACAATAAATAAAATCTTTTAAATAAGATACTAGAATTAATTAATGACCTTGTAGACCTTAGTTAAAACTTTTACCTATATTAACAAACATTATTTATATTAAATTTTATTTGTTATTTATTAATAAAAAATTATCATAATTCAATTATTAATTTTATTTATTACTAATTATTTACTATCTATTAATTATTAATTAAAAATTTAGTGTAATTTATTATTTTATTATAATAATACTATTTAAAAATTACCATTTACTAATATTATTTAGAACTTAGTATTATTCCATATTTAGCGCTAGTTCATTTATTACTAACAATACTCAAAATTTATTATTTGAACCTATAACTTATTAGTAATTATTTTAGAATCCCTAATTATTTTAACTTACCAAGCTAGATTTATTTTATAAAATCCTTTGACATCCACCCTTACAGGTTAGGACATTAAGGTCATGGTTAGTCATGGTTGTATCTAGTTGAGCTAGGAATTATTTATATAAGGTGGGTATAGTTTGAATGTAACCTTATGCCTTGTATTTACCCAAGGTGGGGTTAGGTCGACCTTGGAGGATTTTTGAATTCAAGCAAGTAAAGGATTAGGTAAGCTCCTGTATGGAGTCATTTGAAGATAAAAAATTATTGTAGCAAGCCAAATTCAATGTGTATGATCATTCGTTGTAAAGGCAATTAAGGACTGTTTTCCTTTTTTATTTCAGTCAAGCAAATCATTTGGAAATTAAACAAGCAGTTTTACTCAAAATGCAAGACTCTTTCTAAAACCCAACTTTGACAAGAATTTTAGAAACACTTAATTACTATTTCCAAGTAAATCATTGTATGATCAATTTTCTCCCAAGTGAGACAAAAAAGGTTGAGTACTCAATAAGGGTAGACCACTAGAACTAATCTTTGATGGGTTAGGGTAAGTCTCTTAGTAGGTGGCCATCTTTGAGGGGCAAGTCCTTCCCGGATAGGATGCCAGTCCAGTAGGTCATACCGGTCCGAGCTAGTAAGTTTCAGTCAAGTGGACTGTGTGTTTTCGGACTGGACAACCGGTAGGTTTGGGTGTAAAGATGGAGGAGTATCTCATTCGGTAGGCCGTACACCTACCTTTTCTCAGCACGCTCAATATCTGGTGTTCTGACCATTATAATGTCATGGGGCCCAACGTGTGGTAACCCATGGCTACATCTTTGGGTGGTTGTATTTATTGTGCACATGTATGGTTTGGAAAGCAAAACATCAATCTTTATTTTAACATTTATTTAATGTTTGCCAGCATTTTCTCTTATGAAACTTTTACAACTTGCATGCATGAACTGTTTTACTTGAAACACTCAAAGCACACACGGCCTTATTGAGATTTTTATCTCACCACCTTTTATGCCATGTTTTCAGGTCGACCCTACTATGAAGGTCATTAGTTAGATTATTGCTTATGATTTTGAAAACTCTTTGCTGTTTTCTTTATGTGATGTTTTGAGAGATTGTAGCAGACAATATATTTTGAATTTGTTCATGTATTATTGGATTGTAAAAAGTTTAATTTTAAGTTTTTATTTTATTTTATTTTATGTGACCTAGTTATAAAGACCTCTTGTCCTATGGATGGGGCGACATCCCCGGCCCTGATGGGCCTAGGTAGTGAGGTGTTACATAGGCCATTTTTCTTCTCCTTGAAGTCCTTCTTGAATAATGCCCCTTGATTGATGAATCTCCTTTTCAACGATTGATTGGCAGCTTTCATTCTTCGATTCATCTATTTCACTTGTGTTTTCGTTGCTTAAATTGGCTCCCAAGATGCCAAAATTTGTTCCGTAAAAGTTCTAGGCCGAGTACAAGTTAGAAAATACCAAAACTCCTAAGAAATTTCAAAATCCATCCATGAACAAGAAAATCGCCGCCTTTGGGCAACATTGCACCGGCACCAACCCAACCCTTCATGGCCAGCACTGACCGAGCACTGTCGGCCTCGACGTGCTCTATTTTTGTTAGCGCTTTTCTTACTTCCAACCTAGGGCCGTTGCCGACTCCGACTCTATAGGACTAGGCCGGCACCGGCCGTGCACTTCAACAGTGACGATTTTTCATCATTTTTTCCTTCGTTCTACAATAAAACACCAAAATACCTTTCCAAATGAAAAATACCAAAAATGAATGAATGTGACTAGGTATTGCATTAAATGTATCACAAAATATCTTCAAATAACTAGGAAATTATTGATGAATTTAGCCTCTATCACATTCCCCCACACTTGAATCTTTGCTTATCTTCAAGCAAAATACTTAAGACAAGGAAAAACGAGACAAACTCTAAAAAATTTTAACTATAACAAAGCCACGATTCTCCTTCAACTTTAGACATGAACTTGTCATTCTTTCAACCTTTTGAAAACATTTGCAAATTGAAGCACTAGATAAGACATACCAAGGCCCTTGAAGTCAGGTTAAGCAAGTTTGTACTTTAGTCTAAGAAAAGTATTTCACTCTTCAAGCAAAAACATTGATAATATGTGTCATACAATTAGTTATCTACTAATTCAAGCATTATAAATTCAAAAATTGCACAACTTAAGCAATGATTCAAGGAAAGAACTGCACTTTTGTTCAAATACTTAGGGAATTAACGGCCTCAAGTGAATGGATTTCTTTTTACACACTGTATTGGCCCATTTGTAGTCATTATACATTTTTTTTCCATCATTTTTTGTCAACATTCACCTTTTTTGCTCTTTCTTGCCTTTTTACATTCGAGATAGCTTTAAGAGAGTGCATCAAACAATACTTACTACTTCTCTCCATAATAACCCCCATTTTCAACAAAGAGTCTTCAATAATAATAATAATAATAAAAGCTTCTTTTTCAACTCAAAAAATTTTTCAACTCTTAAAACAACAATTTTTTCCAATCAATATTTTTCAATTTCCTCATATTCCTTGCTCATTACTGAAAGTCAAGCAAATTTTGAATCCATAATACAAGAGTTTGTAAATAAATTTTCCTACATTCATCACATTGTCCACCATTAAACAAGATGAATAAAATAACATTCAAACATTAATGTATAAAGAAGATTAACGCAAGTTCTCAAGACATAGCATATCCAATCCAATAAACTAATTTATTAAAAATCAAACCAATTGAATGACAAAAATCATATCTCAAGTCAAAAAGATAACTACAACCTTATTATAAAAAGAATTTTGAAAAATTTTAGCTAATGTAGCCTAAAACTAGAGTATACAGAATATATTTTCAATGTTAAATTCTGCCCCACACTGAAACTAGACAATATTCTCAATAGCCAAAAATATAACAATGAAAGCAATGCCAATGGACCAAAAAAAAAAAAAAAAAAAAAAGAGGAAGAAAATAAGAAAAGAAAAAATTGCCATAATGCAGTAGCCTCCAAATGGGTGAATCCATCACAAGGAGTCATTTGGGAATGTACCTACAAAAAACACAAAAGAAACAAAAACATAAAACTAGAAAAGGAAAAGAAACTAAAATAAAATAATAAAAACAAACAACAAAGAAACCTAAGAATTGTCATGAAAATAAAAAGAGAAAAGAAAACTAAAAAAAATAAACAAGGATCAATAGAAGAATGCTCAATCATCATCATCATCCTCCTCCCCCTCATCATCATTCTCAGCCATATGGCTACTATCATCTCCTTGAGGTCCAGGGAATCACTGCATCCATTATGCCCATTGTTGCTCTTGAGCATCTTGCCTCTTATTAAAAGAAGTCACGGACTAACGAAGCTGGCATCTCGATTTGTGTCTCCATGCCCACTCTCAACTATTCTACCGACCTCTCATCGCATTCTCAAAACCAATCATGAACCACTAGCGCAAGCTTGAAATGGTGGAGTAGGATGCTCCTCCTCCACAAGTGGAAGCTCAACTTGGCTCGGGTGCTGCACATCATAAGGCATCAACCATCGCTTCACCTTAGCACTATACTGATAACCACAGCTAACTAATGTTTGCTTAGTAACTAGGTATCTCTTAGTTGTGGTCTCAGTATGTTCCACCTCAAAACAAATGCTAAAAGCTTCTACATCATCACAAGGGGGAAAACAAAAGCTTTATTGGAAAGACAAGAATGGACCATATCCCGCATAGATTGGATAATCAAAGGAGTAACCAGGATAGGTTGGGTGTGCATCATCTTATGTAGAATATAAAGGTTAATCACTCAGGACTAGTTGAACCTACTAGCCTTAGGACCAATATTGCAGGAAAGATATAAACTAGGGCATGTAGGTTGACCTCAAGGTCATTTTTAGAATATAATCCTACTTGCCCTACTTAACCACTCTTCTACATCCTTAGGGTAGCTCTCATGTCACTCACATTCCATTCAGGGACAGAAATTATCTTTTAGTTGTGGTGATCTATAGCTAACCAAGGGCCTTCATTACTAACATGTAGGATGGCAGCTAGACTCTCTCTATCCACAAAAATAGGGGTTCCATTTACCCTGATCTCAATGGTGTCAAGATGATTATTTCTTTTCTGGACCATATGAGCAGAAAACTCTTTAACTATGATATAGCAATAGGGTCCTTTCAATTAAACAATAAGCCCCCACCCCAATCGTCTAAACATCATTCCTATTTTATGGGCACAGTCTATATAGGGTGTAAAAGTGCATTCTACAATGATTTTATTAGAGTCCCTCATGGAGTACCACTCTTGATAGGAATGATCAATGAAATTAGCAGGGTGTAAGAACAGGTGGTCGATAGAGGTAGGGATAAGAGAAGATGAGGCTCTAGGCTTTTTTGGCAGATTGGCCTTTGTCTTTAGGTATGATAGGGGTGTTTGAAGATGGGTATCAAGAAAGAATGATGATGAGGTACTACAACAACACAACAACACCCTTACCCCGGTATAATCAATCCACTACGACACAATACAACACACACCCCTCAACTATTCATAATTTTCAATCAATCCATCCCAATCTCCTTTTAAATCATGCAAAAGGAAATATGGCACCATAATTCAAACCACAATATAATTCCTAACTTGTACTCAACTTGATCAGAGTATGTGAAGAACATGTCCATAGTATAATTTGTGAAAAATGTATCATAGCTAATAATATTATCTATTTAGCATGAATTTATTATTAGTGTTATGCCCTAGAGGTAATCACTTGTACGTTGTATATGACACATTTTATTTCATAAAAAGCATTATTTATCTTACAGTTTCTTTTGATTACTTTTGAATAGTATAACTATTAGATAAAGTCCCTAGTACAACACTGTGTTAAGGAAATCATGATAGAGATCATGATATGAGATTCTTACTACACTGTATAGTGTTAGTACTTAAATAGTCCCTGGTCATAGTATTAATGAGATAGGACATCATTAATGCGTTAAGACTAGCATGTGTTAAGACTTCCTGATTTGATCAGGCGATGGTTCTTATATCCGTGAGTATTGAGATATTCAAAGTTAACACGTGGATGCTTGTTAGTGGAATAAGTTTATTGGATGACCTAGCTATGAGATAATCACATCGATAACTATTTAGTGCTAGTGATATAATCTCAATATAGCAAACGTGCAAGTATCCTTAGACTTGAGATCCCCAAGGTACTTTGTTTGCTGAGCCTTATACTTTGATTCCAATTTCTGGAGCTCGATCGAGGGCCACCTATGGGATGGATATTGGGTACATTGTGAGATAAATGAAAGTAGTTGAGATGGTCAATAAAGGATTCACCACTCCTAATTGTAGGAACGAATATCTCATAGCCACTTGTAGAAATTACTACTCGAGAAGTCCTTGGCTAATGTGTAGGTGTATTGGAAACAGTTCCAATTGATGCACATCTAGAGTAGTGGGTTCCTGGTACAAGTATAATTGTATTCAGGCTAGAATTAATATATATTTTGGAGGGAGTTGGCACTAATTCCATACTCCAAACCAAATGAGATTTTGTATGGTGAAATGAGTTAATTACACTGTAGTTTGTTATTGAAGGGTTCATGTCAAGCCACTTGACTTCCTAGACTCTTGTGTGGTCATGATGTGTTGCTAGATACCACTCATGATCTGGGAATATGGGTTTATTAATTGATGAATTAATAAACCAATCCTGATTAGAATTAATAGGATTAATTCTAATTAATTAAAGATTATTAATCTCAAAGACGTTTGGATTAATTCATGTTCGCTACCAATTGACCGAGAAACTTAATAGGTCACACACAAAAGAAGAATATATACTCAAGATGTTATTTGATAACATAGCGGGGTTTATAGCGAGAAAGAGAAGTTGATATGCCCAAATTATAATTAGTTATAATTGACGGGCCAATTTGTAATTTTGAAAAATTAATGGGTTTCAATTGCAATTGTTTATTTGGAATTCTTAGATGTGCTTTTGTAGAGGCTTTTCGGTTATATAGGATATAACCCTAGTGGAAGACAAAAAGTCACATGAAAACAACTCTACAAAACCAAGAGGCACACAAGAGAGAAGTTTTTGATCTTTTGTTCTGTTCACTCTCTCTCTTTCGTGTGGTTCTCAAGAAGAACACCAAGACTCTTCTTCTTCTTCTTCTTTTTCTGTTTTTGTGAAACAAGAAGAACAAGAAAAACCCCAGCCACCGTTGTTGTTTTCTGCTAGCACAAAAAATCTTGGTACTTAAGTGTGATTCTCCGTGTGGATTTCTGTTAGAGATAATCACACACTGTAGTTATAGTAGTTGGACATACAACTCGCACGGTGATTCCTCAAGAGGATTGCTGGATCGCGCCGCAATTATCATACTTGAAGAAGGAAAGTTTTGTTTTCCACACAAACAAAGAAAGGTAAAAACTATTATCTTTGTTTCTTTATTTTCTATGTATATGTCTTGTTTGCCACACATATGTAGATCTTGGGATGGTATCTTATTTTAATTCCTCCGTTGCGTTGTATATGATACGCATGAGATACCCAACATTTATTACTAAAATTATCTCAATTATCCCATAATAGCCAACATATGATCAAAATATGGAACATGTGATAGCAAAAATAATCTGTGAACCATAAACTTATACTGTTCTAGTCATAATAGAGCCACAAATTCAATGAAATTTAACCAAAAACTCCAAATTTTGCACTTTTTCCCCAAAAATATACTAAAAAAAAAGTGAAAAATCAATGGCAAGAATTTAACCGCAAGAATGTAAGAAAAATCATACCTTTATGTTCTCTAATGCATGGGTAGGCAAAATGTGCAATCCTTTTGAAGAAATCTTCACTTAAAAGTGGAGAATTGAAAGTGTGTTCTTGAAGAAAAAGTTAGATTTTTTTGAAGATGTAATTCATAGATTCAACAAAAACAAGAAGATTTGATGTTGGATTGGTGTTTTTAAAGGCAAAAATTAATCCGGTGGTGTTTGGAGATGATGAAATGGTGTGGGGTTGAGTGAAAAATTGAGGAAAGTTGGAAAAGTTTGAAAACAAATGGCCATAATCGGCCATTTAGAGAAGAAGCCCGACAGAAGCTAGTGTCGGCTCAGTGCGCCTGGGCCGGCGCTAGCCTAAGTCTATTTAGCTTGGAAATTTTTAATTTTTAATTTTTATTTAATAAAAGCAACAATAATGAAAAAAACATAATCATGAAGAAAATGCAATTGTCCCATAAATTAAAAATATAGAAAGATAAACAAAAGCAAACAAAAATTAAAGAGATGTCCCAAATACATGAAAACCAAAGTAGTGAAAATTCATCTTTTTTCCACGGTCTTGATCACGTAGATTTGTTTTGGTGTTCCCAAGAAGAGATCTAGTTTGACAATCTCCAAAAAGCATGGCCAATTGTCCAGTTTGATTTTTACGATTGTGCATTGATGCCTCCAAATTCCTTGTCATAGCATCTACTCTTTGGAACCTTGCCTCAGTTGAGCCCACCATTTGTTAACCAACTCCTCTAATAATGGATATGAAGGTGGTGCATTGTAGGTTAAGGAGGGTTGAGTCCTTTGATTGCCACCAAAATTAGAAGGGCCTTACCTAGGTTGATCTTGATTTGTCCATGAAAAATTAGGATGGTTCCTCTAACCAGAACTATATGTAGCAAAATAGGGATTATTACCTTGTCGCCCATTACTCATTAAAGTTGCTTGTTCTAAGGAATTTTAGGATGAACCCATGATTTGGCACTCATGATTGGGATACTGTGCTCCACAAAAATCACAATTAACATTCATTATCTAGCCTGAAGAGGGGTTCATCACCATTTATTCCATTTTTTGCGTAAGTACCTCAACCTTAGCTTCTAGAGCAGCTACAACATCCACCTTATGCACACCTTAAACACGAGCCCTATTCCTTGGATTGCCCATGAGTAGTTATTCATTGCAATGTTCTCCACCAACTCATATACTTCCTCCAGGGTCATAGAATTCATAGTCCCTCCAACAGATGCATCAACTAACTATTTTGAGGCAAAGTTCAGTCAGTCCTTTATGGAAATCTATATCTACATTCCTAGCTCAAACATATGATGAGGACACTTTCTAAGCATCTCCTTCCACCTTTCCCAACATTCGTAAAGGTTTTCAAAATATAATTATTGGAAGGTAAAAATGTTTGTCCTATGTTCGGCTATTCTGGCTGGGGGAAAGTACTTTGCCAAAAATTTCTCAGCCAGTCTATTGCATATGGTGATGGATCCTACTGGTAAAGATTTTAACCATAATTTGGCTCTATCCCTCAAAGAAAAAGGACAAAGTTTCAAATTTATAGCACCTTCTGAAACACCATTCATCTTGAAGGTGTTACAAATTTCTAAGAAACTAGCAAGATGGGCATTATGGTCTTCTTCCAGTAACACATTAAATTGTACCATGTTTTGGATCATTTGGATAATATTAGGTTTGATCTCAAAATTGTTCACCTAAATCCTAGATCTAGTGATGCTTGAATTTGTACTTGAAATTGCTAGCTTAGCAAAGCCATCCATGATCCTCCTACCATTATTTCCACCATTATTACCATTGTTGTTTTGGATAACTTTCATCTCTCCTATTGAACTTGGTTATCCTTTACCTAAGTGCCCTCCGAATCCTTGTCAATGTTCTTTCAATCTTATTACCAAAATCCACTGGTTCGCCTTGGGATTGTCGGGTCATACACTAAGGGCTAAGAATACAAGAAAAATAAAATGATGAGATTACAGAATTTACAAATAGTCAATTAAACATAATTAACGTGTAAAATTTCAACATAGACTTAGTTAGTTAATTGAAGTACATTTATACACACAATAAGATATGACACTTACGTACACAAAAATACGCGCGCACACACACACACACACACATATACATATAAACATGGTTGAATCAATAAAATCCAAGCTTTCATATTATTGTTCCCTGGCAACGGCGCTAAAAACTTGATATGTAAATTTCAGGTGTAAAAAAATAAAATAAATTTAAATTCATCCATAGCCAAGTTTTAATTAAAACACCAATCTCTAAATTACACATATGAGCAAGTACACTCATCGCGAGCATAGTATAGGAAATAAACGAGTATTGATCCTCAAAGAAAAACTACCGTTAGTTACCGTTCATTCATTTTTAAACCAATCCAATAAAGTGATAAGAAAATAAAAAAGAAATAAAGAAAAATACACACAACTCAAGGATCAAAGAATATGCAATTTAGACAAATATTCTTGTTAAGGCATGGTAATGAATTAATTAGCAAGTATCACAATTAATTGTTATCTTGGTGTCATAAGGCATTAAAAAAGACCCACTTCGTTTGCAATCCATGGAATCACTATCTTCTAGTTAAATTAGCGAATATATTCTCTCTCAACCAATTTACCTAAAAGATGCATTAAAATTAATCATTTCATAAACCTCTATATTCTAGATGATTTAAAGAATGAAATTAGTTAATGAATCTATATTTTAGCAATCATCAACTGATCTTTGATTACCCAAGTACTTGATAATTAGCCTATTTTTCAAGCAAGTTAAGAGATAACAAATATGAAATTAATTAAATTGAAACTATTATCAACCTCTTTTTCAAGAAAGTTAACAAGAAGAATCAATTAATCAATTCCTTAATAAAAATAAGCAATCAAATCCCAAGAAAAATAATTAATTGATCAAAAGACTAAATTAACTCAAGGATCACATCATATTAGAGATTATATCAATGCCTTAACATTTCCATAGCCTAATCAATTCCAAAACATTTCCATTCTAAAAATATTTTCTTTCCCGAAATGACTTGGAATATGAACATATATAATTTGGGTCCACTCAGATATTTCATAAAATCATATTCTCATGCTATAGCTTTCGTAACATTTATGCATGAAGTGCAATCATAAGTTGCTTAATGAAATTCATGCAGGGTTTTCAAATCATTTCATCATATGAGTATGACTTATCAAAATAAATCATGCTTAAATAGTGCATAATCATTTATGCTTCCAAATGATTCATAATATTTTTAATAAAATAAACTAGCATGCTTCATAATATTTTTCTCACAAAAGAGCTTTATTGAAAACGTTGTGTGGATGTAGGGACCTCAAATATCTTATCATTTAGCAACATAAATATTCGCTAAGTCATCACTAATGTTTAACAATGAATGGTCTACAACAATGATCATTCATAATGCATTTAGTATTCTATACTTATCGACGACAATATACATATGTCCAAATATATAGTCATCTAAGGATGTCACTTCGTTTCTTATTTCATTCCATGCTTGAAATGAAATATCTTGCATGCTTGTAATCTATTTCCTTATTTCCTCTTCTTCACAAGAATATAAGGTCTTCATATACCCAATTAACTTCTCATTCATCCATGAACATAAATAAAATCACTTCATGAATTTATTTGTTCTTTAATGAAAATTCTGCAATTTCCAACTTTGTCACATCATTTTGTTTTGCTCATAACTTTCAATCCATATGCCCAAATGATGCTAAATTTGTTCCAAAATGTCCTCAAGACATACCTTGATGATTTCCAATTCATGAATCACTGATTTCCCTTCTCATTTCATTCAGTTTTTCTTACAATATCTCAGCTTTCCAATCCCTTCATTGTATTGGCAGCTTGTGGTATTTTCAACACAACTTTTTATTCACAAATCCAAATTGGGTAAAATTGGTCATAAAATGATCCTAAGACATTTAAGTACAAGTTTCAGGTCATGGGGTTCCATAACAACAATCCAATTTGTACAGTTTATGTATTCCTCAAAGCTGCTCAGAAATTCTTCAAAACAGAATTTCTGTTTTTGTTTGCTTTCTTCACACCATCTATTCCACTTTAATCCTAACAACTATATAACACTTAAACCATCTTAAATTCTATTAAAAGGGTGTTCAATTCTCTCATTTTCAGAAATACTTAGCTCAGAAAAATCATATTTGCCAACATCAAGTTCAACAAGTGCAAACAACAACATTAACAATTCATTTTCTTCAACAATTAATTCCATGTTTCCTTCCATTTCTTACACCTTTTACAGCCATGAACAAGCACCCAAACCACCATCAAAAAAACTTCATATACCTTATAAAACATAGTATATAAACCCTAAAACAAACCGGCACACATATACACACAGCAATTTTCACCAAACATAAAAATCATGCTAGACAAAAGGACAACTTTCATATTTTCCCAACAATATTCAAACCACAACAATCCTTGCAATGAAATCTACGACTTTAATTCGTGAAGTATAGCTTTTTACCATGTTTTTGTGATTCTCCAAGAACACCAAGAACACACACTCTTCTTTCTTTCTCTCTCCTTTTTCTTTTTCTCCCTAATTTTCTCTAGCTTTTCTTTCCTTTTCTTTCTCTCTTGTTTCTCTATTCTTGATGTCCATTTTTAGCTGTTGAAATACAGCTTCCACCACCATTTCTTGGTCCAAATTGTGACCAAGATTGGTCACAAAGTCCACTATTGTGGGCTATCCAATTTTTCAACTATTTTCCCATTGGTTGATTTAATTAAATAGATATTTCTTAAGCGTATTCAATAATCTTTTGCAATTAAATAATCACACAAATATTTTACTCACCCAATGATATTTTAAAACTTATTTTCATCCACCAATCATGTTACGCCACTTGTCTCAATTTCAATCACATTTCAGAATTTCTTCAGAAAATAACTATAATTTCAGTCCTATCGAAAAAATATTTTATTCCACCAATGGAATATGTAAATTGTACTAAATTCAATAGTAGAAGTAAAAATTCTCAATTCTTCCCAATTTACGGTCAAAATCCCGATTGTGGTCAAAATGACGATAATACCCCTGATAGCTCGGGTTATACCAAAATGTCCGTTGCATTACACTATTTAATTTTTGTTCTGAGCGTACCCCCAAACTCTTACTCTACTAAAAATAGTCCTAATCTAAAGATTTATGGTACGAGTAGAACAAATCCAAAATTCTATTTAGATCCCTATAAATTCTAAAATTCCAATTATATCCCTAAATATTTTTATCACACAAAAATGTTCAGTTCATTAAAGTGATCAATTCTTGTTACGAATCTTCATACAAATACTCATTCTATATTAAGTAGTCACCAGTCAAAGTGTACAAAAATGGAATGTTACACTTGTGGCAATATTGAAGGCCAATGATTGACCACCAATCTATACTAAGAAGGTAAGTTAGTAATATGTAAAACCTCTGCCTGCCCAGCTAGTTGATACAACAGATGTAGCTCAGTTCTAGCTATCTCAAACTTCTATTCAGGATTTGAAACCACCTTTTTGTTTTATGTGTCAATCTTTAACCAGTTGCCTTCATTTCTCAATCCCAAAATAGTAACAAGCAACTTTCTAGTCAGGCTAATGTAAACTCCTCTGACTGTGGTATCAATGTTTCTCAAATTATCCTACTTCATAGCCTCTATGTTTGCATAAAACTCCTTGACCAAAGTGGGATGGTAAACTCCTTTCAAACCTAAGATAGGCCCTTAACCAACCTACTTGAAGAATCCATACATGCATCAAATATGCATTACACAGCAGAAATAAAAGGATTGTATGACAAGAGGACCACTTGTATGTGTAAGGCGGATCAAAAGATTAAAATATACCTTTCTCTCGAATGTCTCTATTGTTCAAAAATTTTCTTCCGACTGCTGAAGGCGTGATCTAGCATAAACCACGTCTTCGCCACTGGAGTCCAAGCGCAGAACTCCCTCTAGTATCATCCACATGAAGTATGCTCTTAAGGAAACCAAAAACTCTCTGCTAGGAGAATTACTTGGCCACTAAAGCAACTTACGAAGAAGAGATAGGAAAAAGACGTGTGTATCAAAACTCACAGAAAAAGATTTTCTCTGTTAATTTTTGAAAAACAATTGTGGCTTATTCTAAGGGAAAAATCACAAAAAATAGCCGCGGATCAACATCATTCGAATTCTAAAAGAATTAGAATTCTTTAATTGTAATTGGAACCTACAAGTTCTCATAATTATAATTTGGCCAAAAAAATATAACTAATTATAATTTAGCCCCAAAAAAATTTATACTTCTCACAGTTAACCCCGTAATGTTATCAAATAACATCTCGAGTACATAATCCTCTATTATGTGTAACCTATTAGGTTTCCCAGTCTATTGGTAGCGAATATGAATTAATGCAAACGTCTTTCATATTAATAATCCTTAATATTTTAGAATTAATCTATTAATTCTAAGCACAATTGGTTTATTAATTCATCAATTAATAAATCCATATGCAGCAGATCATGAGCAGTATCTAGCAATACATCATGACCCCCTAAAAGTCCAAGAAGTCAAATTGCTTGACATGAACCCTTCAATAACAAACTACAGTGCAATAAACTCCTTTTACCATATAATATCTCATTCGGCTTGGAGTAGGAAATTGGTCCCAACTCCCTCAAGAATATATATTAATTCTGGAATGAATATATTAGTACTTGTACCAGGAATCCACTACATTACATGTGTATCAATTAGAACTATTTACAACACATAATAACCTTGGCCAAAGATTTCATGAGTAGTAATTCCAACAAGTGGCCGTGATATATTCACCCCTACTATTAAGAGTGGTGAATCATTTATTAACCCTCTCAACTACTTTTGTTTACCTCACATTGTACACAATATCTATCCCATAGGTGGCCCTTGATCTGGCTTAAGAGATTAGAATCAAAATACAACGCTCAACAAATAAAGTACCTTAGAGATCTCAAGTCTAAAGATACTTGCACGTTTGCTATAATAAGATTCTATCATTGGCACTACATAGTTATCCAATATACTTGTTCTATTAACAAACATCCACATGCTAATTTTGTGTATCTCAATACTCACAGATATGAGAACTACCACCTAATCGGATCAGGAAGTCTAACACGTGATACTCTTAACGTATTAATGATGTCATATCTCATTAATACTATGACTAGGGATTATTTTAGTACTAACACTATAAAGTGTAGTAGAATCTCACATCATTATCTCTATCATGATTTTCTTAACACAGTATTATATTAGGGACTTTATCTAACAGTTATTTTACATGAAAGTAAAGAAAAAAAACTGAAAGATAAATAATATCTTGTATTATAAAATAAATATGTCATATACAAAGTACAAGTGATTGCCTCTAGGGCACAATGCTAACAAACTCCCACTTGCACTATAACCAATCATTCATGTATCTAATACCGAACGACTAAATATGCCTATCATGTTTCTTTTGGGATAATGCTTTTGTAAGTGGGTGAGCTATGTTCTTATCTGTGAGAACTCTTTCTCTATCTTTACATCATTCCTATCTATGATCACCCGGATCAGATAATAGCATCGCAGTACGTGTTTGGATCATTGGTGAGACCGTGGCACCTTTGCTTGTGCAATGGCTTCATTGTTGTTAAAATACAAGGATATTGGACTAACAACTCTAGGGATCACACCCAATTCCACCAGAAACTTCTTGATCTAAACGACTTCCTTAGCTACTTCAGAAGTGGCTATGTACTCAGCTTCTGTCATAGAGTCAGCAATAGTCTCTTATTTGGAACTCTTCCAACTTATTACCCCTCTACACAACACAAACATGTAGCTAGATTTTGATTTGAAATCATCTTTGTCAGATTGAAAACTGGCATCAGTATACCCATTCACTTTCAAATTACCTTCTCCATAAACCAAGAACATATCCTTAGTCATTCGCAAGTACTTAAGGATGTTCTTTACAGCCGTCTAATAATTTTCACCAGGGCCAGATTGGTATCTGCTCATCAAACTAAGAGCACAGGATACATCGGGACTTGTACATATCATAGTATACATGATAGATCCAACTGCTGAAGCATATGGAATCTTACTCATATGATCCCTTTCAACTTATGTTTTAGGAGACATCGATTTTAAAAGGCTTATCCCATAGGACATGGGTAAGAAATATTTTTTATATTGATCCATACTATACTAAACCTCTTTAGCACTTTATTTATGTACCTAGCAACCTTTTTAACCTATCTCTATAGATCCTTATTCCAAGAATATAAGCTACTTTTCTAAGGTCTTTCATGGAGAATTTCTTGGACAGCCAAACTTTAACTAATTGAAAGATAGGTACATCATTTCCTATTAGCAATATGTCATCTATATAAAGTAATAAGAAAATGATTGCGCTTCTACTAACCTTCTTGTACATACAAGGCTCATCCATGTTTTAAATGAAACCAAAGTCTTTCATAGTTTTATTAAAATGGATGTTTCAACTCCTACCCGCTTGTTTAAATCTATAAATAGACATTTGCAACTTGCACATTTTTGTACTATCATTGGATATGAAACCCTCAGGTTGTGTCTATACACTTCCTTAGTTAGATTTCCATTTAGGAAAGTTATTTTCACATCCATTTGTCAGATCTCATAATCATGATGAGCGGCAATGACTAGTAGTATCATGATTGATTTTAGCATAGCTACTGGTGAGAAGGTTTCGTCATAGTCAATACCATGTTGTTGACGATAACCATTAGCCACTAGTCGTGTTTTATGAGTAACTACATTACTATCCATGTCAGTTTTCTTCTTGAAAATTCATTTGCACACAATAGGTTTGATTTCGTTAGATAGATCAACCAAAGTCCATACTTGGTTATCGTACAATGAATCCATCTCTAATTTCATGGCCTTAAGCCATTTGTTAGGTTCTAAACTATTCAAAACCTGTAGGTAGTAGGCTCATCTTTATCTATGAGCAATACGTCATTGTGGCCACTAATGAGAAATCTATATCTCTCAGGAGCCACACGTTTCTTACTCGACTTACGAGGATCTTGTGTGGTAAAAGATTCATCAATTCTCTCAATAGATGTGGGATCAGACGATTGACCCTTGTTTGTTTATTCTTCTTGAACTTCACTAAGTTCAATTTTACTCCCATTATCCTCTTTGAGCATTTGCTCCTTCTCTAAGAAGACATCATGTTTTGGAAACAAACACTTTATTTCCGAAGGGGAGATAGAAGAAATACCCGAAAGATTCTTTTGGATAACTCACAAACAAACACTTGTTAGACTTACTTTCAAGTTTCTATGACTGTGGCCTTTGGACAAAGGCAGGACAACCTCATACTCTCAAATGAAATAGCCTTGGTTTCTTGCCAAAGAACATCTTAAATGGGGTAGTGTCAACTGTTTTTGATAGAACTCTGTTTAGAATATAAACAAAAGTCTCTAGTACGTACCCTAAAACGATTTTGGTAAGTTTGCAGAAGCCATCATGGTCTGTAACATGTCTAGAAGGGTTCAATTCCTTCTCTTAGATATACTGTTATGTAGAGGTATATGTGGTGGAGTCCATTGAGATAAAATCCCATTATCTCTAAGATAACCCTGAAACTCCTCACTTAAGTATTGACCTCCTCGATCCGATCTTAGAGTCTTAATACTTTTACCAAGTTGTTTCTCTACTTCATTCTTGAAATCTTTGAACTTTTCAAAAACTTCAGATTTATATTTATTAAGTACAAATACTCATATCGTGACAAATCATTGATAAAGGTTATGAAATAGTTATAACCTCTTCTGGCTTGTATAAACATTGGGCCACATACATCAGAATGTATGAGTTTTAATAAATTTTGGCCCTTTTTTCTTTTCCAGAAAAATGAGTTTTAGCCATTTTACCTAGTAAGCAAGACTCGCAAGTGCCATTATGATTCATAATCAAATGACCATAAGTCACCAAGCTTACGTAACTTAAAAACACGATTCATGTTTAAATGGTCTAAACGACAATGCCATAAGTAAGAGGTGTTTAGATTATCAATCTTTGGTTTCTTATTATTTATATTGAGAATTGGATTATCCATGTCTATAAAATATAAACAATTAACCAAAGTTGCAAAACCATCATTAATATCATTTAATGAAATAGAACAACATTTATTCTTAAATATCGAATGAAATCTAAACATGTCTAAGCACGCAACTGAGATAATATATTTCGTTAAAACTGGTACAAAAATTATAGTTTTGTAGTTCTAAAACTAAACTCGAAGGTAGGTTCAGCTCGTATGCCCCCACAGCAAGTACAGTAACCTTTGCTCCATTTGCAGTACGCAAGTCCATATTGCTTTTCTCTAGCCTTCTACAGACCTTTAGTCCCTGCAAATTATTGCACAAATACGATCTATATATGGTATTTAATACCCATATCTTAATTCTAAAGGTGGTATTTATCTTAAACATAAACATATCATGAGTAGAAGTAAAAGTGCTTGCAAGCTTCTCATTCTGCTTCTTTTCCTTAATGGTCTCCAAATAGGTGATGCGTAAATTTTGGGTATATAAAATAATCAATTTTAAATCCACCCCTTAATCAAGTTTTACTTAAAATATTAATCTTAAAATACACATACGAGTAAGTATACTCATCGCAAGCATAGTATAGAAAATTAATGAGTATCGATCCTCAAAAGAACAAGTACACACTAATCATTTTTCTTTCATTATTTAACCATCTCAAATAAAGTAAGAAAAGAATAAAAAGAAAAATAAAAGAAATATATACAACTCAAGGATATAGGTTTATGCAATTTGGACAATTATCCTAGAAAACATAATAATGAATCAATTGCCAATTTTGTCAATTAATTATCATCTTGGCATCATGAAGGAACGCACAGTAAAATTCAATCATTTGTCAAGTCATGAATTTACTTAGGAAAATTTCACTTGTTTGTCAATCCATGGAATCTTATATTTTGATTCATATTAACAAATTTGTCAATCAAGCTAACATAAACAAAACATGCATTAAGCTCATCATTCATATCTTGATTCAATTAGTAGATTTGTCAATGTAGCCATCCTAACCAAAATATGCATGAATCTCAATTCCTTAAAGACATGAAATTAACTAATAACCCTATGTTAAGGTGAAATTAACTTAACCTTTGATCACTTAGTTCTAAAATCCTAAGTTCATCGTTCAAATCCATTAAGATTTAACAAATACGAAATCAATGCAACGAAACTCCTAACATCTTTGTGTCGAAGTTAATTGCATCAATGACCAAAGAAATTAAGAAATCAGACACTAAAGATGACAAATAATTGATCAAATAACTAAATTAATACAAAATTATGAATCCAAAAATAATGTTAAATTACAACAAAAACATTAAATGCAGCATTACTAAAGAAAAAGAAGACAAAGAGAAAAGAAAGCACTCATAGACAAGCTTCTTTTTTCTTCCTTGAAGACTCCCTTTGAACAATTATCCTTGATTTGGGTGAACAACTCCTTCAATGAGAGAATCATAATTTATGCTATGTAATTCACCTCTCTATGTTGTATATCTCTAACTCTCGTGTTCTCTTATGCTTTTATAGGCCTTTTGGATACCAATTTCGTGGTTGAGGAAGTCTTGACCGGGTAGAAATAGGAAAATACCAAAATCCTTGGATAAGCCCTAATTCCGCATACAGAATTTTTGCCTCCAAAGCATATCTGGCGTTAGGTACCTTTGACCCATTTGGAGCCAGATGCACTATGTTATTCCTCTATTTTTGCTCTATTTTTTTACCATCTCTCCTTGACAGATAAAATGGACCCGATGCCAGGCACATTTGCCAGACCTGGCACCAGGTATGTTATGGAAAAATGCCTAAAACTTGCTCAATTTCTACTACTGGAACAAAATGGACCCGGCGCTTGGTCCATTGGTTTGGCCTGGCACTAGGTTCATTCTAGTTCTGTGCACTTTCTACTTGATTTTAACTTAAATCTGTACATATTTGCCAAAAAAATCTTTTACAAATAAAATGTCAAGTAGGAAAGAATATGCCTAGTTATTACAACAAATGTATCTTAAAACACCATCAAATGACTAGGAAAAGAATAGTGATTTTTACCCCTATTATATATCCCCATACTTGAACATTTGCTTGTCCTCAAGCAAAACACTTTAGTCCAAGAAAAATTCTCAAGAAAGCACAAGTTGTTTTTCTCTCATTCAAAAGTTTCTTCATCATAACAAAGATCATGTCTTCCTTTCAAACTTTAGATACAACCCTTGCCATTCATACCCTTTGAAATAATTTCAAACTTTGAAACATTGGACAAGACATCACAAAACTCTTGAAGTCAGATTAATCAAGTGTATACCTTAGTCTAAAAAAATTATTTCACTCTTCAAGTAAAAAATGTAGCTAACATGAATCACATAAGTCAAACTATCTACCAACTCGAGCATTATAAATCCAAAAATTGCATAACTTAAGTTATGATGTGAGGAAAGCACTCTAAATTTTTTCTCTCAAATTTTTTCAATGACTTAGGGAATTGATAGCCTCAAGTGCATGGATTTCTCTTTACGCACCGTATTGGCCCCTTTTTCAGTCATCACTCATCATTTTTCTCTCACTAATTTTTTTCTTTCTTTCTTTGCTCTTTCTTGCCTTTTTACCTTCAGGATAGCCTCAAGAGAGTGCACCGAATACACTTACTACTTCTCCCCATATTGACCCCCTTTTCAGCTAAAGGTTTTCAACGATCATCAATAAGAGCCTTTTTTTTTCTAAATTCACACCAACAATAGTGTTTTTTCCCCTTATTGTTTTTCTCTCAACTCTAATCAAATTTTTTAGCACTCTCCTCAATCTTTCCTCTCAAAGATCTTTTTTCAACTCACAATTTTTTTTCATCATAACTCAAAGCTACCAAAATTTTAACTCATAATACAAAAGTTAGCCAATATCTCTTCCCATATTCATCATATCTTCTATATTTCAACTAGATAAGTTAAATAACATTCAAACAGCAATGCATAAACAAGATTAATCAAAATTCTCAAGTCTTGACAATTATCTTTTCCAATAAAACTAATTTCATCAAACTCCACCTAATGAATGACAAAACTCATATCTAAGTAAGAAAAAGAATTACAACCTTGCTTAACTACTGAAATTTTTGAGAAAAAAAAGTTATCACAAACACAAAATATATTCATCAAATAATATGGAAAAGTACTTCTTCAACCTTTATTCTAACCCCCCCCCTCCCAACTTAAATTAGACATTGTCCCCAATGGCCAAAGATAGAATAATAAAAGTACAACCACGAAGACCAAGATGAAGAAAGAAGAAGAATAAAGTGAAAAAGATACTTCCATTACATTGTCGTGCTACCAGGTTTTAATCTACCTCAAGGAAGGGTTAGTACAAGAGTACCTACTAAAAGAAAAGAAACAAAAGAAAGAAAACATAAATCTAGAAAAAGAACAAAAACAAGATAATAACATATGGAAAGAATAAAGAAAATTAAGTACAAAGGAGTAAGGAATCGTCAAAGCTCATAAAGAAGAACGTCGAGATGCGCTAATGAGTCAGTTCGTCTCCCAAATATGGTTTTAATTTACTTCTACTCACCTTAATGATCCCTTGAGTTGGGTGAGAAACCGCAATAACCCCAAATGGACAAATTTGATGTATCTCATACGGCCCCGACCATCAAGATCTTAACTTACGAGGGAAAAGTTGAAGCCTAGAATTAAAGACTAACACTTTATCTCCTTTTTGAAACTCATGGGGAGAACGAATATGTCTATCATACCACCATTTCATCTTATTGTTGTAAATCCTCAAATTATGGTAGGCATCGTTGCGCCACTCATCCAACTCATTCACTTAAAGTATTCTTTCTTTTCTTCCAAGATGGAGCTCAAAATTGACACGCTTGATGGCCCAATGAGCCCTCTGTTCAACTTCTACTGGTAGATGACAAGATTTCCCATACACTAAACAATAGGGGGGTCGTACCAATAGGAGTTTTAAAAGCAATCTTATAAGCCCAAAGAGTATCATTTAGCTTTAAACTCCAATCCTTTCGTGTATGATTGAGCACTTTTTCCAAGATTCTTTTTAATTTTCTATTGACCACTAGTTTGCAAATAATATGGAGTAGCAACCTTATGAATAACCCCTAAATGTTTGAGAACTTTATCTAGTTAGGTATTACAAAAGTGGGTTCCGCTATCACTAATGAGCACCTTAGGTACTCCAAATCCGGTGAAAAGTTTTTTTTAGAAATTTTACAACAACTTATGCATCATTAGTAGGCAATGCTTGCACCTCAACCCACTTTGATACATACTCAACCGCCACCAAGATGTATTTGTTACCCAAAGAACTAGGAAATGGACCCATGAAATCAATCCCCCAATAATAAAAAATTTCACAAGATTAAAAAATTTGTAATGGCATCTCATTAGATTTAGAGATGTCACCTGTACGTTGACACCTATCACAACTTTGAACAAACCTTTGAGCATCCTTGAAGAGTGTAGGCCAATAAAAACTAGACTCTAGTACATTTCTTGCGGTATTGTTAGCTTGGTAGTGGCCTCCCACGGGTCCTTCATGACATTGTATCAAGATATTGACGCTTTCCATAAAATTCACATACCATCGAATGATTTGATCCGCACAACACCAGAGTAAGTATGGATCTTCCCAAAAGTAATGTTTTACCTCAGAGCAGAATATCTTCTTTTGTTGGGCATCGAAGTCATCCGGAAGAATCCTTGCAACCGAGTAATTAGCAAAATTGGCATAACAAGGTAGTTGAGATATCTCACTATCAATAAGTAAAAGTTGTTCATCCGAGAAGGTGTCATTGATGTCTCCCTCGGCCAGTGACTCAAGGTTAGGATTCTCCAACCTAGACAAGTGATCCGCAGTAAAATTTTTCATTCTCTTTTTATCCCTAATCTCAAAGTCAAATTCTTGCAACAATAAAACCCATCTTATCAATCTTAGTTTGAAATCATACTTGTTTACTAGATACTTAAGGGTAGAATGATCTGTATACACAATGACTTTGGACAAAATGAGATAAGAATAAAATTTATCAAAAGCAAACACTATTGCAAGCAACTCTTTCTCCATTGTGGTGTAGTTCTCTTGTGATGCCGTAAGAGTTTTGCTTGCATAGTAAATTAGCTGAAAGTGCTTATTACTCATTTGTCCAAGCACTGTGCCCACTGCATAGTCACTTACATCACACATTAGTTCAAAAGGAAAAGACCAATCCAGTGTAATTAAAATAGGAGAATTAATCAGTTTTGTTTTAAGCACATTAAAAGTGTTGAGACATTTTTCATCAAAATAAAAAATAGCATCTTTTTCAAGAAAAGAAGTAAGGGGTTTAGAAATCATTGAAAAATCCAAGATAAGCCTCCTGTAAAAACCTGCATGCCCAAGAATGCTTCGAAGTGCCTTTACGGAAGTCAAAGGAGGGAGTTTTTCAATTGTTTCAATTTTGGCCCTATCAACCTCAATAGCTTTTCTTGAAATCTTAGGTCCCAATACTATGCCTTCTTGCACCATGAAGTGTTATTTTTTGTGACACCCATACTAAAGACAACAACGGAAGCATATCAACACCGGGTGTAGCCCCGTCCAGTTTCCCGGACAAGAGGTCTTTATAACGGAAACAACAGAGTAAATACATATATAAAGTCGAAACTTAACAAATTCCTACACTAATGGCCACATATATACATATATTAGAGGATTTCATATAAGCCATCTCTATCTATTACAGAATACAGTACATGATCAAAAGGTAAGCTATCCAGACCTAAACTGCCGACTTTGTGGTATCGTTCTTCTATCCTAGGTCTGCTCAGCTCTGGATCCTACAAAAGGTAATTTAAAAGACACGTGTAAGTAACAAATCACCCAGTGAGTTTCGTGTGTGCTAGTGCTTAATGAAAGCATAGGGTACATATAATTTTTATGGAATAGCATATCATTTGTTTATTGGAAATAATACCAAAACTCTCTAAAAAAAAGTTTATTCAGAACTCAATCCTTTTTGGAAAACTTTATTTCAGATTTAAAATCATTACCCCTGTTTTTAAATCAAAGGCATTTCTCCAACTGAAGGTCGACCTTTATGCAAGTCCCACAGTCCATGCCTTCAGTGCTACATATTATTATACTGAGACCACAACCTTCAATACTCAAACATATGTCGCATGAATACGCACACCACAGTGTACTTATTCTCAGGTATGCCGCAACATACCTAGTGTACCACAACACAAAATCTTTTACTTGCACCATAGGCCAAGGGTCCCAATCCTGATGTCAATCATCATCGAAACGGAAAGGAGTCAAATGCATTGAGTGCCCCCGCCCAGCATCTAGCGAATGACTCAAAATAAGAAGCGCCTACATACGTGGCACTTGGTAGGTGCTAAACGGCTAGCCAATGCAACTTATCTCAATGTTCCATCACCCTATTTAGAGTAAGACAATCTCTAAAACTAGCTAAGTTACTTGAGATTGTCTACCTTTAACATAAGCTAGTACAAGGATCAAAGTCCTTACTGAGTACTTAAATTACCAATACCAATCCCTTCTGACAAATCAGGCTAGAGGGTTATCTGATCCCGCAAGATTATCAAATCAAAACATTTTTGGGGCAAAATCACATTTTCCAGAATTTGATCCACTAACTCACAAGTCAGATTATTATTCACATAAGCTCCGCAGAGCTAATCAATTCATTCCATAGGCACATTAGGCCCAAAAAAAAAAAAAAATTCAAGGATCAAAAGATATTTTTCAAAAGTCAATCTCATCAAGAGATCATTTTCCAAAATCATGTTGAAATAGGATAAAGAGTTATGTTCACACATCAAAACATATTTCCAAAAATATTCGGGTCATTGTCCCCGTACTCAATCACAAAAGTCATTTTTCAAGGGCATTCGGGCCATTTTATCTATACTCGATTCCAAAAGACTTTTCGAAGGTATTCGGGTCATCTTACCCTTACCCGATTTGAAAAGTATTCACAAGAGTTTCAATAAGTCATTTATCGAATAACCAATTTCAAAGGTTTGCATAAAACATTCCAATAAGGACATTTGGACCATTTTTCAAATACCCGATTCCAAAAGAAACTCATATAAAAAAAAAATCAGAATTATAATCCAAAAAGAGGATTAAATTCAAAGTTTTCAAACACATTTTTCGTAAAATGTTTCAATAAGGGCATTTCAGTCAATTTATGAATACCTGATTCCAAAAATCATCATTTTTCAAAAATCCTAAGTATTTAATCCAAAAAAGGACTAAATTCACAAAATTCATACTTTAATAATCCATTAAGGTTTCCAAACCAATCATGAAGTTCATTCAAACCCAAAATGGCATAAAACAAATCTTGCTCAGATAAATCTTATGCATACTCAGGAATTTCCATAACGGTATAAAACAAAACATTTCATGGAAAAGTGAAGCACGCTAGGTTTCAAAAAGTTTTAGAAATCAAAAGGACTCACCATGTGTCCGAAGTAAACCTTTCCATTCATGGCCATTAAATCACCGTCTCTACCATTTTCGATGTTCCGTTGGTCATTTACTGCTAAACCTACACCAAACATCGTTTTTCGGGTCAATTCGTGTTCAGCCAAAAAATAGTCGATGGTTGGCCGACGTGCCCGACGGGTAGCCGATGTCCAACTAATGTTTAGCCGATGGTTAGCCGATGGGGCCGATGGTTAATGAAAACGTTCAACTTTCGTTCACGCCGTTTTTTCATCGTTTGTTCAATTCTTTCGTTTTCCTTTTC
Source organism: Voacanga thouarsii (assembly GCA_026120185.1). NCBI lineage: Eukaryota > Viridiplantae > Streptophyta > Magnoliopsida > Gentianales > Apocynaceae > Voacanga > Voacanga thouarsii. The sequence goes on along the minus strand of JANUWF010001883.1, from coordinate 1,172,821 downwards.
ACATCCTTTCTCCCATCATAAACAAGCGATTCACTTCATATTTCCCCAATTATTTCATCAAAAATCATACAATTAATCATCCTTAAACTCATCCATGTTCCAAGCAAATTTCTAAATATTTGCTATTTTGACACATGATTTTGTTTCGGACATAACTTTCAATTCACAACTCCATTTCGGCTCTACAATATACAAAAATGACCGTAAGACACTTATGTTTAATAATGTATAAGCTATTTTCCAGAATTCGGGTTCCTAAGGCATGGTATTGGGTAAAAACATCCCCAATAGTTTTACCTCAATTTCACTATTCATGTTTTCCTTTGTTCTCCTTCAATCCAAACACTTATTTATCACTTAATCCGCCTCAAATGTTACTAAAACAGCCTTCATACTTCAGATTTGCAGACATATTTAGCTCAGTAAAACCATATTTTCCAATACCAATTAACATTCTCAAACAACAACAACAACCATTCATTTTCCTTTAACAATTAGTCTAGCTTTCCTTCCTATTTCACATGATTCTTTTGCGGCCATGATCCACCAATAAAATTGTCATGAAAACATCTTTAATCACCATATAAAACATAGCATAAAATCCTCCTCACCAACCGACACACACACAACACACACAATCTCGTAAACAAACTTGAATTCATGAGAAAAATTCATAAATAGCATGAATTTAACAAAAAAAATATATATAAAAGTAATCCTTATGCTTTAATCTACAAATTTAATTCTTGAAGCTTGAATGTTTACCTTATTTGTAGCTTGATTTCATTGAAAAATGCTTCAAGTTTCCCTTTTTCTCTCCAAGAACTCTTCTTCTCTCACTTTTCCTGTTTTTCTCTATTTTTTCTAGCTTTTCTTTCCTTTTCCTTTCTTTTCTTTCTCTCCTTCATTTTGTTCTTCTCTTGGACGAATTTATGGCTGTTTTACAGCCCTTCCACCGCCATTCTAGTGTCCAAAGTCAACCAACATTAATTACATTGTGCGCTATCCATTTTAAAGCTAAATTCCTATTGGTGGATTTAATTTAAATGGATAATTCTTAAGCTTATTCAATAAGCTTTTGTAATTTAATAATCCCACAAATATTTCACTACCCCAATGGTATTTTAACACTTGTTTTTATCCACCATTCACAAAATGCCACACGTCTATCTTTTAACCGCGATTTTCTCTTTTCTTTAAAAATGACCAAAATCGGGTCCGTAACAAAAAAATATTTTATTTCACCATTCAACTCCAAAAATTCCACTGAATCCATTGGTAACACAAATTCTTCAATTCGTTTTCTCCTTGGTCAAATTTGCGGTCAAAGTCGCTGGCATGGTTAAAATGACGAAAATGCTTCCGATACCCCAGGTAGCATAATTCACACCAAAATGTGCGTTTCATGGTACTGACCAATTTCTCTTTCTAGAGTACCCTTAAATTATTATTTTGTTAATAATAATAGCCTTCTGAAAATTTAGGATTCAGGTAGAATAAATCCAATAATTACATCCATGTCCTGACAAAATATTCGTCTCATTATACTGATTAACTTTTGTTCTGGACATCGATACAAATTCTCATCCTATTACCAATAGTAGCCAATCGAAAGTAAAAAATGGAATGCTACATCCTCCCCCCCTTACAAAAAATTTTGTCATTGAAATTGGTCTATACTTGGAATAAACCTGGGTACTTTTTTAGCATCTTCGCTTTCGTTTCCCAAGTTGCATCTTACACAAAATATGATTCCACGATACTTGTACAAGTGGAATTTTCTCATTCTGCAATTCCTTTTTAGTATACTCCAAAATCTTAATAGGTTTTTCCTTATTCTTCAAGTTTAGAGTCAACTCAATGGGTTCTTCATTCGAAATGTGGGGAGGATCAGCCAAATACTTTCAAAGTTGGGATACATAAAACATGCCATGAAAATCTTGAAGTTCTACTGGTAACTCCAATCAATAGTCTATTTTCCCAATCCTCTCGAAAATAGGGTATGGTCCGGCGTCTTTTCTTGTTCTTTAATTCCCAAGTTTCGTCGTGGAATGAACTTCAAGAATACTTGATCCCTTTCAGTAAATTCCAAATCTCTTCCACATCGATCTGCATAACTTTTTTGTCTACTCTACGCTACTTCTAACTTAGTTTTGATTGTCTCTATAGCTTATTGGACCTTTTCAAGATCAAAAGCATCTTGTTCATCTATTCTCCCTCCTAAACTTTCCCAATATAACAGGAACTAACATTTTCTTCCATATAAAGCTACAAACGGGGCCATTCCAATTCGTATGCAAATTCTGCATATGCTAAATTATCAATCCTCTTATTTTCAAAAATCTAAAGCATAGGCCCTCAACATGTCTTTCATAGCTCTATTTACTTGTTTTGTCTCTTCATCCATTTGTGGGTGCGCTACTGCATTGAATTTTAATGTTGTCCTGTATTTCTACTATAACTTAGTCTAAAACTTCAAAGTAAATTTGGGGTTTCAGTCCAGCACAATACTAGGGGGGTACTCTATGAAGTCTAATTACTTCCTCTATATAGATTTTACTTAACTTCTCTAGAGAATCCCATTGATTGATAGGGATGAAATGAGTGGACTTAGTCAATCGATCCACTATCACCCATATAATATCTCACTGTCCTATTGCCATGGCCAATCCCGTAATGAAATCCATAGTAATTTCACTCTATTTCCATGATAGAGTTGGGTTATAGTGGTAACACTCTTCAAGCCGTTGCTGATTGGCTTCACTTGCTGACAAGTTAAATATCGAGCTACAAAATCTGAGATATCCTTCTTTATACCAATCCACTGATAATGCCATTTTAAGTCCTAACACATCTTTACGGCTCCTGAATGGATAGTATACTTACTTCAAGGTATCTTCATTAAAACATCTTATCTCATCGCAAACTATTTCAAGATACAATACCAATCTTGGTAATGAATGATTCTATTACTGAGAATGTTAGAATAGGAGCAGAATTTAATCCTTCTCTCAACTCTTGGAAATTTCTCTCATACTTCTTGGTTCTTACACAAGGAACTTCCTTTTGGGCAGGTCGAGTTAATGGTGAAACTATCTTAGAGAGTTCCCTCAATAAATCTTTGATAATATCCTACCAATCTCAGGAAACTTCAGATTTCGGTCAGAGTCTCGGGACATTTCCAATTTGGCATCACTTCAACATTTGCAGGATCCACTATAATCCTGTCATTGGATATCATATGTCCCAAAAATACTACTTCCTACAACCAAAACTCACACTTACTAAATTTCGCATATAATTTAGTCTCTCTTAACTTTCCTAAGACTTTTCAAAAATGCAGTTATACCAGAATGTCAACTATGAATATGGCCATAAAATTATCTATGTATGGTCAAAATGTTCAGTGCATCAAGCCCACAAAAATGCCAGAGCCATTAGTAACACCAAAGGGCATCACCACAAATTTAAAATGCCCATATCGAGTGTTAAATACCATTTTCGGTATGTCTTCTTCTTGAATCCGGACCTGGTGATATTCTTACCTCAAGTCTAATTTCAAGAAACATCCAACTCCTTACAACTCATCAAATAGTTCATTAATCATGGGTAACGGATATTTATTCTTTATAGTCACTACATTCAAACCTCGATAATCTGTACACATTCGCAATGACTTATCTTTCTTCTTAACAAATAATATGGGTGCTCACCACAGTGAAGCACTCGGTCGAATAAACTCTTGTTCCATTAATTCTTGTAGTTGTTTCTTGAGCTCCTGCAATTCTATAGGTGCCATTCTATAAGGGGTCCATAAAATTGGTTCTGCCGATGGCACTAGATCAATGGAAAACTCTACTTCTCTTTCAACAGTAACTTTTTAATTCTGCTGGAAAAACATCTAAATGCTCATTCACAACAAGAACGTCTTCGGGTTTCTTACCCTCACTTGGCTTTTTAATTACATAAGCCAAGTATCCTGTGCACCCTTTCATAATCATCTTCCGGGCCTTAAGTCTCAATACAGAAGCATTAATTTTCCTTCTAGCCTCACCTACAAATTTTAATATAGGTTTCCCAAGTTAATGGAAACATATTACTTTATGTTTACGACCAACTTGAGCATGATGTTGAGATAGTCAATCCATTCCCAAGATAATATCATAATACTCTATGGGTAAACATATCAATTTTTCTTCCAATAATTTAAGTCCTATCAAAATCTTACAATTCCTATGCAATTTCTCACTATTGATTTGCTTTCCCAATGGGGTACTAACAATCATTTCATATGAAATTTCTTTCCCTTTTATCTCCATAAAATTACGAAATGAATTGGCAACTTAGGGATGCGTAGAACTAGGATCTACCAATACTTTAGCAGTATAATAAAAAATTAAAAGCATACATTCCACCACTGCAGTCTGATTATCTGTCTTTTCTAAGGCCACTACCCAAGTGTTTACTTGTGGTTTGAGGTCTCTAGTTCTGGAGGTAGAAGCCTGCCCTGGGTTTCCTCTTCGAAATCCTGACATCTGTCCTTAGCTGTTGCCTCCAGGTTGGCTCCATCCTCTTATCCTTCATGGGTTAGGGCAATTTGAAATCTTATGCCTTATTTCCCCACAATTGAAGCATTTAAAGGTGGGTAGTCCTCCCATCGGGCTAGTCGGGCCTACCCTCCTTTGCATCTTCCTTTTCTTCTGCTATCGGGACCCTCCAGGTCTCTTCTGATTCATGCCCCAAAATCCACATCGATTCCTCCCACCTTCTTGCTCAATATCAGTCATTTCTATTCTAGAAGCCATTTCTACTGCAACGTTATAACTGGTGGGAGCCATATTTGCTAATACTCTTTGCAACTATGGCTGTAAACTCTTCACGAAATGTCTAACCCTGTCTACTTCTGAATAGACTAAGAGTGAGCAATATTTTGATAGTCTAGTGAATTTAGTAGTGTATTGCCCCATTATATGACCTCCTTGCTGAAAAGCTTGAAATTCATCCTCCTTCTTCTCTAGCACCCAAATGGGAATAAATTCCTTCGTAAAACTGGCCTTAAAAATCTGTCCTCTCCTATTCTCGTTGATTCATCTCTCTTGCCCACCAATCTTAGGCAGGTCCTTTAAGCTGGAATATAGCAAGATGTACCTTTCTTTGCTCTGAATAATTCAGGGCTGCAAAGATCTTTTCCATATGTCAATCCAATTTTCAGCCTTCTATTATGAGTCAAGTCACCCTTGAAACTGCGGAGGGTGAAATTTCAGAAAGTGCTTAAGGGCTCAATCCGACTTGACCTTACCTTGCTGACTTTCCCTACTCATACCCTCATTTACCCTAGGATTCTCAGTCAGCTGTTACATCGTGTCAGCCAGCTTTTGGAAGATCTGAAACATAGGGTGGTCCAAGGTTGTGAGATGGGGACCTTCCACCTGCGGTTCCTTCACTATTGGTTCAGGGTTATTTCAAGTAACTCGCGAGGATCGTCTGGAGGTCTGTTTAGGAGGTATCTATACAATTCATAAGATTTCACCGGTATAACAAATGTGACATAGCCAAAATGCAACCATAAAATAGGCACAGTGCAATTAGCAAAACATAACATATGTTCATTCTCATTTATCACAAAGTCAGTACAAAATTTGTGTACCAAGTACACAGTCATATACACCCACCGAACTGTACATATTATACTCTATACACACACACACACACACACACACACACACACACACACACACACACATATATATATAAGACTCCACTGCATCAACCTCCTCATCGCCATCCACATCTGGCTGCAACCAAGCTAATAGTTCTGGGTCTATCTCGAAATCCTCCTCAGGCTTCTCAACTAAAGGTACCTCCACCTCGAGTACCTCCTAGTCCTCTCCCGCATCAATAACCTCCAAATCCAGTATCTCCTCCTCAAGTACCCCGGGTACATCCCTATCAAACTCCTTCTCATCATCCTTAGATAGTACTGCACCATTAGGGATGCTATCCTCCTCCTCATCATTATCGTCCTGATGGTGTAGCTCAATATCACCACCGACCTCATCGGAGTCGTCATTTGCCTCCTCATACGGAGATGATATTCTCTTGAGAGTAGGTTTTCTCTCTACACTCAAACTCTCACCTGTCTCTTTCTTCCCTTCATCACTGTACTTGACTATTGGGCGCTTGCTCTTATTGCTCTTATCTACCATACCTATACAATAAAAAGGTTCTATCTATTCCTGTGACGATACCATAGTTCTATAAAATTAGGCTCTGATATCACTTGTAACACGTCTACTAAAAATAATAGCAGAAGCATATCAATACCGGATGTCGCCCAGTCCAATTTCCCTGACAAGGGGTCTTTATAACGGAAACAACAAAGTAAATACATATATAAGGTCTAGACTCAACAATATCCCACACTGATGGCCACAAATATACATATATCAAAGGATTTCATATATGTCATCTCTATCTATAACAAAATATAGTACATAATCCAAAAGAAAAGCTGTCCAGACCTAAACTGTCGACTCTGTGGTATTGTCCTTCAATCCATAGATTTGCTCAGCTTTGGATCCTACAAAATGTAAGTTAAAAGACATGTGTGTGTGATGAATCACCCAGTGAGTCCCGTGTGTACTAGTACTTCATGAAAGAATAGGGTACATAAAACATTAGTAGAATAGTATATCATTTGTTCAATGAAAATAATTCTAAAACTCTCTAAAGAAAAGTTTATTTTAGAACTTAATCATTTTTGGAAAACTTTATTTTAGATTTCAAATCATTGTCCCAGTTTTCAAATCACAAGCACTTCTCAAACAGAAGGTTGGCCTATATGCATGTCCCGTAATCCTTGCCTTCGGCGCCACATATCATTTTACCGAAACCGCAACCTCCAGTACTCAACTGTGCGTCGCCGGAATAAGTACATCACAACGTACTTCTGCTTAGGTATACCGTAGCATACCTAAGGTACCGCAGCACATAATTATTTACTTGCCACCATAAGCCAACGGTTCTAATCCTGACGTCAATCACCATTGAGGTGGTAAGGAGTCAAACGCACCCAGTTTCCCCGCCTGACATCCAGTGAATAACTAAAAATAAGAAGCGCCAGTAGACGTGGCAATTTCTAGGTGCTAAATAGCAAGTCAGGATGACTTATCTCAATGTTTTGTCGCCCTCTTTAGAGTAAGACAATCCCCAGAACTAGCTAGGTTACTTGGGGTTATCTACCTCTAATATGAGCTAGTACAAAGATCAGAGTCCTTCCTGAGTACTCAATGTTACCAATACCAACCCCTTCTAACTGATCAAATCAGAGGGTTATTTGATCCCGTGTGATTTTCAAATCAAAACATTTTTTGGGCAAAATCGCATTTTCTAGAATTTGAGCCTACTGACTCACAAGTCAGACCATTATTCGCATAGGCTCTGTAGAGCCAATCAATTTATTCCATAGACACATCAAGCTAATAAAACAATTTTAGGCATCAAAAGTAATTTTCCAAAAGTCAATCTCATCACGAGATATCATTTTCCAAAATTATGTTGAAACAAGATAAAGAGTTTTGTTTACACATCAAAACCTGTTAACAAGAGTATTCGGTTCATTTCCCCTGTACTCGATCACAAAAGTTGTTTTCCAAGGGCATTTGAGTCATATTACCCATGCCCGATTCCAAAAGACTTTCCGAGGGTATTCGGGTTATCTTCCCATACTCAATTTGAAAAGTGCTCACAAGAGTTCTAATAAGTCATTTACCGAATACCCGATTCCAATGTTTTAATAAAACATTCCAGTAAAGACATTTTGATCATTTTCCAAATACTCAATTTTAAAAGGAACTCATTTTAAAAAATCCAAAATTCCAATTTGAAAAAGATGATTAAATTCAAAGTTTCCAAACATATTTCTGTAAAATGTTTTAATAAGGGCATTCTAGTCAATTTATGAATACCCAATTTCAAAAATCATCATTTTCTGAAAATCCCATGTATTTAATTCAAAAAAGGACTAAATTTGCAAAATTCATACTTTAATCATCTATTAAGGTTTCCAAGTCAATTATGAAGTTCATTCAAACTCAAAATGGCATAAAACAAATCTTGCTCAGATAAACCTTAAACACACTTAGGGATTTCCAAAACAGTATAAAACATAACATTTCATGGAAAAGTGAAGCACACTAGATTTTAAAAGGTTTTAGAAATCAAAAGGACTCACCTTGTGTTCTAAGTAACTCTTTCCGTTCATGGCTGTTTAATCACCATCTCTACCGTTTTCGACGTTCCGTTGGCCGTTTACCGCTAAACCTACACCAAACATCATTTTTGGGTCAATTGGTGTCCGGCCGAAAAATAGCCAATAGTTGGCTGATGTCCAACTGACGAGGCCGACGGTTAAGAAAAACGTTCAACTTTCGTTCACGTCGTTTTTTCGTCGTTTGTTCGATTATTTCATTTTCCATTTTTCCAAATCCTTTCTCCCTTCATAAACAAGGGATTCACTTCATATTTCCCCAATTATTTCATCTAAAATCATACAATTAAACACCCTTAATTTCCTCCATGTTCCAAGCAAATTTCTGAAAATTTGCTGTTTTGACATATGGTTTTGTTTCGGGCATAACATTCAATCCACAGCTCTGTTTCGGATCTATGATATACCAAAACGATCATAAGACTCTTATCATTAATTTGGTAAAATCCCTTTTCCAGAATTCTTATTCCGAGGCACAGTACTAGGCAAAAACATCCCAAGTAATTTTACCTCAATTTTACTATTCATGTTTTCCTTTGTTCTCCTTCAATCCAAACACTTATATATCACTTAATCCTCCTCAAATATTACTAAAACAGCCTCCATACTTCTGATTTTCAGACATATTTAGCTCTGTAAAACCATATTTTCCAATACCGATTAACATTCTCAAACAACAACAATATCCATTCATTTTCCTTTAACAATTATTCTAGCTTTCCTTCCTATTTCACATGATTCTTTTGCAGCCATGATCCACCAATAAAACCATCATGAAAACATCTTTAATCACCATATAAAACATAGCATAAAATCCTCCTCACCAACCGACACACACACAACACACACAAACTCGTAAGCAAACCTTAATTCTTGAGAAAAATTCATAAATAGCATGAATTTACCAACAAAATTTATATGAAAGTAATCCTCATGATTTAATCTACAAATTTTATTCTTGTAGCTTGAACTTTCTTTTCTTCCTCACCTTCCTTTTGTTCTTCTCTTGGAAAAATTTCTAGCTGTTTTACAGCATTTCCATCTCCATTCTAGTGTCCAAAATCAACCAACATTAATTACATTGTGGGCTATCCATTTTAAAGCTAAATTTCTATTTATGGATTTAATTTAAATGGATAATTCTTAAGCTTATTCAATAAGCTTTTGCAATTTAATAATCCCACAAATATTTCACTCCCCTAATGGTATTTTAAAACTTATTTTCATCCACCATTCACACAAAGCCACACGTCCATTTTTTAACTGCGATTTCCTATTTTCTTCAAAAATGACCAAAATCGGGTCCGTAACGGAAAAATATTTTATTTCACTATTCAACTCCAAAAATTTCACTGAATCCATTGGTGACACTCAAATTGTTCAATTATTTTTCTATTTGTTCAAATTTGCAATCAAAGTCGCAGGCGCAATCAACATAACAAAAATGCCCCCGATACCCCAAGTAGCATAATTCACACCAAAACGTGTGTTTCATCGTACTAACCAATTTCTCTTTCCAGAGTACTCTTAAATTCTTATTTTGTTAATAATAATAATAGCCTTCCAAAAATTTAGGGTACGGGTAGAACAAATTCAATATTTACATCCAAGTCCCGACAAAATATTATTGCACCAAAATATTCATCTCATTGCACCGATCAACTTTTATTCTAGACATCGATACAAATTCTCATCATATTACCAATAGTAGCCAATTGAAAGTAAAAAGGTGGGATATTACATTTTTCCTAATTAAGCATGAGGTTGGTCTCTTCACTCTATTGAAGGACATTTTCTAAATTGGTCAAACACAAATCAAAAGAATCACTAAAAATAGAGAAATCATCCATAAATACTTCCATGATATCTCCCACAAGCCCTTTAGAAATAGCCATCATACATCGTTGGAATGTTCCGGGGCCATTGCATAGACCAAAAGGTATACGTCGATATGCAAAAGTACCAAAAGGGCATGTAAAGGTAGTCTTCTCTTAATCCTCCGGTGCTATGGGAATTTGAATGTATCTTAAAAAACCATCTAAGAAGCAATAAAACTTTTGTCCAGCTAACCGTTCTAACATTTGGTCAATGAAAGGGAGGGGAAAATGATGTTTCCTAGTTGCCTAATTAATTTCCTGTAGTCAATGCACACCCTCCAACCGATTACCAATCTCATTGGGATCAACTTATTTTCTTCATTAGGGCTCACAGTCATTCCTCCCTTCTTTGGTACCACTTGTGTTGGATTAGCCCAAATACTATCAGAAATAGGGTAAATGATACAGGAATTTAAGAGTGTAATCACCTCACCTTTTACCGCATCATTGATGTTTGGGTTCAACCTACATTGGGGTTGTACTACGAGTTTGGCTCCTCCTTCCAACAAGATTTTATGAGTACAAAAGGAAGGGCTAATTCTTTTAATATCTATAATTTTTCATGCAATCACTCCATTATTTTTTCCCAATAGACTTACCAATTTGGTTTTTTGATCATAAGAATGGTCTTTGGCAATGACCATGGGCAGTTTTTCACCTTTTGCCAAAAATGCATATTCTAAGTGCTCAGGGAGGTCTTTTAAATCCAATTCTGGTGGTTTCTCAATAGATGACTTCATCTTTCCCAAACTGCCTTTTTCGATTTCCTCAAAATTTTCCAACCTATGGCCCTTAATTGAGTCATCCAAATATACACTAGATTATTCCATATAACTTTGGACAAATGATTCTTGCACAAAGTCAAACATAGGTTCATCAAGAATTTCAACCCTTAAACAAGAATCATCACAAGAACTAGGATGTTACATGCTTTTGTGGATTATTATAATGATTTCCTCGTCCCCAACCCTAAGTGTTAATTTTCCTCCATGAACATCAAATAAAGCTTTAGCAGTTGTTAAAAAAGGTCGACCTAGGATTAAAGGAACTTTAGAATCTTCATCCATGTCAAGAATTACAAAATCTGCAGGGAATATGAATTTATCCACTTTAACCAAGACATCTTTAATTCCCCTAGGATATTTAATCGATTGATCTGCAAGTTGAATACTTATCCTAGTGGGTGTGGGTTCACCTAGGCATAGCTTTTTGAAAGTTTTGTATGGTAACAAATTAATACTAGCACCTAGGTCAGCTAAAACATTGCAAAATGTAATCATACCAACAAGACAAGGAATAGATAAACTCCCTGGATCACTTTCTTTTCGTGGCATCGTCCGCGGGTCCTGCAAGATAGCTGAACACTCTTCATTGAAAACTGCAGTGGATAATTCCTCTAATATTTTTTTGTTTACAAGCATGCTTTTGAGAAATTTTGCATATTTAGGTATGTGCACTAAGGCTTCACTAAGTGGAATGTTTATATGCAGTTGTTTGAAGATTTCCAAAAATTTATCAAATTGTGCATCTTTTCTTACTTTGTGTGTGCGAGTGAGGTAGGGTACCGGTGGCTGAAAATCTGATTTTTTGGATTATTTTTCGAAAGTTTCAACAATAAAGGTTGGTTTTGGCCCATCTTCTTTAGAGGGTGCTGGTTCCATTTTGGGACTGGGCAGCTCTTTACTATTCCTTAGGGTAATGGTAGCTAAATCATGCTGTGCTTCTACCCCTAATGTTGACTTAATTACTAAATCTGTTAAAAACTAAATTTGTCGTTCCATATTTCTATTCATACCCTCAAAATTTTCCAGTGTGTCTTCTCTCTCAGAAAAACACTTAGTTACATGGGTGGTAAATTTTTCTAACACCCCTTCTAAGGCAATAGAGTCAGATGGTTGAGATGCCATTCCATGAGATGTATTAGGATACCATCCCAAGCTCCAATTGGCCATCTTACCTATACAAAAAAGCTAGTTAGTATCATATATACATATTATAATATGAAAGCCGGTTAGTTGGTTAAGGTACATGTTCACAATTTCAATTACAGAGAACTACAACATGCAGAGCCATTAATGTACAAGTACACAAGAAAACTAAATATAGCACTAGCCATACAAGGAACATATATACATATTCACATATTTACATATAAAAATATTAAGATAGTTAAAGCAACAAAATCTAAGCTTTCATGATATTGTTCCCCGGCAACGGCGCCAAAAACTTGATGCTTAAATTTTTGGTATATAAAATCATCAATTTTAAATCCAGCCCTTAATCAAGTTTTACTTAAAACATTAATCCCAAAATACACATATGAGCAAGTATACTCATCAGAAGCATAGTATAGGGAATTAACGAGTATCGATCCTCAAAGGAACAAGGAAACAATAATAACTTTTCACTCATTGTTTAATCGACCCAAATAAAGTAAGAAAAGAATAAAAAAATAAAAGAAATATATACAACTCAAGGATGTAGGTTTATACAATTTAGACAGTTATCCTAGAAAACATGACAATGAACCAATTAGCAATTCTCTCAATTAATTATCGTCATGGCATCATGAAGGAATGCACAGTAAAATTCAATCTTTTGTCAAGTCTTGAATTTACTTAGGTAAATTCCACTTGTTTGTCAATCCGTGGAATTCTATATTTTGATTCATATTAACAGATTTGTTAATCAAGCTGACATAACCAAAACATGCATTAAGCTCATCATTCATATCTTGATTTAATTACCAGATTTGTCAATCAAGCCATCCTAACTAAAATATGCATGAATCTTAATTCCTTAAAGATATGAAATTAGCTAATAAACCTATGTCAAGGAAAAATTAACTTAACCTTCGATTACTTAGTTCTAAAATCCTAACTTTATCATTCAAATCCATTAAGATTTAACAAATACGAAATCAATGCCACGAAACTCCTAACATCGTTGTGTCGAAGTCAATTAGAAGAACTCACATTAATAAGCAATTAAATCAAGTAATCAAACACCAAAGATGACAAAGAATTGATCAAATAACTAAATTAACACAAAATCATGAACTCCAAAATATTGTTAAATTATAATAAAAACATTAAATTCATCATTGCTAAAGAAAAACAAAGCACTCATAAATGAACCTCTTTCTTATTCCTTGAAGACTCCATTTGAACAATCATCTTTGACTTGGGTGAACACCTTCTTCTGTGAGAGAATAAGAATTTCTGTCCTTTAATTCACCTCTCTATGTTGTATATCTCTAACCCTTGTGTTCTCCTATGCTTTTATAGGCTTATTGGATGCTAATTTTGTGGCTGGGGAAGTCTTGACCGAGTAAGAAAAGGAAAATACCAAAATCCTTGGATAAGCCCTAATTTCACGTACAGAATTTTCGCCTTCAGAGCATACCTGGTGCTGAGTATCTTCGACCCACCTGGCATTAGGTGCACTCTGCTCTTCCTCTATTTTTGCTCTATTTTTTGCTGTCTCTTCTTGACAGGCAGAATGGACCTGGTGCCAGGTATACTTGCCAGACTTGGAGCCAGGTCTGTTCTAGAAAAACCCCTAAAGCTTACTCAACTTCTGCTACTGGAGCAGAATGGACTCGGCACCTAGTCTATTGGCTGGGCCTGGCGCTAGGTACATTCTGGTTATGTGCATTTTCTGCTCAATTGTAACGTAAATCTACACATATTTGCCAAAAATACCTTTTACAAACAAAATGTCAAATAGGAATGAATATGCCTAGTTATTACAATAAATGTATCTTAAAACACCCTCAAATAATTAGGAAAAGAATGGTGATTTTAACCCCTATTAATAGGCCTTGTAGCTGTGCCTTCAATGACCCATTTTGCCATAGTGATGGCATGGGCCTTTAGTAGTTGCATCCTTCTTCTTTACACCGCCTTTAAGCTTAGTGTGAGCTTTCTTCTTCTTCCTTTGAATCTTCTTCTTGGAAGAAGAAGATTCTACCACCAAGACCGCATTGGAATCCGTTTTCATAGAGGACTCCATAGTATTAAGAAGATTGATCAACTCAGGAATGGTGGACTTAATCTTATTCATCCGATAGTTAATCACAAATTGTGAAAAAATATTAGGTAAAGACTGTAGAACTAAGTCAACACTTAATTCATTTTCCTTAACAAACCCAAGAGATCTAAGGTTCTCAATCAAGACCAGTATTTCCAGCCCATGAGTAGCCACAGAAGCACCCTCAGTCATTTTACAATGGAATAGTTACTTCAAGATCTCATATCTCTTTGTTATAGATTGGGTGCCAAACAGCTCATGAAGATGGAGAATCATCGATTGAGCATCTATATGCTCGTGCTATTTTGTAGCTCGGGAGTCATTGATACCTGTATGATATAGGATGTCATGTCACTGTCTTCCTTGTGCTTCTTTTGGATAGCATGCTCATCAGCATGAGCATCTTTAGCTGGTGGTGGCAGAATAGGAGCATCTAGCATGTATAGAAACTTTTCTGACTTGAGAACGATTCTCAAGTTTCTATACCAGTCGAGATAGTTCGATTTCGTTAGTTTGTTGGTCTCCAAGATGCTACGTAAGTTAAGATTGGTTAACATGATACACGTGAGCTAGTTGTAAAGATAGAGAATGTTAGCTAGCTATATATGCACATGTAATGCAAATAATTAGGTCTTTAATTAATCGCATTGTTGTTCCCCTATTTTACTCAAACAAATAGCCCCCAATATTGATTTGGGAAAGCCCGTTGGAAGCTTTTCTAGTAGATCGGTATCCAAATTTCTCAAGAATAACCTTGGATTTGCCCAATAAGCCACCCTTCAGTTCAATGGTAGGTATTAAATACCAATTACATCGTATGTAATTACTGGATCATTGGGTTATTAACATCTTTTAATCTTAAAGACTTTTGTCCTACCCCAATATTTTCTCTAAATTTCTTTATGCTTGAGTTAGACCAACTGGGATAAAGAATTTAGTTAAACCTAACCTATTCATCAGGAATTTAATTCCATAACTTGAATATGTTTGATGTCGAGTAGGCTTAGGTTAGCCCAACAACCTGGTCTTGAAAAAGGACTCTCATTCTTACTATATTAATGGAAGGAATTGGGTTTAATATTAATTGAGGTATTTATTCCTTTTAGTGATTTCATCAAAAAACATGTATAAAATTGTCAATAAATCACATAAATTGAAAATCATTGTAATAAAGTGATTACGTGGTATGGCTATGGACTTTTCTTAAATTAATTTTCTCGAGCCAAAAAGGAAATTAACATGCTTAACCCTATGGGTTCATGCATGTTTTAAGTAGAAGGTCTTACACTCTCGCCTTATTTCGGTCGTCATATCCAAAAATTGAAATAATTCTATCCCTATCTAACCTATGTAATCTAATTACATAAATTTCCTAAATAAAGAAACTCAAGTTACATTCGCGGGGAGTTAGATGAGAAGAGAATTACATAATAATTATAGAAAAGGTAGGACTCACATGTCCTATTTAATAAAACCAAAAACTGTAAAAATGCATAAACAGCTATAATTTGGCTTTAGTCCATAATCATCCACCATATCGTTAATTATACTTAAACAAAAATTAAAAGTATAATTTTATTATTCCAAAATAAAATTCCTTAAATTTAATTAGGATAAAAATCTAAAATCAATATTTTAGAAAATTTATTAATTGCTAAAATCATATTTTAGGAATTAAATATTAATATATAATCTAAAATCAATATTTTAGAAAATTTATTAATTTTCAAAATATAATTTTATCCCAAATCATGGGTCTCAATGAAAAACTAATCATAATTAGATTTAATTCTCAAAACGATAATTAGTAAAAAAAAACATTTTTTTTACATATCTAAAATCACTATTTTAGATAATTTATATTAATTTCCAAAACCTATTTTAGAAATTAATATTGGTTAGTACCAAAACATAATTTCTAGGAGTCTTTAGGCGTTGAGTGGTAAAAGAAAAAAAAAAACAACTTGTGGGCCACAAAATTGAAAGTCAATTGAATGAAAAAAAAAAAAAAATTAACATGTGAAACCCACAAAAGGACAAATTTTCATGCCTGGGAGGATGAGATCCTCCAATGATCACCCAACTGACTGCCCGCTCGGGAAGATAGTCCCGAGCGAGCCACAGCTTTGAGCCGCAGCTTGGGGCCAATTGTGCCTCAAGTCGCAGCTTGGCTCCCTGCGTGCCGTGGCTTGGGCAAGAAAACCCTTTTTTTTTTCTCGCCATTTCCAAAAACAATTTCTGGATGTTCCATCTTTGATTTTCGCAGTGTTTTTCTATGAACAGACATTCCATTCATGTTCAATTCATGGAAAAACTCATGAAACAACTTCATCTTCAATCATATTTTCATAAAACAATCATTTTAGAACCAAACCAGACAACACAACATCTACAGAAAAACAAGATTACAAAAATATTTCCTATATAGAACATAAACATGAGAATCAGCTTTCAACATACAACAGAATTCATTTTGCATTCATGATGCTATTTTGAAGTCCTGGAAACAATTTCCAGAGACTAATGCATTCACCACTTTTCAAAATAGAACCCAAGATGAAAAAAAACCATTTTTCTAGAAAACAGGAAAAAAAACCCCAAGAGACTGGGAACTAAGTACAGAACAATTCCTAATCAAACGAATCATAAATTTTTTATTTTTATTTTTATGATCCAAACATATGCATGAAACAATTTCAGACATATGCAAGAAAATCAACCGAAAATAATTTTTCCAAAAACATGATCGCAGCATGAAACGGAAAATAGAGACAAACATGAAATAGCTTTCTTAGTGAATAAATGTCTGTAAAACACATACAAGTGTCTCTGATACCAGTGTTAGAATCCATACATGCATCAAATATGCATTACGTTGTGGAAATAAAAGGATTCTATGACAAGAGGACGGCATGTATATGTAAGAAAAATCAAAAGATTAAAATATACCTTTCTCTCAGATGTCTTTGTTGTTCAAAAATTTTCTTCTGACTGCTGAAGGCGTGATCCAGCACAAACCACATCTTCGCCATTGGAGTCCAAACGCAGAACTTCCTCTAGTAGTGTCCACAGGAGGTATGCTCTCAAGGAAACCAAAAACTATCTACTAGGAGAATTACTAGGCAACTAGGGTAACTCACGGAAAATGATTTTCTCTATTAATTTTTTAAAAACAATTGCGGCTTATTCTAAGGGAAAAATCCCAAAAAAATAGCTGCTGAACAATGTCTTTCGAATTCTAAAAGAATTAGATTTTTTTAATTGTAATTGAAACCTACAAGTTCTCACAATTATAATTTGGCCCAAAAAACTTCTACTTCTCACAATTAACCCCACAATGTTATCAAATAACGTCTCGAGTACATAATCCTCTATTATATGTGACCTATTAGGTTTCCCAGTCTATTAGTAGCGAATATGAATTAATCCAAATGCTTTTGAGATTACTACTCAATAATTTAGAATTAATCTATTAATTCTAAACAGGATTGTTTTATTAATTCATCAATTAATAAACCCATATTAAGTAGATCATAAGCGATATCTAGTAACACATGATGATGATGTGTTCGGACTTGGGCATAAAAATCATACAAAAACTAAGCACATTCCCAATCAAGTTTAAATTAAAACGTTCAACCTAAATCACACATATGAACAAGCATACTCATCGTTAACCGAGCATAGGGTTCAAATGAGTGTCGATCCTCCAGGAACACGTAGACATTAATCACATTTCTTTCATTGTTTAACCGAATCGATAAAGTGAAAAACAAAGAAAAACAAAATAAAAGAAAATAAAAATAAAAATATATACATGTTAAGGATGGAGAAGTATGTAATTCAAACAATTGTTTAGACAAACATGATCTTAAAGAACTCAATCATTATCATAACTAATTACTCTCTTGGCATCATGAAGGATTAAGATAGACTCACTTCTTTTTTAGTCCATGAAATCACTATCTTCTAGATAAATTAGAATCACTTGGTCTCGTCTCAATTAATTCACCTAAAAGATGCATTAAACACAATCCTTGATTAAATTCCCTTGGTCTCGGTGAATTTATAACATTAAATTAACCAATGAATCCTTAGTCTTAGCAAACATCATTAACCTTTAATTATCCAATCCTCATCAACTAACCCCATTGGTCTCGGCGAGTTACTTGACAACAAATATGAAATTAATCAATCGAAACTACCATCAACCCCCTTGGTCTCGGTGAGTTAATAAGATGAACTAACCAACTAACCTCATAATAAGCACAAGTAATTAAATACTGAGAAAAATAATCAATCAATCAAAAGATCAAATACTCTAAATATCATGAATATCTACAACAATGTTAAATTACACTAAAACAATTAAAATATCATTGTTGAAGAAAAAGAAAACAAAGGAAAGAAATAGATATTCATAGACAAGCCTTCTTCTTCTCCCTTCATAGACCCTCTTGTACAATCCTCCTTGAACTATTTATCTAGAGAAAATATTGGTGATGCACTTTAAAATAAATCTAAGTGCCTACATTGTGCACCTCCCTTTTTCTATGTACATTGGCATTTATTTATAGGCTTACAAAGTTCCTAAAAGAATCCTAAGTAAAGAAGAAGTAATTACCTACAAATAATCCAAAACCAAAAAGGAATAGAAATTGCTAAAATAAAAACCTAAGAAAAGCTAAATAAAAACCCACTAAGGAACCGCCATTGACTTTTTTGTGAATTGGAAATATGGATTTGGACTTCAATTTAATTGGGACTTGGACTTTTGATTTCGGCTTTTGTCTTCTTTTGCTGGAGAACTTCAATTCTTGTTGGCTTGGAATTGTGCTGAAGGCTTTATTTTCGTTGATTGGAATTGCTGAAATTAGCTTCCAAGTGAGCCAAAGAAATCTGCTGAAGCTACTGAAGTTGTTTCCTTGCTTGTTGTCGGCTCAATTGTACAGCCAACAACTCGAATTTCTTGTCTTTGTTGTGTCGGCTCAGTTGAGCCGTTACCTTTTCATGCTCAGCCACTGAAATCCACTTCCTTTAGCCTTTCTTTCTAATGCTTTTCCTTTCTCCTTTTTAGCCACTTTTGTTGACTTTTCTTTCTCCCTTAGCCCCACCGATTTTCTATTTTTCTTTGTTGCTGTTTTTATTCGACTTTCCTTTTGTTGTCGACTTAGATGAAGACAGCCAACATTGTTTCTTTGTTTCAAATTCCAATTCAATTCCTTTTCTCTTCTAATTGCTCTGCACTTCCCTATTTTTCCAGTGGAAAACCGACGCCGGCTGTCCTTCTCGGAACCGGCGCCGCCTATATTCTGCTTTGTGACGATTTTGCTTTATTTTACCTTTAAAATCTAAAATAATGCACAAAATACCTTTTCAAGGGTAAAATCTCAAATATAAAGGAATATGGCTAGTTATTTCATAAAATGTATCATAAAATAATATCAAATAACTAGGAAAAATATGACTAATTTAGACCCTATCACATGACCACCCAAGAGTCCAAGAAGTCAAGTGGCTTAACATAAATCCTTCAATAACAAACTTCAATGCAATAAACTCCTTTCACCATACAATATCTCATTCGGTTTGGAGTACGAAATTAGTATCAACTTCCTCCAAAATGAATATTAATTCTGGCCCGAATGGATTAGTACTTGTACCAGGAATCCACTACTCTACATGTGTATCAATTGGAACCATTTCCAATACACAATAACATTGGCTAAGGATTTCACGAGTAGTAATTCCAACAAGTAGCCATGAAATATTTTCCCTTACTATTAGGAATGCTGAATCCTTTATTAACTCTGTTAACTACTTTCGTTTACCTCACATTGTACCTAATATACATCCCATAGGCGGCGATTGAAATCAAAATACAATGCTCAGCAAACAAAATACCTTGGAAATCTTAAGTCTAAGGGTACTTGCATATTTGCTATAACGAGATTCTATCACTGGCACTACATAGTTATCCATGTGATTATCTCATATTCAAGTCATCTAATGTACTTGTTCTATTAACAAGCATCCACATGTTAACTTTAAGTATCTCAATACCCATGGGTATGAGAACCACTGCGTGATCAGATCATGAAGGCTAACACGTGCTAGTCTTAATACATTAATGATGTTCTATCTCATTAATACTACGACTAGGGATTATTTAAGTACTAACAATATACAGTGTAGAAGACACTAGGAATCTCACATCATGATCTCTATCACAATTTTCTTAACACAGTGTTGTATTAGGGACTTTTTCTTATATTTATTTTACATGAAAGTAAAGAAATCAAATTGAAAGATAAATAATGCCTTGTATTATAAAAAAAATGTGTCATATACAAAGTACAAGTGATTGCCTCTAGGGAACAACGCTAACAAAAATTAGAGGTCAACCTCGATTAAGAATGACAGGTTGAAGAAAGGGGAACTAGTGGATAGATTTGAATCGATAGGAAGGATGGAATTACATGGGAAAAAAATGATTGTACGGACTAATTGGAACAATGGGTGAAAAAGATTATTGCAATTTGAAGAAGGATTGAAAGGCTAGGTATTGCGCCATCAAAGGCTATAAAGAATATTGGGAAAAAGGGAAGGGAAATCTATTTTATTTTTCTAGAATCCATGATGTCATTGCGTTGAACTACAAGCCATCATTGAGGTGCAAAATTTTGAAACTTTAAACTAAAATGATGTCATTATAGTTAAGAACATATTCACGGTGCCATGAGGAATAACCTCCACAGTGAACTGTAAGACTTAAGCTCTGTGATTTTTTTTTTTAGTTAAACGACAAAATTTTTGTCGGACTATGATACACAGCAACGTCGCACATGACTTGCATGACACCATCGACTCCTAGGGCTTCCAATTTTTCTTTCGTATTGAAGGCTACGACGCCATGGACTATGAGTGTCACCTCATTGTGCACTTCCCATAAAATGAAAAAAATACACTTTATACACACACACACACACACACACACACACACATAAAGCAATAAAGAAATTAAAGTAATGACAAATAAATTAAGCTGAAAAATATATTTAATCACAAGGATTCATGGAAAATGACATAACAAAAGTAATACCTCAAAACATAACAGAGTAAAAAAAAGGTTAAAATGTCTAACTAAAACTCATCAACAATAAAATTTATTAAAACCAAAACAAAGCTAAAACATCTAGAACAAAATATTTTTTTTCAAGTGCAAAGGATAGCAGAAGAAGATCATGGTTTTCCACATCATCATGTGGATAGCTTTTAGTGTTCCCAGGCATGGTTCTTATAGGTCCTTCAGCAAGCATCTTCACAAGTTGACTAATTTAGCTTTCGAGGTCGTGAATTGATAGTTCTTAGTTTCTCACTAATGCCTTAACACCTTGGAAGTAAGTATTAGTGTAAGTCACCAACTTAGTAACCAAATCTTCTAATGATGGCCTTGATTAGACTTGTGGATGCGGTGGAGGCTATGGTGCACGAAATAGTAGAAGGGCTTGGGGTATTGAAGCATCGTTACCTTAAACTCCTTAATGTCTTCCTTAGTTTTGTCCTTGATTTTTCCAAGAAAAATTTGGATGATTTCACCAATTTGGATTGTAAGTATTTCTAAAAGAATTGTTATTTTTTCATTCATTCCCTATGTAATCTGTAACACCCCACTACCTAGGCCTAACAAGGCCAAGGATGTCGCCCCGTCCAAAGGACAAGGGGTCTTTATAACTAAGTCACACAATCAAAATAAAACAATACTTCAAAATTTAAAAATTATTACAATCCAAAATTTCAAGACAAATCCAAAAATAAAAATTGTTCACTCTCAACTCCAAAAGCATTACATAAATTAAATAACAGAATATCTTCCAAGCAGGCAACAACTAGCTACTCATCCCCACAGCAGGATCGACCTAAAATCATTGTAAAAAAGGTGATGAGATAAAAATCTCAGTAAGTCCGTGTGTGCTTTGAGTGTTCAGTGAAAACAATTCATGAATGCAAGGTGTAAGAACTTCATAAGAAAAATAATGGCAAGCAATAAATAAAGTTCAAAATCAAGAGTGGCGTTTTGGTTTTTCTAACCATTCAAATATAATAAAATCAACCACTCAAAAGGGCAATCATGGGTTACCACACATTGGGCTCCACAACAATACAACGGTCAAAATGCCATACTTTGTGTAGACTGACAAAAAAGTAGGTAATCGACCTACCGGGTAAGATTCTCCTCATTCTCTACACCCAAACAACACTATTTGTCCACTCCAGTAACACACAATCCACATGACTAAAACTGCTAGCTCGGACCGGCATGACTAAGTAGTACTGGCGTTTCTCTAAGTTAAGTTTATCTTCTAGAGGTGGCCTCCTGCAAGAAAACTCACTCTTGCTTTTCAAAACTAGTACTACTAGCCTACCCTTATTGAGTACTCAACGTAGTTTATCCCACTTGGGAGAGAACTGATAAAACATAACTTTACATGAAAATGGCAATCAAGGGTTTCCAAAATATTTGTCAAAGTCAGTTTTAGAAACAGTTTAGTGTTTGAATAAAATTGCTTGTTGATTTTCAAAGAATTGGTTTGACTGAAACAAAAAAGGAAACATTCCCTAATTGCCTTTACCAAATCAGTGTTCACAAACTTCAGGTTTAGCTTGCCACAATAACTTTTTGCAACAAACAAGTTTTATTCAGGAGCTTACCTGATCCTTTGCTTGAGATAGAATAACGATCTCCAAAAGCTGACCTAACCCCACCTAGGGAAACATAAACCATAATTAAACTCAAGCCAAGATTTTCTTTCACAAATAATCATAGTTCGACTTACCACACTCATGACCTTAGTGTCCCAAGCTTTAAGGCTAGATAATAATTAAAGGCTTTATAAAATAAATCTAGCTTGATATTAAAATAACTAGGATTTGTGAAATAGTTACTAATAAGTTGTAGGTTTAAATCTTGCTATAAATAAATTAGGGTTTATTTAATGAAGGGTCCTATGCCCTAGATAATATAATTTAAAATAACAATCTATTAATAATTAATTGTTAGAAAATAATTGGTAACTAAAATTAGTAGAAGTAAATTTTAATAGGTTTTGGTTAAAAGATAATATATAAATTTTAATAGTATTTATGAATATAAGACTTACAAAATTAATATTTTTCCTATCATAATTATTTATATAAAAGGCTTTATTTGATATTATTCTATATAATATCTATATATTTTATTTCTTTAATAAAAGCTATCATTTATTTGACTAAAATATCATGATTTTATATAAGAGTCCAAATCCACATTTTCCTAGGATTTTCGGAATTACTAGAAGAAATTATAGTATTAATAATTTTATTGATGAAATAAAATTAGCTTAGGGACAACAAGGTCGCGATCGTAATTCCTATTGCTAAATATAATCATGAACATACACTCTACACCAATCAACAAAACATCCAAATCATGAATAAAAACATAGATCCAAATCTACCAAGACATGATCCAACTCTACTAACATAATCATAATCACGGCCTTAATAAGAATACATGAACATAAACCCTATTCACAAAAGGTGACATAATCTCTAACATGCTTGATCATTCATACTACTCACGACATGAAGACATGCAACAAACCCTAAAATGCCATATTTTCAACCAAGACAAATCAACTCATGCATCAATCCCATTTTCATCATACAAACACATTCATTCTCATGCTTCAATCCCAACTCCATCACAAAACACATAATCAATCTCCAAATATATCACATCCTCATCCCACTACATCCAAGAGACATGAATCTAGAATTTTAAGGAGGAGATTGGAGAGGCTTACTTGAATGATGACTACTTTGAAGTAGTTTCAAAAGAATCCTCTCACGTGGACCGCTGGATTTGTCCAAGGAGAAAGAAGGAAACATGGCCATGTTGGAGCAACCATTCGGTCAAGAGAGGGAGAGAGAGAGAGAGTTCATTAGTATATACTCATCAAAGTCGAAGATGGGAGAAGATGGAGATGATTGTTCATGCTTACCTTGAAGATGTTCTTGAGCCTTCAAGAAAATTCTGGTTTTTAATCCAAAAGTGAGACTTTGATTTTCGTGTTTGATGTTAAAAATTGCAAGAATAGATTCACGAGAATGAGTAGGTATAATCTGGAGTTTTTGGAGAAGATTGAAGTGGTTTTGAATGGCCTTAGGTGTAAGAATGGTAGTAGGTGTTCTTGGTGTTCTTAGAGGTTTGAAGAGAATGAAGAGAACTGAGAGAGAGCTGGCCAAAATTCTGTGCGGAAAGGGTGGCCGAATTGTTTGGAAGGTTTTGATAATTGGATTTTCAGATTTGGAAGGTAAAGGAAAGCTGGTTGTTTGAAATTCAAAAAGAATAATTTAGGGAATCAATTTTGGAAACAAATATGGTGAGAAGATCTTGGTTGATAGAGAGCTTTTGGAAGCTTCAATGGCCGACTGAATTGCTGGAATTTCTGCTGAGATGAATGCTGTACAAAAGAGCTTAAGGGTGGCCAAAATATGGTGTGCAATGGTGAAGGAATTTTCTGGTTCTTTGAGGGGTAATCTATGGTAGTTTGCTGAATATTTTGCTAGAATTTTGGACTATAATTAATGGCTTGATTGGAGTGATTGATGGAGAGATTTTATGAGCAGCCATGGAGCTGTTTTTCATGCAGAACAATGGTGAGGATGCTGGAATTCAGTTCATGGCTGATCAAGGTGTGTTTGTACAGAAAAATGGAGGAATTTTTGGACAAGGGTGAAGAAGGAACAAAGCTGGAAATTCTATTCAGTTTTTCCGCAAGGCTTGCTGGAATTTCTGGGCTGATTTTTCTGCCATATTTCAGTCAGCTTGTAGAAGGTTTGAAGCGGCCATTGGTGGGTCATTTAAGGCTAGTTTCTAGCCTTCTTTATGGAGGAAAAACAAGGTTGAATTGCTGGTTGAAAAGCTGGAAGAAACAACTTGGTTTTTGGCTCACTAAGCTGCGAAATTGACCAGAAAATTTTCCTGGTTTGCACAGCTTTTGTGCAACTCGGTTTTGGCTGGAATTTTCAGCCTTCAAGCTGAGTGAATTGGTCATTTTTCTGGCAGCATTTAGGAGGAAAAGATGGCTGAGAATTTTGACAATTGGACTGATCGAGAAGCTGGAAAAATTTTCAGTTTACTACATGAAGAAGATGACACAACTAGGTTAGATTTTTGAAGGTTCAACCATGGAGATTAATTCTCTTGGGAACCTTCCATAACTCTCTCCTGTTTTCGGTCAATAAGATACCTCACACTTAGAAATTTTCGAACCTTCAATGCCACTGAACTTTGCTGGAATTTTCTGGAAATAAAATTGGCTTAGGTAGATGGAACAATCTAATTGATTAAGTAAGGAGAGCTAGGGATCAAGAAGGGTAGGAATCTCTTAGAAATTTTTGTAGGGCACAAGAGTAGGGTTAGGACATTTCTATCATGTCTCCCCTAAGACAACACTCTTACTCTTCCCTAAAGCATGCATGGGCCGAAATATAGCCTTTCTATACAAAAATAAAATTTAATCAGGCGAAAACTCCAATGATAGAATTTGAACTCAAGACCTTAAGGATTAATTCCAAAGCTCTAACCGCTAAACTACAACAACTCTTGTTCTTATTTTCTCTCCCAAATATTTTTCCTATTTAACCCTCAAGTTATCTCCCTATTTCTACCTCAAGCAAAATTACCATTTTGCATTTCTTACTCAATAAGTACAATTAAACCATCTAGACTACAAATCACATATCCAAAGCACCTAAAATCATACAAAAATATATTTATGCATGCAAGAAAATATGATATGCATCTCGACTCCTTTACTCTAAGGTTGGTTTTAGTTAGGGTTTCATATAATCCACATGTTCAACTTATTGCTCATTCCCAACTCCTATTCCTTGACATTCATGGTTACAGTGTCCCCCCCCCCCTCCCCCCCACCCCACAAAAATCACACATCATAAGCCATGTAGTAGAATTGGTATTCATTTTATCCACTTTCCTTGTAAGTGATTCCATCTTAGTTTCCAAAGATTATATTGTATCCACATTATACATTCCTTGACTTTTAGCCTTTGATCTATGCACCCAAGAATGGTTGTTCAATGTGATATGTTCCATTAAATCAAAATGTTCTTCTAAGGTTTTTGAAGAAGCAGTTGCTCTTGATGAAGCATCAACCATTTGCATCATAGAAAAATTTGATCCATTATAGCAAGTTAACATTTGCAAACAAGATGAAAACCATGTTGACGACATTTTCTAATCAACTCCTTAAACCTTTCACTAGCATCGTGAATTGTTTCACCATCTAACCGAGGAAATGAGAAAATATCATTCCTCAGTTTGGTCAGTCTACTAGAGGGCAAATATTAACTCAATTTAAGGAGGAAATAGATTTTTGAAAATCTTGGACAATTTTTAGTAAAGATCTACTGAAGATTTTGTAGATGAAAATTTGGGAATCTAAGAGGAATTGAATTGTAAAGATTTAGGAAGTTACAAAGCTTGAGAAGATTCCTATTTCAATAAGGAATCAAACACAATGTTGTATTATATAAAATGACCAAATAAAATAGCAAAATGACATGAAATTGATGAGAGATTTCATAATTTGGTCAAGAGAAATAGAAGAGAAATTCATGAAAATATTTTGAGTAGTTGAGAAGCATATACCATTAATAAAGAGTGTTGAATCCTTCTATTGAAGTATGCTTCTGGTTCAAGTTATCAACAACAATAATATATAATCTTCTTGAAGGACTTGAATCAATCTATTTCTTCTTCAAATCAAATACTTTTCTAGTGGGAATATTTCTAGAGTCAATCGAAGTACCGGGTTGCTATAACAACAAAGATTAAAAAGTGTTCAATCATGGAGTTGGGTCAAGCAAAAGGTCTTCTGGAAGTTTGACAACAAAAGTATTGTGTTATGTTATGTTAGAGTCCACTAGGGAATATTTGATAACTGAGATAAGTATTATCCTTGTAACTTTAATTACAGTTTTAATAGATTTCCTTACTAGTTTAGGACATGTGACATAGGCTTTTTGATAGCCCAACTACATTACCAATTTACTGTGTTTATTGAACTTCTTATTTTATAGTCAGTCAAACAAATGGCACTGCAACAAAAAAGTTTAACAAAGTCATAGGAGATTGACAAACCAAACTTAACATGTGGTATTAGAGCTTTGGTCACCATGTTAGAATTGCTATTAACATAGCAGGTAATATCTTGAAAGTTGGTTTGGAAAAATATGCTTGGACTAGTAGACGAAAGAGCTTCTATCACACGACCACCGTTATTAAAGAGCATAAATTATGCATACTGGCAAACCAAGATGAGAATTTTTTTGTTCGAAACTACGATATTGCTGCATGGAAAGCTATTAAAGTTGAATGAAACCACCAATAAAAGTGGGTACCAGTTCTGGAGTGTCTGAGAAGAAACCAATTATAGAGTAGACAAGTGAGAAATGTCAACTTGCCAATGCTAATGCTAAAACTTTAAAAACTATTTTTTCTACAGTCGGGCAGGAAGAATACAAGTTGATCTCCTTTTGTGAATCTGCTAAGGAAGCATGTGACAAATTGCAAATGATATTTGAAAGAACTAGTACTTTCGGATGTTAAAAAAGCAGTTGATAATGACTCAATTTAAGGATATAAAAATGGATAAACATGAGATAGTTGTCATGTTCAAAAATAAGTTGAGAGATATTGCAAATGAAAAATATCATCTTGGTGAAGTTTACTCAAAAGAGAGGTTGATTTGGAAAACACTAAGATCTTTACCATTGAGGTTTTAAGCTAAGGTTATTGCCATTAAAGAATGCAGAGATACGTCAATGGTGAGATTAAATGAACTAATGAGATATTTGCAAATATATGAGATGAATCTTAATTTACAATTAAAGCCTAAAGAGAGAGGAATGACTTTGAAACTTGAAGCTGATTTTCATAACAATAAAGGTTTCGATGATGAGATCCAATGTTGAACAAGACAGTTTAACAAACTACTGAAGAAAGAAAAATAGAAGAATAAGCATTTTGACAAACCCTTCAACAAGAAATCAGGAGTTTAGCAAAATAAGCTTGAGTAAAAATTTTCAAAAAGTAAGTGTAGATTTGATGTGTTTGAATTTGGGTATAAAAATTATATAAAAATAAGCACATTCACGAGTCAAGTTTAAATTAAAATATTAACCCCAAATTACATATATGAGTAAGCGTACTCATCATTAAGCATAGCATAGGGTCTAAAACAAGTGTCGATCCTCAAGGAACAAGTATGCATTAATCACTTTTCTTTCATTGTTTAACCAACTCAATAAAGTGAAAAAGACTAAAAACAAAAATAAAATAAAATAAAATAAAATAAAATAATTTGTACACGTCAAGAATGGAGAATTATGTAACTCAAACCATTATTTTGACAAACATGATCTTAAAGTACTTAATCATTATCATAACTAATCGTTCTCTTGGCATCATGAAGGATTAAGATAGATTCACTTCATTTTCAATCCATGAAATCACTATCTTCTTAACAAGCTAGCATCACATATTCTGTTTCAACTAATTCACCCAAAAGATGCATTAAACACAATCTTTGATTAAATTTTCATATTCTGGCAAACTTAAAACATGAAATTAACCTATAAATCCATATTCTGCCAGACATCAATTAACCTTTAATTACCCAATTCTTAGCAATTAACCCCTTTTTTCAAGCAAGTTAATAGACAACAACTATGAAATTAATGAATTGAAACCACCATCGACCTCTTTTTCAAGCAAATCAATAGAAAGAAACAACAAATTATTCTCGTAATTAGCATAAGTAATTAAATACCTAGAATAGCAATCAATTAATCAAAAGATCAAAATAACTCTAAAATTCATGAATACCTAAAACAATGTCAAATTAAAATAAAAAAATTAATACATCATTGTTCAAGAAAAAGAAAACAAAGTTAAAAGAAAGCACTCATGAATAAGCCTCATTCTTTCTCCTTCGTAGACCCTTTTGTATAATCCTCCTTGATTTGATGAATTCCTCCTCAAATTTGAGCTATTTTCTATTTTGATCCATGAATTCTACATTTTCCCCTCTATTTATAGGCTTTAGAAGTTTATAAAATCG
Source organism: Voacanga thouarsii (assembly GCA_026120185.1). NCBI lineage: Eukaryota > Viridiplantae > Streptophyta > Magnoliopsida > Gentianales > Apocynaceae > Voacanga > Voacanga thouarsii. Next base: position 1,143,452 of record JANUWF010001883.1, on the reverse strand, counting down.
TTCCTCCAGGGTTTTTGGCCGACTAGAAGTAGGAAAATGCAAAAACTCTGCAAATTGTCAAAAAATGCACACGAAAATCGAGGCACCACCTCAACACCAGTGCACAGTCGGCGCCGCCTGTCCTGCCTAGGGCCAATGCTTGTTGTGTGGTCTATTTCTCCATCTGTTCGTTGATTTTCTTGATTTTTGTGCCACCTCTTCCAGACTGCAGCCGAGGCTGCCTCTAGCCTCCTAGCAGGCACCAGTGCGGTTCTGTTCAACTCTATTTCACCGGTTTTCATCACTTTGAAGTGTATGCCAACAGCACGTGGCCAGTGCCGCCTATCCTATCTTGGCCGGCGCCGTCTCTATTCTATTTAGCAAAATTTTTGTCTTATTTTACCCATAAAATCTGAAATAATAAACAAAATACCTTTCCAAGGGTAAAATCTCAAATATGAAGGAATATGACTAGTTATTGAACAAAATGTATTACAAAATAGCCTCAAATAACTAGGAAATATATGACTAATTTAGGCCCTATCACATTCCCCCACACTTAGCTCTTTGCTTGTCCTCAAGCAAAGTGTCAAATACAAGTATGAAAACATAAGTTTTCACAAAATCACTCAATCAATTTCAAAATAATACTTCCAATGCTTTTCTTTTTTCAAGACAACAAAACATATGCTACTATAGTTTTCATAACAAATGCAAGACTTGTGTAAGTGAAGAATGACTAGTAGAAACATCCCAACACTTAACATCATTCTCAAACTGTTGGAAAGAATTTAGTTCAAGAAAAATATGCATTCCATAAGCTTGCTTTTCATACACTCTCTCCACTAATTTGAGACATATCATGATTCTACTTAGGTCAAGTAGGACTTTTAAGCTTGTAATGTAATGCTAAAGGGTTTGTAATGTAGCTGATAAACAAAGGATATAGGAGAATCAAATATAAAAGAAGATGAGAGTTTACAAGAAAAGGATAAATGAAATGTACCAATAAATTCTAAACTTTTCTTTCTCTCCTATCCCAAAACCAATCAAAAACCCATAACCTTGTATTGCAATCATACCATAGCTCAAGCAAATCTTACATTCTTTTCCTCAATAATTCTTAAATAATCAATCATACTGCACAAGATCATCAAAAATTTTAGCAATTTTTATTCCAACTCTCAATCAACATTCTTCTTGTGCTCTTCTTCTCTTTCGCTTTCAGCTTTTCTTTTTCTTTTTCTTTCCTTCCAAATGCTACGTTTGTTTGTTTTTCAGTTTTTTTTTTCAACCTTTTCTAATAGCTTTTTGTTTTTCTCTCTTTCTTCTTCTTTTTTTTTCTTTTCTCCTTTCTTCCTCCCTTCTTATTTCACAACTCAACACATGATACATGACTAAAAGTAACAAGTCATGATATTTACACACTCTTTTTCCCTCATAATTCTTCTACTTGTACTTTTATCCATCAAGAGCAATCAAAGATTTGGAAAGTAAATCAAACTCTCACAAAGATGTAATGGACAAAGTATGATAATGGGTTTTAAGAAAGAAATTAACAATTTAGGCTCAAAATAGGCACTAGGAATAATATCAAATAGGTAGGCTTGAAAAGCTCAAACTATCCAAAGAAGGCCTATTACCATCATCCCTAAGTTAAACCATAAATATCTTTCTTATTTCACCTCGAGAAGTATTCAAGTAAGTTCTAGAATGCTCAATGAATTTTAGCAGAAAAATAGGTTTGAGAATAATGTAAAGCATTTGATCAAGAACTACTTAGTCCAAGTGCATGCAAAAAGTCATGCATAAGCCATAAATGATATAGAACATATACTCTATGATATTGCACAAAGACATGCATTAAAAATACATTTTGAAAACTCCAAAAAACAAAAAAAAAACTTTGAAAAATATGCTCAAAAGGTTCAAAGAAAAATGTCAAGATAAATAAAGCATAGAAGAATTCCCATTCTAACCACTCCCCCACGCTTAAACTGGACATTGTCCTTAATGGCCAAACAAATAGATCAAGGAAATATTACCACGGGACCAAAAATGAAAGGGAAAAGGGAAGAACAAAAATACTTCCATTCATTGTGCATTCTTCTTCAAAAGGGTTGAATTCTAGCAAAAATGAGCATTGTTGAAGTACCTAAATAGAAAAATACACAAAAGAAACACACCAAAGCATAAAAACTAGAAAAGAAAAAAAAAGCAAAAAGGAAAGAAAATAGTACAAAAAAGAAAAGTACAAAAAATAACTCGAAAAGGTCATGAAAATATAAAAGAAAAAAGAGAGTGGCAAGTAGGAACAAGTGTAGAACAATCATCTCAATCCTCCCCATCATCATTATCAGGGGCTAAAGTGCCCTCACCGCCATGCGGTCCCGGAAAACGCCACATCCACTTAGCCCATTGCTACTCCATAGTAGTCTGTTGTCGGGCAATGTCATTAATGGAGTCACCCATGTGTAGTAGCATCTCCATCTGCTGGGCTAACTGTCCCAACACAGCACTTTCAAAGTCAGTCCTTGGTTGGGATTGTGAACTACTGGCTCGTGCTTGTGATGGTGGTGATAGGTGCTCCTCCTCTATAGGTGGTGGCTGAACTTGGCCAGGATATTTGACCTTATAGGGAGTTAGCCTTTTCTTCATCTCCTGGCTATTCTTGTACCCACAGTTCATCAATGTTTGCTTTGTGACCATGTTATGCTCAGTGGTAGCCTCAAACAATTCCCCCTCAGTACTAATGCCAAAATCTCTCAGAATTTTCATGATTACTAGAGGGAAGACGAAAGCTTTGGTAGAGAGACGATGATGAACCACATCCCTAATGGATTGGATGATAAATAGGGCGAGAGGGATGGCTGAGTGGTCATCATCCTATGCAATATGTATGTATCAATAAGGCGTGTCTCATTGAATCTACTGGCTCAGGGTACAACATTAAAACCGAACATGTATACTAGAGCCCGAAAGTTGGTAACAAGATCATTGTTAGAATAGAAGCTGTTAGCTTGGAAAGCATTGTGCTTGTGCAACGCTAGAGTAGCTCTAGTTCTACTGGCATCCTAATTAGGGTCAAAAAGAATCTTTTGATTATTAGTATCTATCCCTTGCCAAGAGGAATCATCATACACCTGGAGAAAAGTAGCTAAATGATTTTGTGTGATGATAATGGGAGTTCCTTTCACTTTTGTCTCAATGTGTGGAAGGTGTTTATTACCCTTTTCAACCATGTTGGCATAAAATTCTTTTACGAGCACGGGATAATAATCCCCCTTTAGCTGTACTATAGGTCCCCACCCTAGCCTCCTAAACATCATTCCTAGTTTAAGGGCATGGTTTAAGGTAGGTGCAAAGGTACGCTCCACAATAATCATATTTGAAGCCCTCCTATTATACCACTCCTTGTATGATGGATCAATGAATTCTGCTGGCCTAAGTAACAGGGGGTCTATAGACGAAGGTGCTGAGGAAGAAGAAGCTCTAACCCTTTTAGATGATTGACCCCATGCTCTCGACATAGTGGCAAGTAGGTAGTAGTGAAGATAGGAGGATAAGGACTAGGAAACTCAAAGATTTTAGAAGAATAGAATCGCCCCTATTTCAAACACAATGTGCAACACCATAATTAACTCTCAACCAACTCACACCACAGTGGCCAAACTCTTTAAAGTATACCTCGTACCAACCAATTCAATCTCCTCTAATCAATCCACCACAATTTACAACACAACCTGCAAGAATAAGCATCAAAGCTCACTGTAAAGCATAAATGTGTTGAACAAACCAAATATATCTGGATGCTCATAACATGATCATGTGAATTACGGAATCATCATGGAATTATAGTGATCAAGTGTAAGATAAGTCAAGGCCAATGTGCAACTAGTTACTCAATCATCATAATAGCCATAATCATACCCTTAAGGAAATACACAAACTCCCTAATGATCATGTTAATGAATAAAGTACTTAAGAATCATCAACTCACAATATATCCAATGTCATGAAGCTCACAAGTTGATTAACAATGCAAGAGAACATCAAATATCCCAAATTACGGCAAAAAATATATCCAAAATTTAAAAAATTTACCTACAACATTTTAATTGTGGGAATTCAAGAAAAAACATACCTTTATATTGTCCTATGCATAGGCAAGCAAAAGATGCATCCTTTTTTCAGAAATTAAAGCTCATTGAAAGTAGATTGAAGATTAGGTTTTTGTAAAAAAAAAAATGGAAGATTTAGGAGATTTTAATCTATAGAATCAACAAAAGAAGGATAGATTGATACTTTAGAAGTGTTTGGGAGGTGAAAAATCAAATTTTGAAAGTTTTAGGAGGTGAAACCGGCATGGGTTAGAGAGAATTTGAGAGGGAGTTGGAGAGTTTGAAAGAAAAAGTGGCCAAATTGGCCTATTTTAAGTGCTTCCCCCGACAGGAGCCGGTGCCGGTTCTGGGCCTCAGCCGGTGCCGGTTACATTCTGTCAAGGCTCCGAGTTTTTTTTTAAATGAATTAAAAATAATGAATGCACAACAGTGACGAATAATGCAATTTAAGTCATGAGGAAATAAATAAAAATGCAACAAACAGAGAAAATAAAAATTGTTCCAAATCACAAAAACTTAAACAAAAAATGACTTCAATGTTTTCCATGGCCGTGATCCCATGGATTTTCTTTGGTGTTCCCTGGTAATGTCCATGCTTGACGATCCCTAAGTAATTTAGCTAGTTGGCCAATTTGGCTCTCCAAGTTGCGCATGGAGGCCTCTGAGTTCCTTGTTGTAGTATCGACCTCTTGGAACTTAGTCTCCATTGTACTTACTAATTGGCTAATCAACTCCTCCAATAGTGGCTTGGAAGGTGCTGAATTGTTGTTCACAGGAGGTTGGTTCCTTTGATTTTCCCCAAAATTGAAAGAACCCTGCCTAGGCTGGTTTGCATTGCTTCAAGAGAAGTTAGTGTAATTTCTCCAACCAGAATTGTAAGTAGAGCTATATGGATTGTTACCTGGACAGACTTTACCTACAAAGGCTACTTATTCCGTGGTTTCTTGCAGTGAACCCATATTTTTGCACTCATGATTTGGGTATCCTTCTCCACAGAAATCACAACTTACATTTAGTACTTGGCCTTGAGGCATCACCATTTGTTCCATCTTTTGCATTAAAGCATCCACCTTAGCATCCAAATCTGCCATAGCATCCACTTTATGCACTCTTTGCACATGAGCTCTAGACCTTGCACTTCCCCAAGAATAGTTATTAGAAGCTAAATTTTCAATGAGATCGAACACCTGTTCTGGGGTCTTATGATTGATGAAACCCCTTGCAGAAGAGTCCACCACTTGTCGTGTTGCAAACGTAAGGCCATTTAGAAAGATGAGCATCTACATTCCTAACTCAAATCCATGGTGTGGGCACTTTCTCAACATTTCCTTAAACCTCTCACAACTTTCGTACAAAGGTTCAGAATCTAATTGCTGGAAGGTAAAAATTTTGTTTCTATGTTTGGATGTCCTAGCTAGAGGAAAATATTTGGCAAGAAATTTCTCAACTAGGGTATTCCAAGTAGTGATAGAACTTGTGGGTAAAGACCTTAACCAGGATTTGGCTCTATCTCTCAAAGAAAAAGCAAAAGTCTGAGTTTTATGGCATTTTTAGAAATGACATTCATCTTAAAGGTATCACAAATTCCAAGAAAACTAGCAAGGTGGGCATTGGGATCTTTTTTAGGTAGCCCATCAAATTAGACCATATTTTGGACCATCTGGATGATATTGCGCTTTATTTCAAAATTATTCACATCCACCCTAGGTCTAGTGATACTCGAGGCTGTGCTCGAGATTGCAAGTTTCACAAAGTCATCCATGACCCTCCAGTTGTTTTCAGCATTGTTGTTTTGAGCACCATTCATGTCTGCGATTAAGTTCATTTTGATTGTTCGGCGGATTTTTGACAATGTCCTTTCGATTTTAGGATCAAAATCTACTGTATCACCTTCAGATTGTCGAGTCATGTAACAAGCATAATGCCTAGAAAAGACAAGAAAGTTAGATAACAAAATTCATAATTTAAACAAAATTAAAAGAACAAATTAGTTAGTTAAACATTAGTCAACGTTAGTAACTTAGATTACAAAGATACACAAGATACAAAAGATGGCACTTTTCTACAAAATGAACAATTGTACAAATTTATATATTTACATATTTACCTATTTACATGGTTAAATCAACAAAATCTAAGATTTCATGATATTGTTCCCTGGCAACGACACTAAAAACTTGATATGTTTGAATTTGGGTATAAAAATTATATGAAAATAAGTACATTCCCAATCAAGTTTAAATTAAAATTATAGAAATGAGAAAGCGCACTCATCATTAAGCATAGTATAGGGTTTAAAACAAGTGTCAATCCTCAAGGAACAAGTATGCATTAATCACTTTTCTTTCATTGTTTAATCGACTCAATAAAGTGAAAAAGACTAAAAAGGAAAAATAAATTATAATATAATATAATATAATAAAGTAAAAGAATATGTACATGTCAATGATGGAGAATTATGTCACTCAGACCATTATTTTGACAAACATGCTCTTAAAGTACATAATTATTGTCATAACTAATCATTCTCTTGGCATCATGAAGGATTAAGATAAATTCACTTCTTTTTTCAATCCATAAAATCACTATCTTCTAGATAAACTAACATCACATATTCTGTCTCAACTAATTCACCCAAAAGATGCATTAAACACAATCCTTGATTAAATTTCCATATTCTGGCAAACTTAAAATATGAAATTAACCAATAAATTCATATTCTGCTAGACATCAATTAACCTTTAATTACACAGTTCTTAGCAATTAACCCCTTTTTCAAACAAGTTAATAGACAACAAATATGAAATTAATGAATTGAAACCACCATCGACCTCTTTTTTAAGCAAGTCAATAGAAAGAAACAACAAATTATTCTCGTAATTAGCATAAGTAATTAAATACCTAGAATAGCAATCAATTAATCAAAAGATCAAAATAACTCTAAAAGTCATGAATACCTAAAACAATGTTAAATTACAATAAAATAATTAAAACATCATTGTTCAAGAAAAAGAAAACAAAGTTAAAAGAAAAAACTCATAGACAAGCTTCATTTTTCCCCCTTCGTAGACCCTCTTATATAATCCTCCTTGATCTAATGAATTCTTCCTTCAATTTGAGTAATTTTCTATTTTGATCCGTGAATTCTCCCTTTTTCCCTCTATTTATAGGTTTTAGAAGTGCCTAAAATCGTTTCTCTAGGGGTTTTTGGCGGACTAGAAGTAGAAAATACTAAAACTCTACAAATTACCAAAAAAATGCGCATGAAAATCGAGGCACCGCCTCAGCACCAGTGCACAGTCGGTGCCAGCTGTGGTATGTTTCTCCATCCGTTCGCCGATTTTTCTTAATTTTCGCTCCACCTCTTCCAAACTGCAGTCGGCACCGCCTCTATCCCTGATAGGGCCTAAATTAGTCATATTTTTCTTAGTCAGTTTAGGCTATTTTGTGATACTTTTTATATAATAACTAGTCATATTCCTTCCTATTTAATATTTCTTTTATAAAAATTCTTTTTTGTAATTTTATTCAAAAATAAGAGAAAATTCGAGTTAATTGTGTGATTTTCCAGAATAGAGGCGACACCAGCACAGGAAGGTAGAACCGGTGCCAGATAGCTACTAGTGGAACAGAGAAGTACGTGGAGAAATTGAAGGAATGGGGGAATAAATTGCAACTGGGAATTAGAAAGGAAAAGGGAGAATTGGCTCGTTCATGGCTCAACTGAACCAATGCAACAACAGAGAAAACAAAACAAAAGTAAGAGCAAAATAAAGCAAGAATTTCGGTGGGACCTAGACAAACAAAAAAAGTTAACAATATTAGGCTGTGCAAATAAGACGATGTAAGCAAAAGGAAGAAAAACAAAGGAATTCAGTGGCTAAAAAAGCCATGGCTCATGGCTGACCATAAGAAGAAGACAAAGCCGACAGCAACAGAAGCAAAGCAACAAAGCATGAAAATCGGTGGGGCCAAGGGAGAAAGAAAGGTCAACAAAGGTGGCTGAGAAAAGGACGAAAGGAAATTGAATTCAGCAAACAATTTCGGTGGTGATTTTCGGCTCAATTGAGCCAATGCAAGGAAAACGGCTCAATTGAGCCGATGCAACGACAAAGGAAAACAAAAGCAAAAGAAGTGCAGTTTCGGTGGCTTGGTAAACGGCTCAAATTGAGCTGACATCACAAAGAGAAGAATTTCGCACAGCTTAAATGTGAAGCCAATTTTAGCAATCTAAATTCAACATCAATTGCAACTTTCAGCACAAGAAGACAAAGTCCAAATTGAAATCAAATTCAAGTCCAATTCTCAATTCAATTTCACAAAAGTCAAAGACGGTGGACTATTTAATTTTTTCCTTAGTTTTATTTAGACTTTTATTTAGACCTTTTATTATTCCTTTTTTGTTTTGGATTATTTTTAGGTAATTACTTCATCTTTACTTAGGATTCTTTTAGGAACTTTTTAAGCTTATAAATAAAGGCCAATTTACCCTAGAAAGAGGAGGTGCACAATGTAGAGACTTAGATTTATTTTAAAGTGCATCATTAATATTTTCTCGAGATAAATAGTTCAAGGAGGGCTGTATAAGAAGGTCTTCAAAGGAAGAAGAAGGAGGCTTATCTATGAGTGTTTTCTTTTACTTTGTTTTCTTTTTCTTGAAAAATGATATGTTAATTGTTTTATTGTAATTTGATATTGTTGTAGATATTCTTGATTTTTAGAATTGTTTAATCTTTTGATTAATTGATTGTTATTCTTGGTATTTGATTACTTGTACTTATTACGAGATTGATTGGTTGGGTCTTTCTATTAACTTACTTGGACAAAGGGGTTGGTGGTGGTTTCAATTCGTTAGTTTCATATTTGTTAGCTTTTAACTTGCTTGGACAAAGTAATTAAATGTTAATTAATGTCTGCCAGGATATGGATTCATTGGTTAATTTCATGTGTAATTTACTAGGAATGAGAATTAAATCAAGGACTATGGTTAATGCATCTTTTGGGTAAGACTGGTTGAGATAGGATATATGATGCTAAGTTACCTAGAAGATAGGGATTCATGGATTGGACAAAAAAGTGAATTTATATTATCCTTCATGATGCCAAGAGAATAATTAGTTATGATAAAGATTAAGTACTTTAGGTCATGTATGTCAAGATAATGGTTTAAGTTACATAATTCTACATCATTGACATGTATATTTTTTATTTTAATTTATTTTCCTTTTTATTTTGTTTTTTTTCACTTTATCGAGTTGGTTAAACAATGAAAGAAATGTGATTAATGTCTACTTGTTCCTCGAGGATCAACACTTGTTTGAACCCTATGCTCGGTTAAAGATGAGTACGCTTGCTCATATGTGTAATTTGGGGTTAACGTTTTAATTTAAGCTTGATTGAGAATATGCTTATTTTTATATGACTTTTGATGTGTTCGGACTTGGGTATAAAAATCATACAACAGTTAAAATTAACATTTTAATTCTGTTCCTCCACTCATTCTCCAATTTTTCTTCAAATTTTGCATAATGTGTTCCTGAATGTAGCCGAGGCGCCGGTTCTAGCTTCATAGCCTGCGCCACCTTGGTTATGTTTTGCTCTGTTTCAATAATTTTTCTGTCACTTCGAAGTTCGTTTCAATAGTGCATGGCCGGTGCTGGTTCTAGGGCCCTAGCCGGCGCCACCTCTCCTCTGTTTTGCGATATTTTTGTTTCGTTTTACCATAAAAATCTGAAATAAAGAACAAAATACATTTCCAAGGGTAAAATCTCAAATATGAAGAAATATGACTAGTTATTGAACAAAATGTATCACAAAAGAACCTCAAATAGCTATGAAAAAAATGACTAATTTAGCCCCTATCAATTTTTATACCTAAATCCAAACACATCAAGCCTCCTAGCCAGTGCCAGTTCAGTTTTTTTTAGCTCTATTTCACTTGTTTTTCACCGATTCGAAGTGCGTGCCAGCAGCATGTGGCCAGCGCCGCCTGTCCTGTCCTAGCCGGTGCCGCCGCTATTCTGTTTAGTGATGTTTTTGTCTTATTTTACCCAAAAAATCTGAAATAATGCACAAAATACCTTTCCAAGGGTAAAATCTCAAATATAAAAGAATATGACTAGTTATTGAACAAAATGTATCACAAAATAGCCTATAATAACTAGAAAATATATGACTAATTTAGGCCCTATCAAGATTGAAAGGACCTAAATATAGAGAATTTGGTAGAATTGGTCATATCAATATTGATTGCTATAATCTTAAGAATAAGATGAAGGCTAAGTCTTATAACATTAGTCCAAGTGATGATGAAGAGGATTTTGAATATCTTGATAATGATAGTATTGGAGATAATAAGGAAGGTCAATGTTGCATTCAATGCTATTATAAAAAAGAGTTCAACTCATAAAGATAGCGATTCTAATAGTGATCTTGATGACACTGATGATGAGCATGCAAATATTATGAAAGAGTATAAATTGATGTATTCAAAATAGCTTGAAGTTGCAAAGTTGAACAAAGAACTGAAGAAGGAAGTTCAGAAACTTCAACAAGTGAACAATTCACAGCAATCGAAGAGGGGAAAACTTCAACAACAAGTCTAACAAAATGAAGAATGCTTGAAAGCCACTAATTAAAAGTTAGAAGATGCTAAATGATATATTAAAAGGTTGAACTCTGGAAAAGAAAATTTGGATGAAGTTTTTTCCTTCAAAAGATATCCTCATGACAAAATTGGACTTAGCTATGATAACTTCGACAAGTTTGTTATCAAGAAACAGACTTTGACAGTTGTTGAAAAGGAGGGATAATTGAGGAAATTCAAACTAAGCCTAAAAAAACTCCCTATTTTTTCTCACTATTGTTTTTTTTTTTTTGCAGGCCACATGTAGACACATTGTTTGAAAACATTCAAAGACCTTTAATATGGGCTGTCAATTCTAATTTTGACAAAGGTAGTAAAGTACCCAAGATGAAACGTATATGGATTAGAAAGGAAAATCACAAGTCAAATGTAGCACATAATTCTCTAAAAGTTGTTATGGAAGATGTTTGGTATCTTGACAATAGTTGTGCTAAGCATATGAAAGGCGTAGTCCATGGAATGTTGAAGTTAGGTAAGATTGTCAAAACTTTTTACGCTACATATCAAAAGGAAACCAGATCAAATCCTCACACAAATGCTGAAGCTAGTATTGCTACTCTCCTTGGTTAATACTAATGGTTTGGCCTTTTTTACTGCAAAAAAAAAAAAAAAAAGGGGAAGAGGAAGGTAAGGCTGCAAGATGCACAAGGACAATATTATACGGAGTGAGTACTTAGGGAGAGTTTTGTTGTCTATAGTCATTATCGTATCTCATGTTAAAAGATTCTACTGCATGTTGAAGAACTCTTGATGATTGTTGAAGATAACTTGCCAATTATAGGTTTTGCATCAAGCAATGCCAAATGGGGATATTTTATAGAAATTTCTTGATGCATAATTGCTAATGCTTGAGCAAAACTAATTGGAGTTGGATTAGGAAAGTGAATAAAAATTAAAGAATATAATCTTTATAGAATTAATCACAAGAATTAGAGTTGAATTAGGAGAAATTTTGGAGGAATAAATTTGAAATCTATGTGAACTGAAGATGATGCTTGAAGTTGTAGAATATTTCTGGGATTGAGTATAATGACATGGAAGATCTGGATGAATATATTTTTGACAATATCTTAATTCAACAAGGAAACAAAGTGTTGTATTATCATTGTCAAAATTAGCGTCTGACATTGACCGGAATTCTTGACATACTAAAGTTGTTTTGGAAATTACAATGTTGGTAAGGTTTAATGCTGTAATATTTCAACTTAAGGAGGAAACAGACTCTTGAAAATCTTTGGCAAATTTTAGTGAAGATCTACTGAAATTTTGTACGTGAAAAATTGGGAATCCAATAGGAATTGAATTGTGAAGATTCAGGAAGTTATAAGGCTTAAGAAGATTCCAATTCGACAAGGAATCAAACATTATATTGTATTATATAAAGTGACCAAATAAAAGAGCAAAATGGCTTGAAACTGATGAGAGATTTTCATAGTTTAGTCAAGAGAAACAAAGGAGGAATTTCATGAAAATATTCTGACTAGCTGAGAAGCATACGTCATTAATAATGAATGTTGAATCCTTCTATTAAAGTATGCTTCCGGTTCAAGTTATCAACAACAAAAATATACAATTTTCTTGAAGGACTTGAATCAATCTATTTCTTTTTTAAATCAAATACCTTTCTAGTGGGAAGGTTTTTGGAGTCAAACAAAGTATTGAGCTATTGTAGCAACAAAGATTGAATGGTATTCAACCGTGGAGTTGGGTCTAACAAAGGGTCTTTTAGAAGTTTGATAGAAAGAGCATTATGTCATATTCTATTAAAGTCCACTAAGGATTATTAGGTGATTGAGATAAGTGTTACGTACGTAGCTTTGATTAAGGTTTTAGTAGATTTCTTTACTAGTTTAGGACCACAGACGTAGGCTTGTTGATTGTCAAATTGTGTTACCAAATTTATATGTTTGTTAAACTTCTTATTTTATAGTTTGTCAAACTAATGTCATTACAAGGAAAGTTTAACAAAACTACAGGAGATTGACAAACCAAACGTAACATACATCATACTCAACTTGTAAATTCTTGTTATCCCGAGGACATGCTTATGATATCGACATAAAACTCAACTTATAAAATTTGATTTGTTCTTAAATTTTATTGAAGCATATACTTTGAAAGGTGATTTTATCTCAAAAAAATTCATGAATTACTCTATTACCAAAGCTTCGATAAATTCTCCCAAATATTTATATTCGAATTCGAAGGCATAATTTATTGATTTTCAATTTAATACAGTAACCATTTCGGGGAAGGATAAAGTTTGACAGAGTTGTTGGAAGGAGTTTGTGTTCATCTTTATTTAGGTTGATATTTCTTAGACTTGTATTTTTAATATTTAGATGTTCCAGAATATTTATGTACTGAAGATTTTTGTAATGTGTTTTATTTCTAAGATTTGTTTTGGAGATTCTTTGGTTTATTCGGAATTTATTTTTATTTAGCACATTACAAAGAACCCATGTCAAATTTATCGAGTGAGATCCCTAACCCATTTGGTGCAACGTAATAGTAGGGTGTTACACATTATGTTCTAATTATCTATAGAACCAATAGGTTGGTCATTCAACTAATCCATAGTTAACATTTGTAAACTAAATAGAAATATAAACAACATAATTACTTTATCTTAGATACTTTCCAATTTCATATTAAAATAGACCACATGAAATTCTTTTAGATGTTTATGTAGATCCTTACCAGGTAATCCATGAAGAAAAGGCAACAATTAAACAAAACCATAATGGAATATGAAAGTAGTTGTGACTTCAAGAAAAATAATGCATAATAGTTGATTAATCAAAATGGAAGTGGCAAGCTCCTTTAAAAAGAGATTATTTTTTACGATATAGTTAAGAGTTGGAAGAATTTCGCTAATTTGGTCATTCTTCACCTTTATTCCTTCAGATTTTTTTGGCTTTTTTGAAATAGCACCTTTAACTTATGCTTCTTTCTCCTTGTGAATGGATTTCTCTTTTTCCTTTTTTTTTCATTCTCCTTCTTGTCATCTCTTCTATCCATTTTATTTTCGCTTCTTAGATTCATATGCTGATAAGAAACAATCTACAAAAACAAAAGACAAAAGTTAGCAAACAACAGACTTAACAAAGAATTCAACAAATAGTTCTTCAATAATGACACTAAAATTTATTTTGTGGTTTGTGAATAGGGATAAATTAGTAACATACACCAGCATATTAAATACAACATAACATTACTAATATAATAGTGGCAAGAAAGGGTTGAACCTACAAGGATTTGAATTAATCCTATTGATTAATCTATATGTTAATCCTAAATAAACTTAGTGGATGCTTCACAAATAAACAAGTGGAAAAGCTTAATTATAAATTAAAACAAACAAATAAACACAAGAACAAATCAAATATCAAGAACTACGCTCAAGCAATTTACACAATCAAAGTTTGACTCGTTAGTAAAGCACATATGATTAATTATCTTTATGAAATTTATCATTGATCAAGATTAGCTTGTGAGTAATTTGTCAAAGAGATCCACTAAGCACTGCAAACTCCTATCATTTCTAAATTAGATTATTTCCTCAAGTGCACAAACTAACCCTCTAACCTATTAATTAACCTAATCCAACTTGATTAACACACCATTGAGTGTGCATTAGATTAATCATGGAATAAATTAATAACTAGATTGATTAAAACATCAAGCATCACAAATATCAAGTTATATACAACAATAAGTTTCAATCATGTAGAATTTGAATTATATAATCCCTCATTAATTTAACCAAGCCATGAGCTGTAATTTAATCAAATTAATAGCCACTACACATAAAATTAATTAAATATTAAGAATCCTAATAATTCAATTATAAGAATGAATTAGGTTGGTCAAACATAAACAATTCAACACAATTGATAGAAAAGAAACTTCAAAAATTGCATAAATACGCAAAACTAAATCAATCGTCCATCAAAAGTTTAAGTTTTTAAAACCATGAACATCACAAAATCACATAATCAAACAATCAATCCATGATCTTACTTACAAATACAAAACTAATCAACAGACAAAACGGGAAACAAGAGAAAAATAGAGTTTGGATAAAAGATAAACTCAAGGTATGCCCACAATCTTGTGTTCTTCCTTATCTCCTAACCTTAATTCTTTAGTTTCTTAGAGCCATAGACCTTTTTTGTTGTGTTTATTTTCGTCTTCTTCCTGAAACATTATCCAAAAACCCTTTTAAATAATCCTTTAAATAACTTTATATTGCTTATATTTCAGTACTATGCAATGTTGCACTGTTCTGCATGACTCTAGCCAACTTATATATCTTACCAGTGCATGGACATGCATTTTACCTTGCACAATTCCTGAATGTGTTGTTTTCACTAATTTTGAATAACTTGGTGTTGGATTGTATGCCCTCTTAGACTAGGTTTCTGATGTAAAATTGAATTATTTAATAAAAGAATTTATTTTCAGAAATTGTTTGTGAATTTACTTTTTGTTTGTGCACGATTTTCGTTTGGAACAGACCCATTATGTTTAAATAAGTGATCCATGTGAATGGTGGTCTTTCACAGTAAGGTATGGATCACGGGTTATTTAACACATAAACATTTGTTCTTAACCCATTGATGAGGCTGGGAACCTCATCATGTTTAGGTTATTATGTTATAAATTCCAAATGGTGAATGGCTTACCTTTAGCCAGTGGGTAGTCCACTCACTTCATGACATAAGCGTATTTCGAATACGTGGAACAGGACCTGTAGTAGTGGTTTCTCAAAGTACTATATGGCAGAAACCTAGACTACTACCGCTACAGCGTGGACTAGTACTCTGTGACTTGAGTATGAGTTGGTGGTCTAGCGAAGCTGGAAGCATATACTTTGATTTACTGTAGTTGAGGTTCTATCATTGGGCCAATATACTTGCATGTTGGGTATGTGTGACTAGTTAGTTAAGACAGACTTATACAAGATAGTTTCTGCACTATATCGCCCCTTGTGGTTGTCCGAATGGTCTAAATTATCCAGGGCCCTGGGAAACATGACTAGGATGTTTGCTTTAGGGTAGCTCCCTTGGAAAGCCGAAACATTCCAGGAAGTCGTGGATCATTGAACTAGAAGCCTAAGGATGGTAGATGTCATTTAGGGGGGTGTTAGTACACTTCTTCCTCTCTAAATGTACGACGATGTGTAGAGGGATATTTTAGTCATTTCACCTGTAGGTCGGAGACTTTGCGAATGCAGCATTGTCCTTGGGGTCAATATTTCCTTATGGTGATATTAGGAAATATTTAAAATGCAAAATACAGCTGTTTATATAGCAATGGTATTTTGGTCATTTTAGCAGCCAAGACGATGTGTCTTTTTGGTCCTCGGGATAGCCCGTAAGTCCTAACTATTTTTGGGTTGAGGAATTGGTCTCAGTTGAAGAGGATTTTATTTTATTTTTTTTTGTTTTATTTTATTCAGGAAGTCTAATTTATTATTGGACTGAAATAAAATAAATAAATAAATAAACAAAATAGAAGTTGAAAGAAATTAATTATCTAGTTTATTTTGTTAATTAATTATTCAGGGCCTAGGTCCAGTATGAATAATTAAGAAATTAACCTGGGCTTAAACTAGGGGAAATAATTAATGTTTAATTATTTATTGGGTTATTTATATAGGCCCAAGAAATAAATAATTAAAGATTAATTATTATGGTTCATTTGGGCTCATTAATTATTTATTGGGTTACTTATGTAAGCCCAGAAAATAAATAATTAATATTTATTATTTTGGGCCTTTTTGGGTCCAAGAAAAATAATAAATATTTATCTGGCCCAATAGCTTGGACCTTAGGGTTTTTTCCAGATATGGTTAAGAGGAGTTTAAGATTAGGCCAAACTGTTTCTCAAGATAACATTCGGGTGTTTTGAAATCCCGGGGAGATGTTTATCAGAGATTGAGAGACCTAGTTTAGGCCAAATATAAACAACTCTTTGAAAAGAAAAAAAACCCTAATTATTTTCTTTTTCCCAAGCAGACACTCACGTGAGTCTCTCTCTCACAATGGCTCTCTCCTTCTTCTTGTTTTTCCCTTGTTCTTTGCTAACCAATAGCGAACGAACCAAGGAGAATTGAGACCCTTCCTCTTCACCATAGTGTTCACCGACTAGAGGTTAGGCTGAGGAATATCCCGAGAGCTGGAGAGCTAAGCGTTAATGCAAACAAGGCGAAGTCGAAGGCTAGCGGGTGTTCAACCGGAAGCTCCTTCAAGTGTGCAAAGCGAGGCGATTCTAGCCGTTGATTCTGTTCCTACGCAACCTAGGAGGGTTAAGGAACGCAAAGGTATGATCTTCACGCTTCCGCATGGCCTTTATGGCTCGCGGTTAATTTTTTTTTGTCTCTGTTTTTCCGTCCGTGGCTCCCTGTTACTGCATTCACCAACAAAGTGGTATCAGAGCCACTGGTTTTGATCAATATAGGGAGCATGGTAGTTAATAAAATGGGGAAGATGATTATACCTGTGATCCTTCGCTGTTTTGGTATGGGATAGATAGTTTTGTAAGCTTCACAGTGGAAGCATAGGATCTCTGTAAATTTTTTGGCTTTGGTGTTTTAATCGTGTAAACCCAATTTTAATGGGTTTAGGCGGTTGTGGTTATGTTTTGGATGAGTTTTTATAAGTAAAAATGTCCAAAGAAGCCAAAATTTTGAGCAAAATATGAAGAACAGAGGCTCTGCAAATTTTTGCGTGGAAAGACAGAAAAACGAAGAAGATGCACTATTCCTAAGCCGCGGAGCCGAGCCGAGCCGATTAAGCCGAGCCGCACTGTTTCTGTTTCACGAGCCGCGTCTTCTGAGCCGCGTGAGCCGAGCCGCTACTGTAGCAAATTGAGCCGATGAAAATTGCAGAATTGAAATGCAATTTGCGCGGGCGGATTCGGTGCGGGTCACGGAGCGGAGCGGTTTTGCGGGTTAAGGCAGCGCCTGATCTGGTGCGCGCGGTGCACAGTGGCCGTGGTGGACCACAGGCCAAATGGGCCCGGATCCGGTGCGGCCGGTGCAGTAGACCGCCAGTCAAAATTTTTAATTATTTTTTTTCTTTTTCGTTTTGGATCCCATACCAGGCGAAGTTAATATTTTTGCAATATTTATATTCTTGGAATATATTTGCATGAAAAATATTAGTAAGGGATTTTAGGATTAAACAAGGTAATTAATTAATTAATTAATGTGTTTAATTCTATTATTTGGGCAATTAGGTTTAAAAAATAGAAAAGCATGAAAACGTTTATTGTTTTCTAGCATTCTATTTTTTATGTACCTATGTGTGTTTTTTCTCAAAGACCAAAGTCTTTGGGAACCTTTTTGTTTCGGCAAGGAAAAATATTTTTCTTTAAAAACTAAATGGTTATTTTAATTGGTACAAAAATTAATCCTTAAATATTTTCTCAAAGGATTTAATCCTTGACATAGAAAATATATTGGATTTAGATATTTTTGTAAATTAAAATGGAGAGCCATTTTGTTTTGTTTTGGACTAGAAAAATGATTTTGTCAAATAAACTTGAGACCAAAGTCTCTAAGTTTTAATTGGAAAATTTTTGAAATCATTAAGTTTTAACTTATATAAAATTAGTCCATGGAGGAAATCTCTCAAAGGATATAAGCCTTGACATAGAGATTTTATTGGACTTAGATATTTTATTTTTGAGTTAAGAAAAACTTAATGGAAATTTCAAAAGGATATTTTCCAGAAAACCTTTATTTTAAAAGACTAAGTGGGAGAGGGGTTCCAACGGCCCCACGGCTTCCATCACGGTCCTCATTAGAGATCGTGGATCCCCTCGCGTCACCTTGGGAGTGAACCCGTATAGGATGGGGATACCACAAGGATCTAGATCTAATGGAAGGATGTAATTAATAACCCGGGGCACGTACTATGATCGGCCAGCCCACGTTGGAGGTTATAGTGCGAGGTATGTCCATAGGAAATGAGAGGAAACGGCCATCCCACGATGGAGTTATTCTCTAGATCATTACCTAGAAGGGAAATTAATTTGTGGTGGTTAATACACTTAGCTTAGGAAACTGTTAATCTTCCCAAGAAGCTATGTCAGTTTTCCTAAGAGCCAAATTATTTTCAGTGCACAAATTTCATTTTGTTTTCACAAACTAATTTCTTTCTTTTATTTTTGATTTTCAGAAATGGTGGGAGGTTCTTTTAGTCCATTGGCCATTATTCTCAGGGAGAATAAGTTAACGGGTCCAAACTATGTGGACTGGAAAAGGAACCTGGACATAATACTCACAGCTGAGGAGTATAAGTATGTTCTTTACGAAACCTACCTTGTTATCGGGGAAGGTTCCACCGCTGAAGAGCGAGAGGCTGAAAAGGCATGGAAGAAAGCTGACGAAATGGCACGTTGCTATATGTTAGCTTCCATGTCTAATGTGCTCCAGTCAAAACATGAGCACATGGCTTCTGCATATGACATAAGTCAATCATTGGCAACTATGTTCGCGGACAAGAGCTGTCCCGCGAGGCAGGAGGCTCTTCGAACAATTGTAAACACTAAGATGGCTGAGGGAGCATTAGTCCGAGAGCATATGCTCAAGATGATTGCTGCTTTTGAGGAAGCAGAAATCTTAGGGGCTGTCATTGACCCCGAGAGCCAAGTGGACATGGTTCTCGAATTTCTACCGGGCTCTTTCACTCAGTTCAAGTTGAACATGAGTTTGACTGAACTGATGAAGGAGCTCCAGATGGCGGAGAAGGTCATGTCTAAGGCCATGATTGCTAAGGCCTCTTCTTCAAGAACTGGGCCTAAGCCCAGAAAGTTCAAGAAGAAGAAGGGGAATGCAGCAGCCTAGCCCAAGAACCAGCCCAAGGACAAACCAAAGGGCAAGTGCCCAAAGGGCAAATGCTTCAAGTGTGGAAAGAAGGGACATTGGAAAAAAGAGTGCCCAGATCTTCAAGCCAAGAAAAACCCCACAGGTAATGTTTACTATCTAGAGTCCATATCAATGGTAGGATCAACTTCCACTTGGATTGTTGATTCAGGAGCCACTGATCATATCTGTAACTCCTTGCAGGGGTTTAGGAAGATAAGAAGACTCAAGAAGGGCGAACATGGGCTTCGAGTGGGTAATGGAGTACAAGTCTGGGCCCTTGTTGTGGGAGAGCTGGATCTTATTTTTGATTGTAATAAGATAGTGGTTTTAAAAGACATTTTATATGTACCTGGTTTTCGTCAGAATTTGATTTCAGTTGCAAAACTTATTAATCAAGGATATTCTGTATCTTTCCATTCTGGTATTTCTATCAGTAGAGATGGAGAAATTTTATGTATGTATGGAAATTTGTTCTTTTTAAACCCTATTAACAACCAATCAAATAACGCTCTGTCTGAACCTTTAACTAAGAAGAGAAAGACCAATATCAATTATTCATACCTTTGGCACCTGAGGTTAGGTCATATTAACTCAACCAGGATTCAGAGGCTAATCCATGATGGGCCTTTGAGCTCATTGAGATTGGAAAGTTGGCCTCAGTGTGAATCTTGCCTGATGGAAAGACAGGCGGATAGAGCTAAGGAGGTGTTGAGTCTTGTTCACACTGATGTATGCGGTCCATTGTCTACACCAGCTAGGGGAGGTTTTGAGTACTTCATCACGTTCACGGATGATTGTACGAGGTATGGTTACATTCACCTGATGAGACGCAAGTCTGACTCTTTTGACAAGTTCAAAGAGTTTACGGCTGAAGTGGAGCGTCGGACAGGTAAATTAATCAAAACCTTACAATCGGATTGTGGTGGAGAGTACCTCCTAGGTGAATTCAAGGACTACATGGTACATCATGGGATAGTATCCCAGCTCTCTGCGCCGGGAACCCCCCAACAGAACGGAGTAGCTGAGAGAAGGAACAGGACGTTGATGGAAATGGTCCGAAGCATGATGTCTCATGCTACTCTTCCAGTGTCCTTTTGGGGATATACCCTGGAAACAGCGGCATATATTCTAAACTTGGTGCCTTCCAAGTCAGTACCTAGGACTCCCTATGAGATGTGGACTGGGCGTAAGCCAAGTCTGAATCATCTCAAGATTTGGGGGTGTCCAGCTTATGTACTGATCAAGGGAGACAAGTTGGAACCAAGATCAGAATTATGCTATTTTGTTGGGTATCCAAAAGGGACAAAAGGAGGCTACTTTTATCATCCTAAGGAGTAGAAGGTACTAGTCAGTACGAATGCTAGATACTTGGAAGATGATCAAAGTACTTCCACTAAAGGTTCAACGAGGCTGGAACTGCAGGAGAAGTTATCTATGGAATCAACTTCTACTGACCCGATTTTGGAACAAGAAGAGGCACAGCCTCAAGAGCCTGTACAAATGGAGCCTCGTCGTAGTGGGAGAGTGTCTAGGGTTCCGGATAGATGGACTGGAGAAGCCTTTGAGCTGGTTTCCGACCATCAGGAACAAGACCTCGCTAGATACGAGGAGGCTATTGCTGATGTCGATGCAAATCTGTGGCATGAAGTAATGAAAGCCGAGATTGAGTCTATGTACCTCAATCAGGTTTGGAATCTTGTAGCTTCACCTGAAGGGATAAAACTCATTGGGTGCAAGTGGGTATACAAGAGGAAGAGAGGAGCGGATGGGAAGGTGGAAACCTTCAAAGCTAGGCTTGTGGTGAAAGGGTATACTCAGAAAGAAGGGATCGACTATGAGGAAACCTTTTCCCCGATAGCCATGCTTAAATCCATTCGCATCCTCCTTGCCATCGCCTGTCACTATGACTACGAGATATGGCAAATGGATGTTAAGACGGCATTCTTGAATGGCCATCTTAGCGAAGACATCTATATGTCCCAACCGGAAGGCTTCATTGCTGAAGGCCAGGAACACATGGTTTGCAAGCTTAAGAAGTCCATTTATGGACTTAAGCAGGTATTAAGAGCATGGAACATTCGTTTTTATGAGACTGTAAAGTCTTATGGTTTTATTCAAAACGAAGATGAACCATGCGTGTACAGGAAACTTGAAGGCATCAATGTGGTTTTTCTTGTCCTGTATGTGGATGACATTCTACTCATTGGAAATGATGTAGGGACATTATCATCTACAAAGGTTTGGCTGTCTAGTCAATTCAGTATGAAGGACTTGGGAGAAGCCAGCTACATTCTCGGGATTAGGCTTCTTAGAAATAGGAAGCAGAGAATGTTAGGATTATCCCAAGCGACATACATTGACACGATGCTGGCCAAGTACAGCATGGACTCATGCAAGGGAGCTCTAATCTCTTGCAGACATGGGTTGTCATTTTCTTTGAAGGACTGTCCTAAGTCTCAAGAAGAAAAGGACAGAATGAGTAGGATTCCCTACGCTTCGGCGGTGGGAAGTCTCATGTACGCCATGCTGTGTACTAGGCCAGATATCTGTTTTGCCGTGGGCTTAGTTAGCCGATATTAGTCAAACCCAGGGGAGGTTCATTGGCAAGCTGTAAAGCATATTCTCAAGTACCTCAAGGGAATGAGAGATTATATGCTGGTTTACAGGGCTGATGATTTGGTTCCTACAGGATTCACAGACTCAGACTTCCAGGCGGATAAGGATGAGAGAAAATCCACTAGTGGATATGTCTTCACCTTGTCTGGAGGAGTATCAAGCAATCTTGTATTGCTGACTCAACCATGGAAGCTGAGTATGTGGCAGCTTTGGAGGCGTCCAAGGAAGCAGTCTGGCTCTGGAAGTTTCTTTCAGAACTTAGAGTCGTACCACATATGGATAGGCCAGTTGTGATGTATTGTGACAACAATGGAGCAGTGTCACAATCTAAGGAGCCTCGGAACTACAAGAAGAGGAAACATATCGAGAGGAAGTACCACCTGATCCGGGATTTCATCCAGAGACGGGAAGTCATGGTGGAACATATTACCTCAGAAAATAATCTAGTAGACCCATTCACCAAGCCTTTGGCTGAGAGAGTCTTCAAGAGACACTTAGACGCCATAGGGGTTGGCACCTATGGACTTACCTAGTCTTAGAGTGCAAGTGGGAGATTATTGGATTGTATGCCCTCTTAGACTAGGTTTCTGATGTAAAATCGAATTATTTAATAAAAGAATTTATTTTCAGAAATTATTTGTGAATTTACTTTTTGTTTGTGCACGATTTTCGTTTGGAACAGACCCATTGTGTTTAAATAAGTGATCCATGTGAATGGTGGTCTTTTACAGTAAGGTATGGATCACGGGTTATCATGGCAGAATTAATAATCCTTTTAATAATTATAATTAACTTATTAATTCTAAATATGATTAATTTATTAATTCTCTAATTAATAAATTCATATTTAGTAGATCATGAGCGGTATCTAGCAATGCATCATGATCACTCAAAAGTCTAGAAAGTCAAGTGGCTTGATGTGAACCTTTCAATAGTGAAACGTCAGTGCATTAAACTCCTTTCACCATATCATATCTTATTTGGTTTAGAGTATGGAATTAGTGCCAACTCCTACCAAAATATTAATTAATTCTAGCCTGAATATTCTAGTACTTGTTCCCGAAATCCATTACTTAACATGTATATCAATTGGAACTATTTCCAATACATAGTCACCTTTGCTAAGGACTTCTTGAGTAATAACTCTTACAAGTGGTCATGAGATATGTACTCCTACTATTAGGAGTGATGAATCTTTTATTGACCATCTTACCTACTTTTATTTACTTTATGTTGTACCCAATATCCATCCTATAAGCTGTCTTTGAGGGACTCTAGATATTAGAATCAAAGTACAATGCTCAACAAACAAAGTACCTTAGAGATGTCAATTCTAAGTATACTGGCACATTTGCTATAATGAGATTCTATTACTAGTACTAAGTAGTTATCCATGTGATTATCAGATAGGGGCTAAATTCATCACTATTTTCTTAGTTATTCAAGGTCAAGTTGAAATACTTTTGTTGTAATAACTAGGCATATTCCTTCCTATTTGACATTTTGCTTGTAGAAAGTGTTTTTGACAAATTTGTACAAATTTAAGTTGATTTCAAGAAAAAAGGAAAATTTTCTAGCATACATCTAGTGCTAGGCCTGGCAAAAGGACTAGGTGCTAGGTCTAATCTGGTCGAACATTGAAAAATAGAGCAGTTTCATGAAGAAAACTGAACACACCTGGCGCCAAGTGGGTCGACAAGACCCGGTTCCAGGTCCGCTCTAGAGTGGCAAAAATCCTATGCATGAATTTAGTAATTTTTCAATAATTTTTGTATTTTCTGAATCCTACTCGGCCAAGGCTCCTCAAGCAACGAATTTAGCATCAAAGAAGTCTATAAACCCAAGAGAAAACACAAGAGAAAGAGAGTGAATCTAAGAATCAAAGATTCCAATCACCTAATGAGGAGATTCACCATTCAAGGAGGGTTGTTCAAAAGAGTCTTCAAGGGAGAAGAAGGAAGCTTGTCTATGCATGTTTTCTTTTACCTTTGTTTTCTTGTTCTTAAACAATAATGTATTGAATGCTTTATTTGTAATTTGACATTATTTCAAGATTTATATTTTTATATTAATTTTGTTATTTGATCAATTTTTTATCATCTTTAGTATTTGATTACTTGTTATCATTGGTTCTTGATGTGATTTCTTCTAATGGCTTGGGAAATGGTGTCAGGAGTTTCATTGTATTGATTTCATATTTGTCAAATCTTAATGGACTTGGGAAACGAAATTAAGACTAAAGGATTAAAGTGATCAAAGATTAGTTGATTTCACCTAGAGCAAAGAGTCATTAGCTAATTTCATGTTTATGAGGAATTAAGTTTAATGCATATTTTGGGTATGTTGGTTTGATTGGGAAATTAGTTAATTTAATCAAAAAATAGTGATTCATGGATTGGGAAAGAAGTGGAGTCTATATAAGTAGATTCATGACTTGGGAAATGATTGAATTTTACTTTATATTCCTTCATGACGCCAAGACAATGATTACTTGAAATAGCTACTAAATGATTCATTATCATGTATTCTAGGATAATTGTCTAAATTACATATTCCTATATCTTTGAAGTTGGATATACTAGGTAGGTGCCGGTGCGTTGCACGGGTTTTTTGTAACTATTGATTTTATGAAGTTTACTTAGTTTTTTTTTTTTAGATTTAGTGGATGTATTTTAAATATTTTTTATATACAAAAAATATATAGTTAAAAAACTATATATATATTTAAAATAGTTTGAAAAAAAAATCAATATTACAATAGCAAGACTTTTTTTTTCCTATGGATAACCTCCTTTTCTCTATATTTTTTATTAATAGTCAAGAAGTCTCTATCAAAAAATAGTGATTCTTCTGTGTGTGAAATAAGGCAAACAAAACGAATTTTTTCTTCTCAACTTACGTATATAATTCTCACATAGAAAAACTATAAAGTTTTGTATTTTTTTTCTACTTCTCGAAAATCCTATTTAGTTAAAAATAAGGATTCTCATGAATGTTTCAATAATTTGTAAGAAACTTGAATTTTTCAACTATCTAACCCTTTGAACAATTCTTGTATTTTTTTTTTAATGAATACTTATAATTTCTTAATTTATTTTGAAGTCATTCGTGAGACTTATTTAAATGTTATTGCTATTCTATATTTACTTTAAAGGGGTGCTGAATCTACAGGAATTGTTTAGGATATTTTAAAAAGGGTTTTATGGTTTATGGTTTTGGTCTTTTTTATTTTATTTTATTTTTTTTTGGGTAGCAAGAATAGCTCTTCTTTCTTGGTATGTCTAGGCCAATGTTGAGGATGCTATGCAATGGTACTTTTCTCTAGATAGAAATCTTGAGGAAATTAAAAGATTATCGAATTACGTATATAAAACCTGAGTCTGTTTCAATTAAGGAAATACAAAAAGGAGGGGGGGTAGTGATTTGTATATAACTTGGATAACCCTTTTCTACTTGTTTTCTATTTTCTCTCTCATCCCTCTTTTGCTCTATTTCTATCTATTTTTCATTAGTTCCATATACTTATGTGTTTTATAAGGCTAAAACCTTTTCTATTCTTAATTCTAAAAAATTGGTGCATCCCCGACAATTTGATGTTTTTTATTTTATTTTCAATTTTAAATTTATTTAGGATATAAGGCAAAATATTATATATATATATATATATATATATATACGTACATACGTACGTGTGTGTGTGTGTGTGTGTGTATATATATATCTTTTGGGCTTGATGTTGGTACTTGATTTTTGTGTATTGGTATATGTATTTTGGGAGTTTTTTTGGTTTTTTATTTTGGGCTTGTTTTTGAATTCTTTTGGTTAAAACAATTATATATATATATATATATATATATATATATATATATATTTGGTTTGATGTTGGGCCTTGACTTTTATGTGTTAGTGTATGGGTTTTGGGCTTTTTTTTTTTTTTTTGTCTTCTTGTTTTTGAATTCTTTTGGTTTTGAGAAATGGGATGAGCCTATTATTTGGGTTTGTCATATTGGCAGGAATTTGAACAGTCTTCATTGTTCCTTAGTTCAGTGATAGGAAGAGTTTTTCTTCTTCTTTCGAACAGAGTCTTTTCTATTTCTCTTATGTGTAAGTGTATGTGTTTGTTTCTTTGTTTTGTCTTGTTTTATTGTTGTGATTGTGTTTATTTTGGTTGTATTATAATGGCTGCTTCTTTTGCATCTGTTGTTGGAGTATGTGGAGGGTTTTTATGCGTCTTCCTTTGGAATTGATTTGGAGGATCTTTGCCATATTGGGGATGGGTTTCTATGGAGATTTTTTGGCATTGAAGTTGACATATTTATTCTGTGATTTGTGGTTTTTGTTCTATTTTTGGTTTTCTGTTATGTTGGGTACTTTATTTTTTTATAGTTGCTCACATATGTTTTGTTATGTTTAATGTATTTTTTTTTTATTGTTTCTTTGTTTTTGTGTAGGTGTAAGTTTCTTTGTTTTGCGGCTTTTGATAAAGAGGATTTTTTTTTTTTTACCTTTGATTTCTTTGCATCGATTCCCTCATTCGCGGGATCCTCATCCGGATGGGCAAAGAATGTTCTTTCGACGTTGTGTAGAGCTCTGGAATCCTAAAGCATTGTATAGGGTTGCAGTTGTGAGTTTTCTTATTGTTCTTGTTGTTTTTTTATCCTTTTTTTTTCTTTAGTTCATCATTTAGTTAGTTTGATTGTTTTTTTTTTTCCGGGGTTGCAGGGACTTGCTTTTGATGTTGGGTGTAATGATTTGGTGAAGGTGTATTTACAATGTTCTATTGATGCTAGATATGAGAGTGCTTCATATGCTATGGGAATGGGTTTCCTGCTGTTGAATTCCAGTGAAAGGGAGGTTGGAATGGGAATATTTGAAAAGTATTTGAAGGAAGGGTTGTTGATGATGTTCTTATTAATTTTCGGTAGGAAATATTTTTTACTATTGGCTTAAGATGGGAGACAAACGATTTAGAGAAGAATATTTCTCATTGTTGTTCGTTGTCTCATCCATTTGATTTTGTGAAGTATGGATTTGAGCCCAGGAATGTTTGTGTTGGGTGTTTTTGAGATATTGAAATAGATTCTCTTATCTTTATGTTTTCATTATTAAGGAATTTGAACTGATGTTTCCGTAGGTTGTATTTTAGAGTGAAATGAAGAATACATTATTGTAAATTTTTATTTTGCTTGGTGAATGTTGATGAAAGGCTGGAAGATTCATAATTTGTTTGGTGAATATTGATGAAAGGCTCTAGACAGTGGCTTAATCTCTAGAATTAGTGATTTTGTGTTTCTATAATGGGAAGATTCATCGGCTAGTGGCTCTGTTCTGAGCATTAGCTTAAAGAGGCCTTTATTTCTTATGTTTGATGCATTGGTTTCATAGTTGAAATGGGTCTATTTATTTTAATTATATTGTTGTTTGCATTGTTTTAGGTTCATGGAAAAAAAATTATTGTCTACATTGTTTTGGTTTGTGGAAAGAAAAAATGTTATTACTGATCATATTATGTAGTTGCAATATGGTATGACCTATTCTCAGTACCTGTTCTCTGCCTTTATCAGATTGATCTTTGCCAAGTAGTTGGTATCTTGTGATTCATTGACATGGTAGACATGACTGTTAAGGAAGATATGTTTGGTTGTTGTATTTTGAAATTGCCTCTACAATAAGTGTTGTTTCAGGTGATTAAAGTAGTGTTCAATCGGTATACCTGGGAAAGTTTGGTTATTGATGAATTCCATTGGATATGTCATTTCTTCATCTGTGATATTACCTAAGATGAGTTTACTACTTTATCTGCATTAATATCTTCCTGTATTTCTTCATCCTTTGTGTTAATGTTTTATGAGAAGACTGCAGAGTAAATTGTGGCAATACTGCAGGATTAAGTACATGAAAGAGTAGAAGAAAATGTGTCTTTTACTATTATGAAACTTTCTCTCTCTTTGTCTGCATTTTGTTTTCCTATTCTTGTTGTTTTTTTGCCATCAACGTTCTCACTAATTTCATTTCTAAGTACCTCTCTTGACTACCAAACATTACCTTTTTTCCCTTTTTTGTTTTCATTTTTTGGTAGATGGAGGTGGGGTTTTAAAGCTTGTAAATTTTTTAGATGGGTTTTGGTCGTTCTTATGCTGATTTGATATGATTGTGTTGATGAATTGTGCAATATTGGGTTTGGTGTGTGAGATGTTTTGGTGGTTGAGAAATCTAGTCCGAGTAAAAATCATAAAATACTAAAATCCATTGGAAAAATACTCAATTTGCTCTCAACTGCCTCTGTGTAGAGTGGGCATGGCACCGGGTAGGAGTAGGCCTCCTGGAACCGGGTTCAATCTGTTGTTGTCCTTAATTTTGATCCATTGTTGCTGTTTGACCAGAATGGGCCTAGCACCTAGTCCCTTGGTTGGGCTTGGCGCCAGGTCCATTATGGCTGTAATACTAAATAATTATGCTGTTGAGATGTAGATTTGGTAATCTGTAATGACTAATACTTGTTTGTATCTGGTGGATATTCAATGGATTTGTTAGGATGTTATATGTACCATGTATTTTTTTTAACTATAACTTTTAAGAATGTCTAATTTTTAGATTGTATTACAATACACTAATGAATAGGAATATTTATATTTGCAAGTTGGTGGGTAATTTTAGAAAGGAAACTATTAAGCATGCTGGATTTTATTTTTATTTTTCTTGCTAAATACCAATGTTTTAGCACAATTCAAATGATCATTGAAGGTTTTTTTTTAAAAAAATAATTTTATATTTTATGTGCATCATATTGCTAAATCCTTTTCAAATTAATTTCCATTGCTAAAACAATGTATTTATTGGGTTTTTTATTTTTTTTTTATCTGGTTAAAGGTCATTTGCAATGAACATATTAATTTTGTTATAGGAATTAAATTGTCATTTTTTTTATATGTGCGATAGGACCTAAATTAGTCATATTTTTCCTAGCTATTTGAGGCTTTTTGTAATACATTTTGTTCAAAAACTAGACATATTCCTTCAAATTTAAGATTTTACCATTCGAAAGGTATTTTGTTCATTATTTCAGATTCTAGGGGTAAAACAAGGAAAAAATGTCGTAAAACAAAACATAGGCGGCACTGGCCACACGCTATTGGCACGCACTTCGAGGTGACAAAAAGTTGTTGAAACAGGACTGGAACAGAAGCAAACCAGCACCAGCTGTACTTTAAACAACATTGCGTGGAAATCAAGAAAAAAATTGACAAACAATGGAAGAAACATAACACAACCGGTGCTGGCTCTAGCAGCCAAGGCAGCACCGGCTGTGCCCTGATGATAAGGCGGTGCCTTGATCTTTTTCACACGGTTTTTGGTAATTTGCAAAATTTTAGTATCTTCCTACTTCTGCTCGGCCAAGAACCTTACAGCAATGAGTTTAGGCACTTCCTAAACCTATAAATAGATGGAAAACACAAGAGAAAATAAGAGAATTCATAGATCATCATAGAAGATCACTCAAATCATAGGAGGAATTCTTCAAATAAATGGGGTTTGTACAAGAAGGTCTTCAAAGGAAGAAGAAGGAGGCTTGTCTATGAGTGCTTTTTTTACTGTATTTTTTTTTCTTAAACAATGATGTTTTAATTGTTTTATTGTAATTTGACATTATTTTAGGTATTCATGATTTTTAGAGTTACTCCGATCTTTTGATTAATTGATTGTTCTTCTTGGTATTTAATTACTTGTACTTATTACGAGATTAATTGATTGGTTCTTTCTATTAACTTGCAGAGACCAAAGGAGTTGATGGTGGTTGCAATTCATTAATTTCATATTTGTTGTTTGTTAACTCACCGAGACCAAGGGGGTTAATTGATGCGGATTAGGTAATTAAAGGTTAATTGATGTTTACCAATACCGAGGATTCATTGGTTAATTTCATGTTTTAAATTTGCCGAGACCAAGGAAATTTAATCAATGATTGTATTGAATGCATCTTTTAGGTGAATTAGTTGAGACAAGACCAAGTGATTCTAATTTATCTATAAGTTAGTAATTTCATGGATTAAAAAAGAAGTGAGTCTATCTTAATTCTTCATAATGCTAAGAGAATAGTTAATTATGATGACATTTTCTAGAGTTAAAAAAAAAAAAAAACTTCTTTTGAAGGGTTAAAAGGTTATTTCAAACTTGATTCATTCTTTAGAAACCATGTGCACTCGTATGTTGAAAAAGATATTTATGCGTCTAAAGGAATGTTAGAGAATGAGGTTTATGTGTTTTGCTTTGCTGAGACAAATCGTTTTCATAAAAACCTCTTTTCATTCTACATTCATCATGCCTATCTTCTATTTTGAGTTTTAATTTCTTTTCAAAAGGTTTGATGACGAAGCATGATGATTGTACAGAGTTTTTGTTGTATTTTTATATTAGTCTTTTTCTTTAGTTTATTTTTTTATTTAGGTATGTTTTTATTTTATTATTATTTTTCTTGTGCTTTTATTTGTATTTTGTTTTATAGGAATGAAGTCCTCTTGGACAAGCCCTTCTCTTTACCTCAAGTTTGGATATCTATTAGAGCATTATTGCACTTGGGAAGTATTACTTAAAATTTCTACCCTTTTATTATTTTTGGTCCATTTGGAGATGCTTTCTTGTGTTTATTTTTTGCCAATGAAGACATCGTCCAATTTATGTGTGGGGGAGTGGTTTAGTGATATACTTTCTTCAAGTTTTTTATCAATTTTATTTTGAGCACAAAGTTTGAAAAATTTGAGCTACTCCGTCATGGAAGTATTTTCTTTCTTATTTTTTCCCTGGTCCCATGGCACTTTTTCCTTGTTTTATTTGTTTGGCCATTGAGGACAATGTCCAGTTTAAGTGTGGGGATGTGGTTAGAATAAGAATTCTTTTATACTTTATTCTTCTTGAAATTCTTCTTTGCACCTTTGAGCAAATTTTCATTTTTTTTTTATTTTCTTTGAGATTTCAAGCTATATTTTTAATGCATGTCTTGATGACAGATTATAAAGTATATGTTCTATATCATTTATGGCTTATGCATGACTTTTTGCACACACTTAGACTAAGTAGTTCTTGATCAAATGCTTTACATTGTTCTTAAACCTATTTTTACACTAAAATTCATTGAGCATTCTAGAACCTACTTGAATGCCTCTCGAGGTGAAATAGGAAAGATATTCATGATTTAACTTACAGATGACGGTAATAGGCCTTTTTTGGATAGTTTGAGCTTTTCAAGCCTACCTATTTTTATATTATCCCTAGTGCCTATTTTGAGCCTAAATTTGTAATTTCGTTCTTAAAACCCATTATCATACTTTGTCCATTACTTCTTTCTGACAGCTTGTCCAAATCTTTGATTGCACTATATGGATAAAAGTACATGTAAGAGAATGTTGAGGGAGAACACTTGTGAAAAGATCACGACTTGTTGCTTTCAGTCATGCATTAATAGTGTATGAGTTGGGAAAGGAAAGAAGGAAGAAAAAAAAGAGAAAACAAAAAGCTGCTAGAAAAGATGAGAAGAGAGAAACTGAGAAAGAAAAGAACAGCAGCAGTAAAAATAAAAGAAGAAAGAAGAGAAAGAAAAGAAGAAAAATTTTGAAAGAGAAAGAAAAGAAAGATCACAAGAGGAATGGTGATTGAGCTATAAAAGTTGAGTTTACGTCAAGTTCTTGACACCATTGCTGAAAATTTGAACGATCTTGTGAAGAAAAATTATTGATGAGTTGGGAAGGATTGACAAAAACAATGCAAGATTTGCTTGAGTTGAACTATACTTGCTAAACAATGTTATGGGTTTTGATTGATTTTGGGATAGGAGATCAAGAGAAGTTTGGAATTTCTTGATACATTTTGTTTATCCTTTTCTTGCGAACTCTCATTTTTTTTTTTATATTTGAATTTCCTATATCCTTCGTTTGACAGGCTACATTACAAACCTTTAGCCTTATATTACAAGCTTAAAAGTCCTACTTGACTTAAGTAGAATCAAGATATGTGTCGGATTAGTGGAGAGAGTGTATGAAAGGTAAGCTTATGGGATGCATAGTCTTTTTCAACTAAATTCTTTCCAATGGTTTGAGAATGATATTCAAGTATTGAGATGGTTCTACTAGTCATGATACACTTACATAAGTCTTGCATTTGTTGTGAAAGATGTAGTAGCATATGTTTTATGTTTTTGAATGAAGGAAGCATTAGAAATATTTTGAAATCGATTGACTGATTGATGAAACCTTGTGTTTTCCTACTTGTCTTCAATACTTTGCTTAAGGACAAGCAAAGAGCTAAGTGTGGAGGAATGTGATAGGGCCTAAATTAGTTATATTTTTCCTAGTTATTGGATGCTTTTTTGTGACACATTTTGTTCAATAACAAGCCATATTCTTTCATATTAGAGATTTTATCCTTAGAAAGGTATTTTGTTCATTATTTTAGATTTTAGGGGTAAAATAAGGAAAAAAATGTTGCAGAATAGAACATAGGCGGCACCGGTCAGGACAGAGGAACCGGCGCTAGCCATACACTGTTGGCACGTATTTCGAGACGATAAAAAGTTGTTGAAACAAGACCGGAATAGAACTAAACGGGCATCGGCTCTAGTAGCCAAGGTGGCGCTGGCTGTACTCTGGACAACATTACGTGGAAATTAAGAAAAAATCAGCGAACAAAGGAAGAAACAGAACACAACCAGTGCTAGCTCTAGCAGCCAAGGCGGCGCTGGCTGTGCCCTGAGGATAAGGCGGTGCCTTGATCTTTTTCACTCGGTTTTTGGTAATCTACAAAATTTTAGTACCTTCCTACTTCTACTCAGCCAAGAACCTTACACTAATGAGTTTAGTCACTTCCTAAGCCTATAAGTAGATGGAAAACATAAGAGAAAATGAGAGAATTCATAGATCATCATAGAAAATCACTCAAATCATAGGAGGAATTCTTCAAATCAAGGTGGGTTGTACAAGAAGGTCTTCAAAGGAAGAATAAGGAGATTTGTCTACGAGTGCTTTCTTTTACTTTGTTTTCTTTTTCTTAAACAATGATGTTTTGATTATTTTATTGTAATTTGACATTGTTTTAGGTATTCATGATTTTTAGAGTACTTGATCATTTGATTAATTGATTGTTCTTCTTGGTATTTTAATTATTTGTGCTTATTACGAGATTTATTAACTGGTTCTTTCTATTAACTCGCTAAGACCAAAGGGGTTGATGGTGGTTGCATTTTATTAATTTCGTATTTGTTGTCTATTAACTCGCCGAGACCAAGGGGTTAATTGATGCGGACTAGGTAATTAAAGGTTAATTGATGTTTGTCGAAACCAAGGATTCATTGGTTAATTTCATGTTTTAAATTTGTTGAGACCAAGGAAATTTAATCAAGGATTGTGTTTAATGCATCTTTTAGGTGAATTAGTTGAGACAAGACCAAGTGATTCTAATTTATCTAGAAGGTAGTGATTTCATGGATTAAAAAAGAAGTAAATCTATCTTAATCCTTCATGATGCTAAGAGAATAGTTAATTACGATAATGATTAACTCCTTTAAGATCATGTTTGTCAGAATAATAGTTTGAGTTACATAATTCTCCATCCTTGACATGTATATATTATTTTATTTTATTTTATTTTTCACCTTTTGGAGTTGGTTAAACACTAAAAGAAAAGTGATTAAGGCATACTTGTTCCTGAAGGATCAACACTTGTTTGAACCCTATGCTATGTTAATGATGAGTACGCTTGCTCATATGTGCAATTTGGGTTAACGTTTTAATTTAAACTTGATTGGGAATGTGTTTATTTTTATATAATTTTTAAACCCAAATAAATACGCATCAATGTTATGTTCAATGAGCCTTTTGTTTTTCAATTTTTAGCAAAAAATTTGAGGAAATATTTCTAACAAGATTCTTCTTTGGCCATTATTATTATTATTTTTTGTTTTTTAGGCAAATTTCTTGCCAAATAGTCGTTATCAATTAAAAAGAATAAAACTTTTTGTAACATATTTTAATAGTTAATTAGTTATTTATTATTAACTTTATTATAAATATTATGTGTAATAAAAAACTTTAATTTTTTTTATGTCAATAACAATGAGACGTAGTAATTTGTTAATTATAATTAGTAGATTTGTTTATATTGAAAATTTTAAATTTATTTATTTTAATTTATTTTATTATGTATTTTTTTTTATTTCTGTTGTTGCCACGTGTTGTTTGATGCAACAATTTATTTGCTTTATGTTAGAGTCTTCAATTAATTTGTTTTGATTCCATTTTGATGTCCGCACTTAAGATGAGTTGTGTCTAAGATTTGCTAAGTGTCATAAGTATTTGTAAGGAAGCTTTAGTTGCATCCGCACTTGCGTCTTTTTCTTTTAAAACATCTTCTTCTATGTTTGTTAACGTTATTTACCAGCAAATCTTTGAGTTTTTTTGTGAGTTAGTGTGGAGAATTATGTCAGTGTAATGTTAGTTTTGTATTATACGTGTGTAGAAAGGGTGTTTTTTGTTTTTGGTTTTTTTTTTCTTCTTATGAGACTTCCGTTGCAGCAGTTGTGTTCATATCAATGTGTAAAAGGTAAGACCTTTTGTCATTCATCGTTTCTTTGTTTGTTTATATGTTCATTTTTTTTTATTTTTTTACAATTTTCGTTGGTTTCTATTTTGAATTGTTTCTTTGATTTTCCAGTGGCTGTGTTCATAACAAAGTCCAAAAGGTTAGATCTTTTGTCATTCAGAGTGTGTAGGTGTGGTTTTTTTTAAATTATTTTTTTTCCTATCTCTATCTTTTAAATTATTTCTTTGATTTTCCTGAGATATGTTATGGAAAATGTTTTGTTTTCATGTTTTTTCTGTCCCCTTTTTTTATACTTTTTTGTAATTTTTAAAATTATTTTATTTTATTTTTTCTTATTTATTTTCATTTCAATATTGATATTGTTATAGGCAGGTTCGGTCTCTTGGCTTCTGGCTTGGTCTTAATATCTTGGGTTTGATTAGTTTGGATTGGCATTGTTTCTGTTGCCTCATTGGTTTCCGTGTTTTATTTAGCATTTAGTCAATTTCAGTAACATTGTTATAGAAATATGCATTATTTTGCTAGATTCAATAATTTGTGAATAAGTAACATTGGTTGTTATCTATTAAGGTGGATATGCTATAAGCTTAGTTGATGTAATTGTGTACGTAGTTATTAATTTCATATAGTAAGTTCATAGTTAGACAAAAGGGTAGCCTATGGCGAATATCTTTTTGTGGGAAATAGAATTTCAGTTAGGTGCATTCTTTGCAAAGACAGATGCAAAAAGAGAAAAGGTGTGAATAAAGAAAATCAGTGAATATGTGATGTGCATTTTTTTAATCGTAATCTACCAAATCAAAAAGGAATTTAGGTAAGTTAGATGTGCTACAAGCTTTGTAAATTTTCTTTTGTGCTAAGTATATTGGGTGTTAATATAAATATGTTTGGGAAACCATTCGGTGTTTTGCGACAATGGTTTACCAACAGAAGCCCACATATGATGCATAATTTTAAGTAAACATTAACAAAAACATGTTCCTTTGCTTGAATGATGAAATTTCATGAAATGGTGTGAATAAAGAATAGTTGTGAATATGTGAGGTGCATTTTTTAATTGTAGTCTACCAAATCATAAAGAATTTTGGTAAGTTAGATGTGCTATAAGCTTTGTGAATTTTGTTATGTGCTAAGTATATTGGGTGTCGATTCAAACATGTTTGGGAAACCATTCGATATTTTGCAATGATGGTTTACTATCAGAAACCCACGTATGATGCACAATTTTAAGAAAATATTAACAAAAATATGTTTTTTTGCTTGAATGATGAAATTTGATCTTGCATTGCTGTTTTTTTGTAATTCTAGCCTACAAAATCAGAATGGAATTTTGCTAAGTTAGATGTGCGATTTGCTTTGTGTATTTTAATTAAGTGCTAAGTATATTAGTTGTCAATATAAACATGTTTGGGGAACTATTCGGTATTATATGATGCACAATTTTATGAAAATATTTACAGAAACATGTATTTTTTCTTGAAGGATGAAAGTTATTTATGCATTGTTCTATTATTCATTTTGCTCAGAAAAGAATATATTTGCTATTTAATTCTTATGATGGATAGTTTTGAAGTAGGAAAAGTAATTGGGATATAATACATTCCATATTCAATAGATCTTTTTCATGACATCTGTTATGGAAAATGTTTTGTTTTCATGTTTTCCCCCTTTTGATACGTTTTTATTATTTTTTTCTGCTTCTAAAAATTATTTTATTTTCTTTTTTCTTATTTTTTTTCATTTCAATAATGATATTGTTATAGGAAATTTTAGTCTCTTGGTTTTTGGTTTTGTCTTAATATCTTAGGTTTCGTTGGTCTTGATTGGCAGTGTTTCTGTTGTCTCATTGTTTTTAGTGTTTTATTTAGCATTTAGTCAATTTTAGTAACGTTGTTATAGAAACATCCATTATT
The DNA here is from genome assembly GCA_026120185.1 of Voacanga thouarsii. NCBI lineage: Eukaryota > Viridiplantae > Streptophyta > Magnoliopsida > Gentianales > Apocynaceae > Voacanga > Voacanga thouarsii. The sequence goes on along the minus strand of JANUWF010001883.1, from coordinate 1,106,711 downwards.
TTGCTTGATTCAATATTTTGTGAATAATTAATATTGGTTGTAATCTATTAAGGTAGATGTGCTATAAGCTTAGTGGATGTTATTGTGTACGTAGTTATTAATTTCATATGGTAAGTGTATAGTTAGATAAAAGGGTAGCCTTTGGGGTATATCTTTTTGTGGCAAATATGTTGGAAATTATGCCCTCAAAGACTATGAATTCTGTGTAAATATATTGCAAAAAAAAGTTTAGTCATCCAATTTGGTTTGTTTTTTATATTATTGCACATTTAAAGTCTAAGTGTGACAAGTAATAGTCTATGTGTTGGGCCGTTCTTCACAGTAAGGTATAGACCATGGGTACTTATTATACAAGTAAATTAAGTTCTTAGTTGTTTGATGGAATTAGGCATTTCATCAAGGTAAGACTATTATGCCATGAGTTCTAATAAGGAATGGTTTACCTTGAATCAGTGAGTAGTTCAGTCACATCATTAGCATAAGCGTATTTCAAATACATAGAACTAGACCTGTAGTAGTGGTTTCTCTTAAAGTACTATAATTATAGAGACCAGACTATTACTGCTACAGTGTGGATGAATATCTTCATACTTGAGTATGAGTTGGTGGTCTGGCAAAGCTAGGGTCTTGTACTTTGATGTATATTAGGTGAGATTTCTTTTGTGAGATCAATAACCTTGTACGTTGGGTGTATTACTCTAGTTAGTCAAGGCAAACTCATGCAAAAGAGTTTCTTTGCTTCACTTTGGGAAGATCAAATCACCCCCTTGTGATTGTCCAGGATAATCTAATAATCTAGGGCCCTCAGAACGTGACTCTAGAATATGTGCTTTTGGGTAGCTTCCAATGATAAACAAGTACATTCGAGTGAGTCATAGATTATCGGACTAGAGATCTAAGGATGGTAGATGTCTTTGAGATGGGTGTTAATACATTTGTCCTATCTCATTGATGGGTGTTACATAGAGGGGTATTTCTATCATTTCCCCTATAGGTCAGAATCATTGCTTTAGCAATATTATTCTTGGGGTAAATATTTCTATATGGTGATAAATGAGAATATTTAAAATGGTAAAATGCAGCTACTTAATAGTAAGGGCATTTTTATTATTTTAGTAGCCATGAATAATATGTCTCTTGGTCCCCGGAGTAGCTCAAGTTACCTTCGTGTTGTTTAGACACAATCTACGCTTAATGGATAATTATTTGAAAGAAAAAAAATTTTATTCTAAGACCAATTAGAATTAAATAATTAGTCTTAGATTTTTCATAAGGCCTAGAAAAGATAATTAATTAATTAAAAGAATTGGGTAGGAATACATTGTACATGACACATTTTATTTTAATAATAAAAGGCATTATTTATCTTACAGTTTCTTTGGTTTACTTTTAAGCAATGTAACTATTCGATAAAGTCCCTAGTACAACACTGTATTAAGGAAATCATGATAGAAATCATGATATGAGATTTCTACTACACTGTATAGTGTTAGTACTTAAATAGTCCCTAGTCATAGTATTAATGAGATAGGAAATCATTAATGCGTTAAGACTAGCATGTGTTAGACTTTTCGATTTGATCAGGTGGTGGTTCTCATATTCTTGAGTATTGAGATACTCAAAGTTAACACATGGATGCTTGTTAATGGAACAAGTTCATTGTATGACCTAGGTATGAGATAATCACATTGATAATTATTTACTACCAATAATATAATCTCAATATAGCAAACGTGCAAGTATCCTTAGACTTGAGATCTCCAAGGTACTTTGTTTGCTGAGCATTGTACTTTGATTCCAATATCTGGAGCTCGATCGAGGGCCGCCTATGGGATGGATATTGGGTGCATTGTGAGGTAAATGAAAGTAGTTGAGATGGTCAAGGAAGGATTCACCACTCCTAATAGTAGGGGCGAATATCTCACGGCCACTTGTAGGAATTACTACTCGAGAAGTCCATGGCCAAGGCATATGTGTATTGGAAATAATTCCAATTGATACACATCTAGAGTAGTGGGTTCCTGGTATAAGTACTAGTGTATTCGAGCCAGAATTAATTCTGGAGGTAGTTGGCACTAATTCCGTACTCTAAACTGAATGAGATATTGTATGGTAAAAGGAGGTAATTGCATTGTAGTTTGTTATTGAAGGGTTCATGTCAAGCCACTTGACTTCCTGGACTTTTGGGTGGTCATGATGTGTTGCTAGATACCGTCCATGATCTAGGAATATTGATTTATTAATTGATGAATTAATAAACCAATCCTGATTAGAATTAATAGGATTAATTCCAATTAATTATGGATTATTAATCTCAAAGATATGTGGATTAATTCATGTTCGCTGCCAATTGACTAGGAAACTAATAGGTCACACACAATAGATGATTATATATACTCAAGATGTTATTTGATAACATAGTGGGGTTAATTGTGAGAAAGAGAAGTTGTTGTGGATAAATTATAATTAGTTATAATTTATGGTCCAAATTGTAATTGTGAGAACTTGACGTTTTCAATTACAATTAGAGAATTCTAATAGGATTAGAATTCTCAGTTTTTATTAGGGCTTTTTCGAAATATATGTATGTGATACACGAAACCCTAGCTGGAGATTTTTTGCACAAAACAACAGCTTCTCTTCCCTCTCATTTTCTCCTTTTTCCTGAAAAAAACAAGAATAAACCCTAGCTGCCATCTTGTTTCTGTTATCACAGAAAATTTTAGTGCTTGAGTGTGTCCTCTGTGTAGATTACTATTAGAGATAATCACACACTGTGATTATAGTAGTTAGACGTTCAACTCTCATGGAGTTTGATAAAGAGAATTGCTGGATCGCACCTCAACTTGAAGAAGAAAATTTTATTCTTCAGACAATCAAAGAAAGGTAAAAGGCTGTTACATTTGATCTATTTATGTCTTGTTTTCCATATATATGCGGGTCTTGTGATGGAATCTCGTTTCATTCTTCTACTGTGCCGTATATGATACGAGCCTGAGATATCCAACAATGGTATTAGAGCCATGCTATGTGTGGTTTACGGACATTTTTTTTGGCATGAAAACTGGTTTCATGTATTCGTGTTTATCTTTGTTTGCTGTGAAAATTATTTTCACTCAAGCCAAAATTGTTTCGAGCATTATGGGTTGGGTTCATAGCACAATATGATCGTGTAAAAGTTACAGCATATTTCAAAAGATGCTTTCTTTATGTGCTGAAAATTTTCTGCAGAAAAACGTTTTCTTGAAAATATGTTGATTGCCTTCCGTTTCATCATGTGAATTTGATTTTCTATTTTGTTTAAACTAATAAATTGGTTGTTGCTTTGAACTTCAAAACATAAAATACTGCTGAGAATTGTTCTCACTGAAAATTTGTAGAAGGAAAAGGCACGAGAAATTGTTTCTGGAAAATTTTCGAAATCGCCGCCATTGTTCTCAACTACAGCCGGTGCCGGCTCCGGCTCCTACCCGGCACCAGCTCCATGCTATTTTGCGAACGTCCAAAAATCATTTTTGGAGGAAAAGTTTTTAAAACTAGACCAGAGCCGGCGCCAGCTCTGGCTTTCAAATTGGCGTTGGTTCTGCTCTGTTTGTGACGTTCCTGCTAGTTAATTTTTTTTTTCCCTAGAATAGAATTTTGAAAGCGAGACTGCAGTTTTCATTGCCAGAGATGAGACCCAAAAGCATTTTCTCAAAATTAGTTTTGAGACAAATAATTTTATTTTTCAAAATAGTGATTTTGAAAATTTAAAATTAATGTATTTTTCTAAAATATTAATTTTAGAATTTGTTTTATTTTTCCAAAATAGTGATTGTGGAATAATAAAAGTATATGTTTATTTTGTTTAAGCATAGTTAATGGCATGGTAGATGGTTATGGACTAAAACCAATTATATCTGTTCATACATTTTACAGTTTTAGTTTTAATGAAATAGGGCCTGCGTGTCCTGCCTTCCCTAGAATTCTTGTGTAATTCTCTTCTTATCTAACTCCCCTTGAATGTAACTCAAGGTTTTCTCTCTTTAGGAAATTATGTAATTAGTTTACATAGGTTAGATAGGAGTAGAATTATTCTATTCTGGAGATAGCAACCAAAACAAGGCGAGAAAGTAAGACATTCTACTTAAATCATGCATGAACACATATGGTTAACTATATTAATTTCTTTTATGGCTCAAAGAAATTAATTTAGGATAAAGTCCATAAACATACCACATAATCGCTTTATTACCATGATTATCAATTATGTGATTTATTGATTTGTATGCAGGTCATTCAATGAAATCACTAAAAGGAACAATTCCCTCAATTAATATTAAAGTTAATTCCTTCTATTAATATAGTAAGAACGAGAGTCCTTTTTCGAGACTAGGTTGTTGGGCAAACCCAAGCCTACTTGACATCGGGCATGTTCAAGCTATGGAGTTAAATTCTTTTGGAATTAAATTCCTAATTAATAGGTCAAGTTTAACTAAATTCTTTATCCTAGTTGGGCAAACTCAAGCATAAAGAAATTTAGAGGAAAAATTGGGGTAGCCCAAAAGGCTTTAAGATTAAAAGCTGTTAATTACCCAATGATCCGGTAGTTACATACGATGTAATTGGTATTGGATACCTACCAATGAACTTAATGGTGGCTTGTTGGGCAAACCCAAGGTTATTATTGAGGAATTTGGATATCGGTCCACTAGGAATGCTTCCAACGGGCTTTCCTGAATCAGTAGTGGGGGCTATTGGTTTGAGTAAAATAGTGGAGTAAAAATGCTCTTAATTAAAGTCATAATTGTTTGCATATGATGTGCATATACAAGTAGCCAATGCTCTCTATCTTTACCTTTAGGTCACTTGCATCATGTCAACAAATCTAAACTTACGTAGAATTTTGGAAACTAACAAGTTAACCGAATCAAACTATCTCGACTGGTACAGAAATTTGAGAATCGTTCTCAAATCGAAAAAGTTGCTCTACTTGCTAGATGCTCTTATTCTACCACCACCAGCCCAAGATGCTCATGTTGATGAGCATGCTATCCACAAGAGGCACAAGGGGGATAGTGATACATCATCATGTATTATACTAGCATCCATGACTCATAAGTTGCAAAAACAGCATGAGCATATGGATGCTCTATCGATCATTTTACATCTTCGAGAGCTGTTTGATGCCCAAGTTAGAACTAAAAGATATGAGATCTCGAAGCAACTGTTACGTTGCAAAATAGCAGAGGGTTCTTCTGTGGCCACTCATGGACTAAAGATGTTGGGCTTAATAGAGAAGCTTGGATCTCTCGGGTTTGCAATCGATCATGACTTAAGTATTGACTTAATTCTACAGTTTTTGCCTAATAGTTTCTCACAATTTGTGTTTTACTATCAGATGAATAAGATTGAGTCCACTATTCCTGAGTTGATCAATCTCCTCAAAACTGCATAGTCCTCCATGAAGAAGAATTCCAATGCAGTTTTAATAGTAGAATCTTCCTCTTCTATGAAGAAAGTTCAAAAGCAGAAGAAGAAGGCTTCCATGAAGCCCAAAGGTGGTGTGAACAAGAAGGACGCAGCTACCAAGGGCCCATGCCATCATTGTGGGAAGATGGGCCACTAGAGGCGCAACTGCAAAGCTTACTTGGAGACCGTTAAGGGCAAGAAGTAAAAGGAGAAGCTTACAAGCATTTCTACTTCTACTCCGGGTATGTTTATAATTGAGATAAATACAGCTTTTAGAAATGAGATATGGGTATTGGATACTGGATATGGATCTCATTTGTGCAATAATTTGCAGGGGCTAAAGAGCAGTAGAAGGCTAGAGAAAGGCGATATGGACCTACGTACTGCAAATGGGGCAAAGGTTGCTGCACTTGCTATGGGGACATACGAGCTGAACCTGCCTTCGAGATTAATTCTAGAACTGCAAACTGTTATTATGTACTAGTTTTAATGGAAAAAATTATCTTAGTTGCGTGTTTAGACTTATGTGGATTTCATTTAATATTTAAGAATAAATGTTATTCTTTTTCTTTGAATGATATTCACTATGGTTCAACAACTTTGGTTAATGGTTTATATGTTTTAGACTTGGATAATCTAGTTCTCAATATAAACAATAAGAAACCTAAAATGGATAACTCTAACACCTCTTACTTATGGCACTGTCGTTTGGGCCATGTAAATGAAAATCATGTTTCTAAGTTACACAAGCTTGGTGACTTAGGGTCATTTGATTATGAATCATATGGCACATGCGAATCTTGTTTACTAGGCAAAATGACTAAAACTCCTTTTCCATGAAAAGGAGAACGGGCCAAGGAGTTATTAGAACTCATACATTTTGATGTATGTAGTCCAATGTCAATACAAGCAAGAGGAGGTTACAACTATTTCATAACCTTTATCGTTGACTTCTCATGATACGGGTATTTGTATTTAATGAAATACAAATATAAGGCATTAAGAATAAAATAGATAAACAACTTGGCAAAAGTATAAAGACCTTAAGATCTGATTGAAGGGAAGAATACTTAAGCTAAGAGTTTCTGAGTTATCTTAGAGATAGTGAGATATTATCTCAATGGACTCCACCACATACACCTCAGCATAACTATGTATCTGAGAGAAGGAATCAAACACTTCTGGACATGGTACGGACTATGATGGCTTCTGCAAACCTACCAAAATCATTTTGGGGATATGCACTAGAGACTTCTGTTTATGTACTAAATAGAGTTTCAACAAAATCGATTAATACTACCCCATTTAAGATGTGCTTTGGTAAGAGACCAAAGTTATCTCACTTGTGAGTATAGGGTTGTCCTGCCTTTGTCAAAAGGCCACAGTCAGACAAACTTAATAGTAAGTCTGACAAGTGTTTGTTTGTGAGATATTGAAAGAATCTTTTGGATATTACTTCTATCGACTCTCCAAAAATAAATTGTTTGTTTCAAAGCATGTCGTCTTCGTAGAGAAGGAGCACATGCTCAAGAGGGACAGTGGGAGTAAGATTGAACTTAGTGAAGTTCATGAAGATCAAACAAACGAGGATCAACCGTCTAACCCCACATCTATTGAGAGAGTAGATGAACTTTCTAATACACAAGAACCTCATAGATCTAGTAGGATATGTGTGGCACCTGAGAGATATAGATTTCTCATTAGTGACCACAATGCCGTATTGCTTATAGATAAAGATGAGCCTACTATCTATAAGGATGTTCTGAATAGTTCAAAATCTGGCAAATGGCTTGAGGCTGTGAATCAGAGATGGATTCTATGTATGACAACCAAGTATGTACTTTGGTTGATCCACCCAAAGGAAAAATGACATGGATGGTAACTTAGTTACCTATAAAGCATTACTAGTGGCGAAGGGTTATCGTCAACGACATGGTATTGACTATGATGAAACCTTCTCACCAGTAGCCATGTTGAAATCCATCAGGATACTCCTAGCTATTACTGCTCATTATGATTATAACATTTGGCAAATGGATATGAAAACAACTTTTCTAAATGGAAATCTGACTGAGGAGGTGTATATGACACAGCTGAGGGTTTCATATCTAGTGATGGCACAAAGGTGTGTAAGCTGCAAAGGTCTATTTATGGACTTAAGTAAGCTTTTATGAGTTAGAATATCCGTTTTGATGAAACAATCAAAGAGTTTGGTTTCATTCAAAATATGGATGAGTCTTGTGTATACAAGAAGGCTAGTGGGAGTGCAATTGTTTTCTTACTACTTTATGTAGATGACATATTGCTAATAGGAAACGATATACCTATCTTGCAAACGGTAAAAATTTGATTGTCCAAACAATTCTCCATGAAAGACCTTGGATAAGCAACCTATATTCTTGGAATAAGAATCTATAGAGATAGATCTAAAAGGTTGCTTGGTCTTTCACAGTCTACATACATAGATAAAGTGCTAAAAAGGTTTAGCATAGATCAATCCAAAAAATGATTCTTACCCATGTCACATAGTGTAAGCCTTTCAAAGTTGATTTCTCCCAAGACACAAGTTGAAAGGTGTCTCATGAGTAAGATTCCATATGCCTCGGCAGTTGGATCTATCATGTATGCTATGATATGTACTGGGCCTGATGTATCTTGTGCTCTCAGTTTGACGAGCAGATACCAATCTGACCCTGGTGAGGGTTATTAGGCGGTCACAAAGAACATCCTTACGTATACGAAGGACTAAGGATATGTTCTTAGTATATGGAGAAGGTAATTTGAAAATAAACGGGTATACTGATGCTAGTTTTCAATCTGACAAGGATGATTTCAAATCACTATGCTACATGTTTATGTTGTGCGGAGGGGCGATAAGTTGAAAAAGTTCCAAACAAGAAACTATTGCCAACTTTACAACAGAAGCTGAGTACATAGCTGCTTCTGAAGTAGCTAAAGAAATAAAGATAGAGAGAGTTCCCACGAATGAGAACATAGCTGACCCACTTACAAAAGCACTATCCCAAAAGAAACATGATTATCATGTTGAGTCATTCGGTATTAGATACATGAATAATTAGCTCTAGTGCAAGTGGGAGTTTGTTAGTGTTGTGCTCTAGAGGCAATCACTTGTACATTGTATATGACACATTTTAATTTAATAAAATGTATTATTTATCTTACATGTTCTTTTGCTTACTTTAAGTAATATAATTGTTCGATAAAGTCCCAAGTACAACACTGTGTTAAGAAAATCATGATATGAGATTCCTACTACACTGGATGGTGTTAGTACTTAAACAGTCCCTAGTCATAGTATTAATGAGACAGGACATCATTAATGTGTCAAGACTAGCATGCATTAGACTTCCTGATTTGATCAGGCGGTGGTTCTAATAACCGTGAGTATTGAGATACTCAAACATAACACATGGATGCTTGTTAATAGAATAAGTTCATTGGATGACCTAGCTTTGAGATAATCATATAGATAACTATTTAGTGCCAATGATATAATCTTAATATAGCAAACGTGCAAGCATCCTTAGATTTAAGATCTCCAAGGTACTTTGTTTGCTGAGCTTTGTACTTTAATTCCAATCTCCAGAGCTTGATCAAGGGCCGCCTATAGGATGGATATTGGGTACATTTTGAGGTAAACGAAAGTAGTTGAGATGGTCAAGGAAGGATTCACTATTCCTAATAGTAGGGGCGAATATCTCACGGCCACTTGTAGGAATTACTACTCGAGAAATCCTTGGCTAAGGCAATTGTGTATTGGAAATAGTTCTAATTGATACACATCTAGAGTAGTGGGTTCCTGATACAAGTACTATTGTATTCGGGCCAGAATTATTTCTGGAGGAAGTTGGCACTAATTCCATACTCCAAACCGAATGAGATATTGTATGGCGAAAGGAGTTAATTGCACTGAAGTTTGTTATTGAAGGGTTCATATCAAGCCACTTGACTTTCTGGACTCTTGGGTGGTCATGATGTATTGCTAGATACCGCTCATGATATGGGAATATGGGTTTAATAATTAATGAATTAATAAACCAATCCTGATTAGAATTAATAGGATTAATTCTAATTAATTATGGATTATTAATCTTAAAGACGTTTGGATTAATTCATGTTCGCTACCAATTGACTGGGAAACCTAATAGGTCACACACAATAAAGGATTATATACTCAAGATGTTATTTGATAACATAGTGGGGTTGATTGAAAGAATGAGAAGTTGTTATGGATAAATTACAATTAGTTATAAATTGTGGTCCAAATTGTAATTGTAAGAAGTTGATGTTTCCAATTACAATTAGGGAATTCTAATAGGATTAGAATTCTCAATTTTGGGAGGAAAATTTCGTGTAATATATAGTATATGTAACACACGAAAAACTCTAGCAGATAAACACACAAAACAACAGACACAAACATTCTCTCTTCTCTCTATCTCTCTCAATTTGATCTTGATCAAAGAACCTTAGCCGCCATCTTTTTCTTCTAGCACAGGAAATTTTGGTGCTTGAGTGTACTCTCTATGTGGATTACTGTTAAAGATATTCACACACTGTGATTATAGTGGTTAGACGGTCAACTCACGTGGAGGTTGATCATAAGGATTGCTAGATCGCGCCTCAACTTGAAGAAGAATTTTTTTGTTCTTCGGACGACCACCCAAAGATAAAATCTGTTACATTTACTCTCTTTATGTATTGTTTTCCACACATAAATGGGTCCTTGGAGGGTATCTCATTTTATTTTTTACTGCACCGTATACGATACGAGCTTGAGATACCCGACACTTAAGACTGGCTTGTTGGGCAAACCCAAGGTTATTCTTGAGGGATTTGGATACCGGTCTACTAGGAAAGCTTCTAATGGGCTTTCCTGAATCAGTAGTGGGGGCTATTGGTTTGAGTAAAATAGTGGAGTAAAAATGCGTTTAATTAAAGTCCTAATTATTTGCGGTAACAATGGCAGACGAAACTTGACCAAGGAGGCCTTCAAGTGTACAGCCGGCACTCGGCTCTAAGTAGCCAAACTAGCACTGGCTTCATTCTACTCAACAACGGATTCATTCTGGCATTCGACCGCCCGAAGACAGTCCGCAATCGGCGCTAGCTGTAGTGTCCAAACCGGCACTGGTTCCATCCGTCGGCTGCCCCACGTTTTTTATGTTTTCTCTAGTTTTCTTCAATTTTAATTGTTTGTAAAGACTTATTATGACCCTAAACTGTAATAGAACCTCAGGGATTACTTAGCTAAGGTTAGGGTAGTATAAATAGAACATTTTGTGATTTGACAATACAATTCACATACTTTAAATCAAATTTGAGAGAGAATCTTGAGAGGCCCTAGCCTCCTTGTTCATCTTGTTCAAAACCATGCTTAAGGGTTAGTCCTCTCTATGCATGAGTCTATAAATCTTTTGGATAATCCAATGTTGTTTTCTTTGAATGGGTCTTAGTTGCTTTAGTCTTCTAAGGTTTTTTTGAATTCCAATATTTGGGTGCTTGTTTTCTCTATTCTATTTGTTCTTGTTTGCCTTTGTTTCTTCAAGGATATTGGGGTGAGATTATAGTAAAACTTTATACTTTTCTTGAGGGTCTTTGAAGCTCAGTTCTTCAAGGGTTTGATAGAGGGTAGATTGTTATTTCACTTTCTCATTTTTGTCTCTAGAAGAATCTCTGTTTTGGTCCCATTTGGTTGAGCTAAACACATAACCAACTAAACCACTCATAACACCAAGAAAAAGCCCACACAAGGTCATATCAAAGAGTTTGGTATTAGAGCAAGGAAAAGCTTGATTCCAATCAAAGCTTGAAAGCAAGAAAAGGAGCCCTACAAAGTTGAAGAAAAAGAAAACAGAGAAAATCCCGTAACTCAAAAACATGCTCCAAAAAGGTCATGAAATTTTTGCTATGTCTTGATTTTTCTCTTGGAAAATTGCTCCTTGATGTTAGTATAATCCTTAGGAACAAATTTTTCTTGTGTTTGTGGTGAAATTTAGCTTGAATATGAGTGAAAATGTTGGTTGTTCTCAAGTGACGAGATTGTAGCCAAGGTGTTTGATAAATGTTCCATGAGAATTTTGGCTATAGTTGGGAACTTTGATTCTTAATTTTCATTCCGTGGGATATTAGGACTTAGTATATCACTCTATTGTCAAATTCCATGCTCATTGAACTCAACTTTATTAGTACATACTTGTGATCATCTTGTTCTTCATAATCCTAGTTCTAGTTGTTCTTGCTAATTCTTGTTTATTTCTTGCTTAGAAGTGTTTCTTGTGCATCTAATGTTTGTTCTTGTGTTTATTGAGTCCACATTTCTTAAAATTCTTGATTAAAACTTCTTTGCTTGAGTGCCCAACAAGTGTTTGTTGAAATTCCCCTATGACCCCCTAATTGGAAAATTCTTTTGATTTGTGTGATTCACTAAATTGGACTAAAACTTTAGCCATTAGGGAGAATTGGAATTGAATAAGAAGGATTGAGTATTAAGAAAAGGACAAGAGGGTGAGCCTATTATTAAAAGATCCTAAGAGAGCAAACACGAGTGTGGAATGATCAACCTTGAGAGCCAACTCGTAAGGAAGTGAAGTGATGATCTATTTTCCTTTCTAATCTCTTTTGTTTTGGAGGTATAAATAAGTAAATATTCTATTACCATGGCCCATGAACAAGAGATCCCTAGGCCTAACCAAAGTGGATCTAGTAGACCTCAAGAAGAACAAATTGATGCTAGGGGTTTGCATGAAGACTTGTAAGCTATGATGAGGACTATATAAAATGAGTTCCAAAACATGACAAGGGAGTTGATAAATCATCTTGGACAATTTTCTACCGTCGCACAAAGGAGAGAAGGAAATGATATGGAGACCGAGTTAAACCACATCAAATTGAAAGTGCCAATATTCTATGGCAAGAGTGTCCCCGAAGCTTATTTCGAGTGGGAAAGTAAGATGGAGATCTTCCTAGAAAGTCATACCTATAGTGAGAGGTCAAAAGTGAGGTTGGCTATTTTGGGATTTTAGGAGTATGCTTTGGTTTGGTGGGAGTAAGTTAGTGCACAAAGGAGACAAATGGGAGTGGAAACCGTGGCTAGTTGGAATTTGTTGAAAGATATGATGAGGGCAAAATTTATACCACACCATTACTACAATGATCTTTATCAAAGGCTCCAATCACTTAAGCAAGGGAATAAGGGTGTGGAAGATTACCATAAAGAAATGGAAGTAATGTTGATGAGAGCTCAAATCAATGAGGATTCTAGAGTAACAAGAGCAAGGTTCTTGGGAGGATTAAATAGGGAAATTACCAGTTTGGTAGAATTACAAATTTATGGTCGATTGAAAGATATGGTACATGCCGCTATGAAGATTGAGACGCAATTAAAGAGGAGGGCATTTATTAGACCACCACTTCCAAACCCCAACACTACTAGCAAGGTGCCAATTAAGAAGGATGAAGCCCCTAAGCCATTTCAAAGGGACTTCAACAAACCAAGGGAGGCTTTTAAACTTAGAGAGGATTGGAAGCCAATGGAGGATTGGAAACCTAGGGAAGGTTGGAATAAGGACAAGGGAAAAGCCATGGAGAGGTCATAAAGGAATAGGAATATCAAGTGTTTTAAGTGCCTTGGATATGGACATACTTCCCACAAGTGTCCAAGCAAGAGAACAATGTATACTAATCCCTATGGTGAGGTTTCTACTGACAAAGAAGAAAAGGGAGAAAGGTACCAAGGAGACCAAGAGGGAAATGGAGATGAGAAAAGTGATGAAAGGGAAGTTGTTGGTCAAGAATACTTTTTGGTGGGAGTCACAAGAAGGTCATTAAATTCATAAGCCATTGAGGATCAAGATCACCAACAAAGAGAGAACATTTTCTATACTAGGTTTCTAATCAATAAGATCCCTTGTAGTGTCATTGTGAATAGTGGGAGTTGCACTAACATGATTACTGCAAACTTAGTTAAAGAATTGGACATGAGTTGGATTAAACACCCCAAGCCCTACAAATTACAATGGTTGAATGATAGAGGGGAAATAAGAGCAAACAAATAAGTTTTGGTGTCTTTTGAGATGGGAAAATATAAAGATGATGTGCTATGTGATATGGTACCCATGCAAGTGGGTCACTTGCTCATAGGGAGGCCTTGGCAATACGATAGGCATGTAAAGCATGATAGGAGAAAAAATACTTATTCCCTACTCAAGGAGGGAACTAAGTTTATCCTTACCCCCATGGCCCCTAGTGAGGTGAACAAAGATCAAAGAATCATGAAGGAGAAAGAAAAGAAGAAGGGAGTACAAGATGTTAAGCAAAAACAAGAAATTGAGAGGAAATAATAAAAGAAGAGAGAAAAAGAGTTGAAAGAGAGGATGGACAAACAAGTACCTTTGACAATTAAGGATAGGAGTGAGCAAGGACAAGAGAGGGGAGGTAAAAGAAGAGTGAATTTCTTTGCAAAAGAAAGTGAGGTCATAGAAGCTATAGAAGTTAAGGAACCAGTTATTCTTCTTTTATACAAAGGTTCTTATGTTTCTACTAATGATTCTACATTGTCTTTACCTAATGAAATTGCAGCTATTCTTTAAGAATTTGAAGGCATTTTTCAAAAGGAGGTGCCCGGAGGAGTACCACCCATAAGAGGGATTGAGCATCAAATCGACTTTGTGCCCAGAGCCATTATCCCCAACCGACCGGCATATAGAAGCAACCTGGAGGAATCCAAGAAGTTAAAAAAGCAAGTAGAGGCATTGCTTGAGAAGGGACATGTGAGAGAGAGCCTAAGCCCATGTGCGGTTCCGATTCTCTTGGTGCCCAAAAAGGATGGGACATGGCGTATGTGTGTGGATTGTTGCGCTATCAACAACATCACGGTAAAATACCGCTATCCCATTCCTAGGCTAGATGACTTGCTTGATGAGCTATTTGGTGCATGCATTTTCTTTAAAATTGATTTGAAATTCGATTATCAGTAAATTAGAATAAGAGAAGTGGATGAATGGAAAACGGCTTTTAAAACTAAACATGGGGTTGTATGAGTGGCTAGTCATGCCCTTTCGATTGTCTAATGCTCCTAGTACTTTCATGCGATTAATGCACCATGTATTGAGGGAATTCTTTGGAAAATTTGTTGTTGTGTACTTTGATGATATATTAATCTATAGCAAATCATATGTGGATCATTTGAATCATGTTCAAAGTGTGCTTGTTGCCCTTCGAATGGAGAAATTGTATGCCAATCTTGAGAAATGCTCTTTTTGTTTGGAGAGGATTACATTTCTTGGGTATGTTGTAAGTGTCAAAGGAATTGAGGTTGATAAAGGAAAAGTGAAAGCCATTCAAGATTGGCCAACCCCTACCACCATTACCCAAGTCTGTAGTTTTCATGGGCTAGCTAGCTTCTATAGGAGGTTCATCCAAAACTTTAGCACTGTAGCAGCCCCTTTAACCGAAGTGGTAAAAAAAAAGGTGGGATTTAGGTGGGACAAAGCCCAACAACAAGCCTTTCAAGCCCTCAAAGATAAATTGAGCCAAGCTCCAATTCTTATTCTTCCTAATTTTGAGAAGGCCTTTGAGATAGAGTGTGATGCAAGTAGGGTGGGAATAGGTGCGGTCTTGACCTAAGATAGAAAACCCATTGCATACTTTAGTGAGAAATTGTCCGGGGTGACCCTCAATTACTCTGCCAATGACAAAGAGCTTTTTACCTTGGTGAGAACCCTAGAATATTGGCAATATTACATTTTGCCAAAAGAGTTTGTCATTCATACCGATCATGAGACCCTTAAACACCTCAAGAGCCAACTAATTTTGAACAAGAGGCATGTAAGGTGGATGGAGTTTATTAGGACATTTCCATATGTCATTTAATACAAGAAGGGTAAGAAAAATGTGATAGCGGATGCATTCTCTCGAAGGTATGCATTACTAAACTTATTGAATGCTAAATTTCTTGGTTTTGAGTTTGTGAAAAATTTATATGTTGATGATGAGGAGTTTGACGATATTTTCCATGCTTGTGATAAAAGTGCATTTGCTAAATATTATAGGCATGATAGTTTCTTATTTAGGGAGGCAAGACTTTGTGTGCCAAAGGGTTCTAATAGGGCATTTTGGTGTTACAAAAACCTTAGGCATTCTTAAAGAACATTTCTTTTGGCCAAAAATGAGAAAGGATGTGGAGAGACATTGTTCTCAATGCATTATTTGTAGGCGAGTTAAGTCTAGATCTCTTCCACTTGGTTTTTATTCTCCTTTGCCCGCACCTAATGCGCCTTCGGTTGATATATCAATGGACTTCATCTTAGGATTGCCTATGTCCAAGGGGGGTAAAGATTCTATATTTGTGATTGTTGATTGATTTTCCAAAATGGCTCATTTTGTGGCTTGTTCCAAGACTAATGATGCATCCTATATTGTAGGTTTATTCTTTAAGGAAGTGGTGCAAATGCGCGGGATTCCAAGGACTATTGTCTCGGATAGGGATACTAAATTCGTTAGCCACTTTTGGAGAGTTTTATAGAACAAACTTGGTACTAATCTCTTGTTTTCCATAGCTTGTCATCCTCAAATGGACGGACAAATGGAGGTGGTCAACCGAACACTTACCCAACTCTTGCGGTATATAATCAAGAAGAACTTGAAAAATTGGGAAGAGTGCTTGCCACACATTGAGTTTGATTACAATAGGGCTATTCACTCTACCACTTCTTATTTTCTTTTTGAAATTGTATATGGTTTTAATCCTCTAACTCCTTTAGATTTGGTTCCTTTACCTATAGGTAAACGGTTGAACCTCGATGGAGCTAAGAAGGCGGAAATGGTGAAAGCACTCCATGAAATGGTGAAAGCAACTATTGCAAAACGCAATGAAGAAATCGCCCATAAGTGCAATCAAGGAAGGAAAAATGTGTCATTTGAGCTAGGCGATTGGGTATGGGTACACCTTCATAAGGAGAGATTCCCCACGCAATGACAGAGCAAACTAGATCTAAGGGGGGATGGTCCATTTCAAATTCTCGCCAAAGTTGGAGATAACGCTTATAAGATAGATTTACCCGGTGAGTATCATGTTAGCGCCACTTTTAATGTTAGTGACCTCTCTCCTTTTGATGAAGATGATGGCAATAATTCGAAGATGAATTCTTTTGAAGAAGGGGGAGATGATGAGACTCCGCTTCATCATAGAGGTCAAAATTAAGAAAGGGGAGACGTGACCATGCAAAAACATAGACCAATGACAAGATCTACGTCTAAAAGCTTCAAGAGGATTTTGAATCGCTTATCAAAACCATGCTTGAGGATGTACGAGGGTTGGAAGGTTGAGGAAGCTGGCCAAGAGATCATTTTGATGACTATCCAAGAAGGACCCCAACAAGAACTCAAGCCGGCAACAATGGCGGATGAAACTTGACCAATGAGGCCTTCTAGCGAACAGCCGGCGTTGGCCCCAAGTAGTTAAACCAGCGCCGGCTTTATTCTGCTCAACAACGGATTCATTCTGGTATTCGATCGCCCGAAGACTGTCCGCAACCAGCGCCAGCTTTAGTGTCCAAACCGGCGCCGGTTCAATCCTAGGAAGCCGACACATTTTTTATGTTTTCACCGATTTTCTTCAATTTTAATTGCTTGTAAAGACTTATTGAACCTCAGGAATTACTTAGCTAGGGTTAGGGTAGTATAAATAGAACGTTTTGTGATTTGACAATACAATTCACACACTTTAATTCAAATTTGAGAGAGAATCTTGAGAGGCCCTAGCCTCTTTGTTCATCTTGTTCAAGACTATGCTTAAGGGTTAGTCCTCCTTATGAATGAGTCTATAAATCTTTAGGATAATCTAATGTTGTTTTCTTTGAATGGGTCTTAGTTTCTTTATTCTTCTAAGGTTTGTTTGAATTCCAATATTTAGGTGCCTATTTTCTCTATTCTATTTGTTCTTGTTTGCCTTTGTTGCTTTAAGGATATTAGGGTAAGATTATAGTAGAGCTTTCTACTTTTCTTGAGGATCTTTGAAGCTTAGTTCTTGAAGGGTTTGATAGAGAGTAGGTTGTTATTTCACTTTCTCCTTTTTGTCTCTAGAAGAATTTCTGTTCTGGTCCTATTTGGCTGAGCTGAACACATAACCAACTAAACCACTCACAACACCAAGTAAAAGCCCACACAAGGTCATATCAATTATATACTCAAGATGTTATTTGATAACATAGTAGGGTTAATTGCGAGAAAGAGAAGTTGTTGTGGATAAATTATAATTAGTTATTGAGAGGAGCTAAATTGGTTAAACTTTGCTTAGTTATTTGAGCCTCTTTTGTAATACATTTGGTGAAATAACTAATCATATTCTTTTATATTTGAGATTTTACCCTTGGAAATGTATCTTGGTCATTATCTCAAGATTTTAGGTAAAACAAAGCAAAACCGTCGCGAAACAAAGCAGAGGCGGCGCCGGCTGTAAGGCTGGAACCAGCGTCGGCTACATTCTGAAATATATGCATATGCACACAATTCAGAGAAAAATCGATGGACGAGTAGAGAAACAAAACTAAGGCGGCGCCAACTCCAAAGGACCAAGGCGGCGCTGGCTATGGTCTGCCCCTGAGATGGTGCTGCGATTTTTCTACGCGTTTTTGGAAATCTGAAGAGTTTTAGCAGCTTCCAACTTCTACTCGGCCAAGAACTTTGTACCTACGAGTTTAGGCACCTCTTAAGCCTATAAATAGATGAAAAATACAAGGGAAAATGGGAGAATTCATTGATTATCATAGAAAATCACTCAGTCCAGGGAGAATTCTTCAAGTTCAAGGGGAGTTATGCAAGAAGGTCTTCAAAGGAAGAAGAAGTAGGCTTGTCTATGAGTTCTTTCTTTTACTTTGTTTTCTTTTTCTTGGACAATGATATGTTAATTGTTTTATTATAATTCAACATTGTTTTAGATATTCATTATTTCTAGAGTTATTTGATCTTTTAATTAATTAGTTATTATTCTTGGTATTCAATTACTTATGCCTATTACGAGATTAGTTAGTTGATTATATCCATTGACTTGCTGGACCAAAGGGGGTTGATGGGTGTTTCGATTTATTAATTTCATATTCTGTTGGCAATTGACTTGCTGGACCAAAGGGGGTTGATTGTTTAAGAACTAGTAATTGAAGGTTAATTGATGTCTTCTGAGACTAAGGGTTCATTGATTAATTTCATGTTCTAAATTTGCTGAGACCAAGGGAATTTAATTAAGGATTGTGTTTAATGCATCTTTTGGATGAATTAGTTGAGACGGACCAAGTGATTCTAATTTATCTAGAAGATAGTTATTTCATAAATTGACCATCAAAGTGAGTCTACCTTCATCCTTCATGGTGTCAAGAGAATGATTGATTATGATAATGGTTAAGTTCTTTAAGATCATGTTTGTCTAAACAATGGCTTGAGTTACATAAATCTACATCCTTAACACAGATATATACATATTTTTATTTTTATTTGTTACTTTCCTTTTTATTTGTTTTTTACTTTATCAAGTCGATTAAATAATGAAAGAAGGGTAATTAATGTCTACTTGTTCCTTGAGGATCGATACTTGTTTTAACCCTATGCTCAGTTAATGATGAGTACGTTTTCTCATATGTGTGATTTGGGTTTAACATTTTAATTTGAACTTGATTGGGAATGTGCTTAGATTTGTATGATTTTTATACCCAAGTCTGTATCATTTTAATTTGAACTTGATTGGGAATGTGCTTAGATTTGTATCATATTTTTTCTCATCAGTTATAATTTGTGGTCCAAATTGTTATTGTGAGAACTTGATATTTTCAATTACAATTAGAGAATTCTAATAGGATTAGAATTCTCAGTTTTTAGTAGGGTTTTTTTTAAATATATGTATATGATACACAAAACCCTAGCTGGAGATTTTTTACACAAAACAACAGCTTCTCTTCCCTCTCATTTTCTCGTTTTTCCTAAAAAAAACAAGAATAAACCCTAGCCACCATCTTGTTTCTGCTAGCACGGGAAATTTTTGTGCTTGAGTGTGTCCTCTGTGTGGATTACTGTTCGAGCTAATCACACACGATGATTATAGTGGTTAGACGTTCAACTCTCGTGGAGTTTGATCAAGAGGATTGCTGGATCATGCCTCGACTTCAAAAAGAAAATTTTGTTCTTCGGACGATCAAAGAAAGGTGAAAAAATGTTACCTTTGATTTGTTTATTTCTTGTTTTCCACATATATGCGGGTCCTAGGATGGTATCTCAATTTATTCTTCTGTTGTGCTGTATATGATACGAACCTGAGATACCCAACAGAGAGTACCTTCTTAGTGAGTTTGAGGATTACTTGGTACATCATAACATAGTATTTTAGTTAACTATGCTTGGGACTCCCTAGTAGAATGAAGTAGCTGAGAGAAGAAATAGAACTTTGATGGAAATGGTCAGAAGTATGATGAGTCATGCATCTTTTCCTATTTCTTTTTGGGGATATGCATTAAAAACAACGATATATATTTTGAACTTGGTGCCTGTCAAATCAGTACCTAGGACATTTTATGAGATGTGGATTAGACGAAAGCCCAATTTGAACCATCTTAAGATATGGAGCTGTCCATTTTATGTGCTGACAAAAAAAAGTAAGTTAGAACTAAGATCAGAGTTATACTACTTCATTGGATATCCAAAAGAAATGAGAGGTGGATATTTTTATCATCCTCAAGAGCATAAGGTACTTATTAGAACTAATACTAGATACTTAGATGATGAACAAGTTACATCCACCATGGATTCAAGTAGAATAGAGTTAGAAGAGAAGTTCGTCTCTGATACAACTTCAAGAACTTCTAACAGCCTGATCGAGGAACCAAGAAAAATACTACTGGATGTTCCTATACAAACTGAGCCTTGTCGTAGTGGGATGATCACAAGAATTCCAAAATGGTGGACTGGAGAGATCTATGATCTAGTCTCTAATAATCAGGAATAAGATCCCACTAGAAACGAGGAGGCCATTGTTAATGCTGATGCAGACAAATGGCAACAGGCCATGAATGCCAAGATTGAGTCAATGTGCCTCAATCAAGTCTGGAATCTTGTTACTGCATTTCATGGGATAAAACCCATTATATGTAAATGGTTATACAAGAGGAAGAAAGGTGCGGATGGAAAGGTTGAAACTTATAAAGTAAGGTTGGTTGCTAAAGGTTATACTTAGGAAGAAGGGATCGATTATGAGGAAATCTTTTCACCTATTGTGAGACCCCAGTCAAAACTAACCTTAGAGTAAGAGGGTTGGGATACATATAATAATTTATTGCATGTTTAAATATATTTTTAAATAATTTTCTATGTTTTGGATTTGAGTTTTATTGTCTTGGAGGCTTGTTGGTGAATATTGAGTGAGAAGGGCAAAATGGTAATTTCTGCTTGAGGTGAAAATAGGAAGATAGCTTGAGGATTGAATAGAATATATATATATATATATATATATATATATATATTTTGAGGGAAAATAAGAACAAGAGTTGTTATGGTGTAGTGGTTAGAGCTTTGGAAATTAATTCTTGAGGTCTTCGGTTCAAATTCCATCATAGGAGCTTTAGCTTGGTTAAATTTTGTTTTTGCTTGGGAAGTAATAATTTCAGCTTTATGTGCTTGGAGTAGGGTAGTGATGTTGTCCTAAGAGAGTCATGTTAGGAGTATCTTCATTCTACTCATTTTCCCTACTCGAATTTCCTAAGAGGAATTCATTTTTCCTTGATATTTGATTTTCCATATTCCTCAACTCTTTAGTTTGATCAAGTTGTTCTAGCCATTTTCTTTCCAGAAATTTCAGTAAAGAGCTGTAGCTTTGTAGGATCAAAATTTCTTAGTAAAAGACTTCTTATGGTCTGAAAATGTGGAAGAGTTGTAGGAGATTCCATGAGGATAAAACCCTCTAGGGAACTTGCAAAAAATTCACTCCAGCTAGGTTCATCTTCCTTCTTGGAATGAGCTAAAATTGTCCAGCTTATTGTGCCTTCAAGGTGTCGAGATTCTTAGCTAACATTCCCTCCCAAATGCTGCCAGAAAAATGGTCTTTTGGATCAGCTTACAACCTGAATTTCTTGGCCATTTTCGGACTGCTCAAAGATGGAGCGAAACCAGGAAAAATTCCTATACAAATCGCAACTTTGAGAGTCCAAAACCAAGTTGTTTTCTTCCAGATTTTGTTCAGCACCTTAGCCATGTTTGTCCTCCATGAAGAAGGCTGGAAACCAGCCTTGAAAGCCCCTGAAATTCACTTTCAAACTCTCTGTAAGTTGGCTGGAAAATGGCAGTCGAAAAACTGTCCAGAAATTTCAGCTCAGCGAAAATTCTCTGCAGTCCACTGTCCAGCTTTGTTTCCTAATTCTCTTCCAGCTGAAACACCATCCTTGTTCTGTATAAACTTCCCTTAAACCTCTAGTAACTGAGCTCGATTATTCCCCTTAAGCTTCTGCACGCAATTCAGACATGGCTGCCCGAAAATTTCTCCAACAAATCCCTGCAATCATGCTTGATTGATTACCAAATTTCCAGCCACCATAGTTTAGCAACCTTCCATAATATATCCTTCAAATAGCCAGGCTTTTTCTCCACCATTATGTACCTTGCTTTCGGCCACCATAAGCTACCTTGAACCAGCCTTCCTCACACCGAAATTCTGCTCAAAGTAGTCGGCCATGGCAGACTTCCAAAGCTCTCCAATAATCAAGATATTCTATGATTTTAGTTTCCAAATTTGCTTCCTAAAAATATTCTTCAAGGATTTTAACAACATGCCTTTCTTTTTCCCTTCCACATCAGAGAACCATCTCCCTAAACCCTACAGAAAATTCAGCAGCCCTAGTTCTCACAGAATTTCAGCAGCTGCAAATCAAATTCTCTCAAATTCCTTCAACCTTCAAGAACACACACAATACACCAAGAACACCTACTTCTTCCTTTCACCTAATACCCCTTCAAACCACTTCAAACCTTCTCTAAAATCTCCAGATTTGACCTACTCACTGCCGTGAGTCCACCAACACTATTCTCAACATCAAACTCCACAAACCAACTCGCTAGTTCGGATGAAAACCAGAAAATTATGTGAAGGTTCAAGAACACCTTCGAGGTAGGTTTGTTCTAACAACTTCATCTTCTTCAATTTTGATCTCTAGTGAAAATATATATGAATAAACATGCTAATGGTCTCTCTCTCTCTCTCTCATGGCCGAAACTCTCTCTCTTGGCTGGATGGCTTCTTCTTCCATGGCCATGCTCCCTCCACCTTCCTTGGACGATTTTAGGCATCTAGGAGTTGAGATCCATTCTAAACTCCTTCAAGGTATTCATCAACCAAGTAAGTCCCTTCAATCTTTCTTCTAAACTCTATATTCATGTCTCTAGGATGATGATAGAAGGTGGATTGTAATAGGATTTGAGTATGTATTATTGAGATTGAAGCATGAATATATGTATGATTGTGAAGGAGATGGGATTTATGCATGAAAGGATTATCCTGGTTGTTTGTATGATGATTTGAGGTTTGATGTATGTTACCATGTCATAGGTAGTATTTGTGGTGAAGTATGCTAAAGATTATGTCACCTTTGGTGAATAGGATTTATATTCATGTTGGATTATTGAAGCCATGATCATATTTATACTAGTAGAGGTTAGATCATGTCTTGATAAATTTAGATCTATGCTTGTATGCGTGATTTGGATGATTTGATGAATTGAAGGATTGTATATGTTCATGATTGTGAATAGCCATGGAAATATGATCATGACCTAGTTATCCCGAAGCTAAATTTTATTTCTTCAAATAAAATATTTAATATTATGATTTTTTTTTTTGCTAGTAATTTCGAAAAAACCCTAGGAAGGGTAGACTTGGAATATTATATATATATTAAGGATATTTTAGTCAAATAAATAATAGTTCTTACTAAAAATAAAATATATAGATATTATATAAAGTAATGAAACAACTAAAGCCTTTTATGGAAATAATCATAATTAGTAAAATACTTATTATTGTAAATTTAATTATTACCTTTTAATCAAAGCCTATTAAAACTTATTTATTATTTTTCAAGCTAGACTCATTAAAATTCATTTTCAACTAACTTTGGTTATCAATTATTTTCTAACAACTAAATTATTAATAAATCATTATTTTTCCTAAAAACCACCTAAGACTCTTCATCAATTAAACTCTAAATTTTCTTAGCAATATTTAAACATTTAACTTATTAGTACTTATTTCCCAGAACAGTAATTATTTTAAATATCAAATTACCCTTAGCTTGCAAACCTATTTACTTGTTGTTTGGCCTTAAAGCTTGGGACACTAGGATCATGATAGTAGTAAGTGGAGTTAATTTAAAATTGAGGAAGTGGATTGTGGTTTGATATTGATTGTGGTTTGTTTTTGCCATGCGAGGTTAGGTCAGCTGTTGGAGACCTATTGTGTGAGCGAGGATCAGGTAAGCTCCTGCATAAAACCTGATTGATGAAAAGTGTTAAATTATGGCAAGTCAAATGTAGAGTGCATGGACACTCATTTTTGTAAAGACAATTGAGGGTTGTCTCCTGTTTTATTTCCGATAAATGATTCATCTAAAAATTAATAGGAAGATTTACTCAAACTCGAAACTCTTTCTAAAACTGTTTTTGACAAAGATTTTGGAAACCCTTAATTGCCATGTTCAAGTGGAACTGTGTTTTGTTCATTTTTTCCCCAAGCGGGATATATTACGTTGAGTACTCAATAAGGGTGGACTGCTAGGGCTAGTCTTTGAAGGGTTAGGGTAAGTCTCTCAGTAGGTGGCCACCTCTGAGGGGTGAGTCCTTCCCGGATGAGATGTCAGTCAGTAGGTCATGCCGATCCAAGCTAGCAGTTGGTTTTATTTCAGTCAAGTGACTGTGTTTTGCCGGAATGGACACCCGGTTATTGTTGGGTATGGAGAAGGAGGAGTATCTTGCCCGGTAGGCCAATCACCAACTTGTTGTCAGTTTGCACAAAGTGTCGGCATTCTGACTGGTTATGGGGCCCAACGTGTGGTAACCCATAATCATTTATTTCGAGTTGTTGATTTTATTGATTATGTATGCTTGGAAAAGCCAAAACACCACTCTTGCTTTTGACTAATGTTTATTGCTTGCCAATAATTCTTTTGTAAAGATTTCATACTTTGCATCCACGAACTGATTTCACTGAACACCCAAAGTATACACTGACTTATTGAGATTTTTGTCTCATCACCCGTTTTACCATGATTTCAGGTTGATCCTGCTGTGGGGATGAGTAGCTAGATTATGCCTGCTTTGGAAGATTTTCTGATGATTTATTTTTGTGTAATGTTTTGGGGAGATGAGAGTGGATAAAATTTTATTACGGATTTGTTTTTGGTATTTTGGGATTTATCCTTGGATTGATATTTATTTTAGGATGTAATAAATTTTAAGTTCAAGTATCATTTATATTCCGTTATTTCATTTGTGTGACCTAGTTATAAAGACCCCTTATCCTTTAGACGGGGCGACTTCCCCAGCCCTGGCGGGCCTAGGTAGCAGGGTGTTACAAGTGGTATCAGATACTAGGTTTAGGCAATTATTGATAATATTTGTGCTTCTTTGTTAAGTCTAAATCTTTATCTAACCTAACTTGTTGATGTTGTAGGATGGTTAGGATAGTTAGGACCGCGAGGAAAATGCAGCAGTGGCACCCGCCTATCCCTATATACCCGAAGGACCTTCTTGTTCCCCAGCCTATCCCTCAGCCAGTTATCCCTATAGAGGATAGCAATGATGATGAGGTCCAGATCATTGAGCCACCCCCAATTCCGGTGATAGGCATAAGCTTTGACAGTGAGGATGAGGTGATGATAGTGGAGCCTGAACCTCACTCTCCTATTCCCGAGATGGACTTAGCAACAGATAGTGATGACCCGGGAGAGATAGACTATGAGTCTCCACCTAGGCCTTCTTTCCTCCCTTCTTCCAGCCGAGTTGAGCCCGGGGAAAGTTCGAGGCACCTTGGGAAGGAGCTAGTGGAAGGATTTGCTAGCAGGGTTGGGGTAGATTTTTCTAAAGAACTCTGGGGGATGGTTGTATGAGGCTGATGATGAGGGTTCTGATGAGGATTAGACGACTAGGAGTTCTTTTGATTTGGATATTATTTGTTTATTGTTTTTCGAGAACTTTTATGTCAAGGATTTTTTTTTTAATTCTACTTCCTATCAAGATTTCAAATTTATGCAAGTCCATTTTTGAAAGAGAATTTATTCCTTAGCTAAAATTACATCCGCTTTCCATTTACATCTATTTGACAGTGCATGCAAGTACAACTAAAATAATTTGAACCTTACATGCATACACTTATCATTTGGGGTGTGGTTTAGAATGGCACCAAAGCGCCGTGCAGCCTCAACAGGTGGAAGAGTTCCGAAAGCCAATCAAGTGGCACCGGAAGTGGAAACAACCCAGGTGCAGGCACCTAACCGGGGTGAAGGGAACAGTCAAAATATGGGATCGAGATCTGAAGTTCCAGTTGATGTGACCATGGGCCAGGCCTGTTAGAATTCGTGGACTCCTAAACGCAGAAAACATCCACGAATCCCTTCCGAGGATCCAAGTAAACGATTAAGAAGATCGTAGGTTTGCAGATTTACCTCTGTTATGTGTAATCGATATCCTTCAATTCCGATTGTGCTGCTGTGCGTGCAACCCGAACGATCACCAGACGCTGCAGTTGTACGAACGTCCTCTATCGGATACACTCCGCGAACTCACTCGTCACCCGGGGAGTGCTAGCGCCTAGGGTTTTGAGAGACTTATTTTTTTGGTAGATGAAGGCACGGATTTTACAACAGAACTGGCACACCCAAGAAGACGGCTAGGGTTTTTCTTAAAAACCCACTCCGAATCTCTTAGAGTCCAACCGTAATAATATCTTATCGTATTTTAATTTAAATTCAAATTAAATTAAAACTGATACGATAAGATTCTGCCATTATCTCAGTAATTTAACTAATTAATTTACCGAGTCAGATTCTTATAATCTGGACATCATTCATATACATCGAATGTGAACATATATCCAGATTCATTGTATCTGGTAGATTTTCTAAGTTTAATTAACTTAGACATGTTTCCAGATTCATCAAATCCGGTTATCAGAAAATAACCTAACAAGTTCGCTTATTGTGTGACCCTATAGGTTCATTTAACGCTGGCAGTGTGCCCAAATCATATTTAAAATGGCCTACAAGTTATAAGCGATTTCTAGCAAAACATTATAACTATCCAGGTTAAATGAAGATCGGTGATCTCTTTGAACCAAACCATAATTTTATATTTAGTTCTTTTGTCACATGATATCCAGATTAAGCATAACGCACGGAGCATGTCATCCTTATTAAGCTCAATCAATTATTTCTTGATTTCTTAGTAGACTGTTCAAACAAATGATATCAATATCTTAGATTAATATATTTGAGCATGGCCATACATTTTAACAGTCAACTTATCAAGGGGCTCATGGATATCAAGAGGGACAAATTCCTTCACAATTAATCATATTCCTCTCCTCGATTTATTCTATATCCAACAGTAGTCTAATTTATTATCTAATTAAATACAACTTTAGACAATGTCAAAATATAGAATTTATCAAGTAGGAAACTATGATGAATTTAGGTCAAATGACTTTTAATATTATTATGGCTAGAAAGTACCTATGACATGTTCCATGAAGTACTCTCACAGTGGGTCATATCCAATGCAATGTTCTCTAACATTTATTTATGTTTTGACTTGATATCACAAATATTCATGACCAGTAAAATATAGCCATCCAGTCACAAACATACTAATCTTAATTTATTATTGTTCCAATAATAATAAACGATCAGGGATAGATTTAGAATAGTCATTGTATTCATTGTTGGGTTTTACTATCAAGTCACGTACTTGATGACCACAAAACAAAACGCACTATTCATGGAAAGGAAAGCCTCATATTATTATATAAAACATAACGACAATAGTATAAGTACAAATTAACTCTAGGGCATATCCTCAACAAGGCGTTCAGCAAGATGGCTGAGACTTTGTAATCAATGACTGAGCGACGGAACCCTCGGGGTGAGGATGAGGCCTTGGAGAGGTTCTTGAAGTTTCAGCCGCCCGTCTTCCTGGGCGAAGCAGAACAAGATCAGAAGGCAGAACAATGGGTTTTGCAGTTGGAGGACATATTCGCGACGCTCCAGTACACCGAGGAACGGATGGTTAAGTTTGCAGCTTTCCAATTGAGAGGACCAACTCGGACATGGTGGCAGCGGGTCCAAGACGACTGGGAGATGGATGAGCAGGAATGGACATGGTCCAACTTCGTTGAAGCCTTCAGGGCTGAATACATCCCATAGTGGATTGTGGAGAAACGAGAGTACGAATTCCAGAATCTGAGGCAGGGAAGCATATCGGTAGCCTAGTACGTGGCCCGGTTCACTCAGTTGTCCAAATACTGCAAGTGGCTGGTGGACACCGAACAGAACAGGATGAGGCAGTTTGTCAAGGGGCTGAGACCAGAATTGCGAAAAGCACTGGCACCTGCTCCACCGACAACCTATTCGAGGGCTGTAGATGCAGCTATGCGAACGGAAAATGAGGATCGTAGCAGGATGGTGGCAAAACCCTTCTAGCTGCCGAGATAGCCACAAGGTCTCTTTCCGAGACCGCAACCCCACAAGCCCCCTGCCAATCACCAATGGCAGAACCAGGGGAAGCAAGCCTGGACAACATCACGTGGACTTGCCCCGAATCTCCCATCATGCAGGTAGTGTGGAAAGAAAGGCCACACCGAGAGGAATTGTTGGTCCAAGGGTGGAGAAAGAAAGTGCTATTACTGTGGTGACCCGAACTACTTGAGGAGCGCCTGCCCCAAATTGCACCGCGTCGGGCAAGGAAACCTAGCTCAGAACTCGGGGCCCAATCGAGCCAACCCCGCGGGAGTATCCGGGAGTGGAGCACTGAAGCCGCAAGTGAAGGCCAAGGTATTCGCTCTCAACAGAGAGGATGTTGGGGCCGATGCAGCGGTGGTAGAAGGTACGTTCACTATTCAAGGACGTTCTGTTAATGCTTTGATTGATCCTGGCTCTACTCATTCCTATATAAACAAGTTGTGTGCATGTTATTTGGGTTGGGATGGAATTGAGCTACCTTTTATTTTAGAGGTAAGAACACCTCTGGGGAAAATGGTGCAAGCGGATCGGTATGCAAAGGAGTGTAAAGTTAAAGTGGGGAAAGAAAGTTTGGAAGGGGATTTGATAGTGTTAGACCTTGAGGATTATGACTTGATTTTGGGGATGGACTGGTTAGCCAAGCATGGGGCTAGGGTAGACTGTAAAAATAAGACAGTCCAGTTCATTAGACCGGGTTGTGATGTATTGGAATTTAATGGCAAGAGGGTGAGAGAATGTAAGTATTTGATTGCGGGGGCTAAAGCCCGGAAATTATTGAAGCAAGGGTGTCAAGGGTACCTGGCTTACGTGGTAAACAAGCCGAAGGACCAGTGTACTCTGGAGGACACTGAAGTAGTAAGGGATTTCCCCGATGTGTTTCCGGCAGAACTTGATTCTCTACCTCCTAGCCGAGAAGTGGAATTCACCATCGACTTAGTTCCGGGAGTGGAACCAGTATCGCGGACTCCGTACCGAATGGCACCGGCAGAGTTGAAAGAGCAGTTGGATGAGTTAGTGAGTCAAGGTTATATCAGACCTAGCACGTCGCCTTGGGGAGCGCCTGTGCTATTTGTGTAGAAGAAGGACGGCACTCTGAGGCTATGCAGACTACCGGGGTTTGAACAATTTAACAGTCAAGAAAAAGTATCCCTTACTGTTGATTGACGAGCTATTCGACCAGTTGCAGGGATCCAATTGCTACTCTAAGTTGGATCTGAGGCAAGGGTACTACCAGGTGCAAATAAGAGAACATGATATTCCCAAGACAGCCTTTAACACCAGATATGGACACTACGAGTTCGTGGTGATGCCGTTCGGGGGTGACTAATGCTCCAGCAGTATTCATGGACTTGATGCACTGAGTATTCTGACCTTATCTGGACAAGTTCGTGGTAGTCTTCATCGACAACATTTTGATTTACTCCAAGAGTCCAGAGGAGCATATGGAGCATCTGAAGCTCGTATTGGAGAAATTGCGGGAGCACAAGCTGTACGCTAAGTTCAGCAAGTGCGAATTCAGGCTAGATAGTGTGGCATTCCTTGGCCATGTGGTGACCAAGGAGGGAATCAAGGTAGATCCGGCAAAGGTTGAAGCGGTATCAAGACTGGAAGCAGCCGGAGAATATTACCGAGATCCAGAGTTTCTTGGGATTGGCTGGATATTACCGTAAGTTTATCAAGGGATTTTCGACGCTCACATCGCCAATGACCCGTCTGTTGAGAAAGGATGTTCCATTTGTGTGGAACGAAAAATGCGAGAAAAGTTTCCAAGAATTGAAGAGAAAACTGATGACAGCACCGGTATTGAGTCTACCGGAAGAAGGCAAACTTTACACACTGTATACCAACGCTTCGAAAGAAGGGCTGGGAGCGGTGCTGATGCAAGACAGGAAGGTGATTGCTTATACATCTCGGAAGCTAAGACCTCATGAAGTGAACTACCCTACTCATGATCTGGAGTTGGCAGCTATAGTGTTTGCCCTAAAGAAATGGCGACACTACTTGTTTGGAGCCGCATATGAGGTGTTCACCAACCATAAGTGTCTGAAGTATATATTCACTTAGAAAGATTTGAACTTAAGGCAGCGAAGGTGGATGGAGTTCTTGGAAGAATACCGTTGCCTGATCAACTACCATCCCGGGAAGGCCAACGTTGTGGCAAACGCCCTGAGCAGAAAAGTTGGAATGGCCAAACTGAAGGTGTAGGAAATGCAAGCGGTCCAGGATGTGTTGGACAGAAGGGTAGAAGTGCAAGAAAGAGGAATTATCATTAACAATTTGAGGTTGGTGCCGGATCTGAAGAAGGAAATTGTGGAAGCTCAGCAAAGTAACGCCGAGTTTCAACTTTTCAAGGACAAGGAGCTTAAGCGACCAGGTAGTGAATTCCGCCAAGATAAGGTGGGAGTTTTTTATTTCAGAGATCGATTGTATGTGCCCGGAGAGCAGCAATTGAAGGACAGAATTTTGGAGGAGGCGCACAAGAGCAAGTATGCCATTCATCCGGGGAAAGTCAAGATGTATCAGGATTTGAAGAGATCTTATTGGTTGCCCGAACTGAAGGGAGATGTGGTCAAGTATGTATCGACCTGTCTCACTTGCCAAAAAGTTAAAGCAGAGCATAAGAAGTCAGCGGGACTATTGCAGCCTTTGCCAGTACCGAAATAGAAGTGGGAGGAGGTGACCATAGATTTTGTCACCGGGCTTCCTATGTCAAAGACTCAAAAGGATGCCATATGGGTAGTGGTGGATCGACTAACCAAGTCAGCCCATTTCGTACCGGTAAATGTGAGGGACTCGATGGAGAAGCTGGCCCGAACATATGTTCGAGAGATCGTCCGACTACATGGAGTGCCTTTAAGCATAGTGTCAAATCGAGACCCGAGGTTTATGTCTCATTTCTGGGAAAAGTTTTAGGAAGCATTGGGGTCGAATCTGAAATTCAGTACGACGGCGCATCCGCAGACCGATGGGCAGTCATAGAGGGTGATACAGATATTGGAAGATATGTTGAGAGCCTGTGTTTTGGACTTCGGAGATAAATGGATAGAGTGTGTACCATATGTAGAGTTATTATATAACAACAGCTACCAAGCTTCGATCGGGATAGCACCGTATGAGGCTTTGTATGGGCACAAATGTCAGGTACCGTTGTATTGGAGTTGGAAGATGGTCATGTGAGCAAAATCAGGGAAGTATGTGTCCAAGAAATGTTGGATAAAGTGAAATTGATCAGGGAAAGGTTAAAGGCGACACAGAGTAGGCAAAAGAGCTACGCGGACAACCGGCGAAGAGAATTAGAATTTCAAGTCGGGGACAGCGTGTTTTTGAAGTTAACGCCAAACAAAGGTATTTTGAAGCACCCGAAGGGCAAAAAATTGAATCCGAGATATTTGGGACTGTTTCCAATTAAGGAAAGGATCGGACTGATAGCTTACCGATTGGACCTGCCAGATGGGTTGACGGGAATCCATGATGTGTTTCATGTGTCACAATTGAAGAAGTATAATGCGGATCCTGGTCATGTATTGAATGATGAACCGTTGGTGTTGCAGCCAAACCTGAGCTATGTGGAGAAGCCTGTGCGAATATTAGACCGCAGTGTCAAGACACTCCGGAACAAACAAATACCGATGGTTAAGATTCAGTGGGAGTACCAAGGCACACAAGAAGCCACATAGGAGTCAGAAAAGTGGGATAAACGGAAGTATCCCGAGTTGCAATAGAGGTATGCTTGAAATTCGGGGCGAAATTCCTCTAAGGAGGGGAGGATGTGAGACCCCAGTCAAAACTAACCTTAGAGTAAGGAGTTGAGATGCATATCATAATTTATTGCATGTTTAAATATATTTTTAAATAATTTTCTATGCTTTGGATTTGAGTTTTATTGTCTTGGAGGCTTGTTGGTGAATATTGAGTGAGAATGGCAAAATGGTAATTTCTGCTTGAGGTGAAAATAGGAAGATAGCTTGAGGATTGAATAGAAAATATATTTTTTTTTTTGAGGGAAAATAAGAACAAGAGTTGTTGTGGTGTAGTGGTTAGAGCTTTGGAAATTAATTCTTGAGGTCTTCGGTTCAAATTCCATCATAGGAGCTTTAGCTTGGTTAAATTTTGTTTTTGCTTGGGAAGTAATAATTTCAGCTTTATGTGCTTGGAATAGGGTAGTGATGTTGTCCTAAGAGAGTCATGTTAGGAGTATCTTCATTCTACTCCTTTGCCCTACTCGAATTTCCTAAGAGGAATTCATTTTTCCTTGATCTTTGATTTTCCTTATTTATCAACTCTTTAGTTTGATCAAGTTGTTCTAGCCATTTTCTTTCCAGAAATTTCAGTAAAGAGCTATAGCTTTGTAGAATCAAAATTTCTTAGTAAAAGACTTCTTATGGTCTGAAAATGTGGAAGTGTAGGAGATTCCATGAGGATAAAACCCTCTAGTGAACTTGCTAAAAATTCACTCCAGCTAGGTTCATCTTCCTTCTTGAATGAGCTGAAATTTTCCAGCTTATTGTGCCTTCAAGGTGTCGAGATTCTTAGCTAACATTCCCTCCCAAATGCTGCCAGAAAAATGGTCTTTTGGATCAGCTTACAACCTGAATTTCTTGGCCATTTTCGGACTGCTCAAAGATGGAGCGAAACTAGGAAAAATTCCAGTACAAATCGCAACTTTGAGAGTCCAAAACCAAGCTGTTTTCTTCCAGATTTTGTTCAGCACCTTAGCCATATTTTTTCCTCCATGAAGAGGGCTGGAAACCAGCCTTGAAAGCCCCTAAAATTCACCTTCAAACTCTCTTCAAGTTGGCTAGAAAATGGTAGCCGAAAAACTGTCCAGAAATTTCAGCTCAGCGAAAATTTTGTGCAGTCCACTGTCCAGCTTTGTTTCCTAATTCTCTTCCAGCTGAAACACCATCCTTGTTCTGTATAAACTTCCCTTAAACCTCCAGTAACTGAGCTCCATTATTCCCCTTAAGCTTCTGCACGAAATTCAGACATGGCTGACCGAAAATCTTTCAAACAAATCCCTGCAATCATGCTTGATTGATTACCAAATTTCCAGCCACCATAGTATAGCAACCTTCCATAATATATCCATCAAATAACCAGACTTTTTCTCCACCATTATGCACCTTGTTTTCGGCCACCGTAAGCTACCTTGAACCAGCTTTCCTCCCACCAAAATTCTGCTCAAAACAGTAGGCCATGGCAGACTTCCAAAGCTCTCCAATAATTAAGATATTCTAGGATATTTAGTTTCCAAATTTGCTTCCTAAAAATATTCTTCAAGGATTTTAACAACTAGCCTTTCTTTTTCCCTTCCAAATTAGAGAACCATGTCCCTAAACCCTACAGAAAATTCGGCAGCCTAGTTCTCACAGAATTTCGGCAGCTGCAAATCAAATTCTCTCAAATTCCTTCAACCTTTAAGAACACACACTAATATACAAAGAACACCTACTTCTTCCTTTCACCTAATACCCCTTCAAACCACTTCAAACCTTCTCTAAAATCTCCAGATTTGACCAACTCACTGCCGTGAGTCCACCAACACCATTCTTAACATCAAACTCCATAAACCAACACGCTAGTTCGGATGAAAACCAGAAAATTCTGTGAAGGTTCAAGAACACCTTTGAGGTAGGTTTGTTCTAACAACTTCATCTTCTTCAATTTTGATCTCTAGTGAAAATATATATGAATAAACATGCTAATGGTCTCTCTCTCTCTCTCATGGCCGAAACTCTCTCTCTTGGCTGGATGGCTTCTTCTTCCATGGCCATGCTCCCTCCACCTTCCTTGGACGATTTTAGGCATCTAGGAGTTGAGATCCATTCTAAACTCCTTCAAGGTATTCATCAACCAAGTAAGTCCCTTCAATATTTCTTCTAAACTCTATATTCATGTCTCTAGGATGATGATAGAAGGTGGATTGTAATAGGATTTGAGTATGAATTATTGAGATTGAAGCATGAATATATGTATGATTGTGAAGGAGATGGGATTTATGCATGAAAGGATTATCCTGGTTGTTTGTATGATGATTTGAGGTTTGATGTATGTTACCATGTCATAGGTAGTATTTGTGGTGAAGTATGCTAAAGATTATGTCACCTTTGGTGAATAGGATTTATATTCATGTTGGATTATTGAAGCCATGATCATATTTATGCTAGTAGAGGTTAGATCATGTCTTGATAAATTTAGATCTATGCTTGTATGCGTGATTTGGATGATTTGATGAATCGAAGGATTGTATATGTTCATGATTGTGAATAGCCATGGAAATATGATCATGACCTAGTTATCCCAAAGCTAAATTTTATTTCTTCAAATAAAATATTTAATATTATGATTTTTTTTTTGCTAGCAATTTCGAAAAAACCCTAGGAAGGGTAGACTTGGAATATTATATATATATATAAGGATATTTTAGTCAAATAAATAATAGTTCTTACTAAAAATAAAATATATAGATATTATATAAAGTAATGAAACAACTAAAGCCTTTTATGGAAATAATTACAATTAGTAAAATACTTATTATTGTAAATTTAATTATTACCTTTTAATCAAAGCCTATTAAAACTTATTTATTATTTTTCAAGCTAGACTCATTAAAATTCATTTTCAACTAACTTTGGTTATCAATTATTTTCTAACAACTAAATTATTAATAAATCATTATTTTTCCTAAAAACCACCTAAGACTCTTCATCAATTAAACTCTAAATTTTCTTAGCAATATTTAAACATTTAACTTATTAGTACTTATTTCCCAGAACAGTAATTATTTTAAATATCAAATTACCCTTAGCTTACAAACCTATTTACTTGTTGTTTGGCCTTAAAGCTTGGGACACTAGGATC
Organism: Voacanga thouarsii; assembly: GCA_026120185.1. Classification (NCBI taxonomy): domain Eukaryota; kingdom Viridiplantae; phylum Streptophyta; class Magnoliopsida; order Gentianales; family Apocynaceae; genus Voacanga; species Voacanga thouarsii. The sequence continues at coordinate 1,071,621 of JANUWF010001883.1, read as the reverse complement.
ATGATAGTAGTAAGTGGAGTTAATTTAAAATTGAGGAAATGGATTGTGGCTTGAGATTGATTGTGGTTTGTTTTTGCCATGTGAGGTTAGGTCATCTGCTGGAGACCTATTGTGTGAGCGAGGATCAGGTAAGCTCCTGCATAAAACCTGATTGATGAAAAGTGTTAAATTATGGCAAGTCAAATGTAGAGTGCATGGACACTCATTTTTGTAAAGACAATTGAGGGTTGTCTCCTGTTTTATTTCCGATAAATGATTCATCTAAAAATTAATAGGAAGATTTACTAAAACTCGAAACTCTTTCTAAAACTGTTTTTGACAAAGATTTTGGAAACCCTTAATTGCTATGTTCAAGTGGAACTGTGTTTTGTTCATTTTTTTCCCCAAGCGGCATATGTTACGTTGGGTACTCAATAAGGGTGGACTGCTAGGGCTAGTCTTTGAAAGGTTAGGGTAAGTCTCTTAGTTAGTGGCCACCTCTGAGGGGTGAGTCCTTCCCGGATGAGATGTCAGTCAGTAGGTCATGCCGATCCAAGCTAGCAGTTGGTTTTATTTCAGTCAAGTGACTGTGTTTTGCCGGAATGGATACCCGGTTATTGTTGGGTATAGAGAAGGAGGAGTATCTTGCCCGGTAGGCCGATCACCAACCTGTTGTCAGTTTGCACAAAGTGTCGGCATTCTGACCGGTTATGGGGCCCAACCTGTGGTAACCCATAATCATTTATTTCGAGTGGTTGATTTTATTGATTATGTATGCTTGGAAAAGCCAAAACACCACTCTTGCTTTTGACTAATGTTTATTGCTTGCCAGTAATTCTTTTGTAAAGATTTCATACTTTGCATCCACGAACTGATTTCACTAAACACCCAAAGTACACACGGACTTATTGAGATTTTTGTCTCATCACCCTTTTTACCATGATTTCAGGTCGATCCTGTTGTGGGGATGAGTAGCTAGATTATGCCTGCTTTAGAAGATTTTCTAATGATTTATTTTTGTGTAATGTTTTGGGGAGATGAGAGTGGATAAAAATTTATTACAGATTTGTTTTTGGTATTTTGGGATTTATCCTTGGATTGATATTTATTTTGGGATGTAATAAATTTTAAGTTCAAGTATCATTTATATTCTGCTATTTCATTTGTGTGACCTAGTTATAAAGACCCCTTGTCCTTTGGACGGGGCGACATCCCCGGCCTTGGCGGGCCTAGGTAGTGGGGTGTTACACCTGTAGCCATGTTTAAATCTATCCGAATTCTCTTAGCCATCGCATGTTATTACGACTTCAAGTTATAGTAAATGGATGTCAAGACGACCTTCTTAAATGGCTATCTTAGTGAAGCCATCTATATGTCCTAGCCAGAAGGTTTTGTTGCTAGAGGTCAAGAACAAATGGTCTGTAAGCTTAAGAAGTCCATCTATAGATTTAAGCAAGCATCGCAAGCATGGAACATACGTTTTGATGAAATTGTAATAGCTTATGGTTTCATTCAAAACGTGGATGAACCATGTGTGTATAGGAAATCAGACGGCGGCAAAGTGATTTTCTTGGTACTTTATGGAAATGACATTCTACTCATTGAAAATGATGTAGGGACATTATCATCCGTTAAAGTTTAGCTATCTAGTCAATTTAGCATGAGAAACTTGGTAGAAGCTAGCTACGCTCTAGGTATTAAGGTTATTAGAGATAGGAAGCAGAAAATATTAGGCTTATCCTAGTCTACTTATATTGACAAGATGTTGATCAAGTATAATATGGATCAATGTAAAGGGGCTATTACCATTTAGACATAGATTATCCTTATCTTCCAAGTACTATCCTCAGACACAGGAAGACAAGTAGAAAATGAGCAGGATCCCTTATGCTTCGCCTATGGAAAGTCTTATGTATGGTATGCTTTGTACTAGGCTAGGTATCAATTTTGCAGTAGGCATGGTTAGTAGATATTAGTTAAACCCAGAGGAAGCTCACTGGCAAGCCATCAAGCATAGACTTAAATATCTCAAGAAAATGAGAGATTATATGCTTGTATATCGTGTTGATGATTTGGTTCTTACCGGTTACACAGCCTCAGACTTCCAGGTGGATAAAGATGAACGAAAATCCATTAATGGATATGTCTTCACTTTGTCTGGAGAGGCTATTTCATGGAGAAATATCAAGCAATCCTGCATTGTTGATTCTACTATGGATGCTGAATACGTTGCTACTTCAGAAGTTTCTAAAGAAGTTTTGTGGCTCTGGAAGTTCCTCACAGAACTTGGAGTAATACTGCATATGGACAGGCCTATCACAATTTATTGGAGAAATAGGAGATTGTGTTTGATCAAATTTCCTCTATCAATAATCTGGTAGATCCCTTTACCATGCATTTGACAGAAAAGGTATTTCGCAGAAACTTAGATATCATAGGGGGACGCACTTATGGACTTTCTTAATCTTTGTAGTACAAGTGGGAGATTGTTGGAAAGTATACCCTCAAAGACTATGAATTCTATGTAAATATATTACATTAAAATATTAATTCATTCAATTTGGTTTGTTTCTTATATTATTGCACATTTAAGCTGCAAGTGTGACAAGTAATATTCTATATGTTGGGTCGTTCTTCACAGTAAGGTATAAACCATGGGTACTTGTGATACAAATAAAATTGAGTTCTTAGCCATTTAATGCAATTAGGCATTTCATCAAGGTAAGACTATTAAGCCATGAGTTCCAATGAAAAATGGTTTACCTTGAATCAGTGGCATAAGCGTATTTTGAATACGTAGAACTGAACTTGTAGTAGTGGTCTTTCTTAAAATACTATAATTATAGAGACCATAATATTATTGCTACAACGTGGACGGATACCCTTATACTTGAGTATAAGTTGGTGGTTTGGCAAAGCAAATGTTTGTACTTTGATGTATGTCGGGTAAGATTTCTTTTGTGAGATCAATAACCTTGTATGTTGGATGTAGTACTCTAGTCAGTCAAGATGAACTCATGCAATAGAGTTTCTATTCTTCACTTTGTGAAGATTAAACCACCCCCTTGTGATTGTCTAGGATAATCTAATAATCAAAGGCCCTGGGAACATGACTCTAGAATGTATGCTTTTAGGTAGCTTCCAATGATAAGCAAGTACATTTGAGTGAGTCATGGATTATTGGACTAGAGATCTAAGGATGGTAGATGTCTTTGAGATGAGCGTCAGTACATTTATCCTGTCTTATTGATGGGTGTTACATAGAGGTGTATTTCTGTTATTTCGCCTATAGGTCGGAGACATTACTTTAGCAATATTATTCTTGGGGTTAATATTTTTATATAGTGATAAATGAGAATATTTAAAATGGAAAAGTGCAGCTATTTAATAGTAAGGACATTTTGGTTATTTTAGTAGCCATGAATAATATATCTCTTGGTCCCCGTAATAGCTCAAGTTACCTTGGTGTTGTCTAGACACAATCTTCGCTTAATGGATAATTATATAGAAGAGAAATAAAATTTATTCTAAGAGTCCAATTAGAATTAATTAATTAGTCTTGGATTTTTCTTAAGGCCCAGAAAAGATAATTAATTAATTAAAAGAATTGGACCAGAATAAACTAATTAATTGGGCTGATATATGTTGATATATTTTAAGAGTCTAATTAGAATTAATTAATTAGTCTTGAATATTTAATGAAGCCCATAAAATATATTTAATTAATGAAGAGGATTGGGCCAGTCTTGGACTGTTTTTTGAGCTCAACACCAAGCCCATTAGGGCTTAGTGTGTTTCGGCCCACTAGGGCATCATTAAGCCCTAGGGTGGCCGAAATTTAAGGGGTAGAGAGGTAGGGTTTTGTCCAAGCTCTCTCTCTTGTGTGCAGCCACCATTCCTCTTGTGTTTTCTCTTCCTTCACTTCTCTCTCTCTTGGAGAGTCTCTTAGTTATCCAAAGAAGTTTTCACCAAGCTAACCCAAGATCAAGGTAGAGTAATACTCTAGAAAACAAAGAGAAGAAGCTTCGATCTGATGCGTAAGAGTAGAAGATTAGTGGAAATACCGGTCAAACCACATGCGCCTCCTTCTACCTTGCCAACGTAAAATCCAGTGCTCAGTACCTTGTTGGTTAATCCACAACCAAAAAGGAAAAGTAAGTATCTCTCCTAGATGTGGATCGAAAAACTAAAAATTTTTTGCAGTGTTATCTTTGATGTTTTTCATTTCGATCCTTCAGTATAGAATTTCAGTAGGGTGCATTCTTTGCAAAGGTAGATACAAAAAGAAAAAGGGTGTGAATAAAGAACAACTGTGAATATGTGAGGTGCATTTTTTAATTGTAGTCTACCAAATCATAAAGTAATTTAGGTAAGTTAGATGTACTTAAGCTTTGTGAATTTGAATAAAGAACTGTGAGGCTCATTCTTTACAATGGAATTTGTTCCTGCATTGTTTTATTTTTTTAATTATAGTGTACAAAATCATAAAAGAATTTTGCTAAATTAGATGTGCTATTAGGTTCTTGTACTTTCATTGTGTGCTAAGTATATTGGGCATCAATATAAGCATTATTGGGCAACCATTCGTTGTTTTGTGATAATGGTTTACCATCAGAAGCCCATATATGATGCACAATTTTATGATAACATTAGCTGAATTTAATATGCAAATGTTTTTTTAAATTGTAGTGTACAAAATCATAAAGGAATTTTGCTAAGTTAGATGTGCTATTAGGTTCTTGTATTTTCATTGTGTGCTAAGTATATTGGGCATCAATATAAGCATGATTGGGCAACCATTCGGTGTTTTGCGATGATGGTTTACCATCGGAAGCCTATGTATAATGCACAATTTTATGATAATATTAGTAGAATTTAATATGTAATTGTTTTTTTAAATATGTAGTGTACAAAATCATAAAAGAATTTTGCTAAGTTAGATGTGGTATAAGCTTTGTGAATTTTCTTATGTGCTAAGTATATTGGGTGTCAATATGAACATGTTTAAGAAACCATTTGGTGTTTTGCGACGATGGTTTACCATCAGAAGCCCACGTATGATGCACAATTTTAAGAAAATGTTAACAAAACATGTTTTTTTGCTTGGATGATGATATTTGATCTTGCATTGTTATATTTTTGTAATTTTAGCCTACAAAATCAGAATGGAATTTTGCAATAAAATTATATATATATATATATATATTTAAAATAGTTTCAAAATCAGTTCTGAAAATTGTCATTCCATTTTCTATTCTCCAAAAGAAAGTGTATTTATTTTTTTCTTTTGTTTGACAAAATTTTTAGATTTTGTTTGTTAGAAGTTTGTTAGAAAAGTTCATTAAAGAGGATTTCTTGTTAACTGTTAAGGTAAATATTCCATAATTTTAGTTAATGCGATTGTGTGCTAAGTATATTGGACATCAATATAAGCCTGATTGGGCAACCATTCAGTGTTTTGTGACGATGGTTTTCCATCAAAAGCCCATGTATAATGCACATATTTATGAAAGCATTAACAAATTTGAATTTGTAAATGTTTTTTTATTATTGTAGTCTAAACAATTATAAAGGAATTTTGCTAAGGTGGATGTGGTATAAAGCTTATGAATTTCATTAGATGGTAAGTATATTGGGTGTTAATATAAACATGTTTGGGGAACCATTTGGTATTTTCTGACAATGGTTTACCATCAAAAACCCACGTATGATGCATATGACAACATTAGCAGAATTTAATATGTAAATGTTTTTTTTTTTAATTGTAGTCTACAAAATCCTTAAGGAATTTTGCTAAGTTAGATGTGCTATAAGCTTTGTGAATTTTCTTATGTGCTAAGTATATTAAGTGTCAATATAAACATGTTTTGGAAACTATTCGGTATTTTGTGACGATAGTTTACCATTAGAAGCCCACGTATGATGCATAATTTCAAGAAAATATTAACAAAAACATTTTTTTTTTTTTTTTGCTTGAATGATGAAATTTGATCTTGCATTGTTGTATTTGGTACATGTAGCCTACAAAATCAAAATGGAATTTTGCTAAGTTAGATGTGCTATTTACTTTGTGTATTTCATTAAGTGCTAAGTATATTGGGTGTCAATATAAACATGTTTAGGGAATCATTTGGTGTTTTGTGACGATGGTTTACCAGTAGAAGCCCACGTATGATGCACAATTTTATGAAAAACATTAACACGAATCTGAACTTTTGCTTGAATGATGAAATTGGTTCTCCCATTGTTCTGTTTTTCATTTTGTTGAGAAATAATACATTTGCTATTTAATTATTATCCTTGATAGTGTGGAAGAAGAAAAGTTATTTGAAATATAATACATTTTTTTCCTTTTGTTTTACTCAATCTTTTTGCTGTTTGATGAATTTTTAAAATGTAGGGGCTATTGCAATAACTTGTTATTTCATTGTTCCATATTAAATGCTGTTTGTTCTTCCATTTTTTCATTACAGTTGTGGAAATTGTTTTTGCATCTAGTTTATGCACATGCAAGTATAGTTTTTTGTTTGCTTTAGTTGATCAGATTTTAGGTTTTGTTTGTTGGAAGTTTGTTAGAGAAGTTAAATACTAAAAATTGGTTGTTATTTGTTAAGGTAGATATGTTATAAGCTTAGTCTATGTGATTGTGTGGCAAGTAGATTTGGTATTAATATAAGCATAATTAGGCAACCATTCGGTGTTTTGCGACGATAGTTTACCATAAGAAGCCTACGTATGATGCACAATTTTATGATAACATTAGTAGAATTTAATATGTACAGGTTTTTTTAAATTGTAGTGTACAAAATTAGAAATGAATTTTGCTAAGTTAGATGTTTATAAGGTATGTGGATTTTGTTATGTGCTAAGTATATTGGAGGTCAATATAATCATGTTTTGGAAACCATTCGGTGTTTTGCGACGATGGTTTACCATTAGAAGCCCACGTATGATACATAATTTAATGAAAACCTTAGTAGAAGTAGGGATTTTTGCTTGATTGATGAAAGTACTACAAAATTTGCCTCTTAAAACAATCCTGTGAAAATGTAGCTAATATTTCATGTATTTTTTTTTTTTTTTGGTATGAATTGTATACTCAAAAAAAAATAAAAAATATCTGTGGAAATGGATGATGCCATCTTCCTTGAAGTTGATAATGCCATATTCTTCAATACCTCAATATCTTCATCTTCATTTTAATATATGCAGTTTTTTTTGTTAACACTATCTTAGTATAGATTTGATTCATTTATGCTCTCTACAAGTCAATTCAAAACTTCACTTTGTTGCTGTCCCTATTTTTTCTCCCATTTTTTTTTTTTTTTGTGTAAGAACTTTTTTTTTTTTTTCATGATCTCTACTATTTTTGTGAAACCCCACCAAAAGCCAACCCTAGAGTAAAGGGGTCGAGATGCATATTATATTATTTTTCGTGAATATATATATATATATATATTGAATGATTTTATGTGCTTTAGAATTATGATTTATATGCTAAAAGACTTAGTTATGCTTATTGAGTAGAAGGGGTAAAATGGTAATTTTGCTTGAGGTCAAAATAGGAAGATAGCTTGAGGATTGAATAGGAAGAATATTTGAGAGAGAAAATAAGAACAAGAGTTGTTGTGGTTTAGTAGTTAGAGCTTTGGAATTAATTTATAAGGTCATGAGTTCAAATTCCATCATTTAAGTTTTATCATAATTATCTTAATTCAAGGTTGGATATTCGTCTCTTGCATTCCATAAGTAAAAATAAGAGTATTGTCCTAAGGGAGACATGAAGGGAATGTCATAATTCTATTCTTATGTCCAAAAAAGAATTATTGAGGGATTCATGTCCTTTTATTCCCTAGCTTACCCTAAACTCTTTACCAATTAAATTTGTTCAAAATTTATCCAAATCTATGTTTTTAATTTCAGAAAATTCAGCAAGGATTCTTAGCCTTTGAAATTTTGAAAATGATTCTTAGAGGTTGGATATTGGATTGAAAATAGGGAAGGAGTTAAGGAAGGTTCCCAAGAGAAATTAATCTCCATGGTTAAGCCTTCAAACTCCACTCCATAGTGTTCATATCCTCCATGAAAAGAATTTGAAAATTTTCCAGATTCTTGAGGAGCCTAGTCTTCAAAAATCTTAGCCATCTTCCTTACTCAATTGCTGCTAGAAAAATGGCCAATTTATTCATCTTGAAGACTGAAATTCTTTTGCAAAAAACCAGACTGCACAAAGCTGTGCAAACTAGAAAGAAATTCTGGACAGTTTCAATGCATGGAAGCCAGAAATAAAAGCTGTTTCTACTGCCTTCAAACCAGTAAATTACCTCTTATTTTCCTTCATAAAGAAGGCTAGGAACCAGCCTAAAAGGGCCCTCAAACACCTCTCAGAACCCTCTGCAAATCGGCTAGAATATTGCAGAAAAAACTGCTCAGAAAATTCTGCAACCATTCGAACCACAACCAGAAAAATTCTAACCTTGTTCTCTTCAAGCCTTATCCAAAAACCACCCTGAAATCTCTGTAAGTTAATCCTTGTTTATCCATGAACTGAACACCATTACCCCCCTCCACTTACCTTGCACAACCGGACCCCATAGCCACACCTCAAATTCCTCCTACAATCACTCCAATCAAACTTCCATTTGAAGTTCAAAAATTCCAGCATTTGCCCCATGAAAACACCCTTGGAATAGGCCTCATAACCAGAGATTCTTCTACCATTAAACTCAGGAATTTGGCCAGCCTTATAGCTCCCTCAATCCTCATTCATTTCAGCAAATCTCAGCAAACCAGTCGGCCATTTGCAGCTCCAAGAAACCTCCCTCAATCAAACACCATTAACATATCTTCCCCCTCAAAACACTCCTTAAATTTATCCATTTGAATTTCAAACAACCAAAATTTTCTCTTCCTCCCTAAACTGAAAACTAAATCCCTGAACTCTCTCAATCATTCGGCCAACCCACTTCAGAAAATTCGTCCAGCATTCACCTCTAATCCTCTCCATTTTCACCAAGAACACACATTACCATTCTTCAAGCCAAAGACCACTCTAAACACCTATAATCCCTCTTAAAAACTCCAGAACACGCCTACATACCCCCTAGAATCCATTTTTGGAATTCATAACATCAAATCTTGAAAACAAAAATTTGCAATCGGATCAAAACTAGATTTTTCTTTGAAGTCTCAAGAACATCATCAAGGTAACCAAGAACAACTTTTGTTCATCTTCTTCCCTTCTACCCTTAACATGTTATACTAATGTGCTCTCTCTCTCTCTCTCTCTCTCACTCACGGCTGAAATGGTTGCTACAACCATGGCTGTTTTCTTTCTTCTCTCTTGGAGAATTCAAGACCCTCAAGCGCATGGACCTTCTTAAATCTTCGTCGAGATAATCATTCACCAAGTATTCCTCCTTAACCTTCTTTTTAATTCTGAATTCATGTCTCTTGGATGTTGTTAGAGAGAATAGAATATGATTGGGGATTGAGTATATGCTTATGTATAAAGGGGTTGAGATTGGAGCATGAGAATGATTGATCATGATTAAGTTTTATGAAATTCTTTGAGAATCAATGTTTGTTTATCACGTCTTAAGTGAGTATGAGTGTTTAAGCACGCTAGATGTTATGTCACCTTTGGTGAATAGGATTTTTATGTTCTTATTTTCATTGAAGCCGTGAGTATGATTATGTTTGATAGGAATTTGGCCATGTGATAGTAGGTATGGATTTAGGTCTTTGTTCTTGAATAGAATAGTTTATTGATTGATGTTGGAGTATATGCTCATGAATCTTGTTAGCAATAGGAAAATTATGATCATGACCTTGTTGATCCTAGGCTATTTTGATTAGCAAATTTTATTACCCTAACTAAAATTATTACTATGTTTTTCCTCCAAAGATTTAGAAATTTTTAGGATGTTTTGGAATTGGAGTACTAAATGAAATAGTGATATTTTATTAGTCAAATAAATGATATCTCCTGTTAAAAAAATAATATATATATATATATATGTATATATAACCTTTTATGTAAATGAGTAAAATACTAATGACTTTGTGGACCATATATTCATAAATATTATTTATACTTATTAATCAAAATTTAATAAAAGTTATTTATTATTATTTTTAATGTGTATTTATTATTAATTAAGAGAGTAGTAATAATTTATTTTGCTACTTAAGAATTACCATTTATTAATATCAACTAGGACTTAGGATTATCCAATAATTAAACCCTAGTTTATTTATTAATAACAACACTCAAGATTTATTATTTGAATGTATAAGTTATTGGTAATTATGTTACAAACCCTAGTTATTTTAACTTATCAAACTAGACTTATTTTATAAAAGCCTTTATAATCTAATCTTAAAGCTTAGGACATTAAGGTCATGATTATAATTAGTTGAACTAGGATTATTTATGTAAGCGAATATAGCTTGAGTATAACCTTATGACTTGTGTTTACCCCAAGTGGGGTTAGGCCAGCTTTGGAAGATTCTTGAGTTTGATCAAGTAAAGGATTAGGTAAGCCTCTGCATAAACTTATTTGAAGACAAAAGGTTTCTTTGGCAAGCCAAACGTGAAGTGCATGGATACTCATTTTGTAAAAGCAATTAAGGACTGTTTCCTTTTTATTTCAAGCAAGCAAATCATTTGAAAATTTAAACAAGCAGTTTTGCAAATTCTAAAACTCTTTCTAAAAACTAAATTTGGTAAGACTTTTAGAAACCCTTAATTGCTATTTCCAAATAAAGCAATGTATTATCAGTTTTCCCCCAAGTGGGACAATCAACGTTGAGTACTCAGTAAGGGTAGACTACTAGGACTAGTCTTTGAAGGGTTAGGGTAAGTCTCTTAGTAGGTGGCCTCCTCTGAGGGGTGAGTCCTTCCCGGATAGGATGCCAGTCCAATAGGTCATGCTGGTCCGAGCTAGCATGTTTCAATCATGTGGACTGTGTGTTTCTGGAGTGGACAACCGGTAAGTTTGGATGTAGGGAAGGATAAGTATCTTACCCGGTAGACTGATCACCTACCTTTTGTCAGTCTGCACAAAGTGTAGCATTCTGACCGTTATATGGTCATGGGGCCTAATGTGTGGTAACTCATGGCTACCTATTTGAGTGGTTGTATTTATTGTGCACGTGTATGGTTTGAAGAGCAAAACGCCACTTTTTAATTTTTTTTAACCTTATTATTGCTTGCTAGCACTTTCTCTTTTACAATTTTTACAACTTGCATACATGAACTCTTTTACCTGAAACACTCAAAGCACACACGTGCTTACTGAGATTTTTTTTTTATCTCATCACCTTTTATGCCATGTTTTCAGGTCAATCCTGCTGTGGAGATGAGTAGCTAGATTTGTTGCCTGCTTTGAAGACTTTATGTTATTTATTTTATGTGTTGTTTTGAGAGATGATAGTAATCAATTTATTTTGGATTTGTTCCTGAATTTTTGGGTTGTAATAAGTTCAATTTTAAAGTATTGTCTTTATTTTCGTTTGTGTGACTTAGTAATAAAGACCCCTTGTCCTTTGGATGGGGTGACATCCCCGGCCCTATTGGGCCTAGGTAGTGGGGTGTTACAATATTTAGATGGTGGATTCTACGCTTGTGTAGTATGATATGGGTATATCTTTGGATTGTGTGCAAAGACAAATAAAAAAGAAAGGAGTTTTGTGGTGATGGTATACCATCAGAAGTCCATGTATGGTGCACAATTTTATGAAAATATTAACACAAATCTAAACTTTTGCTTGAATGATGAATTTCATTCTTGCATTGTTCTGTTTTTTATTTTGTCGAGAAGTAATACATTTGCTGGTTAATTATATTCGTTGATAGTGTGTAAGAAAAGAAGTTATTTGAGTTATATTACATTTTATTTTATTTTTTGTTGTTTTATGAATTCTTAAAATGTAGGTGGTATTGCAGTAAGTTGTTATTTCATTGTTCCATATTAAATGGAGCTTGTTTTTTCCTTTTTACGTTAAAATTGTGGAAATTGTTATTGCATTTACTGTTTCGGGGATGAAAGTGTTATTTTTTTTTTATTCAAGGAATTATTTATGTTGAAGAAATGTAAAGGAATAGAAGAATTTATAGAGAATTATGTCTATTGTGGGATTTATAAAACTTGACCAAGAGAATATGGTAGTGGTCATTTTCTGTTGGATATTGATAAGATGCGTTTTTTTAGATTTTTTTTTCTATTTAATATGCCATTTTTTCCTTTATTTTTTAAATTTTTTTAAAACAAAATTTTAAAAAGGGAATTTATGGACAATAATTATGACTGTTCCAGAATAGTATCACAATTATCGTGACAGAATTCTCATGGTCATTTTGTTTTGGATATTGAAAATATGTATGTCTTTGGATTGTGATATTAGATGCATCAATATTATTCATTTATCAATGAAGATGCATAAATTATCATAGCTAGGCTTTTCAAATTCTATGGTTTTTAAAAACTGCCATTGGATAACATTCTGTTTATTTATAGTGAAATTAATCTATTTGAAATGTAATATAGGTAGATATGCTATAAGCTATGTTTATATGATTGTGTGCTAAGTATATTGGGCGACAATATAAGCATGAGTGGGCAACCATTTGGTGTTTTTGCGACGATGGTCTACCATCAGAAGCCACAATTTCATGAAAACATTACAGAATAGAATATGTAAATCTTTATTTTTATTGTTGTGTAGAAAAAGGGATTTTGGTAAGCAATATTACAAGACGTTTCATTTTGTTATTGACTTAAAGGAATAAAAGGGTAAATTTCAAAATCTAATTAAGTTAGGTGACTTTTTATTTGTAAAATTCTTTTAAAGAAAGAAATTAAAGTTCAGCTACAATATTATTAATTTGTAGATAAAGGCTTTCTGGAATTTTTTTTAAAAAAAAATTGATCGTATTTTAAATGTATTAATTAGTGGATAGTTGAAGTGTGGAATAACTTAACTTAGTTGACGTTTTAGTTTTATTATAAAGGCTGTCAAGTTTTTAGAGAAGGACTAATTTGTAGATAAATGTTGTAAGTTTGTTTGGTTTTTTTTTTTTTTTTTTGCCTTTTAAAACTTTTTTGAAGTATTAATTTGTGGTTAATTGATGTGAGGATTAGCTTTAGTTAGCTTACATTTAATTTTTATCATAAGGGATGTCTACAGTGCTTTGAAAAATTAACAAATAACTAAGCGCAATAACTTATTGAAATTGTAGTATATGGTACACATATTTTTTTCCTGTTATATTTATATTAGTTATGTGCATGAATCTGTTTAATTGATTGTCATTTTTTGGAAGTGAATTGTGTGAATTATGATATTTATTCATTGTATTTAAAAGACTTTTGAGATCTTACAGTAATTGAATTTGATGATAATTGTTTTGCTATTTTTTTAAAGCTATTGTTAATTCAGTATTAAATGAACTTATAATTAAAAAGACTAAGGTCGTGTCTTTTTGTTTTTTTTTCCCATTATCACGCCTAAAAATATTTGTTTATTGGGACTTGGAGATTGCAATGTTTATTACGTAGTTTGCTCTCTTTTGCTGTACCATGGAATCTTATTATTCCCCACCATTGAGATATGTGTTGTTTGGAAAGCCAGATATTCATCCTTTGATATCTGAGAGTAAAATTTTTACTTATCTTGATCTTGAAGAATCTTGTGATACCGGATAGAAGATCTAATAGGATTCGGCTAATATTGTGGACATATGATGTGTATAATGGAGAATACCTTGAATTTGTGATACCAGGATGTATTGGTATTAATGCAGATGCTGATTTATATGCTAATTCTTGGATTGAGTCTCATCGTTTTGTCTGTGAGAATCGAGAAAATGACTTGTCTTTGGCAATTCTTGTCATGGATGAGAGCTTTTTTGTTGCCGGTGATGTTGAAAGGAAGTTGGAGTCATTTGTGAAGTTTTATTTGCCTGGTGTTGTTATGATTTTAGAGCAAGAAGGACAAATAGGCCTTCATCAACAATTATTTAGAGGATACAGTAGGAAATTTATATTTAAAATAGTAGGCAGTGGCGGTAGAATTTTTTAGCTCTATTATGATGAGGAGAGGATTTTTATTAATTCAATTACTGCTGTATCAGCAGAGGTGATTGATGTGATGCGTAGGAGTTATGGTAACCATAGAAGTTGAGTGGCTTTGCAAAAAGTTTTAAAATTAATAATAAAATGGTTTGATTGTAATGGTATGGTTGACGCAATGATTCCTTGTGATAATTAATAAGAAATCATCTTTTCTATTTTTTTATTAAAAAAACAATACTTTTGTTGTTTTCCTGGTTGGTTTTTTAATATCTTTTTTTCCTCTTTGGTTTTGTCATTCTATATGTCAGTATAATAGTGTTCATATACTATGTATTTCTGTAGTTCTGATGTTAAGTGTGTTGAGCATCAGAATATCATTTGAAATAAAACTATTTCAAATGTGAAATATGTAGTTTAAATATAAAATGGGTGGGTTTGAAATGTGATATTTTTTTACAGAGATTAATAACCACTTAGATGTAAAAATCTGAGTGACTTTACAATGTGTAGTTTAACATTTGGTTTACCAAATGGTCTTCATAAATAATTGGAGTCAGCATACCAATAGCTTAGGTTACCCAGTTACTACACGATCTTCCAAATGCAAAGAAGACAATTCCCAATTACTACATGATCTTCCAAATGCAATATAGGCATACCTATAGCTTAGGTAATCTATTGCATCTCTATATGATGACACTCTCCATTGTCATTGAATATCGGATATCCACTATTACATAAAGAATGTAGTGCATGAAGAGTCATATAACTAAACACAATATACGTATTTCAAATTTGTTGATCGTCTTCCAAGAAGTTAAAGTAACAGTAACACAAAGTATACTATAATACATTTAATATATTTAACATTCAATCTTTTTATTAAAATTTCACAAAATAAATTAAATACTGTACAATGAATTCCAAGACTTTGTTCAATTTGTAGAGACATCAAAATGTTGGCCAGTAAATCATAACGTGGATAGAGTTATGTAGAGGTTGAGTGAATTATAGCTATTACATTCCTCATACCAGTAGTATTTGGCTTCTGTTTGTTTTGGTTCCTACTTCTTGTGCATTGGTCAAAATTATCTGAACAAAAGCTGTTTCCTTTGTCATTCTATCATTGTAAATTCATTATGAAGATAACATTATTTTAGCATTTCTGATAAATGAGAATTAATCCTTTGCAATAGTAATGATAGATGAAAGATGTAAAGGTTAGTAAAGTATTGTGTACCTTTGGCATGGCTGAGAATATTTCATTGTCGACAATGTTCTTTGTATAATCTGTGTTCTCTAGATCTTCCTCAAATATTAACATTTTTAGTCTTTCTGGTCGGTTCACTCTTGACAGTGCAACGTACAGTTGTCCATGACTAAATATTGGCTGTGGTAGGTAAATGCCAAGATTAGACAACGTTTAACCTTGACTTTTGTTGATGGTTATTGCATAGAAAATACTAACTCGGAATTATCTTCTTATTAATGTAAATGTGAGTCTTTTATCTACTATTAACAAATCTATTCTAGGCGTATGAACCTTAGATCTTATGTTTGATCCTGAAATAATCTGTGCCTCTATCACTCTTTTGCCTGTTTGTGTACCAATCATTTTGGTTCCATTGCACATTTCTCTAGTAGGATTAATGTTTCTTAGCAGCATTATTAGAACACTTTTCTTTAGCTTCAGTCTAAGACTTTGTATACCTGGCAAACTTAGGCTATTTAAGAATTCTGTTAGATACAACATTTCTTCATCTGCCAAATTTCCTGATGCCTTATCTATTCTATCTGCACTGATGATTCATCCACTTCTCCAGGAATTTTATTTAGAACATAATCATTGATTTCGTGCACTGTCTTATTTCTTGCTATAAGCATAGCTCTTTCAGCTAGATATATGATATTAGTCATTTTTTGCTCAAATGATGGATATGTAGAGTGAAAAATAGTTGCCACTAGATTCTCTCCTCTTGGAAGAATAAAATCTGTTGGAATTTTTATCCAAGTTGCCACTGTGTCATCTCCATGGGCTTTAGCCTTTTTCTTTGCCATCACCTATTTGTAACATCCAATTAGCAAATTCTCTTCTCTTTTATGTTTCTTCAATGCTACCTGAATTTTGCAGTCTCATATTTTCACTTAAGAGCAGAATTTCACACTGACTCCATAAGCTTGATTGATTCAGTGAAGCGTGTACTATATCGGCTCATTGACCATTAGGAATGATGGGTAAAATTTTTCTAAAGTCCCTTCCCAAGAGACCAACTTTACCTCCAAATACCTTGTTTTCATTTTATCCTTTTGATCATCTTAATATGTCTTTGAACATTCTATCTATGGTTTCAAATACATACCTGTAGAAATGAATGTTTTTGTATATTATTATTATTCAAAAGTGGTAATTGGAATATGATATTCAAAAGTGGTATAGATGCCCAATATACTTAGCACACAATACTTAGGCAAATACAATGTAAAATAGATATTTTAAGTGAATTAATTAACTTGAATTCATTGGAGCCTCATCCCAGATAATAAGAAATGCTCTCTGAATCAATTCGGCAAGTTGAGTGTTGGCTTTTATGCAGCAGGTTATTTCATCATTAGTGATTAGAGGAATTTTAAATCTGCTGTGTGCTGTTCTTCCTCCTGTAGAAGTAATGATGCAATACCTATTCATATAAATGTCTTTAGATAATTGTCGTGGCAGTATTGTTAGCTAAGTATGTTGTTGATTGCATTGTTCTCTGACCTGAAGAAGTAATGGCCAAAACAATATTTCCCTTAGATCTCAGTTTGTTGATGATAGTTTTTTATACAAATGTCTTACTAGTTCCTCCATATCCATATAAGAAAAATAGCTTGCTGTAATTGTATACAACAGTGTTTATGACAGTTTCATACACTCATAGCTAATTATAGTTTAGATTTTGAACCATATTTGTCGTGCTCTTTCCTCAATGCATCTTCATCATACATCACCTCATCTCTAATGCAATTGCTTTGGAGGTCTTTTAAGTGCTGCTTATCTAGCAATGCCATTCCTTCTATTTCCTACAAAGATCTTCCATATCTCATGATAATCATTTCCAGTTCTTTTAACGTGTAGTTTTTCACTTGTTCTTTAGAGAGTTTCAATTGAGGGCATCTCATGATTTTTCTTTGTCATAACTAGATATCATCACTTATCTTAGGCCAGTTTGATTCCCAAAAGTTTTGTACATCAGCTACACTGTAAAGCAAAAGAATAGTGGCAAACAAATCTCTAAGTTGATTAGCAGTAGCCTAGTGAGAAGCCTTTTCCATAGTTCCATGCCATTTATGGTCTTCTTGTAAAGTCCTCTTGCATAGCATGCTGATTTAAATGTGTCATAGACATGACCATTCTACATATGGATTTGTTCAAAAGTAGTTGCACTTACAACATGGTTTAGTAACATTCTTAGGTAATATCTTTCTCCAGATGTTGGATGTACAAATGTTATCCATCCTACACTTTTAGGCCCATTTCTATTTCTCTAGATATTATTAGTTTTTTCCAAGTATATTTTTCAGGGATTTGCACATAAGTCAATTCCGTTGCCTTTATATCCCTCTTATTGAGCTCAAGCCATTCCGTAAACATTGTTCTTTTGACATCTTCACTTTAAGCAATGTAACTTAAAGAGGAAGTATCTTTGAAAAAGATTTTCTGCTAATCTTCTAGATGAAATGACAATCTTTCAACAGTTGGAATTCTAAAGTGAACATCAAATTCATAAATCCTCCAACATGCTTCGCAAGCTGAGATATATCTACATTCTAAAAATTCTTTGATTTAATCTCTATTTTCAAGACCATCTCCAATTCGTAGATTTTATTCAAGGACTACATTGATTCTGTCAGGGCCTTTGTTAACATATTTAAATAAGTACTTTATTACCCGTGATTTATTGCTGAATTCTACATTTATATGACTTTGATATTTGAATAATTGGAATCTATTATATGGAACAACAAACCTATTAGCTAAATCAAAGCCATTTTTCTCAATGAATGTGCCAGTGTCTCTTCTTCTGCAAACACAGAATCCACTCTCATCAATTGATGTCATATTTTGAAATCCCTTTGGGAAAATGCTTTGAACAGTGTCCTACAAAATTTATTCATAATAAATTAGTGATGGACTTATTGTTAGTGTATTTAATAGTGCATTTATTTAATTGCTACTGTAAAGTAATGTTATTGTATATTGCCTTCTACCATGCAAGGTGAATTTTTATATCTAACACCACATGGACCATGTATAATCAATTGTGTGACAACATTATATCCTTCTGGATCAGTTATTTGATCAGGGATTTATGCTAAAATGATTTTGTCATTGTGCTCTAAGCTTTGTATTTTTGAACACTGTTTGATCCAAATGATGATATGTTCATGTGGTAGTCCTCTTTTTTGGAATTCAATTGTATATACAACTGCATTATAAAGATAAATTGGTAGTGATTATGCATAGTTGTAATTAAATGATGGTAAATAATGAGATTATGTTAACCATAAGAACAAAGATTAGTCTACGAATATCATATAATAGATTTAACAATAGTAAATAAATATATAATACCTGCATCTACTTTTCCAAATATTTCATTCTGAATAATATCCTCTATCATTTCATCAAGTTTCATTTTGAAAACCCAGACTTCAATGTCAAATCTATTCTCTATTTTCTGCCCTAGTAAGTCAGCTAATACCTCTTGGACTTTTGACCAGTTTGGATTTGAAGTAAATGTGAGAAATAGATTTGGATTGCCAAAGCACCTACAAAGAGCCAATGCATCATGATTGTTTTATGCCATGTACTGAGGGCTGCTTGTGAAAGATGATGGTAGGATAGTTCTTCTTCCTAATTTGCTTGCATCATTATCACCTCTTTTAATTACATCATATACATTTTTGTACAATTCAATCCTTAAATATCCTTAGTGCTGAGAAATCCATTGTAGACACGATTGTTCAATTGATGTGTAACAATCCACACTGTACTATTGAAGTAGGCTTCCAGACTGGAATAGGAGTGTACTTTTAGATTTCCTGTACTGTAAAACATAATAATAGAATTCCGTATAGTCACATATGACCTCATTGTGCATCTTCAACCTTCATTTATTACATTTGGTATTTCAGGATGAAATCTATCTTTACCATAGGGAAATAACAAAGAATACTGTAATGCCATGTAAGAAGAATGTAAATAACTTATTCTTTGTAGGTTTCTAGATGTAGATTGTAAAATGATGTCTCTATCTCTTCTTTCTTGAGATATATTACCAACAATTAATGCAGCTATTTCTTTTGATGTGGTAGCATGATATTGCCTTGCATTAAAATTTCTTTGTGGAATAATCTGATAGAAAAGTTTGAGATTTCTGAAGAATTGTAGCTGTCTCTAGCCATTCTAAAAACCTTCACCAATTCATTCTGTTCAACAAGCATAGAGATCAAAAACTATATTATGCTTTCACTGAGATTTTCATTGTACTTTCCTTAATTCACTGTTTTCAGTCTATTTTGAATTTAATTTGAAGTGTCATGAAAATATAGCTGAATAAAATGAGAATTGGTTTCATTGGTTGGAATCAAAGATACTATTCAGTGATAATTTTCACCGTTAATTCTATATATGTATTGTGCAGATTGATTATTAAATATGTTACCAACTCCAGCCCACATAGAAGTCATTGAAAACATAGAATTATATGCTCTAATATTTTCAAGAAATCCTATTGACTAATTTCCTAACTCAAGATTTAATAACGATCTAAAGGGTTTTGGAGGATTTCTCTTTTTGGGCAGTTTTATTTTCTCCTCCTTGCAACAGAGCATGTGTATTGGACTTCTTCTTTTCGTAGACTTCTTTAATTTTTCACAGTCCCAAAATATTTCCTGGCAATAATTGCATTCTTGAGCTAGTTTTCCATAATAGGATTTTTTTTTGAATATCTCAGTTATGCAATTAGTAATTGTATATTATGAGAATATGGAATTTGCAAACTTAAAATTTGCATTATGTAATGAAACATATCTCATAATTACCTAATGGAAGCTTTATTCGGCTTTTCTTTGTAGTTGTTGTAGCATCTAAAGGAGTCTTGCATTTGTTACATTGTCTCTTCCAAGAAGCCAGGATTTCATAGCGTAATCTTCTCCTCAAACATACATCTTTTGCCAATGAATTTTCATATATTTTGTTATCGATCATGTAATTTATGAAAGAAGTATTATGTCATTTAAATGTTACTGGAATATAGTGTCAGATCTCAAAGGCCTGTAGTTTAATGCTTTTAAATAAGACATGAATTCTAAGATTTCATGTAATGGAATATTTCAGGGCACAATATGTTGTATGTAGTACAAAGTATTAGACGGAGATAGCTAATGGTTGTATGATGGGAGTTAAAATTACCATTCTTTTTATAGTTATTGGAGGTTATTTTAAGATACATTTGTTGTAATAACTAGGCATATTCCTTCCTATTTGACATTTTGCTTGTAAAAGGTGTTTTTGGCAAATATGTGCAGATTTGAGTAGATTTTGAGCAAAAAGTGTACAATTCCATAATGTACCTGATGTCAGGCCCAGCTAATAAACTAGGCATCAGGCCCATTCTGGTTTAATATAAGAATTCGAGCCAAGCTTCAAGAAAAATTCCATAACAGACCTGGCACCAGGCCTGGCGAGTATAACTCCCACCAAGTCCAGCTTATCTGCTAACAAAAAAATAGAGCAAAACTCTGGAGGAAGAATAGAGTGCACCTGGCACTAGGTACGCTCAGGAGGCAAATATTCTGTGCACAAAATTAGAGATTGTCTAATGATTTTGGTATTTTTCCACTCCTACTCGACCAAGACTTCCTAAGCCACGAATTTAGCATCTAAGGGACCAATAAAAGCACAAGAAACCACAAGGATTGGATAGACCTTGGTTATACATAGAGAGAGGTGGATTTATAAGCAAAATTTTTTTATCTTTTATTGAAGAAGGAGTTCACCTAAATCAAGGAGGATTGTTCAAGAGAGTCTTCAAGGAAGAAGAAAGATGCTTCTCTATGAATACCTTCTTTTCTCTTTATCTTTTTTTCCTTAAACAATGATGTATTTAATGTTTTTTTTTTTGTAATTTAACATTAATTTGGCATTCATGATTTTGTATTAATTAAGTTATTTAATCATTTCTTTTTCATTGTTGGTGTTTGATTACTTGATTTCATTGGTTATTGATACGAGTTCTTCTAATTGACTTAGACAAAACGACGTTAGAAGTTTCATTACATTGATTTTATATTTGTTAAATCTTAATGAACTTGAATGATGAAGTTAAGATTTTAGAATAAAGTGATCAAAGGTTAAGTTGATGTCCTCTTAACATAGGGTCATTAGCTAATTTCATGTTTTTAAGGAATTGAGATTCATGTATATTTTAGTTAGGATGGCTTGATTGACAAATCTACTAATTGAATCAAAATATAAATAATGAGCTTAATGTATGTTTTGGTTATCTTACCTTGATTGACAAATCTGTTAATATGAATCAAAATATATGATTCCATAGATTGACAAACGAAGTGGAATGTACCTAAGTAAATTCATGACTTGGCAAACAATTGAATTTTACTTTACATTCTTTCACGATGCTAAAATGATAATTAATTCAGGGAATTGCTTGTTGGTTAATCATTTTGTTTTATAGGATAATTATCTAAATTGCATATTCTTACATCCTTGAGTTGTATATATTTCTTTATTTTTTAAATTATTTTTTCACTTTATTTGGGTCGATTAAACAATGATAGAAAAGTTATTAGTGTGTACTTATTTCTTCGAGGATCGTTACTCATTAATTCCCTATACTATACTTGTGATGAGTATACTTACTCACATGTGTATTTGGAGATTAATGTTTTAATTTAAACTTGACTAAGAGATGGATTTAAATTTGATGATTTTTATACACAAAAAATTTATGCATTAAGGTTTTGAAGCCGTTGCCAGGGAACAATATCATGAAAGCTTGGATTTTGTTAATTTAACCATGTTTATATGTTTATATATTTATGTCTATATGTCTATATGTAAATAGGTGAATATGAATATATGATCCTTGTATGACTAGGTGCCATAATGTGTTTTCTTGTATACTTCAACTTTAATGTTTCCAGACATTGTAATTCCATGTAACTTAATTTGCAAACATGTCTTAACTGTCTAACTTGTAAATTCTCTAATCTCACAATTTTCTGTCTTGTGTAGACCTTACTCTTAGTTTATGACCGGGTGATCCAAAGCCGAGATAGTCAACCTTGATCTAGAAATTGAGGGAACTCTCACTAAGGTTCAAAAAGTTATAAGCGAAAGGGTAAGGAAAAAGATGGAGGTAAATCAGCCCAACAATGGTGGTAACGGTGGAGCTAATAGACAGATTATGAATGACTTTGTAAAACCCGCAATCTCAGGTATGGGCTCTAGTATAACAATTTTGAAATAAAACCCAACGTAATCCAAATGATCTAGAATATGGTCCAATTTGATGGGTTACCTGAGGAAGATCCCAATGCCCACCTTGTGAGCTTTCTAGAAATATGTGACATATTTAAGATGAATGGTGTTTCTGAGGATGCCATCAATCTAAAACTCTTCCTCTTTTCCTTGAGAGATCAAGTACAATTATAGTTAAAATCATTGCCCACCGGACCATTACTACTTGGAACGTGTTAGCTGAAAAATTCTTAGCCAAATAATTCCCACCAACTAGAACTTCCAAACTTAGGACTGACATTTTTGCTTTCTAACAATTAGAGGTCAAAAATGTTTATGAGTGTTGGAAGAGGTTTAAAAAAATGCTACGAATATGTCCTCACCATTAATTCGAGTTGGGAATGCAAATGTAGATCTTTCACAATGGGTTAGTTTTGTTATGAGGCAATTAGTTGATGCATCTGTAGGAGGCTCCATCAATTCCAAAACCCTAGAAGAGGTATTTGATTTGATTGAAAATTTGGCTACAAATAAGTATGCCTAGGAGAGTTCATTGTCTAAAGCTCGTGTACATGGAGTACATAAAGTAGATATAATGGCTTCATTAGAGGCAAATGTGGAAGCACTTACCTAGAAAATAGATCAATTGGTAATGCCTTCTTCTCAATGGCAGGTAATAAGTGTGAATTGTGATTTTTGTGGGGAAAGGCATCCAAACTATGAGTGGCCAAATATGGGTCATCTCAAGAAGCATTAGAACAAGCAGCGTTTGTAAGTAATGGTCGGCAAGGTAATAATTCTTATAACAATACTTACAACACAGATTGGAGGAATCACCCTAACTTTTCTTGGAATAATCAAAACCAACCTCAGCAAGCTCCTTCAAACTTTGGGATGCAAAGGACTAAACCACATCTATCGTATAATGCCCTACCAACTAAACTATCCTTGGAGGAACTAATCACCCAATTGGTAAGTGGAACGAAAACACGGTTCTAAGGAATTGATGCGACTACGAGAAACTTGGAGGTGTCCATGCACAACTTTGAGGGTCAAATTGGACAGTTAGCTAAACTCATTGGTGATCGTCAACCGGGATCACTTCCAGTCAATACGGAGACCAACCCATGGGACCAAAACTGTGGAAAAGGTTAATTTTGAACTACTTTAGTTTTTTGCTGAAAAATCTTTTTAATTCTCGTTTGTTTTCATTTGTATGGCTATGGGACTATATGCTTCTTATGATTTTGTGTTCTTTCTTCTTTGCTTCCATTTCTAATAAAAAAAATTAATTTTTGGCCAGAGCTAACCTGGCGCCGGGCCCAACCCGTGGCCTGAGCGCCGGGCCAGGCCAGCTCGACAGTAAAGTGCGGACAGAACGAGCCTGGCACTAGGCCCGTTTGGTTGCCACACTAAAACCGACTCTCTTGGCCATTTTTGTTCAAAAAGCTTTCATCCTTCTCAAATTTTCTCTCAGCCCATCATCGGGTTTGTTGGATTGTATGCCCTCTTAGACTAGGTTTCTGATGTAAAATTGAATATTTTAATAAAAGAATTTATTTTTAGAAATTGTTTGTGAATTTACTTTTTATTTGTGTACGATTTTCGTTTGGAATAGACACATTGTGTTTAAATAAGTGATCCATGTGAATGGTGGTCTTTCATAGTAAGGTATGGGTCACGGGTTATTTAACACATAAACATTTGTTCTTAACCTATTGATGAGACTGGGAACCTCATCATGTTTAGGTTATTATGTTATGAATTCCAAATGGGGAATGGCTTACCTTTAGCCAGTGGGTAGTCCACTCACTTCATGACATAAGCGTATTTCGAATACGTAGAACAAGACCTGTAGTAGTGGTTTCTCAAAGTACTATATGGTAGAAACCTAGACTACTACCGCTACAGCGTGAACTAGTACTCTACGACTTGAGTATGAGTTGGTGGTCTGGCGAAGCTGGAAGCATATACTTTGATTTGCTGTAGTTGATGTTCTATCGTAGGGCCAATATACTTGCATGTTGGGTATGTGTGACTAGTTAGTTAAGGCAGACTTATACAAGATAGTTTCTGCACTATATCGCCCCTTTGTGGTTGTTCGAATGGTCTAAATTATCCAGGGCCCTGGGAAACATGACTTCGATGTTTGCTTTAGGGTAGCTCCCTTGGAAAGCGGAAACACTCCAGGAAGTCGTGGATCATTGGACTAGAAGCCTAAGGATGGTAGATGTCATTTAGAGGGGTGTTAGTACACTTCTTCCTCTCTAAATGTACGGCGATGTGTAGAGCGGTATTTTAGTCATTTCACATGTAGGTCAGAGACTTTGCTATCGCAGCATTGTCCTTGGGGTCAATATTTCCTTATGGTGATATTAGGAAATATTTAAAATGAAAAATACAGTTATTTATATAGCAGGGGTATTTTGGTCATTTTAGCAGCTAAGGCGATGTGTCTTTTTGGTCCTCGGGATAGCCTGTAAGTCCTAACTACTTTTGGGTTGAGGAATTGGTCTCAGTTGAAGAGGATTTTATTTTATTTTATTTTATTCAGGAAGTCTAATTTATTATTGGATTGGAATAAAATAAATAAATAAATAAAATAGGAGTTGAGAGAAAATAATTGTCTAGTTTAATTGGTTAATTAATTATTCAGGGCCTAGGTCCAGTATGAATAATTAAGAAATTGACCTGAGCTTAAACTAGGGGAAATAAATAATGTTTAATTATTTATTGGGTTATTTATATAGGCTCAAGAAATAAATAATTAAAAATTAATTATTATGGTTTATTTGGGCTCATTAATTATTTATTGGGTTACTTATGTAAGCCCAGGAAATAAATAATTAATATTTATTATTTTGGGCCTTTTGGGTCTAAGAAAAATAATAAATATTTTTCAGGCCCAATAGCTTGGACCTTAGGGTTTTTTCCAGATACGGTTAAGAGGAGTTTAGGGTTAGGCCAAACTGATTCTCAGGATAACATCCGGGTGTTTTGAAATCCCGGGGATATGTTTATCAGATAATGAGAGACCTGTTTTGGCTAACCAACAAAAACTAGTCTCTGGTAGGAAAAACCCTGATTTCCCAAACACACTAGTGAGTCTCACGTCTCTCTCTCTGGTCTCTCACGTTTTCCTTTCTTCTGGTTTTCTCCTTGGACTTTTCTAATCAATAGCGAGTGAACCAAGGAGATTTGAGGCCATCCTTCTTCTCCATAGTGTTCACCAACTAGAGGTTAGGTTGAGGAATATCCCGAGAGCTAGAGAGCTAAGCGTTAATGCAAACAAGGCGAAGTAGAAGGCTAGCGGGTGTTCAACCGGAAGCTCCTTCAAGTGTGCAAAGCGAGACGATTCCAGCCGTTCAATTTGTTCCTACGCAACCTAGGAGGGTTAAGAAATGCAAATGTATGATCTTCACGCTTCCACATAGCCTTTAAGGCTCGCGTTTTATTTTTCTGCAATTTTTTTTAACTTACAGAGCATGCCCCTGTTTTTCGTTTTCCATCAGGGTTCATCTTCAAAACATCGTTGGATCCCTTTCTAAACCTCCAAAACACTTCCCAAACATAAAATCTTCATTTTGTTCTTGAAAGTTTGGATCAAAACAAGGAAAAATTCAATCTTTTCACCCAAAACCCTTTTTTCAATCCTTCCATTAGGGGCATGATTTCTTCAAACTTTTTGCATAGAATCATTACCCATGCATTGGAGATCATTATGGTATGAATTTTCTACACTTTGTACGGTTAAATTTTTTCTTATGAATTTTGGGTATTTTCTATGCATTTTTGGGCGAAAATTCTTGAATATTTTATAATGTAGGATTTGATTGTTAGGATTGCTTTCTTTAAGCTTTCATTGATACTACTTTTTGATTAATGCCATTGATATTTTACATCATTTTGGAAGTGACTGAGCATGCATTCTTTGTGAGTAATTTTTGGGATAAAAGATACTTGTTCATCTTTCACATAACCTTATGTTAATACATTTTGCATTATGATATAAATGGTATGGCTAATTGAGCATTGTGATTCTGAGCTGAATATAGCTTCATTGAACACTATTGAACATTGTGGATTTGATCAAGCTTGTTGATATTGTGTTTGGATTGGCATATGTCTATTTTTCTTGCAGGTTTGTTGGACGTAGTTGAGTGGTGTTTATTGATTATCTTGTGGTGTTTTGTATTAAGTTGGTGGTGGTGCTGAATGGTTCTGTAATTGTGAGATGGTTGAGAGTTGAGTATTTGTTGTAAAGAATAAGTTGAGAGTATCATATTTTTCTATTCTACCATCTTTCTTCATCCTTCTATTATGTCTAGACGACCTAGAGGGTTAGCACCGAGGGCTAAAAGAGCTCGAGATGCATCTTCCTCCAGACTTTCTTTCAAGCCTCTACCTACGTAACCTACCTAATTTTTTGATCCTATGTGTCAAATCTGGTATGACAGACACCAACACAAAAAGATTATAGTAGAAAGCGATACAAGTCATCTTTAGATAACTCCCTAGAGCTTTCTACTATGTTTAGGCACCTGGGATGGGAACCAATTATTAGAATGGAAGGTTATTATTATCATGTGCGCATGAGAGAGTTTTATGACAATATGTAGGACAAAAAGAAAAATACTCTCCAAGTCATCTCCACCATGGTCAAAGGTATTCCTATTGAGTTTGACAGGGCTAGACTAGCAAGAATTGTGGGAGTCCCGAATAAGGACAGTGGTAGCTGTGGATCCTAATAACCAAAAGATTATCCCTAAGCCTTTATGGGATGTGGGGGCTGTAAGGGTTGGTTTTTGTATGTGGAAAAAAGGGGAAATAGGTCAAAATTGGTATTACTCAAATAATAACCTTGAGGCTCAATAGCGTGCCTTAGTCTATATCTTTGCTTTCAATGTCTATCCCGAGGCTAGTGGCTTCAATGAGTCTAAGGACCTTAACCTTTATATTTTAGATAAGATGAGGAACCAGGAGTCTGTTCCCCTTACTCCAATTATCATTCACTTTATGCAAGAGGTTGTTTCTTCTAACATTACAGCTAAAGCACTGAGAGACTTTGGAGTACAGCTGGATGGAGAGTTGAGTAAGCCTACTACTGACTGTGACCTAGTAGCGGAGCATACTTTAGTTTAGTATAGGTATTGCTATGATGAAATGGCCAAGAAGTGGAAGAGGCTATATGAGGTACAGTACCCTAGAAAGGAGAAGCTTCCCCCTGATAAGGAGGAGGAAGATAAGCCACCTACTGGACCTACCCCTCATGCCACTAGCTCTCATTCACATACTGATTTTAAGGGATGAATGGAGGCACAGATAGAGAGCCAAATGACTATCCTCCTACAGCTTCGCGATTCCATTGCAGATATTCGTCACCACCAAGATATTCTCTTTATCCAAAGTTAAAAAAAAAAATTCACAACTCCATTATGGACAAATAAGCTTAATTTAGCTCCAAAAATCTCCTAACTTTCAAATTTTCAAAATTTTCAATTTTTGAACAAAATTTTTTGATACTAAGAAAACACTAGGATCATATCAAGAAAACACCAAGATCATTGATAAAAACTTGGACAATAATATTACTAAACCACTCCCTCATACTTAAACAAGACAATGTCCTCATTAGCAAAAAATTAATACAAGAAAGCATTTCCAAAGGGACAAAAAAAATGATAACGGAGGGATAGAAATTTAAGCAATACTTCCCAAGTGCAATAAAGCTCCAATAGATATAAAAACTGGAAAATAGAGAGAAGAGTTTATTTAAGAGAACTTTATTCCTACCTACAAAATAAAAGCACAAGGAAAATAGTAACAAACAAAAAACACACCTAAATGAAAGAAAACAAACTAAAGAACAATACTTGATGCATGTTCCATTGCAAACATTCATCACCACCAGGATGTTCAAGATTAAAGGTTGGCCATTTTGATCCAACACGTTACTGGTGTATCTTTCAGTCGCGCAACTGACAACAATGACAATGATGATGAGGATGACTCGTGACTTACTCTCTTGTATTTCATGTTATTTTCTATTAGTTCTTTTTCTTTTGAATTTTAATGACCATTACTAGCTTTTAGGTTCTTTTTCCTTTTATTTTCTTTTCCCTTTCTTTTTCTAGATTTGTGTTTTCTTTGTTTTGGTTCTTCTTTATTAAGTACTCTTATGCCTTTTCTTGTAATGGACCTTCCTTGTGGTGGATTCAAACATAGTGGCACTATGATGCAATGGAAGTATTTTCTTTACTTTATCCTTCTTCTTTATTCATTTTGGTCTTCTTGGTTGTACGTTTATTGTTCTATCTTTAGCCATTGAGGACAATGTCCAATTTAAATGTGGGGGGGGGGAGAATGAGGTTGAAGAAATACTTTTCCATATCATTTTTTGTGAAATATTTTCAAAAATTTCAGTGGTTTCCATTGTTATGCAAGGTTGTAATTCTTTTTCTTACTTGTATATGAGTTTTGTCATTCATTAGGTACATTTTAATGCAATTGGTTTGCTGAATAGGATATTGTGAGAGACTTAAGATTTTTTATTTATCTTATTTATGCATTGGTGTTTGAATATTATTTGACTTATCTAGTTTGAATATGGAGGATATGATGAATATGGGAAGAGTTTATTAGATAAGTCTTGTATTATAATTTTAAATTTTGCTAGCTTTGAAATATGACGAACAATGTGAGTTGATAAAAGATCTTTGAGAGGAAAGATTGTGGAGAATTTTGAAAAATTTTATTTGAGTTGAAAAGAAACAATGAGTGGAAACAATACTATTATTGTGTGAATTAAAAAAAATACTTTTATTGATTATTGGTGAAGACCTTTGGTTGAAAAGGGGGTCAATATGGGGAGAAGTAGCAAGTAAATTTAGTGCACTCTCTTGAGGCTATCCCGAAGGTAAAAAGGTAAGAAAGAGCAATGAAAGAAAGAAAGAATTGGTGAGGAAAAAATGACGAGTGATGACTGTAAAGGGGGCCAATACAGTGTGTGAAGAGAAATCCATGCAGTTTAGGCTATTAATTCCCTAAGTCATTAAAACAATTTTGAGAGAAAAAAAATTTTAGAGTGCTTTCCTTCCATCATGACTTGAGTTGTGCAATTTTTTTATTTATAATGCTTGAGTTGGTAGATAGCTTCACTTATATGATTCATATTATCTATATTTTTACTGAAACGGTGAAATAATCTTCTTAGACTAAGGTATGCACTTGACTAATTTAACTTCAAAAGTTTAGTGATGTCTGTTCAAAAGTTTCAATGTTTCCATTGTTTTCAAAGGGTATAAGTGACAAGAGTTGTATCTAAAATTTGAAGGGAAGACATGATCTTTGCTATGGTGAAATTTTTTTGAATGAATAAGAAAAGACTTGTGTTTTCTTGATAAATTTTCATGGACTAAAGTGTTTTGCTTAAGGACAAGCAAATGTTCAAGTGTGGGGGTATGTGATAGGGGTTAAAATCACTATTCTTTTCCTAGTTATTTGAGGTTGTTTTAAGATACATTTGTTGTAATAACTAGAAATATTCCTTCTTATTTGATATTTTGCTTGTAAAATGTGTTTTTGGCAAATATGTGCAGATTTGAGAAGATTTCAAGCAAAAAGTACACAATTTCAAAATGTACCTAGTGCTAAGCCAAGCCAATGGACGAGGCACAGGGTATATTCTAGTCCAGCAAAAGAATTTGAGCCAAGCTTCATGGGAAATTTCAAAACAGACCTGGTGCCATGTCTGGTGAGTGTACCTGGCACCGAGTCCAGTCTATCAACTAACAAAAAACAAAGCAAAACTCCAGAGGAATAATAGAATGAATCTAGCACTAGGTGGGTCAAAGGTACCTGGCACCAGGTACACTCTAGAGGCGAATTAAATTCCTGATTAATGGGTCGGGTTTAACTAAATTCTTTATCCCAGTTGGGCAAACTTAAGCATAAAGAAATTTAGGGAAAAAGTTGGGGTAGCCCAAAAGGTTTTAAGATTAAAAGTTGTTAATAACTCAATGATCCGGTAGTTACATACGATATAATTGGTATTAGATACCTACTAATGAACTTAAGGGTGGCTTGTTGGGCAAACCTAAGGTTATTCTTGAGGAATTTGGATACCGGTCCACTAGAAATACTTCCAACGAGCTTTCCAGAATCAATAGTGGGGACTATTGATTTGAGTAAAATAGTGGAGTAAAAATGCATTTAATTAAAGTTCTAATTATTTACATATCATGTGCATATACAAGAAGCTAATGTTCTCTATCTTTACATCTAGGTCACTTGCATCATGTCAACAAACCTAAACTTATGTAGCATCTTAGAAACCAACAAGTTAACCGAATCAAACTATCTCGACTGGTATAGAAATTTGAGAATCGTTCTCAAATAAAAAAAGTTGCTCTACATGCTAGATGCTCCAATTCCACCACCACCACTCATGCTGATGAGCATGTTGTCCACAAGGGGCATGAGGATAGTGATACAGCATCATGTATTATGATGGCATCCATGACTCCTGAGTTGCAAAAATAGCACGAGCATATGGATGCTCAATCGATCATTTTACATCTTCGAGAGCTGTTTGATGCCCAAGCTAGAACTGAGAGATACGAGATTTGGAAGCAACTATTCCATTACAAAATGGTAGAGGGTTCTTCTGTAGCTACTCATGGGCTAAAGAAGTTGGTCTTAATAGAGAAGCTAGGATCTCTCGAGTTTGCAATGGATCATGACTTAAGTGTTGACTTAATTCTACAATCTTTGCCTAATAGTTTCTCACAATTTGTGATTAATTATCAGGTGAACAAGATTGAATCTACCATTTCTGAGTTGATCAATCTTCTCAAAACTATAGAGTCCTCCATAGAGAAGGATTCCAATGCAGTTTTAATGGTAGAATCTTCCTCTTCTAAGAAGAAAGTTCAAAAAAAGAAGAATAAGGCTCTCATAAAGCCCAAAGGTAGTGTGAACAAGAAGGACGCAGCTACTAAGAGCACATACCATCATTGTGGGAAGATGGGCTACTGAAGGCGCATCTGCAAAGCCTACTTGGAGACCATTAAGGATAAGAAGTAAAAGGAGAAGCTTACAAGAACTTCTACTTCTACTCCGGGTATATTTTATGATTAAGATGAATACTGCCTTTAAAAATGAGATATGGGTATTGGATACCGGATGTGAATCTTATTTGTGCAATAACTCACAGGGACTAAAGAGCAATAGAAGGCTAGAGAAAAGCAATGTTGACCTACATACTACAAATGGGGCAAAAGTTGCTGCAATTGATGTGGGGACATACGAGCTGAACCTTGTAGGATTTCTAAATTAATTAAACAGATTAAATGCAGCGGAAAATAGCAAGAAATCCAAGCCATGGATCACGGGTTTGCAGTAGAAACGGGAAAAAAAGAAGATCACGCTTATTACCTCTTGAAGCCGGAATTTAAATTTTTCTTATTCCAAGAACGCAGGCGCGATCCAGATCACAAAACCGGTTCACAATAGCTCAATTGAAGTCCAAGAAAGAACTCCCTCTAATGATAATCTACACAAGGTCGAACGCTCACAATTTCACAATTCTATGCTAGTAGAATTTAGGAGGCTAGGGTTTGATTAATAAGAGAGATACGGCTAGGGTTTGATCAAGAGAGAGGCAAAGAAATGGTTTCTCTGTTGTTGCGTGAATAGTCTGTGTCTCTTACCCTAGGAAAATCGTTTCCTTATATTTATAGATTTATAATTACCATAAATTACAACTTAGTCCTTCAACGTCAAATTGTTAACAAATTGGTCCTTGAAGTAAACTTAATTACAATTAGGTCCCATGAATTATAACAAACTTATAATTTACCTGTAAATACATTCCCTTCTCTTGATTAACCCCACAATATTATCAAATAATATATTTGAGCATTCAAACCTTTATTGTGTGTGACCCTTAGGTTTCCTGGTCTTATTGGTAGCATAATATGAATTAATTCTAACAATATTAGAATTAATAATCCTTAATAAAATAAAGGATTAAATTAATTAATTCTCTAATTAATAAATCCATATTTAGCATATCAAGAGAAACATCTAGCAATGACTCTTGACCACCCAAAAGTCCAGAAAGTCAAGTGGCTTGACATGAACCTTTCAATAGCAAATTATCAGTGCAATAAACTCCTTTCACCATACAATATCTCATTCGGTCTAGAGCATGGAATTAGTGCCAACTCCTTCCAGAATATTATTAATTCTGGCCCAAATATTTTAGTACTTGTTCAAGAAATCCATTACTCGATATGTGCATCAATTGGAACCATTTACATCACATAGTCGCCTTGGCCAAGGACTTCATGAGTAATGATTTCTACAAGTGGCCTTGAGATATACTCTCCTACTATTAGGAGTGGTGAATCCTTTATTGACTTTCTCAACTACTTTCGTTTACTTTACGTTGTACCCAATATCCATCCCATAGGCAGTCCTAGATAAGACTCCAAAGATTAGAATCAAAGTACAACGCTCATTAAACAAAGTACCTTGGAGATCTCAAGTCTAAGGATACTTGCACACTTGCTATAATGAGATTCTATCACTGGCACTAAATAGTTATCCATGTGATTATCTCGTAGTTAGGTCATCCAATGAACTTGTTCCAAAAGAAGCATCCACACGTTAATCCTGAGTATTCCAATACTCACGGATATGAGAACCACCGCTTGATCCAATCAAGAGATATAATATGTGCTAGTCTTGGCATATTAATAATGTCCCATCTTATTAATACTATGACTGGGGATTATTTAAGTACAAACACTGCATAGTGTAGTAGGAATCTCACATCATGATCTCTATCATGATTTCCTTAACACTGTGTTGTACTAGGGACATTATCTAATGGTTTGTATACATATTTAGATATAACAATCAAACTGAAAGATAAAGAATGACTCTTATTAATTTAATATGCAATATACATAGTACACGTGATTGCCTCTAGAGCACAACACTAACAAACCGGCTTTCGGGATTAATTCAAGAACTGAAAAACTGTTATTATGTACCAGTTTTGATGAAAAACATTATCTTAGTTGCATGTTTAAACTTATGTGGATTTCATTTAATATTTAAGAATAAATGTTGTTCTTTTTCTTTGAATGATATTCACTATGGTTCAGCAACTTTGGTTAATAGTTTATATGTTCTAGACTTGGATAATCCAATTCTCAATATAAACAATAAAAAACCTAAAATAGATAACTCTAGCACCTCTTGCATATGGCATTCTCGTTTGGGCCATGTAAATGAAAATCATGTTTCTAAGTTGCACAAGCTTGGAGACTTAGGGTCATTTGATTATGAATCATATGGCACATGCGACTCATGTTTACTGGGTAAAATAACTAAAACTCATTTTCCAGGAAAATGAGAATGGGCCAAGGAGTTATTAGAACTCATACATTTTGATGTATATGGCCCAATGTCAATAAAAGTAAGTGGAGGTTATAACTATTTCATAACATTTATTGATGATTTCTTACAATACGGGTATTTGTATTTAATGAAATACAAATATGAGGCCTTTGAAAGGTTCAAAGACTTCAAGAATAAAATAGAGAAATAACTTGGCAAAAGTATTAAGACTCTAAGATCCGATCAAGGAAGAGAATACTTGAGCCAAAAGTTTCTAAGTTATCTTAGAGATAATGGGATATTATCTCAATGGACTCCACCATATACACCTCAACATAACAGGGTATTTGAGTGAAGGAATTGAACCCTTCTAGACATGGTACGGACCATGATGGTTTCTGCAGACTTACCAAAATCGTTTTGAGGGTATGCACTAGAGACTTCTATTTACATACTAAACAGAGTTCCAACAAAATCAGTTGATACTACCCCATTTGAGATGTTCTTTGGTAAGAGACCAAAGTTATCTCACAATCGAGTATGGGATTGTGCTGGTTTTGTTAAAAGGCCACAGTCAGATAAACTTGATAGTAAGTCTACAAGTGTTTGTTTGTGGGATATCCGAAAGAATCTTTTGGATATTACTTCTGTTGACTCTCCGAAAATAAATTGTTTGTTTTAAAGCATGTCGTCTTCTTAGAGAAGGAGCACATGCTTAAGAGGGACAGTGGGAGTAAGATTGAACTTAGTGAAGTTCATGAAGATCAAACAAATGAGGATCAACCATCTAACCCCATATCTATTGAGAGAATAGATGAACCTTTTAATACACAAGAACCTCGTAGATCTAGTAGGATATAGATAAAATCCTAAAGAAGTTTAGCAAGGATCAATCCAAAAAAGGATTCTTACCCATGTCACATGGTGTAAGCCTTTCAAAATCGGTGTCTCCCAAGACACAAGTTGAAAGGGATCGTATGAGTAAGATTCCATATGCCTCGGCAATTAGATCTATCATGTATGCTATAATATGTACTAGGCCCGATGTATCTTGTGCTCTCCGTTTGACGAGCAGATACCAATATAACCCTGGTAAGAGTCATTAGGCAGCTGTAAATAACATTCTTAAGTACTTACGAAGGACTAAGGATATGTTCTTAGTATATAGAAAAGGTGATTTGGAAATAGACGAGTATACTGATGCCAGTTTTCAATCTGACAAAGATGATTTCAAATAAGAATCTGGCTACATGTTTACGTTGTGTAGAGGGACAATAAGTTGGAAAAGTTCCAAACAAGAGACTATTGCCGACTCTACGACAGAAGCTGAGTACATTGCTGCTTTTGAAGCAGCTAAGGAGCCTGTTTGGATCAAGAAGTTCGTGACAGAACTAGGTGTGGTTCCTAGTGTTGTTGGTCCAATAACTTTGTATTGTGACAATAACGGAGCCATTGCACAAGCAAAGGAGCCGCGGTCTCACCAACGATCCAAATACGTATTGCAATGCTATCATCTGATTCAAGAGATCATAGATAGGAATGATGTAAAGATAGAGAGAGTTTCCACAGATGAGAACGTAGCTGACCAGCTTACGAAAGCACTATCCCAAAAGAAACATGATTGTCATGTTGAGTCATTCGATATTAGATATAAGAATGATTGGCTCTAGTACAAATGGGAGTTTGTTAGTATTGTGCCCTAGAGGCAATCACTTGTATATTATATATGACACATTTTATTTTAATAAAAAACATTATTTATCTTACAGTTTCTTTTGTTTACTTTAAGTAATATAACTGTTCGATAAATTCCATAGTACAACACTATGTTAATGAAATCATGATAGAGATAATGATATGAGATTCCTACTACACTGGATGGTGTTAGTACTTAAATAGTCTCTAGTCATAGTATTAATGAGATAGGACATCATTAATGCGTTAAGACTAGCATGTGTTAGACTTCCTGATTTGATCAGGCGGTGCTTCTCATAACTATGAGTATTGGGATACTCAAAGTTAACACATGGATGCTTTTTAATGAAAAAAGTTCATTGGATGACCTAGCTTTGAGATAATCATATGGATAACTATTTAGTGCCAGTGAGATAATCTCAATATAGCAAATATACTAGTATCCTTAAACTTGAGATCTCCAAAGTACTTTGTTTGCTAAGCTTTGTGCTTTGATTCCAATCTCCGGAGCTCGATCGAGAGTCGCCTATGGGATAGATATTGGGTACATTGTGAGGTAAACGAAAGTAGTTGAGAGGGTCAATAAAGGATTCACCACTCCTAACAGTAGGGGCGAATATCTCACGACCACTTGTAGGGATTACTACTCAGAAAGTCCTTGGCAAAGGCGATTATATATTGGAAATAGTTCCAATTGATACACATCTAGAGTAGTGGGTTCCTGGTATAAGTACTATTGTATTCGGGCGAGAATTAATTCTTGAGGGAGTTGGCACTAATTCCATTCTCCAAACCGAATGAGATATTGTATAGTGAAAGGAGTTAATTGCACTGAAGATTGTTATTGAAGGGTTCATGTCAAGCCACTTGACTTCCCGGACTCTTGGGTGGTCATGATGTGTTGCTAGATACCGCTCATGATCTGGGAATATGGGTTTATTAATTGATGAATTAATAAACCAATCCTGATTAGAATTAATAGGATTAATTCTAATTAATTATGGATTATTAATCTCACAGACGTTTGGATTAATTCATGTTCGCTACCAATTGATTGGGAAACATAATAAGTTACACATAATAGAAGATTATATACTCAATATATTATTTGATAACATAGTGGGGTTAATTGAGAGAAAGAGAAGTTATTGTGGACAAATTATAATTAGTTATAATTTGTGGTCCAAGTTCTAGTTGTGATAAATGATGTTTCCAATTACAATTTGGGAATTCTAATAGGATTAGAATTCTTAGTTTTCGGAAGGGAAATTTCGTGTGACATATTAACAAGACACACGAAACCCTAGCTGAAAAGTGACACATGAAAAACCAGCAACACTCGACCTTCTCTTCTCTCTATCTCTCTCGATTGTCTTGAGAAATAACCCTAGTCGCCATCTTTTTTCTGCTAGCACAGGAAAGTTTGGTGCTTGAGTATTCCTCTGTGTGGATTACTTTTAGAGATAATCACATACTGTGATTATAGTGGTTAGACGTTCAACTCATGTAGAGGTTGATCACGAGGATTGTTGGATCGCGCCTCAACTTGAAGAAGAAATTTTGTTCTACGGACGGTCAAACAAAGGTAAAAAACTGCTACATTTATAATCTTTATGTCTTGTTTTCCACACATAGGCGGGTCTTGGGATGGTATCTCATTTATTTTTCGCTGCCCCGTATAGGATACGAGCCTGAGATACTATGCTTGCAATGAGTATACTTGCTCACGTGTGTATTTTGGGATTAATGTTTTAATTAAAACTTGACTATGGGATGGATTTAAATTTGATGATTTTTATACACCCAAAATTTATGCATCATTGTAGCATGATTTCTTTAGCTATATTTTGTAACACCCCACTACCTAGGCCCGCCAGGGCCGGGAATGTCGCCCCGTCCAAAAGGACAAGGGGTCTTTATAACTAGGTCACACAAACAAAATAGCAGAATAAAATAATAATTTAACTTAAAAATTTATTACATCCTAAAATACTCCAAGATTAAATCCATGAATTCCCAAAACAAAATCATAAATAAAATTATCCACTCTCGACTCCCCAAAGCAATACATAGAAATAAACGATAACAATCTCTTCCCAGGCAAATTACACTAGTTACTCATCCCCACAGCAAGATCGACCTGAAATCATGGTAAAAAGGTGATGAGACAGAAATCTCAGTAAGTCCGTGTGAGCTTTGGGTGTTTAGTGAAAGCAGTTCATGGATGCAAAGTACAAAATCTTTATAAGAGAAATATTGGCAAGCAATAAACATTAGTCAAAAGCAAGAGTGTCGTTTTAGCTATTCCAGCCATACATGATCAACAAAATCAACCACTCATAAGAAAGGATTATGGGTTACCACACGTTGGGCCCCACAACCGGATGGTCAGTATGCCACACTTTGTGCAAACTGACAAAAGTA
The DNA here is from genome assembly GCA_026120185.1 of Voacanga thouarsii. Taxonomy (NCBI): domain Eukaryota; kingdom Viridiplantae; phylum Streptophyta; class Magnoliopsida; order Gentianales; family Apocynaceae; genus Voacanga; species Voacanga thouarsii. The sequence goes on along the minus strand of JANUWF010001883.1, from coordinate 1,033,512 downwards.
GGTGATCGGCCTACTGGGCAAGATACTCCTCCTTTTCTATACCCAAACAACAACCGAGTGTCCATTCCGGCAAAACACAGTCACTTGACTGAAAAGAACACTGTTAGCTCGGACCGGCACGACCCACTGGACTGACGTCCTATCCAGGAAGAACTCATCCCTCAGAGGTGGCCACCTACTGAGAGACTTACCCTAACCCCTCAAGGACTAGTCCTAGTAGTCTACAGCCAATCTACTTGTACTACAGCCAATCATTTATACTACTTGTACTACAGCCAATCATTTATATATTAAATACCAATTGACTTAACATGCTTATCATGTTTCTTCTAGGGCAGTGTTTTAGTTAGCGGGACTGCTATATTCTCATCCATGGGAACTCTCTCTATTTTTTACATCTTTCATATCAATAATTTCGTAAATCAAGTAATAGTACTCAAATTGAATATGTAGCCTGATAGTGACTCGTAGCCATTATTATCATATTGAAAACTGGCATCATTATACCATTTTAACTTATCCTAACCTTTTAGCACCTTATCTATGTATGTAGACTGTGAATGACTAACCAATATTTTTTAATCTATCTCTATAGATTCTTATTCCCAGAATATAGGTTGCTTATTCAAGGTTTTTCATGGAGAACTTCTTGGATAGCCAAACTTTTACAGATTGAAGGACAGGTATATCATTTCCTATTAGCAATATGTCATATATATAAAGTAACAGGAAAAGAATTACACTGCCACTAATATTCTTGTTTACACAAAATTCATTCATGTTTTGTTTGAAACTGAATTTTTTAATTGTTTCATCATAATGGATGTTCTATCTCCTAGAAGCTTACTTTAGTTTATAAATAGACATTTGCAGCTTACACACTTTAGTGTGATCCCTGGATATGAAGCCCTTAAGTTATGTCATGTACACTTCCTCAATCAGATTTCCATTAAGGAAAGCTGTTTTCACATTCATTTGCTAAATCTCAAAATGATAAAGAACGGCAAGTGCTAGAAGTATCCTAATTAATTTCAACATTGCTATTGGTGATAAAGTTTCATCAGAGTCAATACCTTATTTCTGATGATAACCTTTTGCAACCAATCATGCCTTATATGTAATCACTTTACCATCCATATCAATTTTCTTCTTGAAAACCCATTTACACCCTATAGGTTTTATCCTTTCAATTAGATCAACTATTGTCCAAACTTAGTTGTCATACACGAAATTCATTTTTGACTTCATGGCTTCAAACCATTTGTTAGACTCTATATACCTAACCTACAAGTATACTAGTCCTATGATGAAATCTCAACTATAGTATATCAAAGCATATGCTTCTAGCTTTGCCAGACTACCAATCCACACTCAAATCGTAGGATATAAGTCCACGTTATAGCAGTAGTAGTCTAAGTTTATACCATATAGTAATTTTAGAAACCACTACTACAGGTCCAGTTCTACGCATTCGAAATACGCTTATGTCATGAAGTGAGAGGACTATCTCTGGCTAAAGGTAAGCCATTCCCTACCTTATCATGACAAGATTTTCATTCTCATCATCCAATTAAGAATATTAGTTTATATGTTAAGTAACTTGTGATCCATATCTTATTGTAAAAGACATCCATTCACATAGATCACTTACTTAAACACAATAGGTTTTTGCTAGCGAAATTGTGCCTAAATTAAAATGCGTAAACACAAATAATTTATGAGAATAAAACTTTTATTAATTCGATCAAAATTACATCAGAAATATAGTCTTAGTGGGCATGTATTCCAACAATCTCCCACTTGCATATTAAGACTATGTAAGTCCATAGGTGCTCACCCATATGGCGTCTAAGTGTCTTTTAAAGACTCTCTCAGCCAAAAGCTTGGTGAACGGATTAGCTAGATTGTTCTCTGAGGTTATCTGTTCTACCATAACTTCCTGTCTCTAAATAAATTCCCAAATTAGGTGGTACTTCCTCTCTATATGCTTCCTCTTCTTGTAGTTCCTCGATTCTTTGGATTGTTAGACTACATATGTGTTGTCCCAACACATTGCAATTGACTTGTTCTTCTGTGGCATGACTACAAGTTTTGTGAGGAACTTCCAGAGCCAGATTACTTCATCGAATGCCTCCGAAGCTGCCATATACTTAGTTTTCATGATTTAGTTAGGAATACAAGATTGCTTAATACTTCTACATGATATAGCTCCTCCAAAAAATGTGAAGACATATTCACTGGTGGATTTTCTCTTATCCTTGTCTGCCTAGAAGTCTGAGTCTGTGTATCCTATAGGAACCAGGTCATCATCCATGTAAACCAGTATGTAATCTCTCGTTCCCTTGAGGTACTTGAGAATATGCTTTATTGCTTGCCAATGAACCTCTCTGGGGTTTGACTGATATCTGTTGACTAAGCCCACAACAAAGTAGATATCTGACCTAATACACAACATGATGTACATGAGACTTCTGACAGCCAAAGTATAGGGAATCCTACTCCTATTTTTTTCTTCTTGAGATTTAGGACAGTCCATTGAAGAAAGAGACAACCGATGTCTAAAATGGATTAGTGCTCCTTGGCATGAGTCTATGTTAAACTTGGCTAACATCTTATCAATGTATGTGAGTTGGGATAAACCTAACATTCTCTGCTTCTTATTTCTAAGAAGCTTAATACCAAGAATATAACTGGCTTCTCCCAAGCCTTTCATATTGAATTGACTAGACAACCAAATCTTAGTAAATGACAATATCCTTACATCATTTCTAATGAGTAGAATGTCATCCACATACGGCACAAGAAATACCACATTAATGCCTTCAAGTTTTTTGTATAGGCATAGTTTATCCTCGTTTTGAGTGAAACCATAAGACTTGACAGTCTCATCAAAATGAAAGTTTCATGCTTTTGATGCCCGCTTAAGTTTGTAAATAGACTTCTTAAACTTACAAGTCATATGTTCTGGGCTTTTAGCAATAAAGCCCTCCGATTGGAACATATAGATGTCTTCGCTAAGATGGCCATTAAGAAAGGCCATCTTAACATCCATTTACCATATATCATAGTCATAATAACATGCAATGGCAAGGAAGATATAAATGGACTTAAGCATAGCTATCGGGGAAAAGGTATCCTCATAGTTAATACCCTCTTTCTGAGTATACCATTTCGCCACAAGCCTAGCTTTGAAGGTTTCCACCTTTCTATTTGCACCTCTTTTCCTTTTGTATAACACTTGCACCTAATGGATTTTATCCTTTCATGTGAAGCAACAAGATCCCAAACCTGATTGAAGTACATAAACTCAATCTCAGATTTCATGTCGGTATCAGCAATAGCCTCCTCGTATCTAGTAGGATCTTGTTCCTAATTACTGGATACTAGATAAAAAAATCTCTCTAGTCTATCTTTTTAGAGCCCTAGATATCTTCCCATTATGATAAGGCTCCCTTTGTACAGGCACCTGAGGCTGTGCCTCTCCTTGTTCAATAATCAGGTCACAAGTAGTTGATTTAGAAAATAGCTTCTCATCGAGTTCCAACCTAATTAAACCTTTCGTGAATGTATTTTGATCATTCTCCTGATATCTAGCATTAGTACTTACTAGTACTTTCTACTCTTTAGGATGATAAAAGTTACTACCATTTGTTCCTTTTAGATAGCTAATAAAGTAGCATAACTCTGACCTTAGTTCTATGTTGTCTCCCTTAATCAGTACATAAGTCGAATAGCCCCATATCCTGAGGTGGTTCAAACTTGGCTTACGTCCAGTCCATATTTCATAGGACATCTTAGGTACTGACTTAGAAGGCAACAAGTTTAAAAGGTATGTCATTGTTTCCCGGTTATATCCAAAAAAAAAAAAAACCTAAAAGAGTAGCATGAAACATCATGCACCGGACCATTTCCATCAACGTCATGTTCCTTCTCTTAGCCACTCTGTTCTGTTGGGATGTCCCCGGCACAGAGAGTTGGGATACTATCTCATGATGTACCATGTAATTCTTGAATTCACCAAGGAAGTACTCACCACTACGATCCAATCATAAGGTTTTGATTAGTTTACTTGTTCAATGCTCCACTTTAGCCTTAAACTTTTTGAACTTGTCAAATAAGTTAGATTTGTGCCTCATTAGGTAAACCGTGCCTCATTAGGTAAACCATGCCTTGTATAATCATCTGTGAAAGTGATAAAGTACTCAAATCCTCCTCTCACTGGTGTAGACAATAGACCACACATATCAGTGTGAACAAGGATCAATATCTTTTTGGCTCTATCCATCTTTTGGGTAAAAGACTTTTTTGGTCATTTTTCCCATTAGACAGTATTCATACTGGGCCCAATTTTCAAATCTCAATTAGCCCAAAGGCTTATCATGGAATAACCTCTAAATCCTAGTTGAGTTAATGTGACCTAACCTTAGATGCCAAAGATGTGATTCATTGACATTAGTTTTTCTCTTCTTACTTAAAGGTTCACTTTGAGCGTTATTTATTTGATTGTTTATAGGATTTATGAAGAATAAGTTTTTATACATGTGTCCAGTACATAAAACTTCTTAATTTCTACTAATAGTAAACCAGAATAGAAAGAAACAGAATAATCATGATTTATTAGTTTTATAACCAAATTCAAATTCGGTCCAAAACTTAGTACATATAAAGTATCCTTCAAAATAATTATTCTATTATAATCAAATCTAAGTTCTAGCTCTCCCACTACTTCAGCCCACGAACTGAACTAAAGGCATGAGATTTGAACTTTGGGACCTCATGTCCTTACTTTGATAAAGGTGCCTCAACTAGTCTTATGGTGTTTTCCATTGCATGTAGAATGAATCCTATACCCATTCTCTTACTTGTGCTCCATTTCCCACGTGTAGTCCATGTTCGTATTTCTGGAGTCTTTTTATCTTCTTAAACCTATGCAAGGAGTTACGATATGATCAGTGGCTCTAAAATCAACAATCTAAGTGGAAGTTGATATAACTACAGATACAGACTCTAAATAGTAAACATTACCTATAGGGGATTTTCTTGGCCTGAAGATCTAGATAATATTTTTTCCAGTGTTTCGTCTTCCTACATTTGTAGCACTTGCCGTTGGGTTTGTCTTTGGGCTAGGACTTAGGCTGGGCCACTATGTTTTCTTTCTTTTTTTTGAACTTTCTGGGCTTGGGCCTAGTTCTTGAAGAAGAAGCCTTAGCAATTATAGTCTTGGACTATGGTTTCATGACCTTCTCTACCACCTTGAGCTCTTTCATTAACTCTGTTAAACTCATGTATAGCTTGTTCATATTGTAATTCAACTTGAACTAAGTAAAAGAGTCTGGCAGAGACTCGAGAACCGTATCCACTTAGCTCTTGGGGAATCACAACCCCCAAGACTTTCGCTTCCTTGAAAACAGCAATCATAGTGAGCATATATTCCCTGACTGATGCTCCCTCAACCATCTTAGCATTAACAATCATTCTAAAAGCCTCCTACCTTGCGAGCCGGCTCTTATCAGCAAATATTGTGGCTAATGATATGCTAATGCCATAAGCAGTGGCTATGTACCTGTGTTTAGATTGGAGCACATTAGACATGGAGGCCAACATGTAATAATGAGCTATCTCGTTGGCCTTCTTCCATGCCTTCTCAACCTATGCTTCTCCTCAGTGGAACTCTTCCTGATAATAGAACAGATTTCGTAAAGGACATACTTATACTCCTCAGTTGTAAGTATTATGACCAGGTTCCTTTTTAAGTCTACATAATTTAGGCCCGTTAGCTTATGCTCCTACAGAGTAACAACTAAAGGATTGAAAGAACCACCACCGACCATTTTTTAAAATCGAAATAAAAGAAAAAGTTCTCAATTTGTAGAAAAATAAATAACTTTTGCACTTTATCGTTATATTAAAAAACTGATAATAGTTAACCGTATTACTGTTATCTTTAATATGATCAATTTGGTTCCTAGGTGAAGTAACATAGATTCTTGTGAAGATTAACAGTTTTCCTAAGTTAAATGTGTTGACCACCACAATTGACTACCCTTAAAGGTAATGTTTCAGAAGATAATTCCATAGAAGGGATGGTTATTTCTTCTCATTTCCTATGGACAATCCTCATATTATGACCTCTAACGTAGGCTGGCCGATCACAATACTTGACTTGTGCATCAATTATGTCCATCCATTAGATCTAGATGCTTGTGGTAACCCCATCCTATTCGGGTTCGCTCCCAGGGTGACACAAGGGGATCCACGATCTGTAATAAGGGCTATGACTGAAGCCATGGAGCTGTTGGAACCCCTCTCCCACTTAGTCTTTTAAAACAAGGGTTTTCTAGAAAAATTCCTTTTGAAATATCCTATTAAGTATCTCTTAACTCTTATAAAATATCTAAATCCATAAATCTCTATTCAAGGTAAAATATTTTAAGATATTTTCTGTGGATTAATTTTACCTAGTTAAGAAATTAATTATTTCAAAATTTTCCTTTTAAAATTTCTTCGAGTCTTTGGTCTCAAGTTTTATTTGACAAAAACTTTTTTCTTGTAAAATAAACTAAAATGGTTGTTTCTTTTAACTCACAAAAATTCCTAAATCCAACAGATTCTCTATGTCAAGGATAAAATCGTTTAAAAGAATAACTAAGGATTAATTTTTCCCTTTAAGTTAAAATAACCATTTAATTAAAGAAAAATATTTTTCTTTGTCAAAAATTTCCAAAGACTTTGGTCTTTGAGAAAAGACGCATATAAGTCCATAAAAGAAAATACCATGCTGGAAAACTGTAAAGGTTTTCATGTTTTTCTATTTTTTTAACCTAGGTGTCCAAAAATAGAATTAAACACATTAATTAACTAACTAAAAATCTTGTTTAATCCTAAATCCCTTACTATTATTTTTCATGCAAAATATTCCAAAAATATTAACTATGCAAAAATAATAACAACTTCGTCTGGTATGGGACCCAAAACAGAAAAGAAAATTGCATGAAATTATAAGGAAAATTACAAAAACTTTCCATGGTCGGCATGCTCCCACCACATTGAATCACAGCCACCTGAACCAGATGACCAACGGACAAAAACAAAACTAGCCCGCGACCTACTCCAAAAAGGGAGCAAGTCATAGCCAGCTTCTATAAGGCCAGCCGTGGCTTCGACAAAGTTTGGCTTGAAGCTACAGCCTGCTTCTACAAAGCCAGCTGCGGCTTAGGCCATATTTGGATAGCTTGAAGCCGCGGCTAGCTTCGTTGTATCTAGGCCCGACTTTTCTGATCTTCTCCATGTTTGCTTAGATCTTCTCCGTTATGCTTATGGTTTCTCCATCTAGATAACTCCATAGGCACCAGTAATTTACAGATAACATACAAAAATCTCTGTAAAAATCAAACACTTATGCCCAGATTTACAGGCTTACAGGAGCCATCTATGAAAGCAAATAAATTACAAAGCACCTATGTCTCGATAGTGAGACTTACAGAATGCCTATCCCATACTAGTAAACACGAAAGATCACAGTAGGTATTCAAAATAATCTGGCCAGTTTTATTTAACCTAAGCATGTTTCTAAGCTATTAAAAACCTGGCTCTGATACCATTTGAAGGTGGATCATGGCCAAAATGTACAAACATAAACTATCAAAAACCAGAAAAGTAAACAGTGGAAGCTTTATACCATTTATTTTCCGTGTCTGTGTTGGTTGCTTAGGTTGTATAGGGGCCAACAGAACGTTAATCTTTGAACTCAGTGACGACTTCGATTGTTTTCTAGTAAGTCTTCTACTCTGGCGCATGAACGCACATGTCTTTAGCTCACAAAGTATTCCACTGCTACCATCGGTGAAAACAATAGACCAAGGAAGAGTCTTTGTTTTCTAGATTGTTTGCTAACGAGCAAAATTTAAGAAAACTACTTTCTATTCTTATTTTGAAGCACAGAAATCATGAAGATAGAAAAGACCCAGAGAGAGTAAGATATGTTTGATATGTGCATATCCTTCACAACCAAACTATGGATACCCCTATAACCGAGCATATCCCCGAATGTCATTCAAAACCTGCTAAGTTGATAGACACCTAGCTAGGATAAAATAAACTCCACTAGCCAATCTAGTTTACAGGCTTAACTCGTGGACCTTGGCCAAGAAAACGTTGGGCTAAACGTTATTGTTTGTTTAATCTTAGACTTAATAAGCCCAACAAATAATAAATGTCAATTTTTTTTTTGGGACTAACAAAAGGCCAATAAATAATAAACAAACACAAATTTACCAAGCCTCATACCTAGTTTAAGCACAGGTTAATTTTCAACTATTCAAAATAGACTCAGGCCCTGAATAATTAATTAACCAATTAAACTAGGTAATTAATTTTATCTCTATGGACCTTTTTATTTTATTCTAACCCAATAAATCAGGCTATTTGAATAAAATAAAATTCTCTTTAATCAAGACCATTTCCTCAATCTAAAATTAATTAAGGCTTACGAGCTACTCCAATGACCAAAACGACACTTTGTCCTTGGCTACTAAAATACTCCTTCTATAGTAGTAATTGTATTTTTCATTTTAAATATTTTCTAATGTCACCATAAGAAAATATTGACCTCATAGATAATGTTGCATATGCAATATCTCCGACCTATAGGCATAATGGAAAATATACCCCTCTATGTAACATCATATATTCAGAGAGGAAAAGTGTGCTAACACCTCTCTAAATAATATCTACTATCCTTAGACTACTAGTCCAATGATCCACAACTTCCAAGAATGTTTTCGCTTTCCAAGGGAGCTACCCTAGAGCAAACATCCAAGTCATGTTCCTCAGGGTCCTGGATTATTTTATAGCCGAAACTAAAACAAAAACAAAGCCGATTGAGCTTACCCGGTCCGTTGACGAGATCCTGTTTCAAAGAATTCCAACACAATCCTCAGGCTTATCTACAAGCTTATTTCAAGTGGGATAGCATATGGACATTGCCGGAAGAGGATCGAGAATGAACCATACTGCTGGTGAACGAAGGACATTAACCAGAAGCAGTTCACGAAGAAACATCGACCAGAATGGACCAGACGCAGGTTAAGTACTAGAAAAGGCCATGTTTTGATTCCAACTTTTGTGAACAGGTACTGTTCTAGCAGAACGTACCCAGTGCAGCCACTAGGAGTCCTACTCGGTGCTGGCCCTGCTCTGGATCTGAACCCCTAACATTTTTTAATTATTTTTGGGGTCATTTTCTAATATTTTAAAGTGTTTTAGGTCAAGAACAGAGTACCATTATATAGTTATTATATTGTAAGAACAATAATATTGTTACACATTTTATCATAAATAAAGCATTCAACTTGAAGGCTTGAAGCAATAGAAAGATTCCTTGTTCAACTTCTATCCAAGACCAACCTAAGGGCTTATTCCACCATTGAGTAAGTGTCTATAAACTCAAATGATAATTTAACTACGAAATCAACAAGGGTTCTTCTTGTGTGCCATTTAGGGTTCTTATTGTTTCTTGTTTGAATGCGCACAATTCCCTATCATTTTAGTTCTTGATTTCATGCTAAGTCAAGGGTTCTAATGTAGTGTTGTGGTAGACCTTTCTTACTAAATTTGGGGTTCTAAAGGCTAGTTCTTTTAGAGTTCATTGTTTATAGAAAAAGGTGTTACTTTATTTCTTTTCTTGATCTCTTTTTATTTTTTTTTCTTATTTATTTTGCTTGTCCTGAAATCCTTCCATTTTGTTTAAGTGCATACAAAAGCCACTTTTAGATCTAAAACGACTTTCTCCCTCAAGCTCATATCAAAATTTTGTATCAGAGCTAGGGTTAAGCTTAGATCTCTATCTTAGCTTAGATCTATCAAATCTAGAGTGTTTTTTATCTTGAGTTTCTTAGATCAAAAAAATAAAAAAGGGAATGAGAATGACTTGTTGAAGAAAGATCCTTAGGAATACATTGATTTTTGTTATTGTGATTATATTAGGCTTGTTTGGGAAGAAATTTGTTTACAAAGTTCCATAGGAAAATCTTGCACACAAGATGACTAATAAAAGTTCTCAATGGCCATATACCTTATAAACATCATGTGCTTGATGAAATGTCTCAAAGAAAGAATGTGGCTTGAACAATAGTGATATTCCTATAACCGTTTCATTGTATTCTTCAAACTATCTTTTCTTGGTTGTGTGTTGTGAACACCTTGTCTTCTACTTGTTTCTTGACCTCTAAGTGTTCACCAAAGTTGTCAACCTAAGACTCTTGTATTGAAGCATCCTAAGAGTTAATAAAGTAAAGTGAACTAAGCCCTTTAAAGTTGGGAAGGAATTTGGTTGAATAAGTGAGACATTGAGTGAACAAAAAAGGCAAGAGAGAAAGATTCTAATTTGAAAAAGCTAAGGAGCGCAAACACAAGAGTGGAATGCAAACACTTAGGGAGTGAGTGAGGAAACCAATTTTTATTTTTGTTCTCTTCACTCTTTTTGTAGGAATATCAATCTAACCTCCCACGATGACTCAAGGAGAGGAACTAGCTAGACTAAATCTTGGTGGAGCAAGTAGACCACAAGAGGATTTGGGAGATTTTCTTGAAACCCACGTTTCATTGCAAAGGAGTATAGAGGGCATTTGGAGGGAGATGACCGAACATCGAGCTCAACAAGGCCAAACATCTACCACCGCTCAAAAGAGGGGACAAAAGCAACCAGAAGCCTATAACATGCCTCCCGTGAATACCTAACCTGGAGAAGAATGGGATGAATACTCAGTTGGTGGATATCAACAAAATCCTATGAGAAGAGGGAGAAACGAGTTGAGAGAAGGTAGAGAAAGAGGTTGAGGGAGGTTTGGTGAGAATCCAATAAAGGGATTTGAAAAAAAAATATTGAGAGAGAATTTGAATGGAAAGAGGATACCAAAAGAAAGACTATGGAGAACAATATCAAGGTAATATGATGAGAGGTAGGCGGAGAGATAAAAATGAGGGAGAACGGGAATTGAAAAATATCAAAATGGAGGTACCGCAATTCCAGGGCAAAAGTATTCCTGAGGCATATTTTGAATGGGAAAGGAAGATGGAAATTCTATTTGATTGCTAGGATTATAGTGAGAGGAATAAAGTGAAGTTTGCTGTACATGGGTTTTCAGACTATGCATTGATATGTTGGGAGCAGGTTTTGATTAGTAGAAAGAGAATGGGAGAAAATGCCGTTAGGATAAGGGAATTGATGAAGAATCCCATGAGGGCAAGATTTGTGCCATATCACTACTACAACGAGCTATATTAGAGGCTTCAAGTACTAAGACAGAGGAATAAAAGTGTTGAAGATTATCATAAAGAACTTGAGGTGCTAATGATAAGGGCGGTTATTAATGAAGATCCATGTGCCACTAAAGCGAGATTTCTAATTGGTTTGAACTGAGAGATAGCCAACGTGGTCGAGTTGCATTCATATAAAACCTTGGAAAAAATGGTGTTTGTAAATGGCTATGAAGTTAGAAAAATAATTGAAGAAAAGGCTATTTGAGATGAGAGGAAACCACCCAACTCCACCTCCTAAGGAGTTCCCTAAGACAATAACAAAGAAGGAAGGAGTCCCAAGGCCACCACCTAGAGAATTCAACAAACCAAGGGAAGAAGGAAATAGAGATAAAGGAAAGGCTATTGAGAAGCCGAGAAGCCGAGATATCAAATGCTATCATTGTTGGGGATATGGACATACAACATACGAATGCCTAAGTAAGAGATTGATGTATACCAATGCCTATAGTGAGATTTCATCTGAAGAAGAGGAATATGAGAAATTGGAGAAAATTCAAAGGAAAGAAGGAATTTTGAGTGAAGAAGGCGAAGAGTTGGGTAAGTGTGTGCATTACTTGGTGTAGCGAGAAGATCATTAACTACACAAGCGAAGGAGGATGAGCATCATCAACAGAGGGAAAATATCTTTTATACAAGATGCTTAATCAACCAAGTACCTTGTAGCATAATCATTGATAGCGGGAGTTGCACTAACGTTATAAGTGCTAGTGTGGTGGAAGAAATAGGCTTGGAAATAAGGAAGCATCCACAACCTTACAAGTTGCAATGGCTAAATGAAAGTGAAGAATTGAAGGTTAATAAACAAGCATTGATTACTGTTAACATGGGGAAGTATAAGGATGAAATCTTGTACGATGTTGTTCCTATGCAGTCAGGCCACCTACTTTTAGCGAGACCATAGCAATATGATAGGGAAGTAATGCATGACGGGAAGAAAAACACCTAAACTGTGTATAAGGAGGGAAAGAAATTCATTCTACTGCCTATGTCTCCAAGTGAAATGAGCAAAGATCAAAAGATCATGAGAGAAAAAGAGAAGAAAAAGAGTATTCAAGAAAATGAGGGAAAAAAAATTGAGAAAGAGAACACCGAGAAAGAAGAAAAGGACAAAAGAGAGGGAAAACAAGAGAGAGGAGATAAGAAACGAGTAAATTTTTTTGCAAAAAAGAGAAAGGTGGTAGAAGCTATTAAAGCTAAGGAACCAGTATATCTCTTAATTTGTAAAGTCATTTATGTAACTACTAATAAAACTACCCTTTCTTTGCCTTGTGGAATTGTTGGTCTTGTTGAAGAATTCCAAGATGTATTTCCAAAAGAAATACCCAAAGGATTACCACCTGTCTGAGGAATAGAGTATCAGATTGATTTCATCCCGGGGGGCTGTTATTCCAAGCCGACCAGCTTATAGATGCTACCCTAAAGAAACAAAGGAGCTACAAAAGCAAGTTGAGAAGTTGCTCAAGAAAGGCCACGTTTGAAAGAGTTTGATTCCAAATGCGGTTCTAGTGTTGTTGGTGCCTAAGAAAGATGGATCATGGTGAATGTGTGTTAATTGCAAGGCCATTAACAACATAATGGTAAAATATCATAACCATATCCCTAGGCTTGATGATTTATTGGATGAACTGCATGGATCATGTGTATTTTCAAAAATTGATTTGAAATTCAGATATCATCATATTAGGATTAGGGAAGGAGATGAATGAAAAACTGCATTTAAGACCAAACAGGGTTTATATGAGTGGCTTGTGATCCCATTTGGGTTATCAAATGCATCTAGTACTTTCATGAGGTTGATGCATTATGTGTTGCGAGAATATATTGAAAAAATTGTTGTGGTGTATTTTGATGATATTTTGATTTATAGCAAAACTTATGAAGATCATTTGCATCATCTTAAATGTGTGCTTATTGCTCTTAGAAGAGAAAGGTTATATGCGAACTTTGACAAATGTTCATTTTGTTTGGAAAAGATAATTTTTCTTGGTTATGTTGTGAGTTCAAAAGGTTTTGAAGTTGATGAAGAAAAGGTCAAGGCAATTCAAGATTGGCTAACACCTACTTCTGTGACTGAAGGTAAGGAGTTTTCATGGGTTAGCCAGTTTTTACAGGCGATTCATTACAAAATTTCAGCACAATAGCTACCTCATTAATTAATCAAGATTAATTGGTCTAAATCCATAACCAAACCAACATGCCAAAATCATGCTTAAAACATATTAAGCAAAATAAACAAATATAAAATATAAATTTCCAAAATCATCATTTTGGAAAAATAATATTATTAGTGCCAAAATCAAATTTTAGGAAATTTTGTGGGTCTAAAACAAATTTTGAAAACTTGAAGGTCCTTAAGGAAAAAGAAAAGAAAAAAAATTAATAATATACAAGCCCCACCCTGTAATACCCCGATCTAAACCACCACTAGTTCATGAGGAAAGTCATGCATAGCATAGCATTTTATATTGTATTTGATAAACTTGAACTATTTTTATGAAGCATATGTGATTTATGCGTTTGATATTCATGGAGTAACTTATTTGGACAGAGTTGTGCTATATAAGGTGATAGAGATTTTGTTCTTATGGAGTAGAAATTAATGAAAAAAATATGAAGTGAGTTGAATTGGATTTATGGGAATTTATTTGGAGAATATTTACACAAGAATTATTGTGGAATAATTGTTAGAGCTTGGTGTGTACTCTTTGGTGACTTGAGTTCAAATCCTAACTCTTGCAAACCTTTTCCTTCTTATTTCTAATTAAACTCTTTTTCTCCTATTTTTTCTCCTCTGGCCGAATGCACTAGGGCTGCTGCCACCTTAGATTCCCACCTCCTAAAATATAAGAATGTGATTATTTTGAGTTTTTGATAAAAATAATTAAAGCTAATTAAATTTCTATTATTTTCTAGTTAGTATTTTTACCTTAATCTTTTAGGGATCTTAAACATTTCCGACTTTGAATTATTCAAAGCTATTAGATAAAGGATTTATTAAGAAAATAAAATATGGAAGCATTTCTTTTGGAAGCTATATTTTAGCTATTATTTTAATAGAAGAAAAGGCTTTCCAAATTAATTTTCTTTAAAGAGTTTCAATTGAAAATAAAGAAATAATGCTAAATTCTTAATTGAAATAGATATTTCTTAGTATTAGGCTATTTTTGAACGAAAAATTCAGCTTTATCACATAAAACCTAGATTTTATCTCAAAATAGGTTTATCCTTTAATTAATTATTTTTGCCTAAAATAAATTAGGACATTAACTAAATTATTTCTTGAAATAATAACCTATTTTCTTTACTTAAATTTTCTGGAAAAATAGAAGCCTAGCTGCCACCTTGCTGGACATTTAATACCCCTCAAACTCTCTAAAATATAAGAGAAATTTACCCAAGTAATTTTAACCAATCAAAGTTCTTTTAGCTAATTAAACAACCAGATTTTCTCCTCTTCTTTCACCCTAATTTCGGCCACCCTAATACACACACAATCACACAAAAATTCCAGCCTTATTGCTCTCAAATTCTCTCTTGTTTTAGCTAAAACAACAACACCAAATGCCGTCACTTTTCTTCTCTTCTTTTTGCCAACACAAGAGCTGAAATTCAGCCTCTTTTTTCCTCCTTTGCTCTCATTATTTTGGCCGTAATAGCAACCAAAAATCAGCCATAAAACCCTTCCAAAAACTGCTCAAATTTGGCTACAACAAGAAAGACCAAAAGCTGTTATTTTTCCTTATTCTGAACAAGAGTCCAAAATAAAGTAAACTTCTCCTAAACACTAAAACACCCAAACCTCATATATTTTCTCTATCACACAAGCCTTCAATCAAACCCTAAACACCCTCTACTACACAAAATTTCCAGTCGCCAACCCTCTCCAATATTTCGGCCATCACAACACCAACCTCCACCAAAACCGAAATCCAAGAACAAGGTAAGCAACTCTTCAACCTTCATCAACTCTCCTTCAACTCTACTCTTCTTTTTCTCCTAAATCTTGATCATCAAGGGGCTGATTCTTCTCCCCTATTGTTGGAAATTTTTGAACAAAAGGTCCAAGAGCCACCAATCAACTCTTCTTTCCAAAGTAAACTCAATCAAGCACCAAATGCGCCACATTTGCTCTTGTTGTGCCATCAAAAAGGTATTTGAGACATAACTCTTCTAATTTAAATTATGGTTGAATAAATGGTGGTATTATTATGCATGAAGTTAGCATGAAAAGCGTGATTAGATGAGATTGATGGGTTTGATGGTGCAACATTGTGAACTAGGCGTATATGGAGTAAAACATGGTTAATATATTGCTATGATGACCTAGATTCATTGCATGTTGATTAAAGATGAGATCTTCTGAAGCAACTATTTTGATGACCTAGATTTAAGTCCCTACATAACTATTTTGCTAAATCGTACATGTTTGCAAGTCTTTTGTACAATTATATTGTAATGATGTCGACATGATGATTGACATGATAATTGAAATGATAAGGAAATATTGTTGTAGAATTATGATACTTGGATTGAGAACAAAGATATTTTAATCTCTAAAAGCATTTATCAAATCTCGACTTTTAACTAGGAATGGTTTTCTTACCTTTATAATCAAAACATTTTGAGAAGCTTGATGTGAAAATCGCGTTTTACAAAACCAAGGTATTCAAAGTTTGTGAAAAAAAAAAAAGGGAAATAATTCTACACCTACGGGTGAACGTTGAGTACTCATGGGGGTAAGCTAGTGGTACTAGTCTTGGAGAGTTAGAGTGAGTCTTCTAGCAAGAGGCCACCTCCAGAAGAGGAACTCTACTTAAAGAGATGACAGTACTACTTAGTCAGTCATGTCTGACCTAGCATGTTGATCCATGTGGACTTTATTTTTTCAAATTGGACAACTGGTGTTTGGGTGTAGAGATGGAGGAGTATCTCACATAAGTAGGTGGATCACCCACTGCCCAGTGTTGAATGGTTACACTGAGATGCTATTCTGATGGTATTCATGATATGGACTTGATATTATTATTAAATAATTACTAATCTCTACTTTATGAATCTATGGTATTGATGAATGATTATTTATTGAGAATTTTTTTTTGAATATGAAGTACATTATTTCACTCGATGACTGTATTGATGAAAGTTGACTTGTAAACATATTTTGTGGTTTTGATAAAACTATATACACGAAATATTTAACATGGCATTAGCATATACGAGAGTTACTGAGATGCCAATCCGACACTGTTTTATAATTTCAAGGGAGTCCTTTTATTGAGAAGGATAGATAAATAAAAGCTGGGAATTTATTTTATTCCGTTTTTGAAAGATCAAAACGGAAAACATCAAAGAAAGCACAGTGAAAAATTTTTCAATTTTCTGAGCCACATCTAGGAGAGAGTACTTACTTTTCCTTATTGATTGCGGATTAACCAATGAAGGGGCGAGTTACATTGGAACTTGCATTGGAAGGGGAGAAGAAGGTGCCTGCAGTTCAATCGGTATTCTCGCCAATCTTCTACTCCTACGCATTAAGCGTCTCCAAGCTTCCTCCCATCGTCTTCTAGAGTATGACACTACATTGGTCTTGGGTTAACTTGGTGAAAGCTTCTTCTTTTGATAATCAAAATATCTCCAAGGGAGAAAGAAAAGAAGAACGAGAGACAAGAGGAAGAAACAGCACAAACGGAAAAAGGGATCGAAAAAAAAAAAACATTATCTTTTGTTTTTCCCTCTCTTGAACACTAATTTTGGCCAGCCTTAGGGCTTGATGAAGCCCAAATAGCCGAAAACACAAAGCCCTAATAGGCGTAGTGATGTGCTACGAAACCAATCCAAGATTGGCCCAATCTTCTTAACTAATTAATTATCTTTTCTGGACTTCATTAAATACCCAATACTAATTAATTAATGCTAATTGGACTTTTAATATATGTCAAGATATATCAGCCCAATTATTTAATTTATTCCAGCCCAATTCTCTCAATTAATTAATTATCTTTTTTGGGCCTTATAAAAAATTTCTGATTAATTAATTAATTCCAATTGGACTCTTAGAATAAATTTTATTATCTTCTAAATAATTATCCATTAAGCTCAAATTGTGTCTAAACAATACCAAGGTAACTTGAGCTACTCCACGGACCAAGAGACATATTATTCATATCTACTTAAATGACTAAAATGCCCTTACTATTAAATAGCTGCATCTTACCATTTTCAATATTCTCATTTATCACCATATGAAAATATTGACCCCAAGAATAATATTGCTAATGCAATGTCTCCGACCTACAAGTGAAATGACAGAAATACCCCTCTATGTAAGACCCATCAATGAGATAGGGTAAATAAACTAACACCTATCTCAAATATATCTACCATCCTTAGATCTCTTGTCCGATAATCCATGACTCACTAGAATGTATTTGCTCATCATTGGAAGCTACCTAAAAGCACACATTTTATAATCACATTCCCTGGGCCTTGGATTATTTGATTATCCTGGATAATCACAAGGGAGTGAGTTAACTTCACTAAGTGAAGTATAGAAACTCTGTTGCATGAGTCCGTCTTAACTAGTGCAATACACCCAATATACAATGTTATTGATCTCATAATAGAAATCTCACCCAACATACATCAAAGTTCAAGACCTTAGCATTGCTAGACCACAAACTCATACTCAAGTATAAAGGTATCTATCCATATTATAGTAGTAATAGTCTGCTCTCTATAATTATAGTACTTTAAGAGAGATCACTATTATATGTCCAGTTCTACGTATTTGAAATACGCTTATGCCAATGATGTGAGTGAACTGCTCTCTAATTCAAGGTAAACTAATAGTTTTACCTTGATGAAATGCCCTATTCCATCAAATGACTAAGAACTCAGTTTTACTTGTATGACAAATACCCATAGTCTATACCTTACTGTAAAGAACGACCTAAAACATAGACCATTACTTGTCATACTTAGACCTTAAATGTACAATAATATAAGAAACAAACTAAATTAAATGAATAAATATTTTATTGCAATATATTTACACAGAAAACACAGTCTTTGAGGGCATACTTTCCAACAGTTTTAGCTTTGTATTTCTTTTGGGAGATGATTATTAGTTTTGAATTTCAGACTTGTATAAGTTTTGATTTTGGATGTAATAAGATTATTGATTTATCTTATTTAAATATTTTTTCCTTTTTTACCTTGTTGTAAAGACCCTTGGTCCTTTGGACATGGCAACATTCCCACCCTTTTTAGGTACGTGGGTAGCGGAGTGTTACAAGTGGTATCAAAGATTAGGTTTAGGCAATTGACTTTATTGAATAGTACATAAAACCTAGGAATTGAGATTTATTGAATGGTACTTGAACACTAGGAATTGAGATTTAGTTCTAACTTTTCTATATTTTATTTATAGGATGACTAGAAGATCCGCAGCTGTGACCAGAGACTTGCCTTTATTATGTGTGGTCCCGTGAGTGGTAGAGCATCTAGCCCCATTCCTATACCAGATTCATCACCATCTAATTGAGAGATAGAACCTGAGGGTGGATGGTTTTTGAGTAAAGATGAGGTAGACCATTAGCCACTTATGATGGAAGACTTTGGAGTAGAGGAAGAACCTGAGGACCCAATACCTGAACTTGAGGAAGAAGGGGATATGGTTGAGTATGAGGGAGATAATGAGGGAGATATGGGGGGTAGGAGAACTTGGTGATAAGAGTGAGAATAAACTGGAAGGACCTGGGATTGAGGGGGAGATAGGAGAGCTCCAGGGTGAGAGTGGAGAGGAAGTGATTAAGGATAATGGTAAAGAGGAGAATATGGTTGATACACCTGTGACCCTATCTATAGAGGAAAGAATCCCAATGCTCCTAGAAAGTATGTCATATGAGTCAGAATCTGGAAGTTCTAAGAGTGCATTGATGTTAGCTATGGAAAAACTTAGGGATGCGGAGTTGAGAGCCAAACTGAGTGACAGAGATACCGAGGTGTTCATGTTGGGCCAGCCTAAAAAGAAGCCCAGATCCTTTGGTTTCATAAGAGATTGCATGATGGACCACCCCAACAGCAATGCATGATGGCTAGTGGAACCTCCTTCTGAGACTTCTCAGGATTCCAACCACTCTAGTGATGTTTAGAGTTTATAGGGCCTTTAGTATTTATTATTTTATTCTTTTGAATAGATGTTTTCTTAGTTATTTAATTTAGGAATGATTATTTGTTTCTAAATTTTAGGATTGTCAGAATAAAATAAGTACCTAGTAGGATACTCCCTTAATTTGTACGAAGTTAGATTTGGTTAATAAAAGCATGGTTTTATTGATTTTTCTATTCTATTTGGAGTATTATTTGCAAAATTTATTTTTCCTCAAATTGCAAACTATTTAAAATCTATAAGCTAATCAATTGCATGTCATGAACTTTCCCCTAACAAACCTTGTAATGGGTACGTGTAAATGGCACCAAGACGTACGGCTGCAGTGTGTGAGAGGACCATTCAGAAGAGCAAGTCAACAACTCTTGAGTTTGAAAAGACACAACGGTCTACACCAGAAGTGGATAAGGATTTTGAGCAAGAGTAAGAATTGACATCTGGGGGATCTAGAGAAGTGACCATGGGGTAAACCTTTGACAAGATGGCTGCCATCCTTTAGAATTTAACTGATAAGGTAGATAAAGTGGAGAAGAAGGCATCTAAGGGTGAGGATGAGGCACTGGAATGATTCCTAAAGTTCCAGCCTTTAACGTTCCAGGGAGAGATGGAACAGGATGAAAAGGCAGAGCCATGGATCAAGTAGATAAAGGACATCTTTGTGACTCTGCAATACACCGAGAAGAGGAAGGTGAAGTTTGTTGCATTCAAGTTGAGTGAACCGTCCTGGGCATGGTGACAATGAGTCCAAGAGGATTAGGGGATAAAGAGGATTTGTGATTGGACATGGGAGAACTTTATCGAAACTTTTAGGGCAGAGTACATTCCCTAATGGATAGCTGAGAAGAGGGAGGATGAGTTCCAAACCCCCAAGCAAGGAGGTATGACCATAGCCAAGTGTGCAGCCCGGTTCACTCAACTATCTAAGTATTGCAAGTGCTTGGTGGACACTGAACAGAAATGGACACGGTAATTTGTGAAAGATCTCCGGTAGGACGTAAGGAAAGTACTGTTTCTATCTCCACCAATGACAAATACTACCGCAGTGGATGTAGTGACTCAAATGAAAAACGAGGATAGGAACCGACCAATGCACCGAACCTTCTAACTAAACTGTACACCAATGAGACCTCCGATTAACAAGCGACCCGTTGGTCCAATGTAGTTGGGAAATAAGGGAAAGCCGCCAAGGAAAATTCCACTAGGTCCTATGCCGAGTGCTTTGATATATCGGAACTGTGGAAGGCATAGCCATATAAGGAAGGACTGCTGGTTGAGAGGATCAGCAAGAGGGTGCTTTAACCATGGTGACCCAACTTAACTGAGGAATAACTGCCCTAAACCACTAAGGATGGGGCCAAGCACTTCAACTCAACCAGTTTGAACAAATAGAGGTGCTGCTACAAGAACGACTAGAAGAGAATGTTAAAAACCTCAAGTGAAAGCAAAGCTCTTCGCTTTAAACTGGGAAGAGGTTGTAGCTGATGTAGTGATGGTAGAAGGTACGCTTTCTATACAAGGTCATGCCATTACTACTTTGATAGACCCTGGCTCGACTCATTCATATATGAGCAATAAGTGTGCATGTCATTTGATTTGGGATGGGATAGAATTGCCTTATACCATGTTAGTAAGTACTCCCTTGGAGAGGCAGAGAGATACAAGTAGGGCAATGCAAGGGTATAAAATTATGGTTAGGAAGGAGATTCTGAAGGCTGATCAAATAATCCTACCTATCGATTACTACAATCTAATTCTGGGTATAGATTAGCTAGCAAAGCATGGAGCAAGAGTGGATTACAAGATCAAGACGATGTAGTTTGTTAGACCCGGATGTGTTGTATTAGAGTTTAATGAGAAAAAGGTGAAAGAATTAAAATTCCTGATAGCAGGAATAAAGGCATGGAAGATGCTGAAGAAAGGTTGTGCAGGAGAGCACCGAAGTAGTGAAGGACTCTATGAAGGATCAAAATAGTGAACATCAAAGAAAGCATAACACAAAATTTTTTAGTGTTCCAAGCCACATCTAAGAGAGAGTACTACTTTTCCTTATTGGTCACAGATTAACCAATGAAAGGCCAGGTTGCACTAGAACTTGCATTAGATGGGGAAAAGAAGGCGTCTGCGGTTTGATTGGTATTCCTGCCAATCTTCTACTCTTACGTATTAAGCGTCTCCAAGCTTTCTCTCTTCGTCTTCTGGAGTATGACTCTACCTTACTCTTGGGTAAGCTTGGTGAAAGCTTCTTCTTTTGATAGTGAAAATATCTCCAAGGGAGAAAGAAGAGAAGAATGAGAGACAAGAAGAAGAAACAACACACAAGACCAGAGAACTCAGAAAAAAAAACAATATCTTTTTTCTCCGTCTCTTACCCACTAATTTCGGCCAGCCATAGGGATTGATGAGCCCTAATAGGCTTGGTGTTGTGCTCCGAAACTAATCCAAAATTGACCCAATCCTCTCAATTAATTAATTATCTTTTCTGGGCTTCATTAAATACTCAAGACTAATTAATTAATTATAATTGGACTTTTAATATATATCAAAATATATCAGCCCAATTATTTAATTTATTCCAGCCCAATTCTCTCAATTAATTAATTATCTTTTCTGAGCCTTATAAGAAATTCAAAACTAATTAATGAATTCTAATTGGACTCTTAGAATAATGTTTATTCTTTTCCAAATAATTATCCATTAAGCTCAGATTGTGTCTAAACAACACTAAGGTTACTTGAGCTACTCGAGGACCAAGAAACATATTATTTATGGCTACTAAAATGACCAAAATGCCATTATTATTAAGTGGCTACATTTTACCATTTTAAATATTTCTATTTATCACCATATGAAAATATTGTCCCCAAGAATAATATTACTAAAATAATGTCTCTGACTTACAGGTGAAATGACATAAATACCCCTCTTTGTAATACTCATCAATGAAATAGGATAAATGTACTAACACATATCTCAAAGACATCTACCATTCTTAAATCTCTAGCCTGATAATTCATGACTTACTCGAATGTACTTGCTCGTCATTGGAAGCTACCCAAAAGTACATATTCTAGAGCCACGTTTCCAGTGCCCTAGGTTATTAGATTATCCTGAATAATCATAATGGGGGTGATTTAACTGCACTAACTGAAGCATAGAAACTCTATTGCATGAGTCCATTGTGATTTAACTGCACTAACTGAAGCATAGAAACTCTATTGCATGAGTCTATCTTAACTAACTAGAGTAATACACCCAACGTATATGGTTATTGATTTCCCAAAAGAAATCTCACCCAACATACATCTAAGTGCAAGACCCTAGCGTTGCCAGACCACCAACTCATACTTAAGTATGAAGGTATCCGTCTACACTGTAGTAGTAATAGTTTAGTCTCTTATAATTATAGTACTTTAAGAAGGACCACTACTACAAGTCCAATTCTACGTATTCGAAATACGCTTATGCCAATGATGTGAGTAAACTACTCACTGATTCAAGGTAAAACATTCCTCATTAAAACTTATGGTATAATAGTCTAGCCTTGATAAAATGTCCAGTTCCATCAAACAACTAAGAACTCAATTTTACTTGTATGACAAGTATCCATGGTCTAAACCTTACTGTGGAGAACGACACAACATATAGACCATTACTTGTCACACTTGGACCTTAAACGTAAATAATATAAGAAATAAACTAAATTGAATAAATAAACATTCTATTATAATATATTTACACAGAGTATATAGTCTTTGAGGGCATACTTTCCAATAATCTCCTACTTGCACTACTAAGACTAAGAAAGTCCATGATGCATAAATTTTAGGTATATAAAATTATTAATTTTAAATCCATCCCTTATTCAAGTTTTAATTAAAACATTAATCCCAAAATACACATGTGAACAAGTGTACTCATCACATGCATAGTATAGGGAATTAACGAGTATCGATCCTCAAAGGAACAAGTACACACTAATCATTTCTCTTTCATTATTTAACCGACCCAAATAAAATGAGAAAAGAATGAAAATAAAAACTAAAGAAACATATACAACCCAAGGATGTAGGTTTATGCAATTTAGACAAGTACCCTATAAAACATAACAATGAACCAAGTAGCAATTATCTCAACTAATTATCATCTTGGCATCATAAAGGAATATAAAGTAAAACTCAATCGTCTCACAAATCATTATTCTACTTAGATAAATCCTACTTCATGTCCCAATCCATAGAATCCTATATTTTGATTATATTAATAGATTTTCCAATCAAGATAATCCTAACTAAAATATGCATTAGGCTCAATTCCTTATAAACATGAAATTAGCTAATAACCCTTTGGTCGAGGCGGAATCAACTATTCTTTGATCATTTAATCCTATAACCTTAACTTCATCATTCAAGTCCATTAAGATTAGACAAATATAAAATCAACGTAATGAAACTCCTAACATCGTTATCTCAAGTCAATTAGAAGAACTTGCATCAATAACCAATGAAATCAAGTAATCAAATACTAAAGATGACAAAGAATTGATCAAATAACTAAATTAATCCAAAATCATAAATATCAAAATAATGTTAAATTACAATAAAAATATTAAATACATCATTTCTAAAGAAAAAGAAGACAAAGAGAAAAGAAAGCACTCATAGGCAAGCCTCTTTATTCTTCATTGAGGACTTCCTTTGAACAATCCTCCTTGACTTGGGTGAATTCCTCCTTCAATGAGAGAATCAGAATTTTTGCTATTTAATTCACCTCTGTTAGTTGTATATCCCAAACCCTTGTATTTCTTATGCTTTTATAGTCCTCTTGGATGCCAATTTCGGGGTTGAGAAAGTCTTGGCCAAGTATGTAACACCCCACAACCTAGGCCAAGCAGGGCCGGGGATGTCGCCCCGTCCAAAGGACAAGAGGTCTTTATAACTAGGACACACAACAAAAATAAACAATACTTTTGAAATTAAAACTTATTATAACCCAAATATTCAAGAACAAATCCAAAATAAATTGTTTACTCTCATCTCTTAAAGCATTACATAAAATAAATAACACAGCATCTTCCAAGTAAGCAACAACTAGCTACTCATCCCCAGAGTAGGATCGACCTGAAATTATGGTAAAAAGGTGATGAGATAAAAATCTCAGTAAGCCTATGTGTGCTTTGACTGTTCAAGTAAAACAATTCATGTACGCAAGATGTAAGAACTTCATAAGAAAAGTACTGGCAAGCATTAAACAATGTTAAAAATCAAGAGTGGCATTTTGCTTTTCCAACCATACATGTGCACAATAAAATCAACCACTCAAAAGGGCGGCTATGGGTTACCACACGTTAGGCCCCATAACTATACAATGGTCAGAATGCCATATTTTGTGCAGACTAACAAAAAGGTAGGTGTATGGCCTACTGAGTAAGATACTCCTCCTTCTCTACACCCAAACAAAACCCATTGTCCACTCCGGCAACACACAGTCCACATGACTGAAACTTACTAGCTCGAAACGGCATGACTAAGTAGTACTTTGCTTCTCTAAGTTGAGTTCATCTTCTGGAGGTGGCCTCCTGCCAGAAGACTTGCTCTTGCTCTTCAAAACTAGTCCTACTAGCCTACCCTTATTGAGTACTCAGCATTGATTGTCCCACTTGGGAAAAAACTGATAAAACACAGCTTTACTTGAAAATGGCAATGAAGTTTTCTAAAGTCCGTGTCAAAATTGGTTTTAGAAAGAGTTTGGTGTTTGAGAAAAACTGCTTATTGGTTTTCAAATAATTTGTGTGACTACAATAAGAAATGGAATAGTTTGCAATTGCCTTTACAAAAATGAGTGTTCACACACTTCACATTTGGCTTGCCATAGTGACCTTTTTACATCAAATAGGTTTTATGCAGGAGCTTACCTAATCCTTCGCTTGAGCTAATTCAAAGATCTTCAAAAGCTAACTTAACCCCGCCTGGGGTAAACACAAGCTAAATTTGCTTCTATAAATTATCCTAATTCAAACAATCATGGACCTAATGTTCCAAACTTTAAGGCTAGATAATCAAAAGGATTTTATAAAATAAATCTAGTTTGATAATAAAATAACTAGGGTTTGTGAAATAGTTACTAATAAGTTGTAGGTATAAATCTTTGTTATTAATAAATAAACTAGGGTTTATTTGATAAAGGGTCCTAAGTCCTAGATGATATTATTAAAATAATAAACTATTACTATTCTCTTAATTAATAATTAATAGTTAGAAGATAATTGATAAATAAAATTAATAATAAGTAAATTTTAATATATTTGATTAAAAGATAATAAATAAATTTTAATACTGTTTATGAATATACGACTTATAAGATTAATATTTTACCTATCATGATTATTTATATAAAAGGCTTTATTTAATATTATTATTATATATAATTTTTATATTTTAATTTTAATAGAAGATATCATTTATTTGGCTAAAATTTCACTATTTCATTTAACAATCCAATTCCAAATCATCCTAGGGTTTTCGAAATCATTGGAAGAAAATATAGCATTAATTTTTATTAATGTAATAAAATTAGCTAACTTAAATAGTTTAGGAACAACAAGGTCATGATCATAATTCTCCTATTGCTAACCATAATCATGAACATAGACTCGAACACCAATCCACAAACCATTCAATTCATGAATACAAGCATAGATCCATATCTTCCATCACATGATCCAAACTCTACTAAACATACCCATATTTATGGCTTCAACAAGAATACAAGAACGTAAAACCCTATTCACCAAAGGTGACATAATCTACCATGCTTAATCATCCACACTAACTCACGACATGAAGAGCATGCAACAAACCCTAAAACATCATAAAACTCAACCATGACAAATCATCCTCATACTTTAATCCCAACTCCATCATATAAACACATACTCAATCACCAATCATATTTCATCCTTTTCTAATTACATCTAAGAGACATGATTTTAAAATTAATGAGAGAGTTAAAGAGACATACTTGAATGATGACTACCTTGATGAAGTCTCAAGAGAATCCATACGCTTGGAAAACTTGATCTGACCAAGAAGAAGAAGAGAAAATGGCCATGGTTGAAACAACCATTTCGGCCGTGAGAGAGAGAGAGAGAGAGAGAATATTAGTATATTTCATTAAAGATCGAAGAGGAAGAAAGATGAACATAATCGTTCATGTTTACCTTGAGAGTGTTCTTAAGTCTTCAAGAAAATTCTGATTTTTTATCTGAAAGTAGAGTCTTGATTTCAGCGTTTGATGTTATAAATTCAGAAATGGATTCTAGAGGATGAGTAGATGTGATCTGAAGTTTTTGGAGAAGATTAGAGGTGTTTAGAGTGGTCTTAGGCTTGGAGAATGGTGGTGTGTGTTCTTGGTGTTCTTTGGAAAAATGGAGAGAATGGAGGAAAGGCTGGATGAAATCTATTGAGTGGTGTTGGCCAAATGGATGGAAGAATCCTTGTGATTGAATTTTTAGATAAGGGAGAAGAAGGAAAGTTGGTTGTTTGAAATTTAAAAGAAGTAATTTAGGGAGTGAATTAAGGTAGAAGATATAGTAAGAATAGCTTGGTTGATGGAGGTTCTTGGAGCTGCTATGGCCGACTGGATTATGCTGGAGTTTTGCTGAGTTGAATGAGGTTTGAATGAGCTATAGGGTGGCTGAATCATGGAGTGCAATGGTGGAGGAAATTTCTGGTTGGTTGAGGCTTAATCCATGGAAGTTTTCATGGAGTAATTTGTTGGAATTTTGAATTCCAAATGAAGGCTTGATTGTAGTGATTGATGGAGTGATTTAAGGAGTAGCCATGGAGCTTCATTCATGCAGATCAATGGAGAAGGTGATGGAGTTCAGTTCATGGCTAACTACGGTTAGTTTTATAGAAAAATGGAGTGAGTTTCGGATAGGGTTGAAGAGAGAACAAGGCTGGAATTTCTGGTTGTTCATTCAAGAGGTTTGCTGGAATTTTTGTGCAGATTTTTCTGCATTGTTCCAGCTGACTTGCAGAAGGTTTGAAGGGATATTGGAGGGTCCTTTAAGGCTGGTTTCCAGCCTTACTTATGGAGGAAAGATAAAGATGAATTACTGGTTTGAAGGCTAGAAGAAATAGCTTGATTTTTGGACTGTTATGCTGCAAATTCTGCCCAGAATTTTTTTTCTGGTTTGCACGGCTTTGTGCAGTCCGAATTTTGGCTAAAGTTTTAGTCTTCAAGCTGAGTAAATTGGCTATTTTCTGGCAGTATTTGAGTGAGAGATGTGGCTAAAGATTTTGAAAGTTGTACTTGTTGGGGATATGCCCTAGAGTCAATTTGTACTTATATAATTGTCATTATGTTTTATATAATAATATGAGGCTTTCCTTTCCATGCATAGTGAGTTTTGTTTTGTTGGTCATCAAGTACGTGACTTGATAGTAAAACCCTACAATGAATACAATGACTATTCTAAAAGCTGTCCTCGATCGATTATTATTATTGGAATAATAATAAATTAAGATTAGTATGTTTGTGACTTGATGGCTATGTTTTACTGGCCATGGATATTTGTGATATCGAGTGAAGACATAAATAAATGTTAGAGAACATTGTATTGGACATGACCCACTGTGAGAGTACTTCATGGAATATGTCATAAGTACTTTCTAGCCATAATAATATTGAAAGTCCTTCGACCTAAATTCATCATAGTTTCTTACTTGATAAATTCTATATTTTGACATTGTCTAAAGTTGTCTTTAACCAGATAATAAATTAGACTACTGTTGGATATAGAATAAATCAAGGAGAGGAATATGATTGATTGTGAAGGAATTTGTCCCTCTCAGTTATGTGAGAGACATCCATGGGCCCCTTGATAAGTTAGACTGTTAAAAATGCATGGCCGTACTCAAATATATCAATCTAAGATATTGATATCATTTGTTTGAACATTCTACTATGAAATCAAGAAATAATTGATTAAGCTTAATAAGGATGACATGCTCCGTGCCTTATGCTTAATCTGGATATCGTGTGACAAAAGGACTAAATATAAAATTATGGTTTGGTTCAAAGAGATCACCGATCTTCATTTAACCTTGATAGTTATAATGTTTTGCTAGAAACCGCTTATAACTTGTGGGCCATTTAAATATGATTTAGGCACACTGTCAGTGTTAAATGAACCTATAGGGTCACACAATAAGCGAACTTGTTAGGTTATTTTTCTGGTGACCAGGTTCGATGAATCTGGATGATATCTAGATTATAAGAATCTGACTCGGTAAAATAATTAGTTAAATTACCGAGATAATGGCAGAATCTTATCATATCAGTTTTAATTTAATTTGAATTTAAATTAGAATATGATAAGATATTATTAGGGTTGGACTCTAAGAGGTTCGAGGGTTTTTAAGAAAACCCTAGCCATCTTTTCAATAGTCCAATTTTTCGGTTGAGAACATTCGTGCCATTCTCTACCAGAAAAAAAAACCTCTCAAACCCTAGGCGCTAGCACTCCCCAGGTATCGAGTGAGTTCGCGGTGTGTATCCGATAGAGGACGTTCGCATACTGCAGCGTCTGGTGATTGTTCGGGTTGAACGTACAACAGCGCAACCAGAATCGAAGGATTTCGATTATAGCAACCAGAGGTAATTCTTAAAGCTTAGATCTTCTTAATCGTTTACTTGGGTCCTCGGGAGGGATTCGTAGATGTTTTCCGCGTTTAGGAGTCCACGAATCCTAACAGTACTAACCAAGAAGCTGGAAAAATTTTCCAGATTACTACATGAAGAAGATGAACACTTATAGGATGGAGTTTAAAGGTTCAACCATGGAGATTAATTTTCTTGGGAACCTTCAATAACCCCTTCCCCATTTTTAGTTAATATGCTATCCTCATATAGACATTTTTGAAACTCCAACATCAAAGACTCTTGTTGGAATTTTCTGGAAATAAAAATGGCTTGGATAAATTGAGCAACTTAATTGATAAAGAATTAAGGTAAGCTAGAGAGCAAAAAGAGTATGAATCCCTTAAAAGTTTTTGTAGGGTAAAAGAGTAGGATTATGACATTCCTTTCATATCTTCCCTAAGATAACACTCCTACTCCTTCTTATGGCCTACAAGGGACGAAAATATCCACCTATCTAAAATAAAATTTAATCATGCCAAAACATAAATGATGGGATTTGAACTCAAGACCTTAGAGATAAATTCCAAAGCTCTAACAACTAAACCATAACAACTCTCTTGCTCTTATTTTTTCTCCTAAATATTCTTTCTATTCAATCCCCAAGCCATTTCCCTATTTCCACTTCAAGTAAAATTACCATTTTGCCCTTCCTACTCAATAAGCATAATTAAGCCTTCTAGACTATAAATCACGATTCCAAAACACATAAAATCATTCAAATATATATTTATGCATGCAAGAAAGTATGATATGCATCCCGACCCCCTTACTCTAGGGTTGGTTTTAGATGGGGTTTCACAGAGTAGGAATAGGAAAATTCCAAAATACTTGGACAAGCCCTAATTCTGCGTATAGAATTTTTGCCTCCAGAACCTACTTGGCGCCAGGCACCTTTGTCCCACATGGCACCAGGTGCACTCTGTTCTTCCTCTATTTTTTCTCTATTTTTTGCCGTCTTTCTTTGGCAGACAAAATAGACCTGGTGCCAAGTACACTTTCCAGACCTGGCGCTAAGTCTGTTCTAGAAACATTCCTAAAGCTTGCTCAACTCTACTGCTGGACAGAATGGACCCATATCCTGGTCCACTGGCTGGGCCTGGCACTAGGTGCATTCTGGTTCTGTGCACTTTCTGCTCGATTTTAACTTAAATATGCACATATTTACCAAAACACCTTTGACAAGCAAAATGTCAAATATGAAGGAATATGCCTAGTTATTACAACAAATGTATCTTAAAACACCTTCAAATAACTAGAAAAAAAAATGGTGATTTTAACCTCTATCACATACCCCCACACTTAAACATTTGCCTATCCTCAAGTAAAACACTTTAATCCAAGAAAAATTATCAAGACAACACAAGATTTTTTCTCATTCAAAAGTTCCTTTATCATAGCAAATATCATGTCTTCCTTTCAAACTTTAAATACAACCCTTGTCATTCATACCCTTTGACAACAATTTCAAACCTTGAAACATTGGCCAAGACATCACAAAACTATTAAAGTTAAGTGCATACCTTAGTCTAAGAAAGTTATTTCACTTTTCAAGTAAAAATATAGATAACATGAATCATATAGGTCAAGCCATCTACCAACTCAAGCATTATAAATCCAAAAATTAAACACTCAAGTTATGATGTGAGGAAAGAACTCTAATTTTTTTTTTCTCTCAAAACATTTTTTAATAACTTAGGGAATTAATAGCCTCAAGTGCATAGATTTCTCTTCACACACCGTATTGGCCCCCTTTACAGCCATCACTCATCATTTTTTCACAATTCTTTTTTATATGCTCTTGCTTGCCTTTTGGCCTTTGGGATAACCTTAAGAGAGTGCACTGAATACACTTGCAACTTCTCCCAATATTGACCCCCTTTTCAGCTAAAGGTCTTCAAAGATCATCAATAAGAGCATTTTCTCTAATTCACACCAACAATAGTATTGTTTCCACTCACTGTTTTTATTTTCAACTCAAATAAAAAATTTCATAATTTTTCTCAATCTTTCTTCTCAAAGATCTATTTTCAACTCACATTTTTTTTCATCATGTTCTCAAAGCTAGCAAAATTTAAACTCATAATACAAAATTTAGCTAATAACTCTTCCCATATTCATTATATCTTCTGTATTTCACTAGATAAGTCAAATAATATTTAAATACCAATGTATAAACCAGGTTAATCAAAATGCTCAAGTCTTAATACATATCTTTTCCAATAAAATAATTTCATCAATTTACACCTAATGAATGAAAAAACTCATATCCAAGTAAGAAAAAGAATTACAACCTTGCTTAATAATGAAACTACTGAAATTTTCGAAAAAAGTATCACCAATCACAAACTATATTCATCAAATAATATGGAAAAGTACTTCTTCAACCTTTATTCTCTCCCCACACTTAAACTGGATATTGTCCTCAATGGCTAAAGATAAAATAATAAAAGTATAGCCAAGAAGACCAAGATGAAGAAAGAAGAATAAGAAAGTGAAGAAAATACTTCTATTATATTGTTGTGCCACCAGGGTTTAATCCACCTCAAGGAAAGAGCATTACAGGACTATCTACTAAAAGAAAAGAACCAAAAGAAAGAAAACATAAATCTAGAAAAAGAAATTAAAAATAAGATAAATGAAAAAGAAAAAAAAAGAAAAAAACACCTATAAGCTAGTAAAGGTCATTAAACTTTAAAAGAAAAAGAAATAACAGAAATAAAATACACAAGAGTGAGTCAAGAATCATCATCATGGTCATCATCGTCATCATCGTCAGCTCCATAACTAGAAGATGCACTAGTAACATGTTGGATCAAAGTGGCTAGCTTTTGATCTTAGACGTCCTAGCGATGTCGAATGTCGGCAATGGAATTGCGAAGCTGGAGGAGGGTTGTCATCTAGCTCTCCATCTAGGCCTCCATGCATGCCTCAAAATCAATATGTGAATGAGAGCTAGTTACACGAGGGGCTGGTCAAGCAAGTGGCAGCTCTTCCTCCTCCTCAGCAGGGGAAAGCTCTTCCGTTCTAGGGTACTGAACCTTATATGGCCTCTTCCACCTTTTTGCCCTCTCATCATAGAAATACCCACATTGAACTAAAGTATGCTCCGTCACAAGGTCACGGTCAATAGTAGGCTGACTCAACTCTCCATGTAGTCGTACTTCAAAGTCTCTTAAAATACGCATAATAACTAGTGGGAATTTGAGGGCTTTGACTGTAATGATAGAGGCTACAACCTCTCTCATAGAGTTAATAAAAATGGGAGCAAGGGGAATAGGCTCACGATTTCTTATCTTGTCTAGAATATAAAGGTCCAGTATCTTAGACTAATTAAAGCCACTAGCCTTGGGATAGACATTGAAAGCAAAGATATAGACTAGGGCACGCTACTGATCTTCAAGGTCATTATTGGGATAATACTAATATTAACCTATTGTCCCTTTTCTCCATATACAAAAACTAGCCCTTATAGCCCCCACATCCCAAATAGGCTCAAAAATGATCTTTGGGTTATTATGGTCCACAGCTATCTACGGTCTCTCATCTGGGATTCCTAAAATTCTAGCTAATCTAGTCCTGTCAAACTTAATGGAGATCCCTCTGACCATGGTGGAGAAGACTTGGAGAGTGATTTTCTTTTTGTCCTGCATGTTGGCATAAAATTCTCTCATGCACACAAGACAATAAGGGCCTTCCATCCTAATGAAGGGCTCCCACCCCAAGTAGCTAAACATAGTCGAAAGCTATAGGAAATTGTCAAAAAATGGCTTGTAGTGCTTTTCTACTATAATCTTATTATGTTAGTGCCTGTCATACCAAATTTGGCACATCGGATCAGAAAAGTAGGTAAGTTGGGTAGGTAGAGGCTCGAAAGAAGGTGTAGATGAATATGCCTCTCGAGCTCTCTTAGCCCCTAGTGCTAATCCTCTAGGTCATCTGGACATGAAAGGAGTATGAAGAAAGATTAAACAAATAGAAAAGTAGAAGGCTCTTTAGGTCACTCTGTGCAAAAATGTTCAACTCTTAACCTTCTCACAATCACAACACCATACAACAACACCACCACTCAACACAAAACACCTCAAGATATTCAGTAAACAACACTCAAGACCCTCCAATAAACCTGCAAGAAAATAAGACATATGCCAATCCAAACATCTTATCAATTAAGTTGATCATATCCACAATGTTCAATATTGCTCAAGGAAACCATATTCAGTCTAGAATCACCATGCTCAATCAGCCATACCATTTAAAGCATAATGCAAAACTTATCATCATAAGGCTAAGTTATGTGTACAAATTTGGGTATAAAAAATCATATAAAAATAAGAATATTCCTAATCAAGTTTTAATTAAAACGTTAACCCCAAATTACACATATGAGCAAGCGTACTCATCATTAAGCATAGGAGTATCAATCCTCAAGGAACAACTGTGCAGTAATCACTTTTCTTTCATTATTTAACTGACTCAATAGAGTAAAAAGGAATAGAAAGGAAAATAAAGAATATATACATGTTAAGGATGGCGAATTATATAACTCAAACAATTATTTTGACAAGCATGACCTTAAAGTACCCAATCATTATCATAACTAATCATTCCTTTGCATCATGAAGGATTAAGCTAGATTCACTTCTTTTCCAATCTATGAAATCACTATCTTCTAGACAAATTAGCATCACATATCCTGTCTCAACTAATTCACCCAAAAGATGCATTAAACATAATCCTTGATTAAATTCCCATATCCTGGAAATTTTAAAACATGAAATTAACCAATGAATCCATATCCTGGCATATATCAATTAACCTTTAATTACCCAATTCTTAGCAATTAACCCAATTTCCAAGCAAGTTAAAAAGACAACAAATATGAAATTAATGAATTACGACCACCATCAACCCCTTTTCCAAGTAAGTTAAAAGATAACAAATATGAAATTAACGAATTGAGACCACCATCAACCCCTTTTCCAAGCAAGTTAATAGAAAGAAATGACAAATTAATCTCGTAATCAGCAAAGTAATTAAATACCAAGAATAGAAATTAATTAATCAAAAGATCAAAGTAACTCTAAAAATCATGAATACTGAAAGCAATGTTAAATTACAATAAAACAATTAATACATCATTGTTCAAGAAAGGAAAACAAAGTTAAAAGAAAGCACTCTTAGACAAGCCTTATTCTTCTTCCTCTGTAGACCCTCTTGTATAATCCTCCTTGATTAGATGAATTCCTCCTTGATTTGAGTGATTTTGTGTTTTGCTCCTTGA
The DNA here is from genome assembly GCA_026120185.1 of Voacanga thouarsii. Lineage (NCBI taxonomy): Eukaryota > Viridiplantae > Streptophyta > Magnoliopsida > Gentianales > Apocynaceae > Voacanga > Voacanga thouarsii. The sequence continues at coordinate 999,037 of JANUWF010001883.1, read as the reverse complement.
ATTCATACCTTTGACTTGTGTTTTTCCACTATTTATAAGTTTTAGAAGTGCCTAAATTTGTCCCTCTAGGGATTCTATCCGAATAGAAGTAGGAAAATACCAAAACTCTAAAAATTACTAAAAATGCACACAAAAATCGAGGCACTACCTTTGTACCAGTGCACAACCCATGCCGCGCTATCCTGCCTAGGGCCAGCATCAGCTGTACTCTATCTTTCTGTCCGTTCACCAATTTTTCTCTATTTTTATCCTAAGTTCTTCAAGGTTGCAGCCGGCTCCATTTTTGGGCTCCCAACTGGCGCCGACTGTTTCTGTTCAGCCCTTATTTCGCTGATTTTTTATTACCTCGAAGTGTGTGCTAGCAGTATGTGGCCAGTGCCGCCTGTCCTATCCTGGCCGACGCTGCCTCTAGTCTGTTTATCTATGATTTTACCTTATTTATCCCTAAAATCTAAAATAATGCACAAAATACCTTTCCAAGGGTAAAATCTCAAATATGAAGGAATATGACCAGTTATTGCTCAAAATGTATCACAAAATGGCCTCAAATAACTAGAACATATATGCCTAATTTTGTCTCTATCACATTCCCCCATACTTAGCTCTTTACTTATCCTCAAGTAAAGTATCAAAGACAAGCAGAAAAACACAAGTTTTCACAAAAACACTCAATCAATTTGAAAATAATATTTTCAATGCTTTCTTTATTCAAGATAACAAAACATATGCTACTATACCTTTCATAGCAAATGCAAGATTTGTGTAAGTGAATAATGACTAGTAGAACCATCCCAACACTTAACATCATTCTCAAATCATTGGAAATAATTTAGCTCAAAATTATACATTCCATAAGCTTACTTTTCATCCACTCTCTCCACTAATACGAGACATATCATGATTCTACTTAGGTCAAGCAAGACTTTTAAGCTTTTAATATAAGGCTAAAAGGTTTGTAATATAGCTGTTAAACGAATGATATAGGAAAATCAAATATCAAATAAGGGAAGAAAAGGATAAACAAAATGTACCAATAGATTCCCAACTTTTCTTGCTCTCCTATTACAAAACCAATCGAAAACCCATAACCTTGTATAGCAATCATATTACATTTCAAGCAAATCTTGCATTCTTTTCATCAATAGTTCTCAATGCATCAATCATATTGCACAAGATCATCAAAATTTCAGCAATTCTTATTCCAACTCAACCAACATTCTTCCTGTGCCCTTCTTTTCTTTTTCTTCCAGCTTTTCTTTTCTTTCTCTCTTCTTTTCAAATGCTGCTTTTGTTTGTTTCTCAGTTTTTTCTTTCAATATTTTCAAGCAGCTTTTTGTTTTTCTCAATCTTTCTTTTTCTTCCTCCTTTCTCCTTTCACAATTCCAACTCAACACATGATGCATGACTAAAAATAACAAGCCATGACATTTACACAAGCATTCTCCCTCATAATTCTTCTACTTGTACTTTTATTCGTCAAGAGCAATCAAAGATTTGGAAGGTAAATCAAATTCTTAGAAAGAAGTAATGGATAAAGTATGATAATGGGTTAAAGAAAGAAATTAACAATTTAGGCTCAAAATAGGCACTAGGGATAATATAAAATAGGTAGGCTTGAAAAGCTCAAACTATCCAAAGAAGGCTGATTGCCGTTATCCCTAAGTAAAATCATAAATGTCTTTCTTATTTCACCTTGAGAGGTATCAAGTAAGTTCTAGAATGCTCAATAAATTTTAGCAGAAAAATAAGTTTAAGAACAATGTAAAGCTTTTGATCAAGAACTACTTAGTCCAAGTACGTGCAAAAGGTCATGCATAAGCCACAAATGATATAGAACATATGCTCTATGATCTAGCACAAAGACATGCATTAAAAATACATCTTGAAAGCTCCAAAAAAATTTGAAAATTTTGCTCAAAAAGGTTCAAAGAATTTCAAAAGAATAAAGCATAGAAGAATTCTAAAGTTCAAAGAATTTCAAGAAGAATGAAGCATAGAAGAATTCCAATTCTAACCACTCCCCTGTTAGTGTTACGCCCTAGGGGTGATCATTTGTACATTATATATGACACATTTTATTTTAATAAAAGGCATTATTTATCTTACAGTATCTTTTATTTACTTTTGTGTAAAATAACCGTTAGATAAAGTCCCTAGTACAACACTGTGTTAAGAAAATCATGATAGAGATCATGATATGAGATTCCTACTACACTGTATTGTGTTAGTACTTAAATAGTCCCTAGTCATGGTATTAATGAGATAGGACATCATTAATGCATTAAAACTAGCATGTTAGATAAAGTACATTATATATGACACATTTTATTTTAATAAAAGGCATTATTTATCTTACAGTATCTTTTATTTACTTTTGTGTAAAATAACTGTTAGATAAAGTCCCTAGTACAACACTGTGTTAAGAAAATCATGATAGAGATCATGATATGAGATTCCTACTACACTGTATTGTGTTAGTACTTAAATAGTCCCTAGTCATGGTATTAATGAGATAGGACATCATTAATGCATGAAGACTAGCATGTGTTAGACTTTCTAATTTGATCAGGCAGTGTTTCTTATAGCCATGAGTATTGAGATACTCAAAGTTAACACGTGAATGCTTGTTAATAAGAACAAGTACATTAGATGACATAGCTATGAGTTAATCACATGGATAACAATTTAGTGGCAGTGATATAATCTCAATATAGCAAACGTGCAAGTATTCTTAGACTTGAGATCTCTAAGGTACTTTGTTTGGTGAGCATTGTGCTTTGATTCCAATCTCTGGAGCCAGATCGAGGGCTGCCTATGCGATGGATATTGGATACATTGTGAGATAAACAAAAGTAGATGAGAGGGTCAATCATGGATTCACCACTCCTAATAGTAGGGGCGAATATCTCATGGCCACTTGTAAGGATTACTACTTGAGAAGTCCTTGGCTAAGGCGGCTGTGTATTGGAAACAATTCCAATTGATACACATCTAGAGTAGTGGATTCCTGGTACAAGTACTATTATATTCGGGCCAGAATTAATACACACACACACACACACACACACATATATATATCCTGAAGGGAGTTTGCACTAATTCTGTACTCCAAACCGAATGACATATTGTATGGTGAATGGGGTTAATTACACTGTAGTTTGTTATTGAAAGGTTCATGTCAAGCCACTTGACTTCCTGGACTCTTGGGTGGTCATGATGTGTTGCTAGATTCCACTCATGATCTGGGAATATAAGTTTATTAATTGATGAATTAATAAACCAATTCTGATTAAAATTAATATGATTAATTCTAATTAATTATAAATTATGAATCTCAAAGACGTTTGAATTAATTCATGTTCGCTACCAATTGACTGAGAATTCTAATAGGTCACACACAATAAAGAATTATATACTCAAGATGTTATTTGATAACATAGTGCGGTTTATTACGAGAAAGAGAAGTTGTTATGGCCAAGTTATAATTAGTTATAATTTATAGATCAAATTGTAATTGTGAGAACTTAATAGTTCTAATTACAATTAGAGAATTCTAATTGTTTTAGAATTCTAAGATGGAGTGTGATGCGTTCAAACTTGGGTATAAAAATCATACAAAATTAAGCACATTCCGAATCAAGTTCAAATTAAAATGTTAAACCCAAATGACACATATGAGCAAGCGTACTCATCACTAACTGAACATAGGGTTAAAACAAGTGTCGATCCTCAAGGAACAAGTAGATATTAATTACCCTTCTTTCATTATTTAACCGACTTGATAAAGTGAAAAACAAATAACAAGAAAATTAAAAAGAAAATAAAAATAAAAATATGTATATGTCAAGGATGTAGATTTATGCAACTCAAGCCATTGTTTAGACAAACATGATCTTAAAGAACTTAACCATTATCATAACCAATCATTCTCTTAGCACCATGAAGGATGAAGGTAAACTCACTTTGATGGTCAATAAATGAAATCACTATCTCCTAGATAAATTAGAATTATTGGTCTGTCTCAACTAATTCATCCAAAAGACGCATTAAACACAATCCTTAATTAAATTCCCTTGGTCTCGACGAATTTAGAACATGAAATTAATCAATGAACCCTTGGTCTCGGAAGACATCAATTAATCTTCAATTACCAGTTCTTAAACAATCAATCCCCTTTGGTCCAACAAGTCAATTGCCAACAGAATATGAAACTAATAAATCGAAACACCCATCAACCCCCTTTGGTCTAGCAAGTCAATGGATAGAATCAACTAACTAATCTCGTAATAAGCATAAGTAATTGAATACCAAGAATAATAACCAATTAATCAAAAGACCAACTCTAGAAATCATGAATATCTAAAATAATGTCAAATTACAATAAAAAAATTAACATATCATTGTTCAAGAAAAAGAAAACAAAGTAAAAGAAAGAACTCATAGACAAGCCTCCTTCTTCTTCCTTTGAAAACCTTCTTGTACAACCCTCCTTGAACTTTGAAGAATTCTCTTTGGATTGAGTAATTTTCTATGATAATCAATGAATTCCCCCCTTTTCCCTTGTGTTTTCCATCTATTTATAGGCTTAAGAGGTGCCTAAACACGTAGGTACAAAGTTTCTGGCCGAGTAGAAGTTAGAAGCTGCTAAAACTCTTCAGATTTCTAAAATCGCATAAAAAGATCGTAGCACCACCTCAGGGACAGACCACAGCCGGTGCTGCCTTGGTCCTTCAAAGCCGCGCACCACCTTGGTTCTGTTTCTCCACTCTTCCGCTGATTTTTCTGTGAATTATGTGCATATGTTCCAGAGTACAGCTGGTACCGGTTCCAACCTTGCAGTCGGCGCCACCTCTACTCTGCTTCGCAACGATTTTGCTTTGTTTTACCCAAAAATCCTGAAGTAATGACCAAAATACCTTTCCAAGGGTAAAATCTCAAATATGAAAGAATATGACCAGTTATTTCACAAAACGTATCACAAAAGAACCTCAAATAACTAAGCAAAGTATGACCAATTTAGCTCCTATCATATTCCCCCACACTTAACTCTTTGCTTGTCCTCAAGCAAAGTATCAAGAACAAGTAGGAAAAACACAAGGTTTTAATCACTCAATCAATTCCAAAACCATATCTTCAATGCTTCCTTTATTCATGAACATAGAACATACGATACTAAATCTTTCACAGCCAATGCAAGACTTGTGTAGTGATAAATGACTTAGTAGAACCATCTCAATACTTTACAATATTCTCAAACCATTGGAAAGAAGTTAGTTCAAAAAGAGTATGCATTCCATATGCTTACTTTTCATACACTCTCTCCACTAATCCAAGACATATCATGATTCTACTTAGATCAAGTAGGACTTTTAAGCTTGTAATGTAAGGTTAAAGGTTTGTAATGTAGCTTAGCAAACGAAGGATATAGGAACATCAAAAGTCAAAGAAGAACTGAGAGTAAGCAAGAAAAGGATAACTAAAATGAACCTATAATTCCCAACTCTTCTTGCTCTCCTATTCCACGAATCAATCAAACCATAACCTTATATAACAACCCCTATGTATTTCAAGCAAATCATGCATTTTTTTTTTCTCTTTTTCTTTCAACTCTTCTCAGCATCAACTCTTTTCCTCACAAGATCACTCAATTTTTCCAGCAATGGTGTCAAGTTCTTTATATAAACTTACTTTTATAGTTCACTCACCATCCCTTTTGTGATCTCTTCCATTCTTTCTTTTCCACTACTTTTTCAATTCTCTTCTCTTTTGTTTTTACTGCTGCTGTTCTTTTCTTTTTCACTCACTTTTCTTCCTAGCAGCTTGTTGTTTTCTCTTTTTATTTCCTCTCTTTTCTTTTCTTCTTTCTAATCCTTTTCAACTTCTTCCTTCCATTCCACTTCCTTTCTTTTCCAAGCTCCACTTGTAATTGATCCATGATTGAGAGTAACAAGTCATGATCTCCATCTCTGCATTTTTTTCAACATACATATACTTTCATCCTTCAAGAGCATAAAGATTTGGAAATTATACAAACTCTCAGCACAAGGAATGGATAAAATATCGTGATGGGTTTTAAAGAAAGAAATCACCAATTTAGGCTCAAAATGGGCATTAGGGATAATATAACAATAAGTAGGCTTGAAAAGCTCAAACTATACAAAGAAGGCCTATTACCGTTATCCCTAAGTTAAATCATGAATGTATTTCTTATTTTACCTCGAGAGGTATTCAAATAAGTTCTAGAATGTTCCATGAATTTTAGAGAAAAATAGGTTTAAGAATAATGCACAGCATTTGATCAAGAACTACTTCGTCCAAGTGAGTGCAAAAAGTCATGCATAAACCATCAATGATCTAGAACATAAGCTCTATAATCCATCATAAAGACATGCACTAAAAAAAAAAAAAAATAGCTTGAAATTGAAAATTTTTGAAAATTTTGAAAAATCCCGCACCCGCATGCAAGAATATGTATAGAAGAATTGTCAATCAAACCACTCCCCCATACTTAAACTGGACATTGTCCTCAATGGCCAAATAAATATAACCAAAACAACCAATGCCATGGGACCAAGCAAAATAAAGGAGAAGAGATAGGAAAAACAAACTTCCATTCATTTTGGCGTACAAGAGCTGAATGCATGAAGAAGGAAGCAGCATCAACGTACCTAAAAACAAAAGAAAATACCAAAGCATAACAACTAGAAAAGAAAATAAAGCAAAGACAAACAAAATAGAGAGACAACGAAAAGAAAGCCAAACTAACTAAAACAAAAACATGAAAAGAGAAAGGAAACAAAAACAAAAGTGAGCAAGAACGCATCATCAATCCTCCGCAGCATCATCATCCTCATCCTCCTCCTCATCAGTGAGTGTAGAGGGGCCTGCACCATCATGTGGCCTAGGAGGCTGCTACCTCAACTCAGTCAACTGCTGCTCTATGGTAGCTTACCGTCGTGCCATATCTTCCATAGTACCCTGCAAGCATAGGAGCACCTCCATTTGCTGGTCGAGGCGCCCCAATATGGTGGTCTCAAAGTCCATCCGGGAGTGGGACTGAAAACGGCCAGCTCTAGGACGTGCCAGTGGTGGTGGCTACTCCTCCTCCGCTGTAGGTGGCCTTTCCTAACCAGGATGTTGGACCTCGAAGAGAGTGAGCCATTAATTCAACTCCGGGCTGTATTTGTATCCACAACACATAAGAGTGTGCTCAGTGACCATATCGTGCTCAGTGGTAGTCTCCATAAGTTCTCCCTCAAGACTCACCCCAAAGTCCTTTAGAATCTTCATTATAACCAAGGGAAAAACAAAGGCTTTTGTGGAGAGACGGTGATGAACAACCTCCCTAATAGATTGGATGATCAAAGAAGCAAGAGGGATAGGTAATGTGTTCATCATCAGGTATAGAATATAAGTGTCAATAAGCCTAGTTTTATTAAAACCACTAGCACGGGGAACAACATTAAACCCAAACATGTACACCAGTGCACGAAAGTTGGCTGCCAAGTCATTGTTGGAATAAAAACTGTTAGCTTGGAAGGCATTATGCTTATATAAGCCTAGGGTTGCTCGCGTCCTCCTAACATCCCAATTCGGGTCCGAGAGAATCTTTTGATTATTCACATCAATCCTTTGCCAAGTATCATCGTCATAAATCGGGAGGAGGTGAGATAATTGGTTTTGAGTGATGACAATAGGAACTCCTTTCATTCTTGTTTCAATATGCGGAAGATGTTTATTACCCTTGTCCGTCATGTTAGCATTATTGGATTGTATGCCCTCTTAGACTAGGTTTCTGATATAAAATCGAATATTTTAATAAAAGAATTTATTTTCAGAAATTGTTTGTGAATTTACTTTTTGTTTGTGCACGATTTTCGTTTGGAATAGACCCATTGTGTTTAAATAAGTGATCCATGTGAATGGTGGTCTTTCACAGTAAGGTATGGATCACGGGTTATTTAACACATAAACTTTTGTTCTTAACCTATTGATGAGACTGGGAATCTCATCATGTTTAGGTTATTATGTTATGAATTTCAAATGGGGAATGGCTTACCTTTAGCCAGTGGGTTGTCCACTTACTTCATGACATAAGCGTATTTCGAATACGTAGAACAGGACCTGTAGTAGTGGTTTCTCAAAGTACTATATGGTAGAAACCTAGACTACTACCGCTACAGTGTGGACTAGTACTCTATGACTAGAGTATGAGTTGGTGGTCTGGCGAAGCTGGGAGCATATACTTTGATTTGATATAGTTGAGGTTCTATCGTAGGGCCAATATACTTGCATGTTGGGTATGTGTGACTAGTTAGTTAAGACAGATTTGTACAAGATAGTTTCTGCACTATATCGCCCATTGTGGTTGTCCGAATGGTCTAAAATGTCCAAGGCCCTAGGAAACATGACTTGGATGTTTGCTTTAGGGTAGCTCCCTTGGAAAGCAGAAATACTCCAGGAAGTCGTGGATCATTGGACTAGAAGCCTAAGGATGGTAGATGTCATTTAGAGGGGTGTTAGTACACTTCTTCCTCTCTAAATGTACGGCGATGTGTAGAGGGGTATTTTAGTCATTTCACTTGTAGGTCGGAGACTTTGCTAATGCAACATTGTCCTTGGGGTCAATATTTCCTTATGGTGATATTAGAAAATATTTAAAATGCAAAATACAACTATTTATATAGCAGGGGTATTTTGGTCATTTTAGCAACCAAGGCGATGTGTCTTTTTGGTCCTCGGAATAGCCCGTAAGTCCTAACTAATTTTGGGTTGAGGAATTGGTCTCAGTTGAAGAGGATTTTATTTTATTTGATTTTATTTTATGTTATTCAGGAAGTCTAATTTATTATTGGACTGGAATAAAATAAATAAATAAATAAAATAGGAGTTGAGAGAAATTAATTATCTAGTTTAATTGGTTAATTAATTATTCAGGGCCTAGGTCCAGTATGAATAATTAGAAAATTAACCTGAGCTTAAACTAGGGGAAATAATTAATGTTTAATTATTTATTCAGTTATTTATATAGGCCTAAAAAATAAATAATTAAAGATTAATTATTTTAGTTCATATGGGCTCATTAATTATTTATTGGATTGTTTATATAAGTTTAGGAAATAAATAATTAATGTTTATTATTTTGGGCCTTTTGGGTCCAAGAAAAATAATAAATATTTTTCTGGCCCAATAGGTTGGACCATAGGTTTTTTTCCAGATACGGTTAAGAAGAGTTTAGGGTTAGGCAAAACTTATTCTCAGGATAACATCCGGGTGTTTTGAAATCCCGGGGATATGTTTATCGGATAATGAGAGACTCGGTTTTTTGGCTAACTAATAAACAAGTATCTGGTAAAAGAAAACCCTAATCCTCCTAAGCAAAAAAAAAAAAAAAGACTCACGTCTCCTCTCTCTCTACTCTCTCACGTCTCCATCTTATGGGTTTACTGCTTGTTCATTACTATCCAATAGCAAGTGAACCAAGGAGAATTGAGACCGTTCCTCTTCACCATAGTGTTCATCGACTAGAGGTTAGGCTGAGGAATATTCCGAGAGCTAGAAAGCTTGGCGTTAATGCAAACAAAGCGAAGTAGAAGGCTAGCTGGTGTTCAACCGGAAGCTTCTTCAAGTGGGCAAAGCGAGGCGATTCCAGTCGTTCAATCCATTCTTACTCAACCTAGAAGGGTTAAGGAGCGCAAATGTATGATCTTCACGCTTCCGTATATCCTTTAAGGCTTGGTTTTATTTTTCTCTGTGAAATTTTTAACGTACAGTGCATGCTCTCTGTTTTTCGGTTCCCTCAATGTGGTATCAGAGACACTGGTTTTTGATCAATATAGGGAGCATGGTAGTTAATAAAATGGAGAAGATGATTATACCTGTGATCCTTCGCTGTTTTGAAATGGGATAGGATCTCTGTGAGCTTCATCGTTGAAGCATAGGCATACTGTAAATTTTTTTTTTGGCTTTGCTAGAAAATCATGTAAACCCAATTTGAAGGGTATAGGCGGTTGTGGTTTTGTTTTTGGATGAGTTTTTGTAAGTAAAAATGTCCAAAGAAGCCAAAGAAATAAGCAAAAATTGAAGAAGAGAAGGTTCTGCAATTTCGCGCGCAAACAGAAGAAAAAACGAAGAAGAAAACTGTTCATAAGCCGCCGCGTTGGAGTCGAGCCGCTGCTGTTTTGTGAGGGGAGCCGGTTGGCTACTGCGCCTTGGAGCCGAGCCAATTGCTGGAAATTGAGCCGATTTCATTGCTCAATTGAAACTTCAATTGCGCGGGTCGTGCAGCGGTTCGGGCGCGCAGAAACGGGTCCTTACGCGGGTTGAAGCGCGGGTCAACGGCTGAGGAGAAGCGGGCCGGTTCGCAGGCGCAGGTTGGCTCCGCGGGTCGTGGCAGGCGTGCGATCCGGTGCGGCGCGGTGCACCACGACCTCGGTGGACCGCAGGCCACGCGGGCGCGGATCCGGTGCGCCTGCAGTGGACCGCCAGCGTTTTTTCTACAATTTTTTTTTCCTTTTTCGTTTTGGGTCCCATACCAGGCGAAGTTAAAATTTTTGCAATATTTATATTCTTGGAATATATTTGCATGAAAAATATTAGTAAGGGATTTTAGGATTAAACAAGATCATTAATTAATTAATTAATTAATGTGTTTAATTCTATTATTTGGGCACTTAAGTTTAAAAAATAGAAAAGCATGAAAACGTTTATTATTTTGAGCATGCTATTTTTTTTATGTACCTATGTGTGCTTTTTCCTAAAGACCAAAGTCTTTGGGAACATTTTTGACAAGAAAAATATTTTTCTTCAAAAATTAAATGGTTATTTTAATTGGTACAAAAATTAATCCTTGAATATTTTCTCAAAGGATTTAATCCTTGATATAGAAAATATATTGGATTTAGATATTTTTGTAAATTAAAATGGAGAGCCATTTTGTTTTGTTTTGGACTAGAAAAATTATTTTGTCAAATAAACTTGATACCAAAGTCTCTAGAAAGTTTTAATTGGAAAATTTTTGAAATCATTAAGTTTTAACTTAAATAAAATTAGTCCATGGAGAAAATCTCTCAAAGGATATAAGCCTCGACATAGAGATTTTATTGGACTTGGATATTTTATTTTTGAGTTAAGGAAAAACTTAATTGAAATTTCAAAAGGATATTTTCCAGAATACCTTTATTTTAAAAAGACTAAGTGGGAGAGTGGTTCCAACGGCCCCACGGCTTCCATCACGGTCCTCATTAGAGATCGTGGGTTCCCTCGCATCACCCTAGAAGTGAACCCGTATAGGATGGGGATACCACAAGGATCTAGATGTAATGGAAGGATGTAATTAATAACCCAGGGCACGTACTATGATCGGCCAGCCCACGTTAGAGGTTATAGTGCGAGGCATGTCCATAGGAAATGAGAGGAAACGACCATCCCACGATGGAGTTATTCTCTAGACCATTACCTAGAAGGGAAATTAATTTGTGGTGGTTAATACACTTAGCTTAGGAAATTGTTAATCTTCCCAAGAAGCTATGTCAGTTTTCCTAAGAGCCAAATAATTTTTAGTGCACAAAATTTATTTTATTTTTACAAACTAAATTCTTTCTTTTATTTTTCAATTTTCAGAAATGGTGGGAGGTTCTTTGAGTCCATTGGCCGTTATTCTCAGGGAGAATAAGTTAACGGGTCCAAACTATGTGAACTGGAAAAGGAACCTGGACATAATACTCACAGCTGAGGAGTATAAGTATGTCCTTTACGGGACCTGCCCTATTATCGGGGAAGGTTCCACCGCTGAAGAGCGAGAGGCTGAAAAGGCGTGGAAGAAGGCTGACGAAATGGCACGTTGCTATATGTTAGCCTCCATGTCCAATGTGCTCCAGTCAAAACACGAGCACATAGCTTCTGCATATGACATCAGTCAATCATTGGCTACTATGTTCGCAGACAAGAGCTGGCCCGCAAGGCAGGAGGCTCTTCAAACTATTGTGAACACTAAGATGGCTGAGGGAGCATCAGTCTGAGAGCATATGCTCAAGATGATTGCTGCTTTCGAGGAGGCAAAAATCTTAGGGGCTGTCATTGACCCCGAGAGCCAAGTGGACATGGTTCTCGAATCTCTACCGGGCTCTTTCACTCAGTTCAAGTTAAACTATAACATGAACAAGTTGAACATGAGTTTAACTGAACTGATGAAGGAGCTCCAGATGGCGGAGAAGGTCATGAAGCCACAGTCAAAGGCCATGATTGCTAAGGCTTCTTCCTCAAGAACTGGGCCTAAACCCAGAAAGTTCTAGAGGAAGAAGGGAAATGCAGTAGCCCAGCCCAAGACCCAGCCCAAGGACAAACCAAAGGGCAAGTGCTTCAAGTGTAGCAAGAAGGGACACTGGAAAAAAGAATGTCCAGATCTTCAGGCCAAGAAAAACCCCACAGGTAATGTTTACTATCTAGAGTCCATATCAATGGTAGGATTAACTTCCACTTGGATTGTTGATTCAGGAGCCACTGATCATATCTGTAACTCCTTGCAGGGGTTTAGGAAGATAAGAAGACTCAAGAAGGGCGAACATGGGCTTCGAGTGGGTAATGGAGCACAAGTCTAGGCCCTTGCAGTGGGAGAGCTGGATCTCATTTTTTATTGTAATAAGATAGTGGTTTTAAAAGATATTTCATATGTACCTGATTTTCATCAGAATTTGATTTTAGTTGCAAAACTTATTAATCAAGGATATTCTGTATCTTTCCATTCTGGTATTTCTATCAGTAGAGATGGAAAAATTTTATGTACTGGGCACATTCATGGTAATCTATTCTTTTTAAACCCTATTAACAACCAATCAAATAACGCTCGATCTAAACCTTTAACTAAGAAGAGAAAGACCAATATCAATGATTCATACCTTTGGCATCTAAGGTTGGGTCATATTAACTCAACCAGGATTCAGAGGCTAATCAATGATGGGCTTTTGGGCTTATTGAGATTGGAAAGTTGGCCTCAGTGTGAATCCTGCCTGATGGGAAAAATGACCAAAAGGTCTTTTACACCAAAGGCGGATAGAGCCAAGGAGGTGTTGAGTCTTGTTCACACTGATGTGTGTGGTCCATTGTCTACACCAACTAGGGGAGGTTTTGAGTACTTCATCACGTTCACGGATGATTGTATGAGGTATGGTTACATTTACCTGATGAGACTCAAGTCTGACTCTTTTGACAAGTTCAAGGAGTTTAAGGCTGAAGTGGAGCGTCGGACAGGTAAATTAATCAAAACCTTACGATCGGATTGTGGTGGAGAGTACCTCCTAGGTGAATTCAAGGAGTACATGGTACATCATGGGATAGTATCCCAACTCTCTGTGCCGGGAACACCCCAGCCGAACGGAGTAGCTGAGAGAAGGAACAGGACGTTGATGGAAATGGTCCGAAGCATGATGTCTCATGCTACTCTTCCAGTGTCCTTTTGGGAATATGCCCTAGAGTCAGCGGCATATATTCTGAACTTAGTGCCTTCCAAGTCAGTACCTAGAACTCCCTATGAGATGTGGACTAGGCGTCAGCCAAGTCTGAATCATCTCAAGATTTGGGGATGTCCATCTTATGTACTGATCAAGGGAGACAAGTTGGAACCAAGATCAGAATTATGCTATTTTGTTGGGTATCCAAAAGGGACAAAAAGAGGTTACTTTTATCATCCTAAGGAGCAGAAGGTACTAGTCAATACCAATGCTAGATACTTGGAAGATGATCAAAGTACTTCCACTAAAGGTTCAACGAGGTAGGAACTTGAGGAGAAGTTATCTACGGAATCAACTTCTTCTGACCCGATTATGGAACAAAAAGAGGCACAGCCTCAAGAGCCTGTGCAAATGGAGCCTTGTCGTAGTGGGAGACTGTCTAGGGTTCCGGATAGATGGACAAAAGAAGCCTTTGAGCTGGTCTCCGACCATCAGGAATAAGACCCCACTAGATACGAGGAGGCCATTGCTGATGCCGATGCAAATCTGTGGCATGAAGCAATGAAAGCCGAGATTGAGTCTATGTTCCTCATTCAGGTTTGGGATCTTGTAGCTTCACCTGAAGGGATAAAACCCATTGGGTGCAAGTGGGTATACAAGAGAAAGAGAGGAGCGGATGGGAAGGTGGAAACCTTCAAAGCTAGGCTTATGGCGAAAGGGTATGCTCAGAAAGAGGGAATCGACTATGAGGAAATCTTTTCCCCGGTAGCCATGCTTAAATCCATCCGTATCCTCCTTGCCATCGCATGTCACTATGACTACGAGATATGTCAAATGGATGTCAAGACGACATTTTTAAATTGCCATCTTAGCGAAAACATCTATATGTCCCAACCGGAAGGCTTCATTGCTGAAGGCCAGGAACACATGATTTGCAAGCTTAAGAAGTCCATTTATGGACTTAAGCAGGCATCGAGAACGTGGAACATTCGTTTTGATGAGACTGTAAAATCTTATGGTTTTATTCAAAACGAAGATGAACCATGCGTGTACAAGAAACTTGAAGGCATTAATGTGGTTTTTCTTATCCTGTATGTGGATGACATTCTACTCATTGGAAATGATGTAGGGACATTGTCATCTACAAAGGTTTGGCTGTCTAGTCAATTCAGTATAAAGGACTTGGGAGAAGCCAGCTACATTCTCGGGATTAGGCTTCGTAGAAATAGGAAGCAGAGAATGTTAGGGTTATCCCAAGCGACATACATTGACAAGATGTTGGCCAAGTACAGCATGGACTCATGCAAGGGAGCTCTAATCCCTTGTAGACATGCGTTGTCATTTTCTTCGAAGGACTGTCCTAAGTCTCAAGAAGAAAAGGACAGAATGAGTAGGATTCCCTACGCTTTGGCTGTGGGAAGTCTCACGTACGCCATGCTGTGTACTAGGCTAGATATCTGCTTTGTCGTGGGCTTAGTTAGCAGATATCAGTCAAACCCAGGGGAGGTTCATTGGCAAGCTGTAAAGCATATTCTCAAGTACCTCAAGGGAACGAGAGATTATATGCTGGTTTACAGGGCTGATGATTTGGTTCCTACAGGTTACATAGACTCAGACTTCCAAGCGGATAAAGATGAGAGAAAATCCACTAGTGCATATGTCTTCACCTTATCTGGAGGAGCAATTTCATGGAGGAGTATCAAGCAGTCTTGTATTGCTGACTCAACCATGGAAGCTGAGTATGTGGCAGCTTCGGAGGCGTCCAAGGAAGCAGTTTGGCTCCGAAAGTTCCTTTCAGAACTTGGAGTCGTACCACATATGGACAGGCCGATTGTGATGTAGTGCGACAACACTAGAGCAGTATCGCAATCTAAGGAACCTTGGAACCACAAGAAAGGGAAACACATCGAGAGGAAGTACCACCTGATCTGGGATTTCATCCAGAGATGGGAAGTCGTGGTGGAACATATTACCTCAGAAAACAATCTAGCAGATTCATTCACCAAGCCTTTGGCTGAGAGAGTCTTCAAGAGACACTTAAACGCCATAGGGGTGGGCACCTATGGACTTACCTAGTCTTAGAGTGCAAATGGGAGATTGTTGGATTGTATGCCCTCTTAGACTAGGTTTTTGATGTAAAATTGAATATTTTAATAAAAGAATTTATTTTCAGAAATTGTTTGTGAATTTACTTTTTGTTTGTGCACGATTTTCGTTTGGAACAGACCCATTGTGTTTAAATAAGTGATCCCTGTGATTGGTGGTCTTTCACAGTAAGGTATGGATCACGGGTTATTTAACACATAAACTTTTGTTCTTAACCTATTGATGAGACTAGGAATCTCATCATGTTTAGGTTATTATGTTATGAATTCCAAATGGGGAATGGCTTACCTTTAGCCAGTGGGTAGTCCACTCACTTCATGACATAAGCGTATTTCGAATATGTAGAACAAGACCTGTAGTAGTGGTTTCTCAAAGTACTATATGGTAGAAACCTAGACTACTACCGCTACAGCGTGGACTAGTACTCTATGACTTGAGTATGAGTTGGTGGTTTGGCGAAGCTGGGAGCATATACTTTGATTTGCTATAGTTGAGGTTCTATCGTAGGGCCAATATACTTGCATGTTGGATATGTGTGACTAGTTAGTTAAGACAGACTTGTACAAGATAGTTTCTGCACTATATCGCCTATTGTGGTTGTCCGAATGGTCTAAAATGTCCAGGGCCCTAGGAAACATGACTTGGATGTTTGCTTTAGGGTAGCTCCCTTGAAAGCGTAAACACTCCAGAAGTCGTGGATCATTGGACTAGAAGCCTAAGGATGGTAGATGTCATTTAGAGGGTGTTAGTACACTTCTTCCTCTCTAAATGTACGGCGATGTGTAGAGGGGTATTTTAGTCATTTCACCTGTAGGTCGGAGACTTTGCTAATGCAACATTGTCCTTGGGGTCAATATTTTCTTATGGTGATATTAGGAAAAATTTAAAATGTAAAATACAGCTATTTATATAGCAGGGGTATTTTGGTCATTTTAGCAGCCAAGGCGATATGTCTTTTTGGTCCTCGGAATAGCCCGTAAGTCCTAACTAATTTTGGGTTGAGGAATTGGTCTCAGTTGAAGAGGATTTTATTTTATTTTATTTTATTTTATTTTATTCAGAAAGTCTAATTTATTATTGGATTGGAATAAAATAAATAAATAAATAAAATATGAGTTGAGAGAAATTAATTATCTAGTTTAATTGGTTAATTAATTATTTAGGGCCTAGGTCCAGTATGAATAATTAGGAAATTAACCTGGGCTTAAACTAGGGGAAATAATTAATATTTAATTATTTATTGGGTTATTTATATAGGCCCAAGAAATAAATAATTAAAGATTAATTATTTTGGTTCATTTAGGTTCATTAATTATTTATTGGGTTGTTTATATAATTTCAGGAAATAAATAATTAATTTTTATTATTTTGGGCCTTTTGGATCCAAGAAAAATAATAAATATTTTTCTGGACCCAATAGCTTGGACCTTAGGGTTTTTTCCAGATACAGTTAAGAAGAGTTTAGGGTTAGGCAAAACTTATTCTCAGGATAACATCCGGGTGTTTTGAAATCCCGGGGATATGTTTATCAGATAATCAGAGACTCGGTTTTTTGGCTAACTAATAAACAAGCTGGGAAAAGAAAACCCTAATCCTCCTAAGCAAAAAAAAAAAAAAAAAAGACTCACGTCTCCTCTCTCTCTGCTCTCTCATGTTTCCATCTTCTGGGTTTACTCATTGTTCTTTGCTAACCAATAGCAAGTGAACCAAGGAGAATTGAGACCGTTCATCTTCACCATAATGTTCATCAACTAGAGGTTAGGCTGAGGAATATTTTGAGAGCTAGAAAGCTTGGCGTTAATGCAAACAAGGCGAAGTAGAAGGCTAGCTGGTGTTCAACCGGAAGCTTCTTCAAGTGGGAAAAGTGAGGCGATTCCAGTCCTTCAATCCGCTCTTACTCAACCTAGAAGGGTTAAGGAGCGCAAAAGTATGATCTTCACGCTTCCGTATAGCCTTTAAGGCTTGGTTTTATTTTTCTCTGTGAAATTTTTAACGTACAGTGAATGCTCTCTGTTTTTCGCTTCCCTCAAGCATAGAATTCCTTAACAAGAATGAGGTAAAACTTCCCTTTCAATTGCACTATGGATCCCCAACCTAGTCATCTAAACATCATTCCTAATTTAAGTGCCCGGTCTAAGGTGGGGGAGAAAGTACGCTCAACAATAATCTTGTTTAAAGCTCTCCTACTATACCATTCCTCACAAGAGACATCGACAAACTCAATAGGTCTAAGAGATAAGGGATCAACAAATGATGGAATTGAGGATGAAGAAGGTCTCGCTCTTTTAGATGGTTGACTCCTCGCTCTAGACATGGTCACAGAAGGAATGGAATACTAAGAAGAGAGAACAGATATGCTCAATCACTTAAGAGAGTATAGCTACCCCTACACAGATATATCTTAAATTTCACACAACCCTCAACCAAGCTTACAATCCACAAATCACAACTCCTTCAATGTATATCAACTCCAACACCCAATTCAATCAACCATTTTTACCCAATGCAATACAACCTGCACAATGCTTGTAAAAGTCTACTGTAAAGCATAACTTGTGCTGATATCCTCAAAGCCTGCTAGTAAACATGATCATGTGAATGAAGGCAATGGTATTATGTGATCAATAATGCAATTTCAATATATTCAAGTGTCACTAATAACCATAATTCTAGCCCGAGCTATATGAATTCTTGAATGATAACATGCATGAATCAAATAATGCAGGCTCAATACTCCTAAGGTAATCCAATGAATGAAACTCAAGTAGGAATGCACAATCATAGAATATATAATTCCCAATTTTCGTCCAAAACTGTCCCTATAATGAGAAAAAATCAACTCCATCAATTTAACCGTAGGACTTAAATAAAAATCATACCTTTAGGCTCTTATATACATGGGCAAGCAAAAGATGCAAGCTTGTTGTGAAAATCTACTCCTTTTGCTTGTGGATTGAAGGTACTATTATTGTGAAAAATCAAAGCTTTTGATGTGTTTGATCCGTAGGATCAATAAAAAAAGAAGGTAAGAGATGTTATGGAAGTGTTTGGAAGTTAAAAAATCAAACTTTGGGCACAAATATATGTGAAGCTGATGCAGGCTTGAGAGATTTTGCGAGGGAGAAGGGAGGTTTTGAAGAAAAAATGGCCAATATGGCCTTTTAATGATTTCCTCCCAACAGGAACCGGCGCCGGCCCGGCTATATTTTGTCCGGTTCAATTTTTTTTTTTCAACATGCAAAAAGACACGGATGCTGAATAAAAAATACTATAAATTAAAAATTGTCCTCAACACAAAATAAAAAGTAAAGAAAAGATAAAAGAACTGCTTCAAGGTTTTCCACGGTTGTGATCCCGTGGATTTTCTTCCGTATTCCCTGGTAGTATTCCTGCTTGACGATCCCCCATGAGTTTGGCAAGTTGACCAATCTGGTTTTCTAAATTGTGCATGGAAGCCTCTAGGTTCCTTGTTGTTGCATCGACTCCTTGGAACTTAGCCTCCGTGGTACTTACCAATTGGCCAATCAATTCTTCTAATGGTGGTTTTTGAGGTGCTGCCGTGGTGTTTATGGAGTTTAGATTTCTTTGGGCACCTCCAAAATTGAAAGAGCT
This sequence comes from Voacanga thouarsii, assembly GCA_026120185.1. NCBI lineage: Eukaryota > Viridiplantae > Streptophyta > Magnoliopsida > Gentianales > Apocynaceae > Voacanga > Voacanga thouarsii. The sequence continues at coordinate 979,871 of JANUWF010001883.1, read as the reverse complement.
TTGCCTAGGTGGATTCCCATTCCTCCAAGAGAAATTAGGGTGATTTTTTCAGATAGGATTATAGGTAGAGCTGTATGGATTTTTACCTGGCCGGACATTTCCTGCAAAGGCCGCTTGTTCTGAAGCTTCTTGGAGTTACCCCATCTTTTGGCATTCATGATTGGGGTGCCCTTCTCCACAGAAATCACAGTTGACATTTAACACTTGGCCTTGAGGTATCACCAACTGCTCCATCTTTTGGGTTAAGGCATCTACCTTAGCCTCTAATACTGCCATAGCATCCACTTGTGTGTACTTCTTGCATACGAGCATTTGATCTTGCACTTCCCCAAGAATAGCTATTAGAAACCAAATTTTCAATAAGCTCAAATACCTATTCCGGGGTCTTATGGTTGATGGAACCCCCCACAGAAGAGTCCACCACTTGTCGTGTTGCAAACGTGAGGCCATTCAAGAAGATAAGCATTTGCATTCCCAGCTCGAATCCATGGTGTGGGCATTTTCTTAACATTTCCTTAAATCTCTCCCAACTTTCATATAAGGGTTCAGAATCTAGTTGTTGGAAGGCGAAGATTTCATTCCTAAGCTTAGCTGTCCTAGCTGGAGGGAAATATTTGGCCAAAAATTTTTCAGCTAAGGCATTCCAAGTTGTGATGGAACCTGTAGGTAAAAACTTTAACCACGATTTAGCTCTATCTCTCAAGGAAAAGGGAAAAAGTCATAATTTAATAGCATCTTCAGAAACACCATTCATCTTGAAGGTGTCACAAATCTCAAGAAAACTAGCTAAATGAGCATTGGGATCCTCTTCCGGTAACCCATCAAATTGAACCATATTCTGTACCATTTGAATAATATTTGGTTTTATTTCAAAATTGTTGGCATCGACCCTAGGTCTAGTGATACTCAAGCCTGAGCCCGAGATTGCGGGTTTCACAAAGTCATCCATAACTCTCCTATCATTTCCAGCATTGTTCTGTTGAACACCATCCATCTCAACAATCCGACTCCTTTAAATTGTTCGGCGAATTTTTGTTAACGTCCTCTCGAATTCAGGGTCAAAATTAACTATCTCATTGTTGGATTTTTGGGGCATGTACCAAGGGTAATACCTAAGAAAACAAGAAGCAAGTTTAGACATATAATTAATGGTTAAAATAACACAGCTACAAGGTTACAAAGTTAGTAATTCAAACTCAGTCTATGTTAGTTGGTTACGTTAGGTTAGGTTACAAGGTTACACAAGAATACACGAAATACAAAAGATAGCACCGTTTTGCAGTAAGAACGAATATACATATTTACCTATTGACATATTTACATATTTACATGTTTAAATCAACAAAATCTGAGTTTTCATGCAATTGTTCCCCGGCAAAGGCGCAAAAAACTTGAAGCGTTCAGACTTGGGTATAAAAATCATACAAAATTAAGCACATTCCCAATCAAGTTCAAATTAAAATGTTAAACCCAAATGACACATATGAGCAAGCGTACTCATCACTAACTGAGCATAGGGTTAAAACAAGTGTCGATCCTCAAGGAATAAGTAAACATTAATTACCCTTCTTTCATTGTTTAACCGACTCGATAAAGTGAAAAACAAATAACAAGAAAATTAAAAATAAAATAAAAATAAAAATATGTATATGTCAAGGATGTAGATTTATGCAACTCAAGTCATTGTTTAGACAAATATGATCTTAAAGAACTTAACCATTATCATAACCAATCATTCTCTTAGCACCATGAAGGATGAAGGTAAACTCACTTTGATGGTCAATCCATGAAATCACTATCTCCTAGATAAATTAGAGTTACTTGGTCCGCCTCAACTAATTCATCTAAAAGATGCATTAAACACAATCCTTAATTAAATTCCCTTGGTCTCGGCGAATTTAGAACATGAAATTAATCAATGAACCCTTGGTGTCGGAAGACATCAATTAATCTTCAATTACCAATTCTTAACACAATCAACCCCCTTTGGTCTAGTAAGTCAATGGATAGAATCAACTAACTAATCTCGTAATAAGCATAAGTAATTGAATTCCAAGAATAATAATCAATTAATCAAAAGATCAAATAAATCTATAAATCATGAATATTTAAAACAATGTCGAATTACAATAAAATAATTAACATATCATTGTTCAAGAAAAAGAAAACAAAGTAAAAGAAAGAACTCATAGACAAGCCCCCTTCTTCTTCCTTTGAAAACCTTCTTGTACAACCCTCCTTGAACTTTGAAGAATTCTCTTTGGACTGAGTGATTTTCTATGATAATCAATCAATTCCCCCATTTTCCCTTGTGTTTTTCATCTATTTATAGGCTTAAAAGGTGCCTAAACTTGTAGGTACAAAGTTCCTGGCCGAGTAGAAGTTGGAAGTTGCTAAAACTCTTTAGATTTCCAAAAACGTGTAAAAAGATCGCAGTACCGCCTCAGGGACAAACCACAGCCGGCGTCGCCTTGGTCCTTCAGAGCCGGCGCTACCTTGGTTCTGTTTCTCCACTCTTCCGCCAATTTTTCTCTGAATTGTGCACATATGTTCCAGAGTACAGCTGGCGCCAGTTCCAGCCTTGCAGCCGGCGCCGCCTCTGCTCTGTTTCGCGACGGTTTTGCTTTGTTTTACCCAAAATCCTGAAGTAATGACCAAAATACCTTTCCAAGGGTAAAATCATAAATATGAATGAATATGACCAGTTATTTCACAAAATGTATTACAAAAGAACCTCAAATAACTAAGTAAAGTATGACCAATTTACCCCCTATCAGAGTGTTTTTAGTAGGTTTTTTCACTATATATGTGAGATATGCACGATACCTAATTTGATTAGGCCATTCACAAAAACAACATCCTTCAAAGAAAAAAAAACCCTTCTCATTTTTCTCTCTCTCACTCTCTCATTGTTCTTCTACAACCCTAGCCACCTTGTTGGTTTTCTACTAGCACAGAAACATCTTGATGCTTGAGAGTGATCCTCCGTGTGGATTTCTATTAGAGACAATCACATACTGTGATTGTAGTGGCTGGACATTCGACTCTCGTGGTGCTTGATCAAGAGGATTGCTGGATCGCACCACAATCATCAGACAAGAAGAAGAAACACTTTATTTTTCAGATGCACAAAGAAAGGCAAAACCATTACCTTTTGTTCCTTGCTAAACCTGTTTTAAATCATATGCTTGTGATCTTGGGGCTTGGATTTCTTAGTTTCCGCCACAGTAATCGTTATTATGACATAGAAATCCCATCATCCCCCACACTTAAACTGGACATTATCCTCAATGGCCAAACAAATAGAGCAAGGAAATATTGCCACAGGATCAAAAATAAAGGGGAAAAGAGAAGAAAGAAAATACTTCCATTGCATTGTGCATTCTCCTACAAAAGAGTTGAATTCCAGGAGAAATGAGCATTGTTGAAGTACCTAGAAAGAAAAATACACAAAAGAAACACACCAAAGCATAAAAACTAGAAAAGAAAAATAAGCAAAAAGTAAAGAAAATAGTACGAAAAAGAAAAACATATAGTACGAAAGAAAAAAGTCAAGATAACCCAAGAAGTTTTATTCTGCAGTGTCAAAGAGCATATCCACCTTATCTGTGTTGCGAAGAATTTCACCAACCTAGCATTTCACTCGATTGCCATTGACTTTGAAAGTGCACCCAGTGGGGTGAGTAATTTCAACGGTTCCAAAGGGAAATATTTTACTTACCATGTATGGTCCCCACCACCTTGATTTCAACTTACCTGGAAAAATTTGTAAGCAAGAATTGAATAACAACACTTGATCGAATTTCTCAAATTCTTGTTATCAAGTGGTATGCTTATCGTGCCATTTTTTGACCTTCTCTTTATACTGCATTGAATTATCATAAGCATCCTCGCGCAACTCCTCCAAGGCCATGAGTTGGAGTAACCTTGACTTTCTAGCTGACTCAAGATCAAGGTTAACAAGTTTTATAGCCCAATAAGCTTTATGCTCAATCTCAATAGGCAAATGACATGCTTTTCTATAAACTAACCAAAAAGGTGTGTGTGCCAATTAGGGTCTTAAAAGCTACCCTGTATGCCCAAAACCTGTATCTAATTTTAGACTCCAATCCTTCCTTGTAAGGTTAATAATTTTTTTCAAGATTCTTTTGATTTCCCTATTAACCACTTCAACTTGTCTACTTGTTTGGGGATGATAAGGGGTGGCAAACCTATGGTTCTCTTCTAGATGTTTGAGAACTTTTTCCATTTGAGTATTACAAAAATGAGTCCCCCTCTCACTAATGATTACCTTAGGCACACCAAAATGGGTGAAAATTTTTTCCAAAAATTTTACCACAACTCATGCATCATTAGTTGGTAAAACTTGTGCTTCTACCCACTTAGAAACGTAATCCATTACTACCAAAATGTATTTATTACCCAAAGAACTAGGAAAAAGCCCCATGAAGTCTATCCCCTAACAATCAAATACTTCACAAACTTGAAATTTTTTTAATGGCATCTCATTAGATTTAGAAATGTTACCTATGCGTGACACCTAGAAAAGACAAGAAGAAAGTTAGATAACGGAATTCACAATTCAAACAAAATTAAAAGAATAAATTAGTCAATTAAACATCAGTCAAAGTTAGTAAATTAGATTACAAAGATACAAGATACAAAAGATGGAACCTTTCTGTAAAAAGAACAATTGTACATATTTATATATTTACATGGTTAAATCAATGAAATCCAATCTTTCATGATATTGTTCCCCGGCAACGGCACCAAAAAATTGATGTGTATGAATTTTGGTAAAAAAAAATCATATAAAAATAAGCATATTCCTAATCAAGTTTAAATTAAAACATTAACCCCAAATTACACATATGAGCAAGCGTACTCATCATTAAGCATAGCATAGGGTTTAATCGAGTATTGATCCTTATGGAACAAGTATGCATTAATCACTTTTCTTTCATTATTTAACCGACTCAATAAAGTGGAAAAGAATAGAAAGGAAAATAAAAGAATATATACATGTCAAGGATGGAGAATTATGTAACTCAAACAATTATTTTGACAAACATGACCTTAAAGTACCCAATCATTATCATAACTAATCATTCTCTTGGCATCATGATGGATTAAGATAGATTCACTTCTTTTCCAATCCATGAAATCACTATCTTCTAGACAAATTAGCGTCACATATCCTGTCTCAACTAATTCACCCAAAAGATGCATTAAACATAATTCTTGATTAAATCCCCATATCCTGGCAAATTTTAAAACATGAAATTAACCAATAAATCCATATTCTGGCAGACATCAATTAACCTTTAATTATCCAGTTCTTAGCAATTAACCCCTTTTCCATGCACGTTAATAGACAACAAATATGAAATTAATGAATTGAGACCACCATCAACCCCTTTTCCAAGCAAGTTAATAGAAAGAAATAACAAATTAATCTTGTAATCAGCATAAGTAATTAAATACCATGACTAGCAATCAATTAATCAAAAGATCAAAGTAACTCTAAAAATCATGAATACCGAAAACAATGTCAAATTACAATAAAACAATTAATACATCATTGTTCAAGAAAAGAAAACAAAGTTCAAGAAAGAACTCATAGACAAGCTTCCTTCTTCTTCCTTCGTAGACTCTCTTATACAATCCTCCTTGAATGGATGAATTCCTCCTTGATTTGAGTGATTTTGTGTTTTACTCCTTGAATTCATACCTTTAACTTGTGTTTTACCTCTATTTATAGGCTTTAGAAGTACCTAAATTCATCCCTCTAGGGTTTCTGGCCAAATAGAAGTTGAAAAATACCAAAACTCTAAAAATTGCCAAAAACGCTCATGAGACTCGATGCACCGCTTTTGTACCAGTGCATAGCTGGCGCCGCCTATCCTTACTAGGGTCGGCGCCACCTATATTCTATCTCTTTGTCCATTTGCCAATTTTTTTCAATTTTTATGCCAAGTTCTTCCAAGTCGCAACCGATTTTTCATCGTCTCAAAATACATGCCAACAGCACATGGCTGGCACCGCCTGTCCTGGACGGCGTCGCCTCTAGTCTGTTTAGCCATGATTTTTCCTTATTTTACCCCTAAAATCTGAAATAATGCACAAAATACCTTTCCAAGGATAAAATCTAAAATATGAAGAAATATGACCAATTATTGCACAAAATATATCACGAAATGGCCTCAAATGACTAGGAAATATATGACTATTTTAGGGCCTATCACTAAGTGAAACATTGAGCAATTATCCTCTATCCCAAAAGTTAATCACAAAGCGGGCATGCTCAATCACTTCCAAAAATGCAAATATTCAATGGCATTAATCATAAAGCAGTATCCATGATATTCCTTTGCCAATGCAAGCTCAAAGAAAGCAATCTTTACAATTAAATTCTTCACTAGAAAATGTTCAAGAATTTTCGCCAAAAAATGCATAGAAAATTATCCAAAATTCATAAGAAAAAACATAATCGTAGAAAGTATAGAAAATTCATACCATAATATTCTCCAATGAATGGGTAATTATTCTATACAAAGAGTTTGAAGAAATCGTGCTCCCAATAAAAGAATTGAAAAATGGGTTTTGGGTGAAAATGTTGGATTTTTTTCCTTGTTTTGATCCAAACTTTCAAGAACAAAGTGGAGATTTTATGTTTTGAAAGTGTTTTGGATGTATGAAAATTGATTTGGCGGTGTTTTGAAGATGAAACCGGTAATGGGTTGAGAGAAAATTGGAGAGAGTGGAAATTTTTGAACAAAAAATGGCCAAGAAGGCCATTTTGAATGTGGTGGCCAAACGGGCCTGGCACCGGGCCCATGGGCTGGACTTGGCAAGCTGACCCGGTACCCAGGCCACGAGTTGGGCCCAGCGCCGGGTCAACTTTGGTCAGAAAATCAATTTTTTTTTCAAAAATATAGTTTAATGAAAATAGAGGCAAAGGAACTCGAAATCATACAAAGCATGCATACTAATTGCTAAATAAAAGAAAACATATGGTAATTAAAAAAATTGTTCAGCAAAAAGTAAAGCAATTTAAAAATCAGCATTTCCCACGGTTTGGTCCCGTGGGTTGGTCTCCGTATTGCCTAGCAGTGTTCTCGGTTGATGATCACTAAGGAGTTTTGGCTAATTCTCTATTTTGACCCTTCAAGTTGCACATGGATGCCTCCAAATTCCTTGTGGTCGCATCAATTCCTTAGAACCATGTTTTCATTCCACTTACCAGATTGGTAACCATTTCCTCCGAGGATGGTTTGGCTCGTGGGGCATTATATGGCAAAGATGGTTGAGTCCTTTGCATCTCAAAATTCATAAAAGCTTATTGAGGTTGGTTTTAGTTGTTCCAAGAAAAGTTAGGGTGATTCCTCCAACCTGGGTAGTAAATATTATTGTAGATATTATTACCTTGCTGACCATTACCTACAAACGTCACTTGGTCCAATACTTCTTGCGAAGACCCCATATTTTGGCACTCATGATTTGGATGCCCTTCATCACAAAAATCACAAAGTCACACTCATTACCTATCCTTGGAAAGGAGGTATTACCAATTGATCTATTTTCTACATGAGTGCTTCCACATTTGCCTCTAAGATAGCCATTGCATCCACCTTATGCACTCCATGTACACGAGCTCTAGACCATAAACTCACCCAGGCATAGTTATTTGTAGCCAGATTTTCAATTAGATCAAAGACCTCTTCTGGGATTTTGGAATTTATGGAGCCTCCTACAGATGCATCCACTAATTACCTTATAGAGAAACTCAACCCATTGTGAAAATTTTGCATTTGCATCCCCAACTCAAATCCATAGGAAGGACACTTTCTCAGCATCTCTTTGAACCTCTCCCAATACTCATAAAGGTTTTCGGCCTCTAATTGTTGGAAAGCAAAAATGTCAATCCTAAGTTTGGAAGTTCTAGCTAGTGGGAAATATTTAGCCAAGAATTTTTTAGCTAGAACGTTCCAAGTAGTAATGGATCTAGTGGGAAAAGATTTTAGCTATGATTTTGCTTAATCTCTCAAGGAAAAAAGGAAGAGTCTTAGCTTGATGGCATCCTTAGAAACACCATTCATCTTAAATGTGTCATATATCTCTAGAAACCTCGTAAGGTGGGCATTAAGATCTTCCTCTGGTGAGCCATCAAACTGGACCATATTCTGGATCATTTGGATCACATTGGGTTTTATCTCAAAATTATTGGCCTCTATCCTGGGCCATGAAAAACTAGAACATGTACATGAGATTGCTGGTTTTATAACGTTATTCATCACCTGCCTGTTAGCTCCGCCGTTACCACCATTATTAGGCGGATTTACCTCCATTACTCTCCTTACCCATTCACTTATAACCTTCCGAACCTTAGTGAGAGTTCTCTTGATTTCCGAATCAAGGTCGACTATCTCAAGTTTAGATCATCTGGTCATAAACTAAGAGTAAGGTCTACATAAGATAGAAAAGTTTTGAGATTATAGAATTTACAAGTTAAACAGTTAGGGTACATTTACAAACTAAGTTACAAGAAATTACATCATACAGAGACATTAAAGCATCAGTATACAAGAAAACAAAATACAGCACCTAGTCATACGAGGCACTTATATACATATTTACATATAAACATATTAATATGGTTAAATCGACAAAATTCAAGCTTTCATGAAATTGTTCCACGGCAACGGGCCAAACACTTGATGCGTAAATTTTGGGTATATAAATTCATCAATTTGAAATCCATCCCTTAATGAAGTTTTAATTAAAATATTAATCACAAAATACACATGTGAGCAAGTATACTCATCGCAAGCATAGTATAGGGAATTATGAGTATCGATCCTCAAAGGAACAAGTACAAACTAATCACTTCTTTTTCTTTGTTTAACCAACCCAAATAAAGTGAGAAAAGAATAAAAAGAAAAAAGAAACATATACAACCCAAAGATGTAGGTTTATGAAATTTAGAAAAGTACCCTAGAAAACATAACAATGAACCAATTAGAAATTCTCTCAACTAATTATCATCTTGGCATCATAACGGAATATAAAGTAAAACTCAATCGTCTTATAAGTCATGATTCTACTTAGACAAAAAGTCATGATTCTTTTTTTATTATATTAATAAATTTTCCAATCAAGCTAATCCTAACCAAAATATACATTTGGTTTAATTCCTTATAATCATGAAATTAGCTAATAACCTTTTACTCGAGGCGGAATCAACTAATCTTTGATCACTTAGTCCTATAACCTTAACTTCGTCGCTCAAGTCCATTAAGATTAGACAAATACGTAATCAATGCAATGAAACTGCTATAATCGTCGTCTCAAGTCAATTAGAAGACCTCGCATCAATAACCAATGAAATGAAGTAATCAAATACCAAAGATGACAAAGAATTGATCAAATAACTAAATTAACCCATAATCATGAATGTCAAAATAATGTTAAATTACAATAAAAACATTCAATACATCATTGCTAAAGAAAAAGAAGACAAAGATAAAATAAAGAACTTATAGTTAAGCCTCTTTCTTCTTCCTAGAAGACTCCCTTTGATCAATCCTCCTTGACTTGGGTGAATTCCTCCTTCCATGAGAGAATCAGAATTTTTGCTCTTTAATTCACCTCTCTTAGTTGTATATCCCAAACCCTTGTATTCATTTATGCTTATATAGGCCTTTTGGATGCTAATGTTGTGGCTAAGGGACTCTTGACTGAGTAGGAGTAGGAAAATACCAAAATCCTTGGACAAGCCCTAATTTCGCATACAGAATTTTTGCCTCCAAAACCTACTGGGCACTAGGTACCTTTGACCTACCTGGCACCAGTGCACTCTATTCTTCCTTTGTTTTTGGCCATCTCTCTTTGGTAGATAGAATGGACCCGACGCCAAGTACACTTGCTAGACCTGGCACCAGGTCTGTTTTGGAAAAATTCCTAAAACTCGCTCAACTCTGTTGCTGGACTAAATGGACCTGGCGCCTGGTCCACTGGCTAGGCCTGGCACCAAGTGTATTCTGGTTATGTGCATTTTCTGCTCAATTTTAATTTAAATCTACATATATTTGCCAAAATGCCTTTTTCAAGCAAAATGTCAAATAGGAAGGAATATGCCTGGTTATTACAACAAATGTATCTTAAAATACCCTCAAATAACTAGGAAAAGAATGGTAATTTTAACCCCTATCAGTCCACAAGTGCCTACCCCTATGACATCTAAGTGTCTGCAAAATACCTTTTCTGTCAATGGCTCGGTAAAGGGATCTACTAGATTGTTCGCAGAGAAAATCTAATCAACCACAATCTCCTATTTCTGGATGAACTCCCGGGTGAGGTGATACTTCCTCTCTATATCTTTGCCTTCATATGGTTTTAAGGTTCCTTGCATTGGGACACCACTCTAGTATTGTTATAATAAATCGTGACAGGCCTGTCCATGTGCGGTACTACTCTAAGTTCTGTAAGGAACTTCTGGAGCCACACAACTTCTTTAGAAACTTCTAAAGCAGCAACGTACTCAACTTTCATAGTAGAATCAGCAATACAGGATTGCTTGATACTTCTCCATGAAATAGCTCCTCCAGACAAAGTGAAGACATCTACTAGTGGATTTTCTTTCATCGTTATCCATCTAGAAGTCTCAATCTATGTAACCAGTAGGAACCAAATCATTAGCATGATACACAAGCATGTAATCTCTTATTTCCTTGAGATATTTGAGTATATTCTTTATGGCTTGTCAGTGAGCTTTCTCAAAGTTTGACTAATATCTACTAACCTTGCCAACTGCAAAGTAGATATCTGGCCTAATACAAAGTATAGCATACATGAAACTTCCCACAACCGAAGCAAAAAGGATCCTCGCTCATTCTTTGTTTGTCTTCCTATGTCTAAGGACACTACTTGGAAGACAAGGATAATCCATGTCTAAAAGGTGTAATAGCCCCTTTACATTGATCCACGTTGTACTTGACCAGTATCTTGTCAATATAAGCAGACTGGAATAAGCCTAACATTCTTTACTTCCTATCTCTAAGAAGCTTAATACCTAGTATAACACCCCACTACTTAGGCCCAACAGGGCTGGGGATGTCGCCCCGTCTATAGGACAAGGGGTCTTTATAACTAGGTCACATAGAATAAAATAAAAAAAAAGACTTTAAAATTAAACTTATTACAACCCAAAAGATGAATATTGGAACAAATCCAAAATAAATTATTTGCAACAATCTCTCAAAACATCACATAAGGAAAATAACAAAGAGTCTTTAGAATCATAAGCATCATTCTAGCTAATGACCTTCACAGTAGGACCGTCCTAAAAACATGGCATAAAATGTGGTGAGATAAAAATCTCAGTAAGCCCGTATGTGCTTTGAGTGTTTCAGGTAAAAAAGTTCATGCATGCGAGTTGTAAAAATTTCATAAGAGAAAGTGCTGGCAAGCATTAAATAAATGTTAAAAATAAAGAGTGGTGTTTTGCTTTTCAAACGATACATGTGCACAATAAATATAACCACCCAGAGAGGTAGCCATAGGTTACCACACGTTAGGCCCCATGACCATTTAATGGTCAGAATGCCACACGTTGAGCATGCTGACAAAAGGTTGGTTCATGGCCTAGTAGGTGAGATACTCCTCCATCTCTGCACCTAAACTTATCGGTTGTCCACTCTAAAAATACACAGTCCATATGACTGAAACTTGCTAGCTTGGACCGGTATGACCTTCCGGACTGGCTTCCTATCCAGGAAGGACTCACCCCTCAGAGGTGTCCACCTACTGAGAGACTTACCCTAACCCTTCAAATACTAGTCCCAGTAGTCTACCCTTATTGAGTACTCAACGTTGATTGTCCCACTTGGGAGAAAATTGATCATACATTGATTTACTTGGAAATAGCAATTAAAAGTTTCTAAAATTCTTGTCAAAGTTGGGTTTTAGAAAGTGTTTAGCATTTTGTGTAAAACTGCTTGTGTAATTTTTCAAATGATTTGCTTAACTGAAATGTAAAGGAAAAAATGGTCCTTAATTGCTTTTACAAAATGAATATCCGTACACATCGCATTTGGCTTGCCACAGTAATTTTAGTCATCAAATAACTCCATGCAGGAGTTTACCTGATCCTTTGCTTGCTTGAACTCAAAAATCCTCCAAGGCTAACCTAACCTCGCCTGGGGTAAATACAAGGCATAAGGTTATACTCGAGCTATACTTGCCTTACATAAATAATTCCTAATTCAACTAATTACAACCATGACCTTAATGTTCTAAGTTTTAAGGCTAGATGATAAAGAATTTTATAAAATAAACCCAACTTGCTAAGTCAAAATAACTAGGAGTTCTAAAATAATTACTAATAAGTTATAGGTTCCAATAATGAATCTTGAGTATTATTATTAATAAATAAACTAGTGTTTGAATATTGAATAATACTAACTCCTAAATAATATTAATAAATGGTAATTTTTAAATAGTATTATTATAAATAAATAATAAATTACAATTAATTTTTAATTAATAATTAATAGATAATAAATAATTAGTAGTAAATAATATTAATAATAAATAATTTGTATTAAATTTTTTATTAATAGATAACAAATAAATTTTAATAGAAATAACATTTATGAATTTAGGTAAAAGTTTTAAACTATGGTCTACAAGGTCATTAATATTCTATTTAATATTATTATCTATATAAAAGATCTCATTTATTATATATATATATATATATATTATTTTTAATAAAAAATATTATTTATTTGACTAGTAAAATACCAATATTTCATTTAATATTCCAATTCCAAAACTTCCTAGGAATTTCGAAATCTTTAGGGGAAAAAAATATAGTAATAATTTTAATTAAGGTAATAAAATTTGTTAATAAAATTAACTTAGGATCAACAAGGAAATAATCATGATTTTCCTATTCCTAAACAAGATTCATGAACACATTCCCTAACATCAAACAATAAACTAGTCCATTCGTGAACATGGGCTTAAATCAACACATACTATCACATAGTCAAATCCTTACAAGGCATAATCGTCAATCATGGCTTCAATGGAAATAAGAACATAAAAATCATATTCACCATAGGCGTCATAACATCTAACATGTTTTAAACATCCGTAACTCTTCTAAGACATGATGAACATACATTGATTCTCAAGAAAATCTATATAGCTTAATCATGTACAACCATTCTCATGTCCTAATCCCAACCCCATCATTCACATGCATACACTCAATCCCCCATTCATATTCTATTCTTCTTATCAACATCTAAGAGACATGAATGCAGAATTAAAAATGAAGATTAAGAAGAAATACTTGATTGATGATGACTTCGATGAAAACTTAAAAAGGTCCACGTGATTGAGAGTCTTAAATTGTCCAAGAGAACAAAAAACAGCCATGGTTGTTGATAAACCATTTCAGCTAAGAGAGAGAGAGCGAGAGAGCATTAGTAGGGTGCATTGAAGGTTGAATGGAAGAAGATGAACAAAGGAGTTGTTCTTGATTACCTTGATGATCTTCTTAAGACCTTCAAGAAAAAAACTAGTTTTTGATCTGATTGCAATTTCCTGTTTGCGAGATTTTATTTTATAAATACCAGAAAAGAACACAAGGGAGTATGTTGGAGTAATCTAGAGTATTTGAGAGTGATTGGAGGTGTTTAGGGTGGGTTTTGGCTTGAAGAAATGTAGTGTGTGTTCTTGGTGAAAATTGAAAGAGTTTGAGAAAAGGTTTGCACGAAATCTGGAAGAGTGTTGGCCGAATGGTTTAGGGGAATTAGGAGTTTCAGTTTTCAACTAGAGAGGAATGGAATAGTCTGATTTGTTTGAAATTCAAATGGAGGGAATTGAGGAGTGGTTTGAGGTATAGGATATGCTAATGGTGTTTGATTGATGAGGGTTTCTTTGTTCTTCAATGGATCTAGTTGGACTAGTTTATTTTGCTGAAATGAATGAAGACTGTTAAGGCTTTAAGGCTGGCCAAAATCCAGTGCTTAATAGCAGAGGAATTTCTGGTTGTGTAGCTTAATACAAGGGCATTTTCATGGAGCAAAATTCCGGAAATTTTTGAAGTTCAAATGTAGTTTGAATGGAGTGGTCTTAGGAGATTTTTTAGGTGTGATTATGGAGTCCAAGTGTTCAAGGTAAGTGGAGAGGTTAATGGTGTTCAGTTCATGGCTGAACAAGGTTCATTTTACAGAAGTTTGAGGGTGGTTTCTTCGGTCTAGGCCTAAGGAGACAAGCTGGGAATTTTCTGGTTTCATAGTGTTGAAGATTCGAAGGTTTGGTGAATTTCCTGTGCAGTATTTCTGCATTTCTTTAGCTCAATTTGTAGAGAACTTTGAGAGGTGTTTGAGGGTCTTTTAAGGCTATTTTCCAGCCTTCTTTTTGGAGGAAAAGCATAGGAGTTTTGCTGGATTGATGACAAGAGAAATAGCTTCATTTTCAGGTTGTTGTGCAACGAAACTACCCATAATTTTTTCCTGGTTTTGAGTAGTTTTATGCAGTCCGAATTTGCACTGAAATTTCAGTCTTCAAGCTACATAAATTGGTCATTTTTCTGGCAGCAAATGAGCAAGGAAGCTGGCTGAGTTTTTCGAAAGCCAGACTGCTCAAAAATCTAGAAAATTTCCAGATTTCCTTCATTGAAATCATGAACACTATGAAGATGAGTTTAAAGGTTCTACTATGGTGATTGATTTCCATTGGGAACCCTTCCTAACTCTTCTCCTATTTTCGGTCAACCCTCCAACCTCCAAGATCAATTTTTGAAATTCAAAGCCAAGAAATCCTCACAGAATTTTCTAGAATTAAAAGATGATTTTTGAACAAATTTAAATTGTGAAGATGTTAGGATAAGCTAGAGGTAATAGAAATGACAAGAATTCCTCTAGAATTCTTTTTAGGACATGATGATAGGATTAATACATTCTCTTCATGTCTCCCCTAGGACAACATTCCTATCTTTAAGGAATGTAAGAAAATAAAAATTCAAACTTAACTAAGATAATCATGAATAAAACTTAAGTGATGGGATTTGAACTCATGATCTTAGAGATTAAATCACAAAGCTCTAACCACTTAACCACACTAACTCTTGTTCTTATTTTCTCACTTAAATATTCTTCTTTTTTAATCCTCAAGCCATCTTCCTATTTTGACCTCAAGAAAAATTACCAATTTACCCTTCCTATTTAATAAGCATAACTAAGCCTTTTAACCTATAAATCATAATTCTAAAGCACATAAAATCATTCAAATATATATATATATATATATATATATATATTCATGCAAAATAATATGATATGCATCCCGACCCCCTTACTCTAGGGTTGGCTTTAGGTGGGGTTTCACACCTAGAATATAGCTAGCTTTTCCCATGTCTTTCATGCTAAATTGACTGGATAGCCAAACCTTAATGGATGACAATGTCCCTACATCATTTCCAATGAGTAGAATGTCATCTACATAAAGTACCAAGAAAATCACTTTGCCATTGTCTGATTTTTTATACACATATGGTTCATCCACATTTGGAATGAAACTAAAAGCTTTCACAGTTTCATCAAAACGTACGTTCCATGCTCATGACGCTCTCTTAAGTCCATAGATGGACTTCTTAAGTTTACATACCATTTTTTCTTAACCTCTAGCAATATAACCTTCTGACTGGGACATGTAGATGATAGGGGCTAAATTCGTCATATTTTTTCGAGTTATTTGAGACTCTTTTATGATACATTTTATTTAATAACTAGTCATATTCCTTCACATTTGAGATTTTATCCTTGGAAAGGTATTTTGTTCATTATTATAGATTTTTGGGGTAAAATGAAGCAAAAACATCGCAAAACAGAAGAGAGGCGGCGCCGAACAGGGCATTGGAACCGGCGCCGGCCATACACTGTTGACATGAACTTCGAGGTAACAAAAAATTGTCAAAACAGATTGAAACATAGTGGAACTAGCACTGGCTCTAGTAGCCAAGGTGGCATCAGCTGTATTATGGATAACATGGTGTTGAAATCAAGTAAAAATTGGCGAACAAGTTGAGAGAAAGAACACAACCGGCGCCGGCTTCAAGAGCCAAGGTGGCACCAGCTGTGCTCTAAGGAAATGGCGGGTTTGTGTTTTTCTACGTGATTTTTGGTAATCTATGGAGTTTTAGTATCTTTCAACTTCTACTCGGCCAAGAACATTACATCAAGGATTTTAGGCATTTCCCAAGCCTATAAATAAATGAAAAACACAAGGGAAAATGGGAGAATTCATTGATCATCACAAAAAAATCACTCAATTAAATGAGGAATTCTTCAATTCAATGAGGGTTGTGCAAGAAGGTCTTCAAAAGAAAAGGAATGAGGCTTGTCTATGAGTGCTTTCTTTTACTTTGTTTTCTTTTTCTTAAACAATGATATGTTAATTGTTTTATTGTAGCTCTACATTGTTTTAGATATTCATGATTTTTAGAGTTATTTGATCTTTTGATTAATTAATTTTTCTTCTTGGTATTTAATTACTTGGGTATATTACAAGATTAATTGGTTGTTTCTTTTCATTAACTTGCTAGACCAAAGAGATTGATGGTGGTTGCAATTGATTAATTTCATATTTATTGGCAGTTAACTTGCTAGACCAAAGAGGTTAATTGTTGAGGATTGAGTAATTAAAGGTTAATTAATATTTGCTAGACCAAGGATTCATTGATTAATTTCATGTTTTAAATTTGCCAGACCAAGGAAATTTAATCAAGGATTGTGTTTAATGTGTCTTTTTGGTGAATTAGTTGAGACAACAGACCAAGTGATGCTAATTTATCTAGAGGATAGTAATTTCATTGATTGACCATCGAAGTGAATCTACTTTAATCCTTCATGATGCCAAGAGAATAATTAGTTGTGATAATGGTTAGATACTTTATGATCATGTTTGTCTAAACAATAGTTTGAGTTACATACTTCTCCATCTTTGACATGTATATATTTTTATTTTTATTTTCTTTTGTTTTAGTTTATTTCTTTTTCACTTTGTTGAGTCAGTTAAACAATGAAAGAAAAGGATTAATGTATACTTGTTCCTTGAGGATCGACACTCGTTTGAACCCTATGCTATGTTAATGATGAGTACACTTGCTCATATGTGTAATTTAGGTTTAACGTTTTAATGTAAACTTAATTGGGAATGTGTTTAGTTTTTATATGATTTTTATACCCTAAATAAATACACATCAACAGATGTCTTCGCTAAGATGGCCATTTATGAAGGTCGTCTTGACATCCATTTTTCATATCTCGCAGTCACAATGACATGCGATGGCTAAGAGAATTCGAATAGACTTAACCATGGCTATTGGTGAAAAGGTTTCCTCATAATCGATCCCTTCTTTTTTAGTATAACCTTTACCAACAAATCTCGCTTTATAGGTTCTAACCATTCCATCCATACCTCTCTTCCTCTTGTATACCCATTTACACCCAATGGGTTTTATCCCATCACGTGTAGTGACAAGATCCCAGACCTGATTGTGGTACATGGACTCAATCTCTATATTCATGGCTAGCTGCCACTTGTCTACATCAGCATCAACAATGGCCTCCTCGTATCTAGTAGGATATTGTTCCTAATGATTAGAGACTAGATCATAGATCTCTGCGGTCCACTTTTCTGGAACTCTTGTGATCCTCTCACTATAATGAGTTTTAGATTGTATAGGAACATTCAGTAGTGTTTCTCTTGGTTCCTCGATCAGGGTGTTAGAAGTACCTGAAGTTGAATCAATGATCAACTTCTCTTTTAACTCTATTCTACTGGAACACGTGGTGGAAGTAACTTGTTTATCCTTTAAGTATCTAACATTAGTACTAACAAGTACTTTATGCTCTTGAGGATGATAGAAATATCCACCTCTTGTTCTTTTTGGGTACCGAATGAAGTAACACAATTCTGATCTTGGTTCTAACTTACTTCCTTTTATCAGCATATAACCTTGACAACCCCATATCTCGAGATAGTTCAGACTGGGCTTTCATCCAGTTCACGTTTCCTAGGGTGTCCTAGGTATTGATTTGGAAGGCACCAAGTTCAAAACATATGCCATTGTTTCTAAGGCATACCCCAAAAATGAAATAGGAAGAGACTAATAACTCATCATACTTCTAACCATTTCCATTGAAGTTCTATTTCTTCTCTCAACTACTCTATTCTATCAGGGAGTCCTAGGTGTAGTTAACTGAGATACTATGCCATGATGTACCAAGTAATCCTTAAACTCATCGAGGAGCTACTCTCCACCACAATCCGATCTCAAAGTTTTAATTAATTTACCTGTTTGACCATCTGTAAAAGTGATGAAGTATTCGTAGCCTCCCCTAGCTGGTATAGTCGTCAAACCACAAACATCCGCATGAACTAGTGCTAGTATTTTCATGGCTTTATCTGCCTCTTTGGTAAAGGACTTTTTGGTCATTTTACCTTTAAGGCAAGATTCACACTGAGGCCATTCTTTTAATTTCAATGAACCTAAAAGCCCATCATGGATTAGCCTCTGAATCCGATTGAGATTTATATGTCCCAATCTTAGATGCTACAAATACGAGTCATTTGATATGGTCAGGTTCAGTTTGAATATTGTTTACTTGATTTCTAATAGGATGTATTATAAAAAAGATTTCCATACATGTTTTCTGTGCAAATTAAATTACCATCTCTACTAATAGAACACCAGAATATCCTTGATTCATCAATTTAGAAACTGAAATCAAATTCTGTTTAAAACAAGAAACATATAAAATATCTTTTAAAATTAACTTCCTATTACAATAAAAAATAAGCTCAATATCTCCCACTGCTTCAGCCTATATTTTTTCTCCATTGCCTACTTGAAATCCATGTTCACCTTTGCTAAGTCTCCTTGTCCTTCTAAACACCTGCAAAGAGTTACAGATATAGTCAATGGCTCCAGAATCAACTATTTAGGAAGATGTTGATCCAACCATCAAAATAGACTCTAGGTATAGAGCAATACCTAAAGTAGACTCGGCTAAGAAGTCCAAACAATCTTTCTTCTAATGCCCCTTCTTGCCGCACTTAAAATATTTACCTTTAGGCTTTCCATTGGGTTTGGCCTGGCCGGATGCTTTGGGCTAGGGCCCTGCATTGTTTTGGACCTTTCTGCTCTTGAATTTCTTAGGCTTTACCTTAATTCCAGAAGAACAAGTAGAACAAGAGACCAAAACCTTTGACATGGGTTTTATGATCTTCTCTGCCGCTTGGAGCTCTTTCGTAAGCTCTTTGAGATTCATATCCAACTTGTTCATGTTGTAGTTCAACTTGAACTGAGAATATGAATCAAGGCAGAGTTTCAAGAACCATGTCAATTTAGCTCTCAGGATCTATTATTGCACCTAGGATCTTGGATTTCTCAAAGTAGGTAATCATCTTGAATAGATGCTCTCAAATCAATGCCCCCTCAGCCATGCTAGTGTTCATGATTGCCCTAAGAGCTTCATGCCTTGAGGGTCGGTTCTTGTCAGCAAACAAGGCACACAATGACAAATCCATGTCGTACACAATGGCTATGTGCTCATGCTTAGATTAGAGCACGTTAGACATGGAAATCAACATATAGCACTTAGCCATCTCATTAGCTTTCTTGCATGCCTTCTCAGCCTCTCACTCCTGATCAATAGATTCTTCCCCAATCTCAGGATAGGGATCCGTAAGAACATACTTGTACTCCTCGATAGTGAGTACTATGTTCAGGTTCCTCTTCTAGTTCACATAATTTGGGCCTGTCAACTTATTCTTCTTGAGAATGATTGACAATGGACTGAAACTAGACATTTCTAAAATATTGCAGAAAAACATTTAGTTAGTTTGCAAGAAATAAAAATGTACATTCTTTATATTATTTCTTTGATAATAGATAACTCTTAAAACCATTATCAATAATATAAATAGTTTAGATCTTAGAAGAACTAACAGAGCTTCGTAGGAAGATAAATAGTATTCTAAGTTAAGTGTATAACCATCACGAATTAAAACTTTCTGAATAGGTAATAGTCCAGAAAAAGTTCCACCAATAGGATGGCCACTGATTCATACTATCTACGAGCAATCTAATGCTAAAAACCTTCAATGTAGGTTAGTCGATCCTAGAAAATACCCTAGGCTTTTAATTTTACTCTTCCATTAGTTCTAGATACTTGTGGAAATCCATCCTATAGGGGGTCATGTTCAGAATGACACGAGAAAATATACTATCTCTAATGAGAGTTGTGATCAAAGTCATGGGGTCGTTGCAGCCCCTCTCCAACTTAATCTTTTATTTAAAATAGAGTTTTATGCCCAAAAATGTTTTCTATAATCTTATGGTTACATTAACTTTAGTAAAAAACAAAAATTCAACATTATTCTCTATGTCAAGGATTAAATCATTTGAAAGAATAAACTATGAATTTATTTTACTATTCTAAGTTAATAACCAATTAAAACTTTATTAAATAACCTTAAGTTTAACATTATTCTCTATGCCAAGGATTAAACCCTCTAAGAAAATAAACCATGAACTCTTTTATTTTAAAGTTTCTTAGATTGAAAAGTTTTATCAAAAACCATTCTATCTAGTGAGACTTTGCCCTCCCAAGAACTTGCGCATTTAATCACAAAAATGAAATAAGTATGATAACAAAAGTAAACTTTTCTTACTCAAACTATTTATTTATTCCCAAGTGACCAAACAATGTATTAAACATCATGAATAAAAAAATTGATGATCTTGTTTAATCCTAAGGTGATTCCATCATTTATTACTCATTTTCATGTAAATTATTTGTCTATAGATAAATAAAAATATTGCAAAAAATTAACCTTATACAATAGTTTCAAAACATGATTACATCAATAAAAATTGAGGTGTAGAACTTCAGCAATGCTCTCCCTTTACATAGACACAATTGCACGCATCCGCCTCGGGTAGAATGGACTTGGTGCCTGGTACATTGGGCCCACCTAGTACCGGGTCTGTATTGTTCCTCCAAAACCTCTAATTGGGCAAAGTGGACTTGGCACCTGGTCTGATCGGGCCACCAGCACCGAGTCTGTTCTAAAGTTCACCGATTTCTTAAAAAATCCTACTTTTCAGCCATTCTTTGCCCCTTATTAATTCCAGCAATCACATTCTTAAGTCCCCAAAATTTGCAGGTTAAAAGAAACACAAAATCAAGCATAAAAACATGCCTTTACAAGTACCTATGCCTCTAACCATGAGGCGTACATCGCATTTACTCAAAACCAGAAAAATAATGGGAAAACTATTAGAATACATGATCATATGCCTCTAACCGTGAGGCAAACATAAACTCTAGAAACCAATGTATGAGGGATCACATAAAATAAAAAACGATTCATTTTTAATAGTAAAGGAACCACTTTTTTTAGTTGTTAACCCTAGTACATGCTCCTAGATGAAAGTTGTGACTCTAATACCACTTGAAGGATCAAAACGGAAGACATCAAAGAAAGCACAGTAGAAAATTTTTCAGTTTTCTGAGCCACATCTGGAAGAGAGTACTTACTTTTCCTTATTGGTTTGATTAACTAATGAAAGGCCGAGTTGCACTGGAACTTACGTTAGAATAGGAGAAGAAGGCGCCTGCGGTTTGATTGGTATTCCCGCCAATCTTCCATTCCTACGCATTAAGCATCTCCAAGCTTCCTCTTTTTGTTTTTTAAAGTATGACTCTACCTTTCTCTTAGGTTAGCTTGGTGAAAGCTCTTTCTTTTGATAATCAAAATATCTCCAAGGGAGAAAGAAGAGAAGAACGAGAGATAAGAAGAAGAAACGACACACACAGAAAGAGAGCTCAGAAAAAAACGTTATCTTTTTTTCTCTTTCTCTTACCCACTAATTTCGGCTAGCCTTAGGGCTTGATGAAGCCCTAATGGCTGAAAATACTAAGCCCCAATGGACTTAGTGTTGTGCTTCGAAACCAATCCAAGATTAGCATAATCCTCTTAATTAATTAATTATCTTTTTTGAGCTTTGTTAAATATCCAAGACCAATTAATTAATTCTAATTGGACTTTTAATATATGTCAACATATATCAGCCCAATTATTTAATTTATTCCAATCTAATTCTCTCAATTAATTATTTATCCTTTCTTGGCCTTATAAAAAACGTAAGACTAATTAATTAATTGTAATTGGACTCTTAAAATAAATTTTATTCTCTTCTAAATAATTACCCATTAAGCTCAGATTGTGTCTAAACAATACCAAAGTAACTTAAGCTACTTCGAGGACCAAAAGACATATTATTCATGGCTACTAAAATGATCAAAATGTCCTTACTATTAAATGGTTGAATTTTACTATTTTAAATATTCCCATCTATCACCATATAGAAATATTAACCCTAAGAATAATATTGCTAAAACAATGTCTCCGACCTACTATTAAAATGACCGAAATGCCATTCTATGTAACACCCATCAATGAGACAGGATAAATATACTAACACCCATCTCAAAGACATCTAAAATCCTTAAATCTCTAGTCTGATAATCTATGACTCACTCAAATATACTTGCTCATCATTGGAAGCTACCTAAAATCACACATTCTAGAGTAACGTTTCCTGGGTCCTAGATTATTAGTTTATCCTAGACAATCACAAAGGGGTGATTTTACTTCATTAAGTGAAGTATAGAAACTCTGTTGCATGAGTCTGTCTTAAATAACTTGAGTTATATATCCAATGTACAAGGTTATTCATCTCGCAAAAGAAATCTGACACAGCATACATCAAAGTGTAAGACCTTAGCCTTGCCAGACACCAACACATACTCAAGTATGAAGGTATCCATCCACGCTGTAGCAATAATAGTTTAGTCTCTATAATTATAGTACCTTGAGAGAGACCACTACTGTAGGTCCAGTTCTACGTATTCGAAATATGTTTATACCAATGATGTGAGTGAACTACTCACTGATTCAATATAAACCATTCCTCATTAGAACTCATAGCATAATAGTTTTACCTTGATGAAAAGCCTAGTTCCATCCAACGACTAAGAACTCGATTTTACTTATATGACAAGTACCCATGGTCTATACCTTACTATGAAGAATGACCCAATACATAGACCATTACTTGTCATACTTAGACCTTAAACGTGCAATAATATAAGAAAGAAACTAAATTGAATGAATAAATATTTTATTGTAATATTTTTTCACAGAATACATAGTCTTTGAGGGCATATTTTCCAACACTTTGCGGATGTATTCCTAGCTGAACTTATTTCTCTTCCATCTCCGCGAGAAGTCGAATTCACTATAGATTTAGTCCCTGGAGCTGAGCCAGTATCGAAGACTCCTTATCAGATGGTGCCCGCAGAATTAAAGGAATTGAAGGAACAATTGGAGGAATTGGTTAAGCAAGGATATATAAAACCAAGTACTTCGCCTTGGGGAGCCTCGGTGTTATTTGTAAAGAAGAAAGATAAGACGCTGAAGTTGGGTATAGACTATAGAGGGTTAAATAACCTCACGATTAAGGACAAATACCCTTTGCCACTAATGATGAGTTGTTCAACTAGTTGCAAGGTTCTTATTACTTTTCTAAGTTAGATCTCCCGCAAGTTTGTTACCAAGTGTGGATCAAGGAGAAGGATATCCCCAAAACAGCCTTTAACACAGGTATGGACACTACAAATTTGTAGTGATATTGTTTGGAGTAATCAATGCACCTGCTGTTTTTATAGATCTTATATATAGAGTTTTTCAGCCGTACTTGGATAAGTTCATAATGGTGTTTATAGACAATATTTTGATCTACTCTAAAAGTCCCAAGGAGCATGCTGAGCATTTGAAGTTGGTACTGGAGAAGTTGAGAGAACATAAGCTCTATGCCAAGTTTAGAAAATGTGAGTTTTGGTTAGATTCAGTGGCATTTCTTGGTCATCTGATAACTAAAGATGAAATCAAGATGGATGCAGTAAAAGTCTAAGCTGTATTTAATTAGAAACAACCGGAGAGTGTAACTGAGATTCAGAGTTTTCTTGGATTGGCTAGATACTATCGTCAGTTTATCAAGAACTTTTCTACCTTAGCTATACTGATGACCCAATTACTAAGGAAGGATCTGCCAGACATCTAGAGTGATAAGTATGAAAAGAGTTTCCAAGCGCTTAAGAAGAGCTTGATGACCATACCAATATTAAGTTTACTTAAGGAAGGTAAACCCTATTCTTTGTACAGGGACGCCTCTAAGGAAGGATTAGGGGCAGTGTTAATACAAGATAGGAAAGTTATCGCCTATGCCTCGAGAAAGCTGAAGTTGCACAAGTTAATTATCGAACACATGACTTGGAGTTGGCTGTGATAGTGTTTGCCTTGAAGAAGTGGTGACATTATTTATATGGAGAAGAGTATAAAGTTTTTACGGGTCATAGGAGCTTGAAGTATATCTTCACGCAAAATAATTTGAATTTAAGAGAGCGAAAATGGATGGAGTTTTTAGAAGAATATAAATGTCCAATTAACTACTATCCGGGGAAACTAATATGGTAGCTGACACTTTGAGTCGAAAGGTGAGGACAACTAGGATGAGGGTGCAAGAAGTCTAAATAGTACAAGAACTTTGGGAGCAAGAGGCAGAAGTAGGAGAAGGAAAGATAGCTTGTGCAACTTAAGGTTGGAACCTAAGCTGAGGTAAGAGATTGATGATGTGTAGTGGAGCAACCAAGAATTTTAGACTTTTAAAGCGAAGGAAATCAAAAGAGGAAATAAGGAGTTTCGCATTGATGAAGCTGGACTGTTATACTTCTAGGAACAGATACGTGTACCGGATGATCAAGTATTGAAGAGGATAATGGATGAGCCTCATAGTATTCATCCTAGAGAAGTAAAAATGTACCAAGACTTGAAAAGGCCTACTGGTAGCCGGGGATGAAGAGGGATGTGGCACAATACATCTCTACTTGTCAGAAAGTAAAGGTTGAAAATAAGAAGGTAGGTGAATTACTGCAACCGTTGCCTATTCCCAAGTGGAAGTGGCAAGAGGTGACGATAGATTTTGTTACTAGACTACCTACGTCGAAGACTTTGAAGGATGCCATTAGGGTTGTGGTTGACAGATTGACAAAGACTGCTCATTTTATCCCAGTAAACATTAAGGATTCCATAGAGAAATTAGCTAAGACTTATATTCGGAAAGTGGTTAGATTGCATGGTGTACCATTGAGTATTGTATCCGACGGGGATCCTAGATTTACATCAAGGTTTTGGACCAAGTTTCAAGAGTCAATGGGAATGACTCTGAAGTTTAGTACTTCTGCTCATCCATAAACTGATGGACAATCCGAAAGAGTTATCTAGATATTAGAGGATAAGCTTAGGACTTGCGTATTAGACTTTGGAGACAAGTGGTTAGATTGCATACCCTATGCTGAGTTGGCATACAACAACAGTTATCAGGCATCGATTGGAATGGCTCCTTACAAAGCGTTATATGGACGGAAATGTCAAGTACTGTTGTAATGGGATTGAACTGAAGATGGACAAATTAGCAAGACTAGGGAGGTGAACATTGAAGAGATGGCAAAAAAAGTAAAGATAATAAAAGAAAGACTGAAAGTAGCACAAAGTCGACAGAAGAGTTATGCGGACAATAGAAGAAAAAAATTGGAGTTTCAAGTGGGAGATCAGACTTTTCTGAAGATAACACCTAGCAAAGGGATTCTGAAGCATCCTAAATGAGGGAAATTAAGTCCTAGATACTTAGGACCATTTTCGGTGATCGAAAAGATTAGACCTGTAGCATATTGATTGGAGTTACCGGAAGGATTGGTGGGAATCCATGTTGTTTTCCATGTGTCCCAATTGAAGAAATGCAACCCTGATTCGGAGCGTGCATTGAACGAAGAGCCATTAATTTTGCAGCCTAATTTAAGCTACGTTGAGAAACCAATTAAGGTTTTGGATCGAAATGTCAAGATGTTAAGGAATAAATAGATACCAATGGTGAAGATTTTGTGGGATCATCATGATACTCAAGATGCCACGTGAGAAACTAAAGATTGGGTAAAGAGGAAATATCCAAATTTGCTCTAAAGGTGTAATGCCCTGAATTTTGGGACGAAATTCTTTTAAGGGGGAGAAGATGTAATACCTCGATCCAAACCACCATTAGTTCATAGGGAAAGTCATGCATAGCATAGCATTTTATATTGTATTTGATAAACTTGAACTATTTTCATGAACCATAAGTGATTTATTTGTTTAATATTCATGGAGTAATTTATTTGGATAGAATTGTGCTATATAAAGTCGTAGAGCTTTTGTTCTTATAGAGTAGAAATTAATAAAAAAATAAATAATGAAGTGAGTTAGATTGGATTTATGAGAATTTATTTGACGATTATTTACACAAAAATTATTGTGGAATAGTGGTTAGAGCTTGGTGTGTATTCTTTGGTGACTTGAGTTCAAATCCCAACTCTTGCAAACCTTTTCCTTATTATTTCTAATTAAACTCTTTTTCCCCTATTTTTTCTCCTCTTGGCCAAATGCACTAGGGTTGCCGCCACCTTAGATTCCCATTTCCTAAAATATAGGAATGTGATTAGTTTGCGTTTTTGATAAAAAAAAAAAAAGAATTAAAGCCAATTAAATTTCTATTATTTTCTAGTTAGTATTTTTACCTTAATCTTTTAGGGATCTTAAATATTTCTAACTTTGAATTATTCAAAGCTATTAGATAAAGGATTCATTATTAAACACTTTTTCCCCTATTTTTTCTCTTGTTGGCCGAATGCACTAGGGCTACTACCACCTTAGATTCCCACCTTCTAAAATATAGGAATATGATTATTTTCAGTTTTTGATAAAAAGTATTAAAGCTAATTAAGTTTCTATTATTTTCTAGTTAGTATTTTTACCTTAATCTTTTAGGGATCTTAAATATTTTTTTACTTTGAATTATTCAAAGCTATTACATAAAGGTTTATTAATAAAATAAAATATGGAAGCATTTTTTTTGGAAGCTATATTTTAGCTATTATTTTAATAGAAGAAAAGCCTTCCCAAATTAATTTTCTTTAAAGAAAATTAAAGAAATAATGCTAAATTCTTAATTGAAATAGATATTTCTTAGTATTATGCTATTTTTGAAAATTAGGAATTAAGATGAAAGAAAAATTCGGCTTTATCATATAAAAGCTAGATTTTATCTCAAAATATGATTATCTATTAATTAATTATTTTTGCCTAAAATAAATTAGGACATTAACTAAATTATGTCTTGAATTAATAACCTATTTTCTTTACGTACCCTAGCTGCCACCGTAGTTAGGTTTAGATGTGGCGCACAAGGGGAGGGAGAATACATATGTTTTGAACAAAAATGGGAAGAAGATTACACTACTTCCATTATCTCCTAGTGAGGTACTTAAAGATCAAAATATCTTGAAGGAGAAGGACAACGAGAGAAAAATAGTTGAGAAAAAAGCAAAAGTAAGAGAGAGAAAAAAAAAGAAGAGCTTAAGGAAAATTCAAAAAAAAAGAGGGTGCAAAAAAAGAGAAAAAGAAAAAGGGTGAGAAGGGAGACAAAGCAAATGAGACCTTCTTGTGCTTGAAGAATGAAAATAATGAGAAAGAGGCTACAAAGAAGAAGTATGAAGATGAGGGGAAGAATGAGCTTTATGTGGGAGAGCATAAACTTGTATTTTTATCTTCACAGAAATATTCTTGTTTGAAATATTACACAGGTGTTAATTCCAGGACGAATCACCTTCAAGAAGGGGAAAATGATAGAAATCCACCCCAAGCATCATGCTAAAGCTAAAGAAGGGGGATGGAGATTCAAAACTCACTTTATGGTATCAAGGAAGAACTTAAATTATGATGGCTTTCAATAAAGGATTCAAACCAAACAAGCCACCAAGCCAAAAAATATAAAGACTGTTAAAAGGTGGGTGCCAAAAAAATATTGGAAAACCTTCAAGAAGACAAATCAAGAATCAAGAAAGTTGCTAAGCTATAGAGGATCAAAGAAGGGCCAAGAAGATCAAGGCTCGAACAACAATTTGTGTGAAGGATCAAAATAACACAAGAAAAGGCTAAGGACAAAGAAAATAAAGTCGGTTGTGAAGGATAGTGCGAACCTGGCACCAAGCCCAACAATCCAACCCAGCGTCGGGTCCTCTCAGCCCGTTGGCCTATTTTTTTTAGATCTAACCTAGAGCCAGGCCTAAAGGGGTGACCCGACACCAGGTCCCTTCGGGCCATGCCCTATTTTGCTTATTTTTCTTGCTTTGTTTTATTTTTGTTTCTAATTTAATTCTCATGATTTTTATTATATAATAGGGATATTTTGGATATTTTAAAGGTTTGAAAGGCTGAGATTTTATCTCACCTTAGCTAGGTTTTGATGCCTATATATATGGCATTATAACATTTCAAATGTAACAACTTTGGATATTGATAGAAATCAAAAAGTCTCTTTTGAGAGGTGATTCTTCTTGGGTAAATCCCATGAACATCAAGACCACTCCTAAGGCCTAATCCTTCCCTATGTATTGAGTCTATAAATTTTTAGGATAGATCAATTAGCTTGCTAATTTAGGTCTTAGGTTATAGATAATCTAAGGTTCTTGTTGGAGGTAAAATCAGTTGCCTAAATTGTCTTCTTTAAAGTGTTGTTGATTTCTTTTTGAATCAAAGGTCCTTGGTTGTGATTTAGAATACTTGATTCTCATTTCTAGTGTTCTAATTTCTTTATTTTGGCTTAGGGTCCTAGTATTTGAATAGGGTATCTTGTTTCTTCACTAATTACATTGTTTTGAGCTCTTTGATGGGTATTGCATTTTTTCCTAAATTTAGCCACGAAATTCAATAGAAAATAACCCCCAAGATCATATCAAATAGTTTGGTATCAGAGAAAGGAAGCTTTGATTCTCATCAAAGCTTGAAGACATTGAACAAGGCTTCAAAATTGGTCAATCCCGTAACTCAAAATTGTTCTACAAAAAGGTCAAGTTTTCTTTGAGTTTTCTTGTGCTTTATGTGTTAAACTTGAGCCTTATTGATAATATAGTCATTGGGGATTGCAAATTGCTTGTTGTTTGTTGATTTTGGGGGCTAAAATTGCTTAAGATTTTTACTATATCTTGAGTTCCGAAAATTGCTTACAAAGTATTTGATATTTTGCTTGAGTGAACTTTTCACTTGAAATTGTGGCTAAAACTTTTATGAGAACTTCTATAGTTGGTTAGCTATTTTTTTCAAGTATCTTTAGGATATTGCTTGTCCAATTGAGCTCATTATAGTTGTTAAATTCTTGCTCTTGTTCTTGAGTGGTATGTTCCTTGAACTTCTAGTGTTTCATTCAAATTCTTGTTAGGACTTGTCCATTCACCCATTCCTTAGTCATTAAAGTTATTGAACTCTCTTGAATTCATTGACTCTTGATATAAACTCCTTGAGGCTCATTGTTGTTAATGATCAAATTTCTATCTAAGTCTAGTTAGTTGTCCTTAGAGGGTTAGTAAACTTGTCAAGTTTAGACTAGCTCCTAAGCAATTGAGGAGATTTTTGTGGAAATGACTTGTTCAGGAATTTGAGTGCTTGAAAAAGGTAAAAGTATGAGCTTATTCTTGTTAAAAGCTAAAGGAGAGTTAAACACGATGGTTGAGCCTTAATTCTTGAGTGGATACACGTGAGGGAGTGATTGTGAGGAATTACTTTCTATTTTTATCCAAAATTTCCAAGTGTGAACCCTTACAAATTCTCAATACCATGTCCTAGGAAACTTCATTTAATATTCAAGTCACCTTTGAAATTTTCCAAGTAAAAATGGAAGGCGTGAGGAGAGACATTGAGGGGATAAAATCTACCTAAAGACAAGCCTCAACGAATGCTAAAATAGGAGGTAGCTTTAGAGTGAGAAATGAGTACAAACCTCTACCCCCAATATATAAGCAACCAATGAAGGGAAATGGAGAACATTTTAAGAAAGGTTATCTAAAAATTCTAATAAGATATGAGGGAAAAAAATTGAGGAGTGAAAAATTGATGGGTGCAAGGAAAGGGGCCTACTCTAAGAAGTCCACATATACCAATCCCATATTTCAACATTCACCAAACAAGAAAAATAAGCCACCAAAAAAATCATCGAGAACAACTAAAAAGCCTAGAGAAAAAGATGGTAGTGAGAAAAGGCTTGAGGTTGGGAAGGTTATTCCATTGATTGGTGTTGCTAGAAAGATTGAGGGTGTGAATGACGTTCAAAGTGAGGAGAATTTACAAAGGAGTAATATCTTTTACACTAGGTGCCTTATCTAACAAAAGTCTTGTAGCTTGATTACTGATGGGGGAAGTTGTACAAATGTGATAAGTGCTACCTTAGAGGAGGACTTGGGATTAGAAACTATGAGACATCCTGATTAGTGTTAGGCACTAGAGGCAATTACTTGTATATTGTATATGACACATTTTATTTTAATAAAAGGCATTATTTATCTTACAGTTTCTTTTGTTTACTTTAAGTAATATAATTGTTCGATAAAGTCCCTAGTACAACACTGTATTAAGGAAATTATGATAGAGATCATGATATGAGATTCCTACTACACTGGATGGTGTTAGTACTTAAATAGTCCCTAATCATAGTATTAATGAGACATGACATTATTAATGCGTTAAGACTAGCATGTGTTAGCTTCCTGATTTGATCAGGCGGTGGTTCTCATAACCGTGAGTATTGAGATACTCAAAGTTAACACATGGATGCTTGTTAATGGAACAAGTTCATTGGATGACCTAACTTTGAGATAATCACATGGATAACTATTTAGTGCTAGTGATATAATCTTAATATAGCAAACATGCAAGTATCCTTAGACTTGAGATCTCCAAGGTACTTTGTTTGCTGAGCCTTGTACTTTGATTCCAATCTCCGGACCTCGATCGAGGGCCGCCTATGGGATGAATATTGGGTACATAGTGAGGTAAACGAAAGTAGTTGAGAGGGTCAATAGAGGATTTACCACTCCAAATAATATGGGCGAATATCTTACGGCCATTTATAGGAATTACTACTCGAAAGTCCTTGGCCAAGGAAATTGTGTATTGGAAATAGTTCCAATTGATACACATCTAGAGTAGTGGATTCCTGGTACAAGTACTATTGTATTTGGGCCAAAATTAATTCTAGAGGGAGTTGGCACTAATTCCGTACTCCAAACCAAATGAAATATTATATGGTGAAAAGAGTTGATTGCACTGGAGTTTGTTATTGAAGGGTTCATGTCAAGCCACTTGACTTCCTAGACTCTTGGGTGATCATGATGTGTTGCTAGATACAGCTCATGATCTGGGAATATGGGTTTATTAATTGATGAATTAATAAACCAAAATTGATTAGAATTAATATGATTAATTCTAATTAATTATGGATTATTAATCTCAAAGACTTTGGATTAATTCATGTTCACTACCAATTGACCGAAAAACCTAATAAGTCACACACAATAGAGGATTATATACTCAAGATGTTATTTGATAACATAGTGGGGTTAATTGAGAAAAAAAAAATGTTGTGGATAAATTATAATTAGTTATAATTTATGGTACAAGTTGTAATTGTGAGAACTTGATGTTTCCAATTACAATTAGGGAATTCTAATAGGATTAGAATTCTCAGTTTTGGAAAGTGAATTTCGTGTGATATATAGTAGCTAATAACACACGAAAAACCCTAGCCAGTAGTTGAAACATGACACACGATTCTCTCTTCCTTTGATCTCTCTTTCTCTTGTTTTTCTTCTTGAAAGAAAAACCCTAGCCGCCATTAATTTTTGCTAGCACATAAATTTTGGTGCTTGAGTATTCCTCTGTGTGGATTACTATTACAGATAATCACACACTGTGATTATAGTGGGTAGATGTTCAACTCATGTGGAGGTTGATCACGAGGATTGCTGGATCGCGCCTCAACTTGAAGAAGAAAATTTTGTTCTTCGTACGATCACCCAAAGGTAAAAGATGTTGCCTTTATTGTCGTTATGTCTTGTTTTCCACACATAGAAGAGTCCTGGGAGGGTATCTCGATTTATTTTCCACTACGCCGTATAGGATACGAGCCTGAGATACCCAACAATCCTAAACCATTCAAGCTCTATTGGTTGAGTGATTGTGGTGAAGTGAAAGTAAACAAACAAGTTAAGGTTGTGTTTGATATGGGGGCCTATAGAGATGTAGTGCTATGTGATGTATTCCTAATGCAAGTGGGGCATATTTTATTGGGAAGGTCATGGATATTTGATAGAGATATGGTGCACAAGAGAGGGAGAATACATATGTTTTGAACAAAGGTAGGAAGAAGATTACACTACTTCCATTATCCCTTAGTGAGGTACTTAAAGATCAAAATATCTTGAGAGAGAAGGACAACAAGAGAAAAGAGTTGAGAAAGAAGCAAAAGTAAGAGAGAAAAGAATAAGAGCCTAAGGAAAATTCAAAATAAAAAGGTGCAAAAGAAAAGAAAAAGAAAGAGGGTGAGGAGGGAGACAAAACAAATGAGACCTTCTTATGCTTGAAGAATAAAAATAATGAGAAAGAGGCTACAAAGAAGAAGAGTGAAGATAAGGGAAAGAATAAGCTTTATATGGGAGAGCATAAACTTGTGTTTTTATCTTCACAAAAAGATTCTTGTTTGAGATCTTACACAGGTGTTAATTTAAGGACGAATTGTCTTCAAGAAGGGGGAAATGATAGGAATCCATCTAAGCATCATGCTAAAGCTAAATAATAAGGATGGAGATTCAAAACTTACTCCATGGTATCAACGAAGAATTTAAATTACGAAGGCTTTCAATGGAGGATTCAAACCAAAAAAGCCACTAAGCTAAGAAATATAAAGATTGTTAAGAAGTGGGTGCTAAAAAGAAGATTAGAAAACCTTCAAGAAGACAAATCAAGGATCAAAGAAAGGCCAAGAAGATCAATGCTTGAACAACAATTTGTGTGGAGGATCAAAGTAATAGAAGAGAAAGGCTGAGGACAAGGAAAACAAAGCCGGCTGTCAAGGACAATGCGAACCTGGCACTAGGCGTAACAATCTGACCCAGTGTCGAGTCCTCTTAGCCCATCGGCCTATTTTGTTTCAGATCTAACCCAGCACCAGGCCAAAAAGGGTAATTTTGCTAATTTTTCTTACTTTGTTTTATTTTTTTCTAATTTAATTTTCACAACTTTTATTATGTAATAGGGATATTTTGGACATTTTAAAGATTTGAAATGCTGAGATTTCACCTCACCTTAGGTAGGTTTAGATGCCTATATATATGGCATTATAACATTTCAAATATAACAACTTTGGACATTGATAAAAATTAAAGAGTGTCTTTTGAGAGATTTTAAGAGGTGATTCCTCTCGAGTAAATCCCATTAACATCAAGACCATTCCTAGGACCTAGTCATTCCCTTTGAATTGAGTCTATAAACTCTTTTAGGATAGATCAATTAGATTACTAATTTGGGTCCTAGGTTTATGATAATCTAAGGTTCTTGTTGAAGGTAAAGTTCGTTGCTTAAATATTCTTCTTCAAAGTGTTCTTGGTTTCTTTTTGAATCAAGGGTCTTTGGTTGTAATTTGGATGACTTAATTCTCATTTATAGTGTTCTAAATTCTTTCTTTTGGCTTAGGGTCCTAATATTTGAATTGGGTATTCTTTTTTCTTCACTAATTACACTGTTTTGAGATCCTTGATAGGTCTTGCATTTTGCCCTAAATTTAGCCACGAAATTCAATAGAAAATTGTTAGAATCAAATTAGGCATGAATGCCATTTTCAAGAAGAGAGAAGAAGGATAGAATCACACTTCATGGCTCTATGGGTAAGAGCAATATTTAAGAGGATTCAAGAGAATTTTCAAGGCAACAAATTCAACAAACCCAGGGCTAGGAAGATTGTGAAGAGATAGATCGTAAAGGAAGGGCCAAAGGACGCACAATACAAGTAACTATCTATATGGAGGATCAAGCCAATATTTAAATAAGGATTGAAGGCTAAAGAAGTATCAAGAAGAGCTCAAGTCGACCAACATTTTATTTGGAGAATTAAGGAAACACAGAGAAATAGAATGCAGGTCTAAGGAGTAAGTTTTGTAGGGCAACAAAATGGGAGATGACGACCAAAACACACCTGGTGCCAGGTTCACTAGCACACCTCATGCCAACTCCTCACTGAAGCTAAGTTCTATTTTCCAGAACACACCTAGCCCCAAGTCCGTCCAAGCACCTGGCCCTAAGTCCATTTGGGCTATGCCGTGTTTTACTGAATTTTCTTGTTTCGTTTTGTTTTGTTCCCAATTTAATTTTCATGACTTTATTATGTTTTATCCTATATTTAAGGCATGTAATAAGGCCTTAAAGCTTGTATTAATTCCATTTAATAATTATGATTAATTTGCTAATTAGTTTAAGGCATGACATCTATGTATATGCTATTATAATTAACTCTTGTAAAATTAACTTTTGATATTTTGAATAAAGAAATCTTTTGTTCTCTTTAGAGAGTTCTTGAGGGTGATCCTCTTGAGTGATTCCCAAATCAATCAAGACTATTCTTAGGCTTTAATCCAACCTAAGAATCTAGTCTCTAATCTTCCTAGGATAGATCATTGTTCTTTCTAAAGTGGGTCTTGGATTCCTAGCTAATCTAGGGTTCTTTTAGAAGTTGATTTGGTTGCCTAAATCTTCCCATCCCATTTGTTCTTGATCCTTCTTGGGTCAGGGTGTTTGGGTGTTGATTTAATTGGCTTAGTTCATTAGATTTACGGTCTTCGGAAGCTAGTTTACCTAGGGTTCTAGTTTTGAATTAAGTCTCTTGATATTGAGCTTCAAATCTCAAATTGGTGCTCCCCAAGATCGTATCAAAGAGATTGGTATCAGAGCAAGCTTGTGTAAATTCTAATTAACATGGCTTTCTTTGGGCAAAGGTACAATCTCTTCAAGCATTTGTGAAATTTTTCAGATTTTCGTCACTTTATTGGATGCTATTTTTGAATGCTTGAAACTCAAAATTATGCCATGAAATTGACGTTAGATTGAACTTATATGTTGGTATGATATTTGTGGAATCATTTGGCATGAATATTTGTTGATTTTGAACACAAACACGGTAGAAATCTCATTCAACCATTGCTGTAAATTCAAATCCCGCAACTAACTTTCTTTCAATTTTTGAGAATTGAATACTTGAAATTGTACCATAAGTTTGTTGTGAAATTGAGCCTACATGTTTGGTTGATATTTAGGTTGCTATTTGTGGTGACAAATTACAGAAATCTTAAGGTTTATTGGGTATTTTGCTACAAAAATTCTAAACATAGAAAAAAAATCCCGTAACTCCTTTTTGTGCTAATTTTTGGAGCTATAAAACTCAAGTTTTTTCTATGTTCTTGTTTTGAAAGTGTTCCTTGATGATAGTATAACCATTGAGGAGTGATTTTTATTGTGATTCTTGAGTTTTTAGGTCGTTACAAATGTGGAAATTTTGATTTTTTTTTAGTTACGAGGTTGCACCTCAAGTGTTTGATATTTTGCTTGAGTGAGCTTTTCATTTGAAATTATGGCTAAAACTTTCATGAACACTTCTATAATTGGTTAGCTATTGTTTTCAAGTATCTTGGGGACATTGATTGTCCAATTGAACCCATTATAGTTGTTGAAGTTTTGCTCACATGTCCAATAATTGTCCAAGACGTTCTAAGCATAATGAGGGAAGTACAATGCAAAATTTTTCAAAATGAGGGATGAGGAGAAAACAAGATTACATTTGCTCTACCTATTAGGACTATGGTTATAGTATATGTAATTGCCCAAGATTGAATGGTCAAGGAAGAAGTTTTGATTTGCAAAAAGGTAGTGTAATTCCTTGTGAGCATTGTAGTGGCTATAGGCACAAATCATTTGATTGTCATCGAAAGTCCTCTAAGAAGCAAAATGAGAATAATAAATTTGAGAAGCAAAGGGCTAGGCTTGAGACCAAAGTGGCCAAGAAAAATGTTGTAGATGTTGAGGAGTTAAGAATGGCAAGAAATGAAGAAAAAGTCGAGAAGGTTGAGGCAAAATGAATTGTATGACTTTGAGAATGAGGAGAAGCAAGAAAATAAGGCCAAGTTCCAAGGAATAGTCAAACAAAATGATGAAGTAGCACATGAAGAAGTTGAGAAAAATATTGATGACATTTATAAGGAGCTTAGTGATGATAAAGAAGATGAAGTGGATCAATTGAGTCTGGCAAATGGGGTGACTAAGGAGTTCTGCAATATTTTATTCTTTCTAGACGAAGAATCACATCCATTAGAAGTGATAGAGGAGAATGAGCAAAAAGAAGTTAAGCAAAAGAGTATGGAATTTGTTGAAGAGCTAAAGAATTCAAAAATTAAGGTGGAGAATGAGCAAATGCATGCTATGGATAAAGGTCCTAAAGGTGCTTCAAGTACCTATGAAGTGGGAGAAAGCTCATATCCATAAGAGGAGAAAAAGAAGAGTTGGCTAGAGGTGGTGCAAAAGCAAATGAAAATGAGTGAAACTAGTGATAATATGCCATCTAGTTCAACTTCACAAAAAGACACCAAATCTAGTGGAGAAATTAGAGTGGATGGAAGAAATGGGGATACATTTGAGAAACCATGTGCGTTAATTAGTGTTATGAGGGAAGTTGTTGAAGTTTGTGTGGTTGAAGGAAAAGAGGATTTACAAAGAGAAAATATTTTCTATTTAATGTGTCAAATCAAAGAGAAACCATGTAGCTTGATTATTGATGGAGGGAGTTGTAAAAATGTAATTAGTGCTACATTAGTGAAGAAATTGGGAATGCAGACCTTGAAATATCCCAAACCTTATAAGCTTCAATAGTTGAACAATTGTGGTGAAGTAAAGGTGAACAAACAAGTCATGGTTACAATTTTCATAGGGGAATATAAAGATGATGTGAGGTGTGATGTGTTTTCCATGCATGTTAGGTATATATTGTTAGGAAAACCTTGGCTATATGATAGAGAGGTAGTTCACCATGGAAAGAAAAACACTAACTCTTTGTACAATGATGGAAGGAAATTCACACTTTGTCCTATACCCCCAAGTGAGATTATCAAAGATCAAAATATTTTGAGGGAAGAAGATAAAAAGAAAAGAGAACAAAAAGAGAAGGAAAAGCAAGAAAGGGAAAACAAAAGCAAGAGAGAAGAGAAAATGAGAGGAGATCAAAAGACAAAAATGAGAGTTTAGAGCTCCAAATTCAAGCAAAAACAAGGAGGGAGAGAGAACAAATGAGGGGATGGAGATAAAGCAAGAGTGCCAACTTGGGTTTGGAGAGGTAAAAATAACAAGAGGGAGGAAAAAAAGTGAAGTAAGGTGAGAATGAATATTTGTGTTGAGAAGAGAGAAAATAAGGGAGTTTGTGAGAATCTAAAATCAAAAGTTTTACCTTCATACAAAATATCTTGTCTGAATTGTAATGCAAGTATTGATTCAAAGATAAATCATCTTTAAGAAGAGGAAAATGATAGGAATCAAATTGGGCATGAAGGCCATTTTCAAGAAGAGAGAAGAAGAATAGAACCACACTTCATGGCTCTATGGGTAAGAGAATTTTCAAGGCAACAAGTTCAACAAACCTAGGGCTAAGAAGATTGTGAAGAGATGGATAGTAAAGGAAGGGCCAAAGGAAGCACAACACAAGTAACAATCCTTGTGGAGGATCAAGCTAATCTTTAAACAATGATTGAAGGCTAAAAAAGTATCAAGAAGAGCTCAAGTCGAGCAACATTTCATTTGGAGGATCTAGGAAACACAGAGAAATAGAATAGAGGTCCAAAGAGTAAGTTTTGAAGGGCAACAAAATGGGGAACGGCAACTAGAACACACCTGGCGCCAAGTCCGGTAGCACACTTGGTGTCAGGTCCTCATTGAAGCCAAGTTTTGTTTTCCAGAACACACCTGGTGCCAGGTCCATTCGGGCTATGTCCTATTTTACTGAATTTTCTTGTTTTGTTTTATTTTATTTTGTTCCCAAATTAATTTTCACGATTTTTATTATGTCTTAACCTATTTTTAAGGCATGTAATAAGGCCTCAAAGCTTGTATTAAGGCCATTTAATAGTTAGGATTCATTTGCTAATTAGTTTAGGGCAAGGCATCTATATTTATATCATTATAACTCTTGTAAAGATAACTTTTGATATTTTGAATAGAGAAATCTTTTGTTCTCTCTAGAGAGAGTTCTTGAGGGTGATCCTCTTGGGTGTTTTTCAAATCAGTAAAGACTACTCTTTGACTTTAGTCCAACCTAAGAACCTAGTCTATGATCTTCTTAGGATAGATCATTATTCTTTCTAAAGTGGGTCTTAGATTCCTAGCCAATCTAGGGTTTTTTTAGGAGTTCATTTAGTTGCCTAAATCTTTCCATCCCAGTTTTCTTGATCCTTCTTGTGTTAGGGGTGTTTGGGTGTTGATTTAGTTAGCTTAGTTCATTAGATTTTTGGTCCTAAGAAGCTAGTTTACTTAAGGTTCTAGTCTTGAATTAGGTCTCTTGATATTGTGCTTCAAATCTGAAATTGGTGCTCCCCAAGATTGTATTAGAAAATTACCTCCAAGAGCATATCAAAGATATTCAAAGTTTGTGAAAAAAAAAAAGGAAAATGATTCTGCACCTACGGGTGAGCGTTGAGTACTCAGTAGGGGTAGGCTAGTGGTACTAGTCTTGGAGAGTTAGAGTGGGTCTTCTAGTAGGAAACCACCTCTAGAAGAGGAACTCTGCTTAAAGAGATGACAGTACTACTTAGTCAGGCTAGCACGAGCTAGCATGTTGGTCCATGTGAATTTTATTTTTTCTTATTAAACAATCGGTGTGTTGGGTGTAAAGATGGAGGAGTATATCACCCTAATGGGTGGATCACCCACTACCCAGTGCTGAATGATTACATTGGGACGCTATTATGATGTAATTAAGATATGGACTTCGTGTTATTATTGAATCATTTCTAATCCCTACTTTTTGAATCTATGGTATTGATGAGTAAATGACTATTGAGAATTGTTTTGAATATGAAGTACATTGTTTCACTCGATAACTGTTTATTGATGAAAGTTTACTTACAAACATATTTTGTGGTTTTGATAAACTTGCATACACGAAATGTTTAATGTGACATTCACACACACGGGACTTACTAAGACGCCAATCTCACACTATTTTATATCATGATTTCAGGGGAGTGTTTTTATTGAGCAGGTTGGAAGAATAAGAGCTGGAATTTTATTTTATTCTGTTTTAGCTTTGTATTTCTTTTGAGAGACGATTGTTAGTTTTGAATTTCAGACTTATATAAGTTTTGATTTTGGATGTAATAAGGTTATATCTTTATTTTATTTTGCTATTTTTTTCCTTTTGTACCTCGTTATAAAAACCCTTAGTCCTTTAGACGGGGCGACATCCCCGCCCTTTTTGGGTACATAGGTAGCAGAGTGTTACAATGCGGGCCTGCACTAGCCCCTCACGAGCTTGAGCACTAATCCCGCATGGGATTGCTCAAGCCCTGCGCGGGCTTGGGAATTGCAACAATTGCCGTGTTTCAATTGCTATAATATATATATTTTTTCTTTTTTTGGGAAACAATTTCCAGATTCCTTCTGTTTCCTTCCCCTCCCCCCCCGCCCCGCCCCTTCTACTTTTCGTTGAACCTTTTAGCTAATAGTTTTTACCCTTTATTTTGCTAAACTTTTTAGTGACAAAAAAAAAAAAAAACCCGAAACCCTTTTCGCTAATTTTTTTTTTCCCAAGAACAATTTTCTGCAGGATTTTGTAAATCTTTTAATTGAAACCAATTTCAGTAATTTTGGAATCAAACCCATAATTTAGTGAAAAAATGTGTTTTCTTTTTTCTTTACAGAACAAACATTTTGTTCATCCAAAACCCACTCAAATCAACATTCCGGAAATTAAAATTATGTAAAACAATTTTCACGAACCCGGTAATCAAATTTAATTTGAAATATTTCAAAATAATAATAAAATCCCTAAAACACATACGAAATAGCTCTGATACCACTGTTAGATTTTAATCATTCAAACTAATTTACACACAATGGAAAAATAAAATGAAATCGATGCAATAGGATCACTTGTATATAATTAAACGGGTTAGGAGAGGAAAGAAAATCTTGTTACCTTGAAATTACAACTTTTAAAATTTTGCCTTTGTGCGCGAAACCCTTCCATGAATTGTTTGAGTCATGAGCTACCAAAATTCTGTTGGATTGTATGCCCTCTTAGACTAGGTTTCTGATGTAAAATCGAATATTTTAATAGAAGAATTTATTTTCAGAAATTTTTTGTGAATTTACTTTTTGTTTGTGCACAATTTTCGTTTAGAACAGACCCATTGTGTTAAAATAAGTGGTCCATGTGAATGGTGGTCTTTCACAGTAAGGTATGGATCACGGGTTATTTAAACACATAAACTTTTGTTCTTAACCTATTGATGAGACTGAGAATCTCATTATGTTTAGATTATTATGTTATGAATTCCAAATGGGGAATGGCTTACCTTTAGCCAGTGAGTAGTCCACTCACTTCATGACATAAGCGTATTTCGAATACGTACGACAGGACCTGTAGTAGTGGTTTCTAAAAGTACTATATGATAGAAACCTAGACTACTACCGCTACAGCATGGACTAGTACTCTACGACTTGAGTATGAGTTGGTGGTCTGGCGAAGCTGGAAGCATATACTTTGATTTGCTATAGTTGATGTTCTATCGTAGGGCCAATATACTTGCATGTTGGGTATGTGTGATTAGTTAGTTAAGACAGACTTGTATAAGATAGTTTCTGCACTATATCGCCCCTTGTGGTTGTCCGAATGGTCTAAAATGTCCAAGGCCCTGGGAAACATAACTCGGATGTTTGCTTTAGGGTAACTCCCTTGGAAAGCGGAAACACTCCAGGAAGTCGTGGATCGTTGGACTAGAAGCCTAAGGATGGTAGATGTCATTTAGAGCGGTGTTAGTACACTTCTTCCCCTCTAAAGGTACGGCGACGTGTAGAGGGGTATTTTAGTCATTTCACCTGTAGGTCGGAGACTTTGCTAACGCAGCATTGTCCTTGGGGTCAATATTTCCTTATGGTGATATTAGGAAATATTTAAAATGCAAAATACAGCTATTTTTATGGCAAGGGTATTTTGGTCATTTTAGCAGCCAAGGCGGTGTGTCTTTTGGTCTCCAGTATAGACCGTGAGTCCTAATTAAATACGGGCTAAAGAATTGATCTTAAATTAAATGAAATTTATTTTATTTAAGTAGCCTGATTTAATTATTGGGCTAGAATAAAATAAAGGTCCATGGAGAGAGAGAATTAATTAAATTAGTTTGGTGGGTTAATTAATTATTCAGGGCTTTAGCCCAGTTTGAATAATTAAAGATTAACCTGGGACTAAACTAATATAGGCTTAATTAATTGGACTGGTTTATTTGGGCTGAAAAATTAATTATTTATTAATTGGGCCATTTATTTGGTTTTAGTTAGAATAGTTAATTAAGTCCAAAAATGTTAAACTAAGAGTCCAATAGCCCAATCATGTTTAACCTAGGGTTTTATTTAGGTTAAATAGGAGAAAAGAAAATAACGTTGTTTTCCAGTGCTTCCTCTCTGTGAAAAAATACCAGACGTTTTTTCCTCTCCCTCTCCAGAAAATATTCTTTGGCCCCAAGGTTGTTTCACCAAAACGATATTAGGTAGGCCATATAATGGAAGATCGAAAGCTAGGCATTCATCTACATGCAAAGACGAAGTAGAAGGCTTGCAGGAATTGCACCAGAAGTTTCCACGAGCGTGCCTATCCCAGTTCCACATATTCCAATTCAGCCGATTTTGAGAACAAGAAGAAGAGGTAATG
Organism: Voacanga thouarsii; assembly: GCA_026120185.1. Classification (NCBI taxonomy): domain Eukaryota; kingdom Viridiplantae; phylum Streptophyta; class Magnoliopsida; order Gentianales; family Apocynaceae; genus Voacanga; species Voacanga thouarsii. The sequence goes on along the minus strand of JANUWF010001883.1, from coordinate 937,849 downwards.
AGAAAATATTTTTCCCCCTTTTTCTTCTTCACGCAGGAGTGCTGCATTTTTGTTGTTCCATGGCTGTGTTTTTGGCTATGTTTCGCTTGCAATTTTATCCTCAATTGCTATAAGTGCATGAAGATATTTGCACATATAGGAAGCTTGTATGCTAGTTAATAAAATCAGACAGTTATGTGTGAATAATTGTGATCCTTCGCTGGTATTTTGGTATGGATAGATGGCTTGTTAAACCTCTCAGATTGAGGTATAGCCTTTTGTAATTCACTATTTTTCCAAGAATAAATCGTGTAAACCCAACTTTAATGGGTATAGGCGGTTGTTGGTTTTTGGTTTTATTGATTTTGGGTTGAAATCGGAGGTAAAAAGAAAGCAAAAACCATCACAGAAGAGAAACACTAAAGAAAAAACGCAAAAAGAATCGCACTAGAATTTTGATGCAGAAGGTACTGTTCATCGGCTCTGCTCGGTGAGCCGAGCCGCTAGCAGTCCATGTTCCTGGAGCAAGCAAGGCGGCTTGGCTCAGTGCTACCCGGCTCGGTTGTGCGGTGAAATTGAATTGCAAATTGCAATTCAATTGCAATCTACAAATCGGCAATTGCGCGCGGGTCATGGAGCAATACGCGGGTAGGCACCGGGGTGAGTCGCGGGCTTGGATGGTCCATGAGGCGAACGTTCCAGTGCAGCAGGTGTTGTGAACCGCTGACCAGATTGGTTTTGTTCCTGTGCGGCGGGTGCAGTGAACCAATGGGAAAATTTTTTTTTCTCCCTTGTAATTTTCTTGCATTTTCTTTTTGTTTTGGGGTCCATATCAGGCGAAATTAATATTTTTGCAATATTTATATTCTTGGAATATATTTGCATGAAAAATATTAGTAAGGGATTTTAAGATTAAACAAGATATTAATTAATTAATGTGTTTAATTTTATTATTTGGGAACTTAGGTTTAAAAAATAGAAAAGCATGAAAACGTTTACTATTTTCTAGCATGCTATTTTTTATGTACATATGTGCGCTTTTTCTCAAAGACCAAAGTCTTTGAGAACACTTTTGACAAGAAAAATATTTTTCTTCAAAAATTAAATGGTTATTTTAATTTGTACAAAAATTAATCCTTGAATACTTTCTCAAATGATTTAATCCTTGACATAGAAAATATATTGGATTTAGATATTTTTGTAAATTAAAATGGAGAGCCATTTTGTTTTGTTTTGGACTAGAAAAATGATTTTGTCAAATAAACTTGAGACCAAAGTCTCTAGAAAGTTTTAATTGAAAATTTTTTGAAATCATTAAGTTTTAACTTAAATAAAATTATCTCTCAAAGGATATAAGCCTTGACATAGAGATTTTAATGGACTTGGATATTTTATTTTTGAGTTAAGAAAAACTTAATGGAAATTTCAAAAGGATATTTTTTCAGAAAACCTTTATTTTAAAAGACTAAGTGGGAGAGGGGTTCCAACGGCCCCATGGCTTCCATCACAGTCCTCATTAGAGATCGTGGGTTCCCTCGCGTCACCCTAGGAGTGAAACCGTATAGGATAGGGATATCACAAGGATCTAGATCTAATGGAAGGATGTAATTAATAACCCGGGGGCGCGTACTATGATTGGCCAGCCCACGTTGGATGTCATAGTGCGAGGTATGTCCATAGGAAATGAGAGGAAACGACCATCCCACGATGGAGTTATCCTCTAGATCATTACCTAGAAGGGAAATAAATTTGTGATGATTAATACACTTAGCTTAGGAAATTTTCAATCTTCCCAAGAAGCTATGTCAGTTTTCCTAAGAGCCGAATAATTTTTAGTACACAAATTTTATTTTATTTTCACAAACTAAATTCTTTCTTTTATTTTTCAATTTTCAGAAATGGTGGGAGGTTCTTTTAGTCCATTGGCCATTATTCTCAGGGAGAAAAAGTTAACGGGTTCAAACTATGTGAACTGGAAAAGGAACCTGGACATAATACTCACAGCTGAGGAGTATAAGTATGTCATTTACGAGACCTGCCATATTATCAGGGAAGGTTCCACCGCTGAAGAGCGAGAGGCTGAAAATGCGTGGAAGAAGGTTGACGAAATGGCACGTTGCTATATGTTAGCCTCCATGTCCAATGTGCTCCAGTCAAAACACGAGCACATGGCTTCTGCATATGACATCAGTCAATCATTGGCTACTATGTTCGCAAACAAGAGCCGACCCGCAACGCAGGAGGCTCTTCGAACTATTGTTAACACTAAGATGGCTGATGGAGCATCAGTCTGAGAGCATATGCTCAAGATGATTGCTGCTTTCGAGGAGGCAGAAATCTTAGGGGCTGTCATTTACCCCAAGAGCCAAGTGGACATGGTTCTCGAATCTCTACCGGGCTCCTTCACTCAGTTCAAGTTAAACTATAACATGAACAAATTGAACATGAGTTTAACTGAACTGATAAAGGAACTCCAGATGGCGAAGAAGGTCTTGAAGCCGCAGTCGAAGGCCATGAATGCTAAGGCTTCTTCCTCAAGAACTGGGCCTAAACCCAGAAAGTTCATGAGGAAAAAAGGGAAATGCAGTAGCCCAGCTTAAGACCCAGCCCAAGAACAAACCAAAGGGCAAGTGCTTCAAGTGTGGTAAGAAGGGACACTGGAAAAAAGAGTGTCCAGATCTTCAGGCCAAGAAAAACCCCACAGGTAATGTTTACTATCTAGAGTCCATATCAATGGTAGGATCAACTTCCACTTGGATTGTTGATTCAGGAGCCACTGATCATATCTGTAACTCCTTGCAGGGGTTTAGGAAGATAAGAAGACTCAAGAAGGGCGAACATGGGCTTCGAGTGGGTAATGGAGCACAAGTTTGGGCCCTTGCAGTGAGAGAGCTGGATCTCATTTTTTATTGTAATAAAATAGTGGTTTTAAAGGATATTTTATATGTACCTGGTTTTCGTCAGAATTTGATTTCAGTTGCAAAACTTATTAATCAAGGATATTCTGTATCTTTCCATTCTGGTATTTCTATCAGTAGAGATGGAGAAATTTTATGTACTGGGCACATAAAATGATTCATACATTTGGCATCTAAGGTTGGGTCATATTAACTCAACCAGGATTCAGAGGCTAATCCATGATGGGCCTTTGGGCTTATTGAGATTGGAAAGTTGGGCTCAGTGTGAATCCTGCCTGATAGGAAAGATGACCAAAAGGTCATTTACACCAAAGGTGGATAGAGCCAAGGAGGTGTTGAGTCTTGTTCACACTGATGTGTGTGGTCCGTTGTCTACACTAGCTAGAGGAGGTTTTGAGTACTTCCTCACTTTCACTTTCCTACGCTTCGGCTGTGGGAAGTCTCATGTACGCCATGCTGTGTACTAGGCCAGATATCAGCTTTGCAGTGGGCTTAGTTAGCAGATATCAGTCAAACCCAGGGAAGGTTCATTGGCAAGCTCTAAAGCATATTCTCAAGTACCTCATGGGAACGAGAGATTATATGCTGGTTTACTGGGCTGATGATATGGTTCCTACAGGATACACAGACTCAGACTTCCAGGCAGATAAGGATGAGAGAAAATCCTTTAGTGGATATGTCTTCACCTTGTCTGGAGGAGTATTAAGCAGTCTTGTATTGCTGACTCAACCATGGAAGCTGAGTATGTTGCAGCTTCGGAGGCGTCCAAGGAAGCAGTTTGGCTCCGGAAGTTCCTTTTAGAACTTGGAGTCCTACCACATATGGACAGGCCGATTGTGATGTATTGCGACAACACTAGAGTAGTATCGCAATCTAAGGATCTCGGAACCACAAGAAGGGGAAACACATCGAGAGAAAGTACTACCTGATCCGGGATTTCATCCACAGACGGGAAGTCGTGGTGGAACATATTGCCTCAAAAAATAATATAGCAGATCCATTCACCAAGCCTTTGGCTGAGAGAGTCTTCAAGAGACACTTAGACGCCATAGGGGTAGGCACCTATGGACTTACCTAGTCTTAGAGTGCAAGTGGGAGATTGTTGGATTATATGCCCTCTTAGACTAGGTTTCTGATGTAAAATTGAATATTTTAATAAAATAATTTATTTTCAGAAATTGTTTGTGAATTTACTTTTTGTTTGTGCACAATTTTCGTTTAGAACAGACCCATTGTGTTTAAATAAGTGGTCCATGTGAATGGTGGTCTTTCACAGTAAGGTATGGATCACGGGTTATTTAAACACATAAACTTTTGTTCTAAACCTATTGATGAGACTGGGAATCTCATCATGTTTAGGTTATTATATTATGAATTCCAAATGGGGAATGGCTTACCTTTAGCCAGTGAGTAGTCCTTGACATAGAAAATATATTGGATTTAGATATTTTTGTAAATTAAAATGGAGAGCCATTTTGTTTTGTTTTGGACTAGAAAAATGATTTTGTCAAATAAACTTGAGACCAAAGTCTCTAGAAAGTTTTAATTGGAAAATTTTTGAAATCATTAAGTTTTAACTTAAATAAAATTAGTCCATGAAAAAATCTCTCAAATGATATAAGCCTTGACATAGAGATTTTAATGGACTTGGATATTTTATTTTTGAGTTAAGAAAAACTTAATGGAAATTTCAAAAAGATATTTTTCTAGAAAACCTTTATTTTAAAAGACTAAGTGGGAGAGGGGTTCCAACGGCCACATGGCTTCCATCACAGTCCTCATTAGAGATCGTGGGTTCCCTCGCGTCACCCTAGGAGTGAAACCGTATAGGATAGGGATATCACAAGGATCTAGATCTAATGGAAGGATGTAATTAATAACCCGGGGGCGCGTACTATGATTGGCCAGCCCACGTTGGATGTCATAGTGCGAGGTATGTCCATAGGAAATGAGAGGAAACGACCATCCCACGATGGAGTTATCCTCTAGATCATTACCTAGAAGGGAAATAAATTTATGGTGATTAATACACTTAGCTTAGGAAATTTTTAATCTTCCCAAGAAGCTATGTCAGTTTTCCTAAGAGCCAAATAATTTTTAGTGCACAAATTTTATTTTATTTTCACAAACTAAATTCTTTCTTTTATTTTTCAATTTTCAGAAATGGTGGGAGGTTCTTTTAGTCCATTGGCCATTATTCTCAGGGAGAATAAGTTAACGGGTCTAAACTATGTGAACTGGAAAAGGAACCTGGACATAATACTCACAGTTGAGGAGTATAAGTATGTCCTTTACGAGACCTGCCCTATTATCGGGGAAGGTTCCACCGCTGAAGAGCGAGAGGCTGAAAATGCGTGGAAGAAGGCTGACGAAATGGCACGTTGCTATATGTTAGACTCCATGTCCAATGTGCTCCAGTCAAAATACGAGCACATAGCTTCTGCATATGACATCAGTCAATCATTGGCTACTATGTTCGCAAACAAGAGCTGGCCCGCAAGGCAGGAGGCTCTTCGAACTATTGTTAACACTAAGATGGCTGAGGGAGCATCAGTCCGAGAGCATATGCTCAAGATGATTACTGCTCTCGACGAGGCAGAAATCTTAGGGGCTGTCAATTACCCCGAGAGCCAAGTGGACATGGTTCTCGAATCTCTACCGGGCTCCATCACTCAGTTCAAGTTAAACTATAACATGAACAAATTGAACATGAGTTTAACTGAACTAATGAAGGAACTCCAGATGGCGGAGAAGGTCATGAAGCCGTAGTCAAAGGCCATGATTGCTAAGGCTTCTTCCTCAAGAACTGGACCTAAACCCAGAAAGTTCAAGAGGAAGAAGGGAAATGCAGTAGCCCAGCCTAAGACGCAACCCAAGGACAAACCAAAGGGCAAGTGCTTCAAGTGTGGTAAGAAGGGACACTGGAAAAAAGAGTGACCAGATCTTCTGGCCAAGAAAAACCCCACAGGTAATGTTTACTATCTAGAGTCCATATCAATGGTAGGATCAACTTCCACTTGGATTGTTGATTCAGGAGCCACTGATCATATCTATAACTCCTTGCAGGGGTTTAGGAAGATAAGAAGACTCAAGAAGGGCGAACATGGGCTTCGAGTGGGTAATGGAGCACAAGTCTGGGCCCTTGCAGTAGGAGAGCTGGATCTCATTTTTTATTGTAATAAAATAGTGGTTTTAAAGGATATTTTATATGTACCTGGTTTTCGTCAGAATTTGATTTCAGTTGCGAAACTTATTAATCAAGGATGTTCTATATCTTTCCATTCTGGTATTTCTATCAGTAGAGATGGAGAAATTTTATGTACTGGGCACATGTATGGTAATCTGTTCTTTTTAAACCCTATTAACAACCAATCAAATAACGCTCAATCTAAACCTTTAACTAAGAAGAGAAAGACCAATATCAATAAGTCATACCTTTGGCATCTAAGGTTGGGTCATATTAACTCAACCAGGATTCAGAGGCTAATCCATGATGGGCCTTTGGGCTTATTGAGATTGGAAAGTTAGCCTCAGTGTGAATCCTGCCTGATGGGAAAGATGACCAAAAGGTCATTTACACCAAAGGCGGATAGAGCCAATGAGGTGTTGAGTCTTGTTCACACTGATGTGTGTGGTCCGTTGTCTACACTAGCTAGAGGAGGTTTTGAGTACTTCATCACTTTCACAGATGATTGTACGAGGTATGGTAATATTTACCTAGTGGGATGCAAAGCTGACTCTTTTGACAAGTTCAAGAAGTTTAAGGCTGAAGTGGAGCATCGGACAGGTAAATTAATCAAAACCTTACGATCGGATCGTGGTGGAGAGTACCTCCTAGGTGAATTCAAGGAGTACATTGTACATCATAGGATAGTATCCCAGTTCTCTGCATCGGGAACACCCCAAGAGAACGGAGTAGATGAGAGAAGGAACAGGACATTGATGGAAATGGTCCGAAGCATGATGTCTCATGCTACTCTTCCAGTGTCCTTTTGGGGATATGCCCTGAAGATAGCGGCATATATTCTAAACTTGGTGCCTTTCAAGTCAGTACCTAGGACTCCCTATGAGATGTGGACTGGGCGTAAGCCAAGTCTGAATTATCTCAGGATTTGGGGTTGTCTAACTTATGTACTGGTCAATGGAGACAAGTTGGAACCAAGATCAGAATTATGCTATTTTGTTGGCTATCCAAAAGGGACAAAAGGAGGTTACTTTTATCATCCTAAGGAGCATAAGGTGCTAGTCAGTACCAATGCTATATACTTAGAAGATGATCAAAGCACTTCCACTAAAGGTTCTACGTTTTGGATTGTATGCCCTCTTAGACTAGGTTTCTGATGCAAAATCGAATATTATAATGAAAGAATTTATTTTCAGAAATTATTTGTGAATTTACTTTTTTTTTGTGCACGATTTTCGTTTGGAACAGACCCATTGTGTTTAAATAAGTGATCCATGTGAATGGTGGTCTTTCACAGTAAGGTATGGATCACGGGTTATTTAACACATAAACATTTGTTCTTAACCTATTGATGAGACTGGGAACCTCATCATGTTTAGGTTATTATGTTATGAATTCCAAATGGGGAATGGCTTACCTTTAGCCAGTGGGTAGTCCACTCACTTCATGACATAAGCGTATTTCGAATACGTAGAACAGGACCTATAGTAGTGGTTTCTAAAAGTACTATATGGTAGAAACCTAGACTACTACCGCTACAGTGTGGACTAGTACTCTACGACTTGAGTGTGAGTTGGTGGTCTGGCGAAGCTGGAAGCATATACTTTGATTTGCTGTAGTTGAGGTTCTATCGTAGGGCCAATATACTTGCATATTGGGTATGTGTGACTAGTTAGTTAAGACAGGCTTATACAAGATAGTTTCTGCACTATATCGCCCCTTGTGGTTGTCCGAATGGTCTAAATTATCCAGGGCCCTGGGAAACATGACTTGGATGTTTGCTTTAGGGTAGCTCCCTTGGAAAGCGGAAACACTCCAAGAAGTCGTGGATTGTTGGACTAGAAGCCTAAGGATGGTAGATGTCATTTAGAGGGGTATTAGTACACTTCTTCCTCTCTAAATGTACGGCGATGTGTAGAGGGGTATTTTAGTCATTTCACCTATAGGTCGAAGACTTTGCTAACACAGCATTGTCCTTGGGGTCAATATTTCCTTATGGTGATATTAGGAAATATTTAAAATGCAAAATACAGCTATTTTTATGGCAAGGGTATTTTGGTCAGTTTAGTAGCCAAGGTGGTGTGTCTTTTGGTCCCCAGTATAGACCGTGAGTCCTAATTAAATATGGGCTAAAGAATTGATCTTAAATTAAATGGAATTTATTTTATTTAAGTAGCCTGATTTAATTATTGGGCTAGAATAAAATAAAGGTCCATGGAGAGAGAGAATTAATTAAATTGGTTTGGTGGGTTAATTAATTATTCAGGGCTTTGGCCCAGTTTGAATAATTAAAGATTAACTTGGGAATAAACTAATATAGGCTTAATTAATTGGACTAGTTTATTTGTGCTGGAAAAATTAATTATTTGTTAATTGGGCCAATTATTTGGTTTTAGTTAGAATAATTAATTAAGCCCAAAAGGTTAAACTAAGAGTCCAATGGCCCAATCCAGTTTAACCTAGGGTTTTATTTAGGTTAAACAGGAGATAAGGAAGGGACGGTATTTTTCCCCCGTGTGCTTCCTCTCCGTGAAAAATACCAGACGTTTTTTCCTCCCTCTCCAGAAAATATTCTTTAGCCCCTAAGTTGTTCACTAAAGGAGATTAGGCAGGCCATATACTGGAAGATCGAAAGCTAGGCGTTCGTCTACATGCAAAGACGAAGTAGAAGGCTTGCAGGGATTGCACTAGGGGCTTCTACGATCGTGCCTACCCCAGTTCTGTATATTCCAGTTCAGCCGAGTGTGAGATCAACAAGAAGTGGTAAATGAAAATATTTTTTTTTTCCTCCCTTTTTCTTCTTCACGTAGGTGTGCTGCGTTTTTGTTGTTCACGTGGCTGTTTTTTTGGCTATGTTTGGCTTGCGATTTTATCTTCAATTGGTATCAGAGCATGAAGATATTTGCACAAATAGGAAGCCTGTATGCTAGTTAATAAAATCGGACAGTTATGTGTGATTAACTGTGATCCTTCGCTGGTTTTTTGGTATGGATAGATGGCTTGTTAAACCTCTCGGATGGAGGTATAGGTGAGATGTAATTCACTGTTTTTTTGAGAATAAATCGTGTAAACCCAATTTTAAAGGGTATAGGCGGTTGTTGGTTTTTGGTTTTATTGATTTTGGTTGAAATCAGAAGGCAAAAGCAAGTAAATCCATCGCAGAAAAAAAAACCAGAAGAAAACGCAGCAGAAGAAAATCGCACTGGAAAATTGAAGCAGACGGCACTGTTCATCGGCTCGGCTCGCCAAGCCGAGCGCCAACGACGTACGTATGCCGGAACAAGGAGGACGGCTCGGCTTCGTGGCTTACCGGCTCGACTGCATCGGATGGAATTGAATTGCAAATTTGCAATTCAATTCGTGCAATCCGGAAGTCTTCTCACGGGTCAGCACCGGGGCGGGTCGGTCCATGATGCGGTTGTTCCGGTGCGGCGGGTGTTGTGGACCGATGACTAGAATTGTTTTGTTCCTGTGCGGCGGGTGCAATGAACCAATGGGAAATTTTTTTTCCCCTTGTAATTTTCTTGCATTTTCTTTTTTGTTTTGGGGTCCATACCAGGCGAAGTTAATATTTTTACAATATTTAATATTCTTGGAATATATTTGCATGAAAAATATTAGTAAGGGATTTTAGGATTAAACAAGATCATTAATTAATTAATTAATGTGTTTAATTCTATTATTTGGGCACTTAGGTTTAAAAAATAGAAAAGCATGAAAGCGTTTATTGTTTTCTAGCATGCTATTTTTTTATGTGCCTATGTGTGTTTTTTCTCAAAGACCAAAGTCTTTGGTAACCTTTTGTTTTGGCAAGGAAAAATATTTTTCTTTAAAAACTAAATGGTTATTTTAATTGGTACAAAAATTAATCCTTAAATATTTTCTCAAAGGATTTAATCCTTGACATAGAAAATATATTGGATTTAGATATTTTTGTAAATTAAAATGGAGAGCCATTTTGTTTTGTTTTGGACTAGAAAAATGATTTTGTCAAATAAACTTGAGACCAAAGTCTTTAGAAAGTTTTAAGTGGAAATTTTTTAAATCATTAAGTTTTAACTTAAATAAAATTAGTCCATGGAGGAAATCTCTCAAAGGATATAAGCCTTGATATAGAGATTTTATTAGACTTAGATATTTTATTTTTGAGTTAAGGAAAAACTTAATGGAAATTTCAAAAGGATATTTTCCAGAAAACCTTTATTTTAAAAGACTAAGTGGGATAGGGGTTCCAACGGCCCCACGGCTTCTATCACGGTCCTCATTAGAGATCGTGGATCCTCTCGCGTCACCCTGGGAGTGAACCCGTATAGGATGGGGATACCACAAGGATCTAGATCTAATGGAAGGATGTAATTAATAACCCGGGGCACGTACTATGATCGGCCAGCCCACGTTGGAGGTTATAGTGCGAGGTATGTCCATAGGAAATGAGAGGAAACGGCCATCTCACGATGGAGTTATTCTCTAGACCATTACCTAGAAGGGAAATTAATTTGTGGTGGTTAATACACTTAGCTTAGGAAACTGTTAATCTTCCCAAGAAGCTATGTCAGTTTTCCTAAGAGCCAAATTATTTTCAGTGCACAAATTTCATTTTGTTTTCACAAACTAATTTCTTTCTTTTATTTTCGATTTTCAGAAATGGTGGGAGGTTCTTTTAGTCCATTGGCCATTATTCTCAGGGAGAATAAGTTAACGGGTCTAAACTATGTGGATCGGAAAAGGAACACTGGACATAATACTCACAGTCGAGGAGTATAAGTATGTCCTTTACGAAACCTGCCCTGTTATCGGGGAAGGTTCCACCGCTGAAGAGCGAGAGGCTGAAAAGGCATGGAAGAAAGCTGACGAAATGGCGCGTTGCTATATGTTAGCTTCCATGTCTAATGTGCTCTAGTCAAAACACGAGCACATGGCTTCTGCATATGACATAAGTCAATCGTTGGCAACTATGTTCGCGGACAAGAGCCGGCCCGTAAGGCAGGAGGCTCTTCGAACAATTGTAAACACTAAGATGGCTGAGAGAGCATCAGTCTGAGAGCATTTGCTCAAGATGATTGCTGCTTTCGAGGAGGCATAAATCTTAGGGGCTGTCATTGACCCCGAGAGCCAAGTGGACATGGTTCTCGAATCTCTACCGGGATCTTTCACTCAGTTCAAGTTAAACTATAACATGAACAAGTTGAACATGAGTTTGACTGAACTGATGAAGGAGCTCCAGATGGCACAGAAGGTCATGAAGCCGCAGTCTAAGGCCATGATTGCTAAGGCCTCTTCTTCAAGAACTGGGCCTAAGCCCAGAAAGTTCAAGAAGAAGAAGGGGAATGCAGCAGCCCAGCCCAAGAACCAGCCCAAGGACAAACCAAAGGGCAAGTGCTTCAAGTGTGGAAAGAAGGGACACTGGAAAAAAGAGTGTCCAGATCTTCAGGTCAAGAAAAATCCCACAGGTAATGTTTACGATCTAGAGTCCATATCAATGGTAGGATCAACTTCCACTTGGATTGTTGATTTAGGAGCCACTGATCATATCTGTAACTCCTTGCAGGGGTTTAGGAAGATAAGAAGACTCAAGAAGGGCGAACCTGGGCTTCGAGTGGGTAATGGAGCACAAGTCTGGGCCCTTGCAGTGGGAGAGTGGATCTTATTTTTGATTGTAATAAGATAGTGGTTTTAAAAGACATTTTATATGTACCTGGTTTTCGTCAGAATTTGATTTCAGTTGCAAAATTTATTAATCAAGGATATTCTGTAGCTTTCCATTCTGGTATTTCTATTAGTAGAGATGAAGAAATTTTATGCACTGGGCACATGTATGGAAATTTGTTCTTTTTAAACCCTATTAACAACCAATCAAATAACGCTTTGTCTGAACCTTTGACTAAGAAGAGAAAGATCAATATCAATGATTCGTACCTTTGGCATCTCAGGTTGGGTCATATTAACTCAACCAGGATTCAGAGGCTAATCCTTGATGGGCCTTTGGGCTCATTGAGATTGGAAAGTTGGCCTCAGTGTGAATCCTGCCTGATGGGAAAAATGACCAAAAGGTCTTTTACACCAAAGGCGGATAGAGCCAAGGACGTGTTGAGTCTTGTTCACACTGATGTGTGCGGTCCATTGTCTACACCAGCTAGGGGAGGCTTTAAGTACTTCATCACGTTCATAGATGATTGTACGAGGTATGGTTACATTTACCTGATGAGACACAAGTCTGACTCTTTTGACAAGTTCAAAGAGTTTAAGGCTGAAGTGGAGCGTCGGACAGGTAAATTAGTCAAAACCTTACGATCGGATCGTGGTGGAGAGTACCTCCTAGGTGAATTTGAGGACTACATGGTACATCATGGGATAGTATCCCAGCTCTCTGCGCCGGGAACCCCCCAGCAGAACGGAGTAGCTGAGAGAAAGAACAGGACGTTGATGGAAATGGTCCAAAGCATGATGTCTCATGCTACTCTTCCAGTATCCTTCTGGGGATATGCCTTGGAAATAGCGGCATATATTCTGAACTTGGTGCCTTCCAAGTCAGTACCTAGGACTCCTTATGAGATGTGGACTGGGCGTAAGCCAAGTCTGAATTATCTCAGGATTTGGGGGTGTCCAGCTTATGTACTGATCAAGGGAGACAAGTTGGAACCAATATCAGAATTATGCTATTTTGTTGGGTATCCAAAAGGAACAAAAGGAGGCTACTTTTATCATCCTAAGGAGCAGAATGTACTAGTCAGTACCAATGCTAGATATTTGGAAGATGATCAATGTACTTCCACTAAAGGTTCAACGAGGTTGGAACTTCAGGAGAAGTTATCTATGGAATCAACTTCTTCTAACCCGATTTTGAAACAAGAAAAGGCACAGCCTCAAGAGCCTGTGCAAATGGAGCCTCGTCGTAGTGGAAGAGTGTCTAGGGTTATGGATAGATGGACTGGAGAAGCTTTTGAGCTGGACTCCGACCATCAGGAACAAGACCCCACTAGATACGAGGAGGCTATTGCTGATGCTGATGCAAATCTGTGGCATGAAGCAATGAAAGCCGAGATTGAGTCTATGTACCTCAATCAGGTTTGAGATCTTGTAGCTTCACCTGAAGGGATAAAACCCATTGGGTGCAAGTGGGTATACAAGAGAAAGAGAGGAGCAGATGGGAAGGTGGAAACCTTCAAAGCTAGGCTTGTGGCGAAAGGGTATACTCAGAAAGAGGGTATCGACTATGAGGAAACTTTTTCCCCGGTAGCCATATTGCCTCAAAAAATAATCTAGCAGATCCATTCACCAAGCCTTTGGCTGAGAGAGTCTTTAAGAGACACTTAGACGCCATAGGGGTAGGCACCTATGGACTTACCTAGTCTTAGAGTGCAAGTGGGAGATTGTTGGATTATATGCCCTCTTAGACTAGGTTTCTGATGTAAAATTGAATATTTTAATAAAATAATTTATTTTCAGAAATTGTTTGTGAATTTACTTTTTGTTTGTGCACAATTTTCGTTTGAAACAGACCCATTGTGTTTAAATAAGTGGTCCATGTGAATGGTGGTCTTTCACAGTAAGGTATGGATCACGGGTTATTTAAACACATAAACTTTTATTCTTAACCTATTGATGAGACTGGGAATCTCATCATGTTTAGGTTATTATGTTATGAATTCCAAATGGAAAATGGCTTACCTTTAGCCAGTGAGTAGTCCACTCACTTCATGACATAAGCGTATTTCGAATACGTAGGACAAGACCTATAGTAGTGGTTTCTAAAAGTACTATATGATAGAAACCTAGACTACTACCGCTACAGTGTGGACTAATACTCTACGACTTGAGTATGAGTTGGTGGTCTGGCGAAGCTGGAAGCATATACTTTGATTTGCTATAGTTGAGGTTCTATCGTAGGGCCAATATACTTGCATGTTGGGTATGTGTGATTAGTTAGTTAAGACAGACTTGTATAAGATAGTTTCTGCACTATATCGCCCCTTGTGGTTGTCCGAATAGTCTAAAATGTCCAGGGCCCTGGGAAACATGACTCGGATGTTTGCTTTAGGGTAGCTCCCTTGAAAAGTGGAAACACTCCAAGAAGTCGTGGATCATTGGACTAGAAGCCTAAGGATGGTATATGTCATTTAGAGGGGTGTTAGTACACTTCTTCCCCTCTAAATGTACGGCGACGTGTAGAGGGGTATTTTAGTCATTTCACCTATAGGTCGGAGACTTTGCTAACGCAGCATTGTCCTTGGGGTCAATATTTCCTTATGGTGATATTAGGAAATATTTAAAATGTAAAATACAGCTATTTTTATGGCAATGGTATTTTGGTCATTTTAGTAGCCAAGGCGGTGTGTCTTTTGGTCCCCAGTATAGACCGTAAGTCCTAATTAAATACGGGCTAAAGAATTGATCTTAAATTAAATTAAATTTATTTTATTTAAGTAGCCTGATTTAATTATTGGGCTAGAATAAAATAAAGGTGCATGGAGAGAGAGAATTAATTAAATTAGTTTGGTAGGTTAATTAATTATTCAGGGCTTTGGCCTAGTTTAAATAATTAAAGATTAACCTGGGACTAAACTAATCTAGGCTTAATTAACTGGACTAGTTTATTTGGGCTGGAAAATTAATTATTTATTAATTGGGCCATTTATTTAGTTTTAGTTAGAATAATTAATTAAGCCCAAAAAGGTTAAGCTAAGAGTCTAATGGCCCAATCCTGTTTAACCTAGGGTTTTATTTAGGTTAAACAGGAGAAAAGAAAATAACGTTGTTTTCCAGTGCTTCCTCTCTGTGAAAAAATACCAGACGTTTTTTCCTCTCCCTCTCTAGAAAATATTCTTTGGCCCCTAGGTTGTTTCACCAAAACGATATTAGGTAGGCCATATAATGGAAGATCGAAAGGTAGGCGTTCGTCTACATGCAAAGATGAAGTAGTAGGCTTGCAGGAATTGGACCAGAAGTTTCCACGAGCGTGCCTACCTCAGTTCCGCATATTCCAGTTCAGCCGATTTTGAGAACAAGAAGAAGAGGTAATGAGAAAATATTCCCCCCCCCCCCTTTTCTTCTTCACGCAGGAGTGCTGCATTTTTTGTTGTTCCTTGGTTGTCTTTTTGGCTATGTTTCTCTTGCAATTTTATCTTCAAATTCCAAGTGTAAGAATTTCTTTAATATAGTCCAAACGAAGAATATACTCAAATAGTCACCAAAAATCTATGCTAGTAGGTTTTAATTGGGTGGCTCAGGATTAATTAAGAAGAGAAGAAGAGGAAAACTATTTTCCCAAGAAGAGAAAATCTATGAATATTTTTTCTCTTTTAGGGTGGTAAAATTTTTTCAGAATAGCAGATATTTATATATATATATATATATATATGTATGTATGTATACGTATTCTGGGAACCAAATCCTAAACCTTTTAGGAAGATATTAACATAGCTTTTCCTTTATGGTCTTCGAGTTTTTGCAAATTGTGATTAAGCCCTAAAACTATAACAAGATTATAGTTTGACTATAAAGCTTTTAGCAATTGCAATCTTGACTCCTATAATTATAACCAACTTATAATTAGTCCATAATATTATTTTTTTTCTCACAAAACAACCTTATAATATTATCAAATAATATCTTGAGTACTAATTCCTCTAGTGTGTGTGACCTATTAGGTTTTCTAGTCTATTAGTAGCTAATATGAATTATTTCTTCATAGTGTTATTAATAATCCTTTTAATATTTAGATAATTCTAATTGGGATTAATTTATTAATTCTCTAATTAATGAATTCATATTTAGAAAATTATGAGCGGTATTTAGTAATACATCATGACCACCCAAAAGTCTAGAAAGTCAAGTGGTTTGATGTGAACCTTTCAATAACGAAATGTCAGTGCATTAAACTCCTTTCATCATACAATATGTGATTCGGTTTGAACTCCTTCTAAAATATTAATTAATTCTATCCTGAATATTCTAGTACTTGTTCCCAAAATCTATTACTCAACATATATATCAATTAGAGCTATTTCCAACACATAGTCCCCTTGGCCAAGGACCTCTTGAGTAATGATTCCTACAAGTGGCCGTGAGATATATTCTCCAACTATTAGGAGTAGTGAATTCTTTCTGGACCCTCTCAACTACTTTTGTTTACTGTATATTGTACCCAATATTCATCCTATAGGCAGTCATGTAGGGACTTCAAAATTTGGAATCAAAGTACATGGTAAGGTCTAAATTAGTCATTTATTTTCTAGTTATTTGAGGCCATTTTGTGATACATTTTGGGCAATAACTGGTCATATTCTTTCACATTTGAGATTTTACCCTTAAAAAGCTATTTTGTGCATTATTTCAGATTTTAGGGGTAAAATACGGCAAAATCATCGCTAAACAGACTAGAGGCAGCGCTGGCCACGTGCTGCTGGAATGCACTTCGAGGCGATGAAAAATCGATGAAACAGGGGCTGAATAGAACACAGCTGGCACCAGTTGGGAGCCCAAAGGCGGCACCGACTACAACTTAGAAGAACTTGGCACGAAAATTGAGAAAAATTGGCAAACGGACAGAGAGACAGAATACAACCGGCGCCGGCCCTAGGCAGGACAGGCAGCACCGGCTGTGCACTGGTGCAGAGGCGATGCCTCGATTTTCATGAGTGTTTTTGGCAATTTTCAGAGTTTTGGTATTTTCCTACTTCTATTCGGATAGAAACCCTAGAGGGACAAATTTAGGCACTCCTAAAGCCTATAAATAGAAGGAAAACACAAGTCAAAAGGATGAATTCAAGGAGTAAAACACAAAATCACTCAAAATCAAGGAGGAATTCATCAAATCAAGGAGGATTATACAAGAAAGTCTAGGAAGGAAGAAGAAGGAGGCTTGTCTATGAGGACTTTCTTTTAACTTTGTTTTCTTTTCTTGAACAATGATGTATTAATTGCTTTATTGTAATTTGACATTGTTTCGGTATTCATGATTTTTAGAGTTACATTGATCTTTTGATTAATTGATTGTTATTCTTGGTATTTAATTACTTGTGCTGATTACGAGATTAATTTGTTATTTTTTTCTATTAACTTGCTTGAAAAATGGGTTAATTGCTAAGAACTGAGTAATTAAAAGTTAATTGATGTCTACCAGGAAATGGATTCATTAGTTAATTTCATGTTTTAAATTTGCCAGGATATGGGGATTTAATTAAAGATTGTGTTTAATGCATCTTTTGGGTGAATTAGTTGAGACAAGATATATGATGCTAATTTGTCTAGAAGATAGTGATTTCATGGCTTGGAAAAGAAGTGAATCTATCTTAATCCTTCATGTTGCCAAGAAAATGATTAGTTATGATAATGATTGGGTACTTTAAGGTCATGTTTGTCAAAATAATGCTTTGAGTTACAAAATTCTCCATCCTAGACGTGTATATATTCTTTTATTTTATTTTATTTTCTTTTTTATTCTTTTTCACTTTATTGAGTCGGTTAAACAATGAAAGAAAAGTGATTACTGCATACTTGTTCCTTGAGGATCGATACTCATTTTAAACCCTGTGCTATACTTAATGATGAGTACGCTTGCTCATGTGTAATTTGGGGTTAACATTTTAATTTAAACTTGATTGGGAATGTGCTTATTTTTATATGATTTTTTATACCCAAATTCGTACACATCAGTACAATGCTCAGCAAACAAAGTACCTTGAAGATCTCAAATCTAAGGATACTTACACATTTGCTATAATGAGATTCTATGACTGGTATTAAATAGTTATCCATGTGATTATCTTATAATTAGGTCATCCAATATACTTGTTCACGTAACAAGCATCCACGTGTTAACTTTGAGTATCACAATACTCACGAATGCAAGAACCATTGCTTGATCAAATCAAGAATTCTAACACATTCTAGTCTTGGCACATTAATGCTGGTCTATCTCATTAATACTATAACTAGAGATAATTTAATCACAAACACTATCCAGTGTACTAGAAACCTTATATCATGATCTCTATCATGATTTTCTTAACATAATATTATACTTGGGACTTTATCTAATAGTTATATACACATGAAAGTAAAAACAAAGCAAACTACAAGATAGAGAATGCATTTTATTCAATAAATATACAATATATAGTATACAAGTGATTACCTCTAAGGCACAACACTAACAGCCCTAAAGGCAAATGGTTTTAATGAGGGGAGGATGGTGGATACCTATGTGTTACACAAGCTTAGGTAGTTACAAACCATTCCTCTAGCCTCCCTAATCATCTCCTACATGAGAGATATAGTCTATTCTACCCCATACCTCCAATGCATTTACCTTCCCTCTTGTCACCAAGATTCTACAGCACTTTTATGTGTTAACAGAGGATAAGATGATTGTTACTAATGATGCCAATGATATAGCTACGGATAGGATGTTAGTTAACTGTGGTTATAGCTAAGATGAATATGCTAAGAGATAGCTAACTCCTAATGAGTTCAGAGAAAGGACTGGCCAGAGACAACAGCATCCACCTCAGCAGTAATCCTCACATGCAGAGTCCTCCAAAGCTCAGAGGCCCAATATTAGATTACCTGCATCTACTGTTGATTTTCAAGCTAATGTTTGTGCGCACTTTGCCATGCTTACCAACAGCATGCGCACACTCCAAGACACAGTGCCACAACAGGGTCAGATTATTGCATGATAGTAATATATGATGGGTCAGACGATGGGGCTACTAGAGAAATAAGGTCAAATGTCTGATGGCTACAAAGAGCAACTAAAGATGATCCAGATTAAGCTTAGAAATGTGGTAGCTAAGTTAGATACTCTTAGGTATCAGCAGTCCTCTTCAGATGGTTTCCTTTACACTATGTAGGATATATTTAAAAATTATGCTTATTTGGGACCCAATGTACCTGAGCAGAGTAGACATGAAGGCCAAGGCCTTATTAGGGATAGGATTTATTTTGTCTTTATGGATATGTTCATTTAGTACTTTGTTTTGATTCTATTTTATTCCATTTCAGACTTATTTAGCATTTTATTACTATTTGAATGACTATAGATACTATCTTTCTTGGATATTGATCTTTTTCTCTTCCTATGTAACATTTGAGCTTTTATTCACTTGGGAAGTATTCCTTTAATTCTTTCTTCCTTATTATTTTTATTCCCATTGCATATATTCACATTGCATATTTTGGTAGCCCATGAGGATATTGTCCAGAAGTATGGGAGAGAGATTAAAGTGTATTCCATGCAAGATTATCTGTGGATTGAAATAATTAATTTTTTAAATTGAAGCTAAAGGTTTTCGATTTTTGGCATATAATGATGATCTTTTTTGAATTACTATTCTTTTTCTCTTGACTTGAGAACTTAGAATGAATTTGTTTTGACTGGATATTCTTAGGTAAATGTGTATATTTGATGTGATATGGACTAGATCTTGAGAATTTGACTTAACCTTGTGTATGTTTTAGTAAGCATGGTGACATTTTATTTCTTAGTCATTGATGAGAAACTTGCGATGAAATTTTCAATTATTTATATTATAAGATCTTTTACCTAGTCCTAACTCTTGGTATAAGTAAATGTGAATTGGGGAAAGAAAATGAGTGATTTAAGCAAGGTAATGTAAAAGTTGAAAATCATTCATTTTATCTATTTAGGCATTTGCATTACCTTGCTCTGAAAGAAAATGAGAATCCTATTAGGGAAATGTAAAGTTTGAAGATATTTATTATTCATCTCTAATAAGCATTTACATTGCCTTGCAAAAGTGAGTTTATTGACCAATCTTCTTGAAAGGGCGAAAAAATATCTATATTTTTAAAGTTATTTGGGGTTATTTTGTGACATTTTTTATTCAATAACTAGCCAATTCGATTCCTATTTGATATTTTGGATGTGGAAAATGTTTTTAATAATTTTGTGCAGAAATTAAAGAAATTTGAGTAAAAATGACAGATTTCCAATTATGACCCAATGCCAGCCCAAAGTAGAACAACCAGTGCTGGCCCTACTTTGGAAAAATGGGGGGAAAATAGACGAAAGTATAGAAAATTGTAGTGTTCCAGAATAGAACCAGTGCCGGCCCAGATCGGGTGAGCAGGCACTGGCTCAAGTCCAGTTTAGAGGCAGTTTAACTCTTTTTTTTTTTTTTTTTTTTTGTATGTGGACTTGGAAAGTACCAAAGAGATCTTTTGGTCTTCAACTTGTACTCGGCCTAGGATTTCCCTAGAGCACTTTTTAGCAACCAAGAGGCCTATATAAATGAGAGAAGCCGATGGAAAGCATATGAATTCAAAGATAAAAACTGAAATCATTCTTTAGAAGAACAATTTATCATTTAAGGAGCTTTGTTTCAAAAGAGTGTTCAAGGGAGGAAGAAGATGGATTGTCTATGAGTTCTTTCTAACACCTTTGTATTCTTTTTCTATGAACAATGATGAGATCAATATTTTTATTATATTTAGATATAATCTTGGATTTGTGATATTGAATTAATTTAGTCTTTGGTTTGATTAATTACTATTCTTAGTATTTGATTACTTGCTTTAGTGATGAATTAATAAGATTGGACCATTCTTCTAATTAACTTGAGAAAGAGGTTAGGAGATTGTTTAATTGCTCAGTTCTAAGTTGATTTTCTTAACTAACTCGAGAGAGAGGTTAAGTTTAGAATTTCAATAATCAAAGGTTGTTGATTTCACCTAGAGATAGGGTAATTATTGGATTTCATGTCTTTATCGCCTAGAGATAGAGATAATTATCAAGGACTTATGTTCTATGCATTTTTTAGTTGTGTTAGACAGGCAGAGATGTCCATTGAATTAACTAAAAGATAGTGAAACTATAACTCGAGAAAGTATGGATTCTATATTAATCTTTCATTATGTCAAGATAATAATTAATTGTGATAATTGCTAAATGATTCATTAGCATGTCTTTAAGAGTATCCATTACATGTTTTACTCTCCTAGAGTTGTATATATTTTTATCTTTATTTTACCTTTATTCTTTATCACTTTATTTGGTTGGTTAGAAAATGACTGAAAATAACTAATGGTAGTTGTTCCTTGAAAATCAATACTCATTAATTCCCTATACTATGCTTAATGATGGGTATACTTGCTCATATGTATAATTTGAGAATTAATTCTTCAATTAAAACATGATAAGGATGTGTAACACCCCACTACCTTGCCCATTAGGGCCGGAAATGTCGCCCCGTCCATAGGATAAGGGGTCTTTATAACTAGTTCACATAAAATAAAATAAAAGAAATACTTCAAAATTAAACTTATTACAACCCAACAATACATGAGCAAATTGAAAAATAATTGTCTACTACAATCTCTCGAAAGCAATACATAACAAAAATTATAGAAAGTCTTCAAAATCATAAGCAACAATCTGGCAAATGACCTTCACAGTAGGATCGTCCTGAAAACATGGTATAAAAGGTGGTGAGATAAAAATCTCAGTAAGCCCGTGTGTGCTTTGAGTGTTTCAGGTAAAACAGTTCATGTTTGCAAGTTGTAAAAGTTTCATAAGAGAAAGTGCTGGCAAACGTTAAATAAATGCTAAAAATGAAGAGTGGTGTTTTACTTTCCAAACATACATGTGCACAATAAATACAACCACTCAAAAGAGGTAGCCATGGCATCACACGTTGGGCCCCATGACATTATAACAATCAAAATGCCACACGTTGAGCATACTGACACAAGGTAGGTGTACGGCCTACTGGGTGAGATTCTCCTCCATCTCTACACCCCAAACTTACCGATTGTCCACTTCGGAAACACGCAGTCCACTTGACTGAACTTGCTAGCTCGGATCGGCATGACCTACTAGACTGGCATCCTATTCGGGATGGACTCACCCCTCAGAGGTGGCTACCTACTGGGTGACTTATCCTAACCCTTCAATGACTAGTCCTAGTAGTCTACCCCTATTGAGTACTCAACGTTGCTTGTCCCACTTGGGAGAAAATTGATCATACAATGATTTACTTGGAAATAGCAATTAAGGTTTCTAAAATTCTTGCCAAAGTTAGGTTTTAACAAGAGTTTATCATTTTTGTGTAAAACCTCTTATTTAATTTCAAATGGTTTACTTGACTGAATTAAAAATGGAAAAACTACCCTTAATTGCCTTTACAAAATGAATGTTCATACACATTGAATTAAAAAGGGAAAAACTGCCCTTCAAATGACTCCATGCAGGAGCTTACCTTATCTTTTGCTCTTCTTGAACTAAAAAATCCTCCAAGGTCAACCTAACCCTGCCTAGGGTAAACACAAGGCATAAGGTTACATTCGGATTACATCTGCCTTACATAAATAATTCTTAGTTCGACTAGTTACAACCATGCCTAACTATGACCATAATGTCTTAAGCTTTAATACTAGTTGATAGAGCATTTTATAAAATAAATCTAGTTAAAATAACTAGAGGTTCTAAAATAATTACTAATAAGTTACAGTTTCAAATAATAAATTTTGAGTATTACTGCTAATAAATAAACTAGAGCCAAATACTGAATAATACTAAGTCCTAAATAATATTGGTAAATGGTAATATTTAAATAGTATTATTATAAATAAATAATAAATTACACTTAATTTTTAATTAATAATTAATAAATAAGTTTTAATATAAATAATTTTTATGGATATAGGTAAAAGTTTTAACTATGATCTACAAAGTCATTAATTAATTCTAATATTTTATTCATTACTATTATTTATATTTAAATATTTCTTTTTTAAAATAAAATATTTTATTTATTATTATATATTTATATATATTTTTTAATAAAAATATTATTTATTTGACTAATAAAATATTAATATTTTAATAAATATTCTACTCCAAATCTTCCTAGAAATTTCGAATTTCATAAAAAAAATATAGTAGTAAAAGTAATAAAATTTGTTAATAAAAATAACCTAGGATTAACAAGAAAATAATCTTTCACCATGATTTTCCTATTGCTAGACAAGATTCATGAACACATTCCCAAACATCAACTAATAGGTTAATCCATTCATGAACATATTCTTGAATTAACACATACTATCTCATGGCTAATTTCCTACTAGGCATATTCATCATTCACGGCTTCAATGGAAATAAGAACATAAAAGCCTAATCACATTTGGTGTCATAACATCTAACATGCTTCAAATATCCATAAATCTCATTAAACATGATGAACATACATTGATTCAAAAGAAAAATCCATAAAACTTAATCATACATATTAACCCTTATATCCTAACGCCATCCCCTTCATCCACATACATATACTCAGTCCCACAATCATATTCAATCTTCGTATCAACATCTAAGAGACATAATTTCAAAAATAAAAAGGAGGATTTAAGAAGAAATACTTATCAGTCGATCACTTGATGAAGACTAAAGAAGGTCCACGCGTTTGAGAGTCTTGATGTCCAGAAAATAGCCATGATTGGCCAACATCATTTCGGCCGAGAGAGAGAAAGAGAGAGAGAGAGAGAGAGAGAGAGAGAGAGCATTAAAATGGAACATAAAAAATTGAATAGAAAAGGAAGAACAAGAAGGTTATTCTTGTTTTACCTTCTTGATGTTCTTGAGACATTCAAGGGAAAAGCTGATTTTGATCCGTTCAAAAATTCTAGTTTGTGTGATTTTGTGTTATAAAGACCAAAAATGAAGTCTGGGGGTTAAGTATGAGTGATTTTGAGCAATTGAGAGTGATTGGAAGTGTTTAGGATAGGTTTAGGCTTGAAGATGTGTAGTGTGTATTCTTGGTGTTTTGAGAGAGTTTGAGAGGAAAATGCTTGCGAAATTCTGGAATGTTGTTGGCCGAATGGCCTAGAGTAGATAGGAGTTCCGGTTTTCAGCTATAGGGAGAGAGGGTGATCAGTTTTTTTTTTTTTTTTGAAATTCAAATGGAGGAAAATGAGGAGTTGTTTGAGGTTGAAGATTAGCTAATGGTGATTGATCATGGAAGGCTTCTTTGCTCTTCAATGGTGTTGGCTGAACAAGCTAGTCTTGCTGAAATGAATGGAGGCTGTTCAGGTTATATGGCTAGTCAAAATTCAGTCTATAATGGCAGAGAAAATTCTGGTTTGTTCACTTGATACAAGAGTGTTTTAATGAAACAAAAATTTTGAAATTATTTTAAAGTTCAAATGAATTTTGGATAGAGTAATCTTAGGAGCATTTTAAGGTGTGATTATGGAGTCCAAACACTCAAGGTAAGTGTAGAGGTTAATGGTGTTCAGCCCATAGCTGAACAAGGTCCAATTTTCTGAGGTTTGAATGGTGTTTTTCGGCCTTGGCATTGAGAGACCAAGCTGGAAAATTTTCTGGTTTCAACTGCTCAAGAATGCTTGTAAAATTGATGTGAGGAGAGAATGTCTGGAGGGAGACCTTATAGTATTAGACATTAAAGATTATGATTTAATATTGGGGCTGGATTGATTAGCCAAGCATGGGGCAAGAGTAGACTATAAGCATAAGTTGGTCCAATTCGTTAGATCGGGTTGTGATGTATTAGAGTTCGATGGCAAGAAGGTAAAGGAGTTAAAGTATTTGATAGTGGGGGCTAAGGCTTGGAAATTGTTGAAGCAAGGATGTTAAGGGTACCTGGCTTTCGTGATAAACAAGCCGAAGGACCAGTGCATTCTAGAGGACACCGAAGTAGTGAAGGATTTTCCCGACGTGTTCCCAGTAGAACTTGATTCTTTACCTCCCAGCCGAGATGTAGGATTTCTAAATTAATTAAACAGATTAAACGCAGCGGAAAATAGTAATAAATCCAAGCCATGGATCACGGGTTTGCAGTAGAAATGGGAAAAAGAGAAGATCACGCTTATTACCTCTTGAAGCCAGAATTTAAATTTTTCTTGTTCCAAGAACGCAAGCACGATCTAGATCACAAAACCGGTTCACAGCAGCTCAACTGAAGTCCAAGAAAGAACTCCCTCTAATGATAATCCACACAAGGTCAAATGCTCACAATCTCACAATTCTATGCTAGTAGAATTTAGGAGGCTAGGGTTTGATTAATAAGAAAGAGACGGCTAGGGTTTGATCAAGAGAGAGGCAGAGAAACGGTTTCTCTGTTATTGCATGAATAGTCTGTATCTCTTACCCTAAGGAAACTGTTTCCTTATATTTATAGATTTATAATTACCATAAATTGTAACTTAGTCCTTCAACGTCCAATTGTCAACAAATTGGTCCTTGATGTTTACTTAATTATAATTAGGTCCCATGAATTATAACAAACTTATAATTCACCTATAAATATATTCCCTTCTCTTAATTAACCCCACAATATTATCAAATAATATATTTGAGCATTCAAACATTTATTGTGTGTGACCCATTAGGTTTCCTGGTCTTATTGGTAGCATAATATGAATTAATTCTAACAATATTAGAATTAATAATCCTTAATAAAATAAAGGATTAAATTTATTAATTCTCTAATTAATAAATACATATTTAGCATATCAAGAGCGACATCTAACAATTACTCTTGACCACCCAAAAGTCCAGAAAGTCAAGTGGCTTGACATGAACCTTTCAATAGCAAATTATCAGTGCAATAAACTCCTTTCACTATATAATATCTCATTCAGTCTAGAGCATGGAATTAGTGCCAACTCCCTCCAGAATATTATTAATTCTGGCCCGAATATTTTAGTACTTGTTCAAGAAATCCATTACTCGATATGTGTATCAATTGGAACCATTTCCATCACATAGTCGCCTTGGCCAAGGACTTCATGAGTAATGATTTCTACAAGTGGCCTTGAGATATACTCTCCTACTATTTGGAGTGGTGAATCCTTTATTAACTTTCTCAACTACTTTCATTTACTTTACGTTGTACCCAATATCCATCCCATAGGCAGTCCTAGATAAGACTCCAAAGATTAGAATCAAAGTACAACACTCATTAAACAAAGTACTTTGCAGATCTCAAGTCTAAGGATACTTGCACACTTGCTATAATGAGATTCTATCACTAGTACTAAATAGTTATCCAAGTGATTATCTCGTAGCTAGGTCATCCAATGAACTTGTTCCAAAACAAGCATCCACACATTAATCCTGAGTATCCCAATACTTACGGATATGAGAACCACCGCTTGATCCAATCAAGAGATATAACATGTGCCAGTCTTGGCGTATTAATAATGTCCCATCTTATTAATACTATGACTGGGGATTATTTAAGTACAAACACTACATAGTGTAGTAGGAATCTCACATCATGATCTCTATCATGATTTCCTTAACACTGTGTTGTACTAGGGACTTTATCTAACGGTTTGTACACATGTTTAGATATAACAATCAAACTGAAAGATAAAGACTGCCTCTTATTAATTTAATATGCAATATACATGACACAAGTGATTGCCTCTAGAGCACAACACTAACACGAGAGGTGGAATTCACCATTGACTTAGTTCCGGGAGCGAAACTAGTATCGCGGACCTTGTATCGGATGGCACCGACGGAAGTAAAAGAGTTAAAGGTATAGTTAGAGGAGTTAGTAAGTCAAGGCTGCATCAGACCTAGCACGTCGTCCTGGGGAACATCTGTGCTATTTGTGAAGAAGAAGGACGGGACTTTAAGGCTATACATCAACTATCGAGGTTTGAACAACTTGACGATTAAGAACAAGTATCCCCTATCACTGATTGATGAGCTGTTCGATCAGTTGCAAAGATCCAATTGCTACTCCAAGCTGGATCTGAGGCAAGGGTACTACCAAGTGCGGATAAAAGAGGAGGATATCCCCAAGACGGCTTTCAACACCAGATATGGGGATTATGAGTTCGTGGTAATGCCATTCGGGGTGACTAATGCTACAGCAGTATTCATGGACCTGATGCACTGAGTGTTCCGACCATATCTAGACAAGTTCATGGTGGTCTTCATCGACGACATTTTGATTTACTCCAAGAGTTCGGAGGAGTATGCGGAGCATCTGAAGCTTGTATTGGAGAAGCTTCAAGAGCACAAGCTGTACACTAAGTTTAGCAAGTGCGAATTCTGGTTGGACAGTGTGGCATTCCTTGGCCATGTGGTGACCAAGGAAGGAATCAAGATAGACCCGGCAAAGGTCGAAGTGATGTCAGATTGGAAGCAGTCGGAGAATATCACCGAGACCCAAAGTTTCTTGGGACTGGCTGGTTACAACTGGAGGTTCATCAAAGGGTTCTCGACACTCGCATCGCTAATGACCTAACTTCTGAGGAAGGATGTTCCATTTGTGTGGAACGAGAAATGCGAGAAAAGTTTTCAAGAACCGAAGCGGAGGTTGATGACAGTGCTAGTATTGAGTCTGCCAGAGGAGGGTAAGCCTTACGTTCTATATACCGATGCCTCAAAGGAAGGATTGGGAGCAATGTTGATGCAAGATCGGAAGGTGATCGCTTACGCTTCTCGGAAGCTGAGACCTCATGAAGTCAACTATCCTACTCATGATCTGGAGCGTGTTCGCCCTGAAGAAATGGCAACACTACCTGTATAGAGTGAATATGAGGTGTTCACCGACCATAAGAGTCTAAAGTATATCTTCACTCAGAAGGATCTGAACTTGAGGCAGTGAAGATGGATGGAATTTCTAGAAGAATACCATTGTCTGATCAACTACCATCCTGGGAAGGCCAACATTGTGGTGGACACCTTGAGCAGGAAAGTTGGAATGGTCAGACTAAGGGTGCAGGAAATTCAAGCGGTTCAGGATGTGTTGGACAGAAGGGTGGAAGTGCAAGACCAAAGAATTGTCGTCAGCAATTTGAAGTTGGTACCAGATTTGAAGCTTGATTGATTGTGGACTTTGTTGATAATATTTTCTACACTAAAATACACACATCAGTTTTATATGCAGATAATATGGTTGAGTGGAATTTAGAATAGAGGGATAAAGGGTAGAACCCTTACACTCCTCAAAGTTGGTACCTCATCCATTGAACACATATGTTCTGGAAAAAACGGTAATAGTTGTAACCACATAATTCCAAGAGATAGATGAAACTCATAAGAATTTCGAGACCATGCTTCAAAATATGGAAAAATAAATTTGGTATCCAACTGATTTGGTGATAGAACCACAAGAGAAATAATTTTTAACTTCTATAGGGGCAGATAAACAGGAAGATTCAGCAGCAGTCACTTTGAAGTGTAGGAATAAGCTCACGATAGCAACAGATTTAACCCCGTGCCAGTTCAAAAAGGAGACCCGGTCAAGCTTTCACCTGAACTGGAAAATAGAACAAAACTAGCACTACCCCAAGTAACCAAATCGGTGCTAGTTCCTTACTAGATGCCAGTCGATGTGAAAAAAGTCACCAGTGTTAAACCATTAGTCCCTTACCCCACCAAGGCATGCAATGCCAGGAAAGATGAGCAATTTGGTAAATTCTTGAAAATCTTCAAACAGTTGCACATCAACATCCCAATCTGTGAAGCTTTGCTACACGTGCCTAAATATGTAAAATTCCTCAAAAGTATACTTGCAAACAAATGGAGATCAGAAGATCTATCCACTGTAGTTCCAAACTAGCGTGGATTATTGGATTAGAAGTCTCGGGATGGTAGTTGCATTTTAGAGAGGTGTTAGTACACTTCTTCCTCTCTAAATGCACGACGATGTGTAGAGGGGTATTTTGGTTATAACACCTATAGGTCGGAGACATTGCTAACCCAGCATTGTCCATGAGGTTAATATTTTCTTATGGAGATATTAGAAAATATTTAAAATATAAAATTAAACTATTTATATAATAGGAGAATTTTGGTTATTTTAGTAACTAAGGCGATATGTCTTTTTGGTTCTCGAAATAGCTGTAACACCCCGCTACCTACGTACCCCAAAAGAGGCAGGGAAGTTGCCTCGTCATTAGGACAAGGGACCTTTATAACTAGGTAATAGAAAATATAGAAGGAAATAACTTAATAACAGACTTATTACAATCCCAAAATAATACTTTTACAAGTCTTGAAATAAATATATGGTAACTAAAATCTCTAACAAATAAATGCATCATGATAAATCTTCTAAGCAACATAAGTAAATCAACCTTTCAAGCAGGATCAACATGAAGACATAATATAAAAGGTGTGAGAAATATTTCCTAGTAAGTCCTGTGTGTGCTCATACTATTTCAGGAAAAATAGTTCATTTATGCAAGTTTTGAACAAGTTGTAATAAAAAGTTTGCAAGTCCAAAAATTCATCTTTGAACACTGAGCGGTGTTTTATTAGCATTTATAAAGTAAAAATGCTCAACTTGAAAAGAAATAACTACTCTAATAAAATTGACTATAAAGTCATGCATCATGAATAGACATGGCACCACATTTTGTGCACCATGCCAATAGAACGGTCATGATGCCACACTTTGTGCATCATAACTAGAGAATGATCAAGATGCCGCACATTGTGCATGCTGATATAAGGTGGGTGTACGGCCCACTGGGTGAGATACTCCTCCATATCTACACCCAAACATACCGGTTGTCCACTCTAGAAATAAACAGTCCACCAGAACTATACCGCTAGCCCAGACCAGCCTAACCAACAAAAACTGTCGTCTTGTTTAGGTAGGGTTCACCCCTCAGAGGTGGTCTCCTACTGAGAGACTTACCTAATCCTTCAAAGAGTAGTCCTAGTAGTCTACCCTTATTGAGCACTCAACGTTATATTTATTCCACTTGGAAAATGTAAAATCAATGAAGAGCTTTCTTTGAAGTAGCAATTATGGTTTTCAAATAACTTTAGGTAAAATATTGTTTAAGGAAAATTTATTATTTTGCTTGAAAAATTGTTTGCTTGACAAAAATTATTTTATTTTAGAAGAAGGAATATATTGTCTATAATTGCATCTCAAGGTACATCTTCCATGACAATCAGTACATTCGACTTGTAGAAAAGCATTTGTTCACAAACATCTTTATGCAAGGACTTACCTGATCTCTTACTTTTCCGTGATGCAATAGCCTTCCAAGATAGTTCAAGGCAACCTAACCCCACCTGGGGTAAATACTGGGTATAAGTGTTGGAATATATGCCCTCTATACTAAATTATCTGATGTAATTATCAAATTTATTAATAAAAGAATTTATTCTCAAAATTTGTTTGTGAATTTACATTTTATTTGTGCACGATTTTTTTTTTTTTTTTGTTTGGAAAGGACCCATTATATTTAAGTAAATGATCCATGTGAATGATGGTCTTTCACAGTAAGGTATGGATCACGGGTTACTTTACACATAAATGTTTGTTCTTAACTGATTCATGAGAATGGGAATCTCATCATGTATAGGTTATTGTGTTATGAATTCCAAATGGAAAATGGCTTACCTTTAGCCAATGAGTAGTCCACTCACTTCATAGTATGAGTGTATGGGCTGTGATCCAGTGTGGCAGGTGCATGGACCCGATTGAAATTATTATTATTATTATTATGGTCCCATACCTAAGTTATTTTTATTGCAATAGTTAATATTCTTTGAATATTTTGCATAAAAAAATAGTAAAGGAAATTTGAGGATTAAACAAGATCATTAATTAATTAATGTGTTTAATTCTATTATTTGGACACTTAAGTTAAAAGAAAAGCATGAAAACATTTACAGTTTTCTAGCATGTTTCTTTCTTTTTGTACCCTATGTGCGCGTTTTCTCAAAGACCAAAGTCTTTAGGAATTTTTGACAGAGAAAAAAAAATATTTTTCTTAAATCAAATGGTTAACTTTAATTCGGACAAAAATTAATTCTTGGATATTTTCTCAAAGAATTTTATCCTTGAAATAGAAAATATATTGAATTTAGATATTTTTGTGAATTAAAATAGAAAACCATTTTGATTGAATTTTAACAAGAGAAATCGTGTTTGTCAAAAAAAAAAAAAAAAACTTGATATCAAAATCTCTTGAAAATTATATTGGAAATTTTTTGAAACTATTAAGTTTATTAACTTAAATAAAGTTAATCCATGAAAAAATTTCTCAAGGGGTATAAACCTTGACATAAAAATTTTTATGAGTTTAGATATTTTATTTTGAGTTAAAAGAAAACTTAATTGAAATTTTCAATGTATATTTTCCAAGAGAAACCCTTATTTTAAAATACTAAGTGGGAGAGGGGTTCCAACGACCTTACGGCTTCCATCACGATCCTCATTAGAGATCATGGGTCCCCTCGTGTCACCCTGGGAATGAACCCGCATAGGATGATGATACCATAAGGATCTAAAACTAATGGATAGATGTAATGAATAACCTAAGACATGTGCTATGATCGGCCAGCTCACGATGGAGGTTATAATGTGGGGAATGTCCATAGGAAATGAGAAGAAACGGTCATCCCACGATGGACTTATCTTTTAGATCATTACCTAGAAGGGAAATTAATTTGTGGTGGTTAATACACTTCGCTTAAAAAACTGTTAATCTTCCCAAGAAGCTATGTCAGTTTTTCTAAAGATCCAAATTAATCATATGAAAGATAATAGTGATAGAGTTAACTATTATCGGATTTAATATGAAGATAAAGTCACAAATTATTTTGTTTTTTCATAAACTACAATTTTATTTTATTTTCGATATTTTTGAAATGGTTGGTGGAGGTTATTTTAATCCTTTGGTCATTATTCTCTGTGAAAATAAGCTAACAGGACCAAACTATGTGGACTAGAAAAGGAACTTAGACGTAATACTCACTGATGAGGAGTATAAATATGTCCTTTTTGAAACCTATCATATTATTGGGGATAGTTCCACCACGGAGGAGCGTGAGGTTAAAAAAGTATGGAAGAAGGCCAATGAAATGGCTCGATGCTACATGTTGGCCTCCATGTCGAATGTGCTTCAGTCAAAACATAAACACATGGCCATTGCATACGATATTGGCCAATCATTAGCCACGATGTTCACTGATAAGAGTAGGCCCACAAGGCAGGAGGCTCTTTGGACTATCATAAAAACTAAGATGGCTGAGGGAGCATCAATCAGGGAGCATATGCTCAAAATGATTGCTACTTTCGAGGAAGCGGAGTCTTAGGGGCTATTATGGACCTCGAAAGCCAAGTGGACATAGTTCTTGAATCTCTGTCGGGCTCTTTTACTCAGTTTAAGTTGAACTACAACAAGAACAAATTGAACATGACTTTAACTGAGTTAATGAAATAGCTCCAGGTGGTGGAAAAGGCCATGAAGCCACAGTTTAAGGCTATGATTGCTAGGACTTTTTCTTCTAGAACTAGGCCTAAGCCCAAGAAGTTCAAGAAGAAGAAAGGAAATGCATAGGCCCAGCCCAAGAACCAGCCCAACAAGCCCAAAGGTAAATGCTTCAAATGCGGGCAGAAGGGACACTAGAAAAATGAGTGTCCAAAACTTCAGGCAAAAAAAAAAAAAACCCTACAGGTATTGTTCTCTATCTAGAGTTTATTTCAATGGTTGGATTAACTTCCACTTGGATTGTTGATTTTGGTGCCACTAATTATATCTGTAACTCCTTACAGGGGTTTAGCAAGATAACAAGACTCCAGAAGGGCGAGCATGCACTACGAGTAGGAAATGGAGCACGAGTATGGGCTTTTGCAGTGGGAGAGCTGGATCTTGTTTTTTATTGTAATAAAGCAGTTGTATTAAAGGATATTTTATATGTACTTAGTTTTAGACAGAATTTGATTTCAGTTGCAAAACTAATAAAGCATGGATATTCTGTTTCTTTCCATTCTAGTATTATTATCAGTAGAAATAGAGAAGTTTTATATACAGGGCACATGTATGGAAATTTATTCTTTTCAAATCCTACAAACAATCAAATAAATAATGCTCAATTTGAACATTTAAGTAAGAAAAGAAAGACCAATGTCAATGTCTCATATCTTTGGCATTTAACGTTAGGCCATATTAACTAAACTAGGATTCAGAGGTTAATCCATGATGGGCCCTTTGGCTCATTAAGATTAGAAAGTTGGCCTCAGTGTGAATCCTGCCTTATGGGAAAAATAACCAAAAGGTCGTTTACCCAAAAGGCTGATAAAGTCAAAGAGATATTGGGTCTTGTTTATACTGATGTGTGTGATCCTTTGTCTACTCAAGCTAGAGGGGGTTTTGAGTACTTGATTACTTTCACGAATGATTGTACAAGGTTTAGTTATGTCTACCTGATGAGGCACAAGTCTAACTCTTTTGACAAGTTCAAAGAGTTTAAGGCTGAAGTGGAGCGTCAGACAAGTAAACTAATCAAAACCTTACGATCGAATCGTAGTGGAGAATACTTCCTCAGTGAGTTTAAGGATTACATGATACATCATGAAATAGTATCCCAACTCTCTACACCGGGTACACCCCAGCAGAATAGAGTAGTTGAGAGAAGGAATAGGACATTAATGGAAATGGTTTGAAGCATGATGTCTCATGCTACTCTTTCGGTCTCTTTTTAGGGATATGCCTTGGAAACAGCAGCATACATTCTGAACTTAGTGCCTTCCAAGTTAGTACCTAAGACACCCTATGAGATATGAATTGAGTGTAAGCCAAGTCTAAATCATCTCAGAATATAGGGCTGTCCAGCTTATGTACTGATCAAGGGAGACAAGCTAGAACCAAGATCAAAATTATGCTACTTTGTTGGGTATCTAAAAGGGACAAAAGGTGGTTTCTTTTATCATCTCAAGAAGCAAAAAGTACTGGTAAGTACCAATGCTAGATACTTGGAGGATGATCAAAGTACTTCCACTAAAGGTTCAACAAGGTTAGAACTCGAGGAGAAGTTATCTTTGGAATTAACTTCTTCAGACCCGATTATGGAACAAGAAGAGGTACAGCCTCAAGAACCTATACAAATGGAGCTTCAATGTAGTGGGAGGATATCTAGAATTCCAGAAAGATGGATAGGAGAGGCTTTCAAGCTAGTCTCTGACCATTAGGAACAAGATCCCACTAGATACGAAGAAGCTATTGCTGATGCTGATGCAGATTTATGGCATGAAGCAATAAAAGCCGAGATTGAGTCTATGTACTTCAATCAGGTTTGGGATCTTGTGGCTTCACCTAAAGGGATAAAACCTATTGGGTGTAAGTGGTTATACAAGAAGAAGAAAGAAGCAGATGGGAAGGTGGAAACCTTCAAAGCTAGGCTTGTGGTGAAAAAGTATACTCAGAAAGAGGGAATAGATTATGCTGAAACCTTTTCCCTGGTGGCCATCCTTAAGTCCATCCGTATCCTCCTTACCATTGCATATCATTACAACTATGAGATATGAAAAATGGATGTCAATACACATTTCTTAATGGTCATCTTAACGAAGACATCTATATGTCCCAATCGGAAGGTTTTATTGCTAAAAGCTAGGAACATATGGTTTGTAAGCTTAAAAAGTCTATTTATGGACTTAAGCAGGCATCTAGAACATAGAACATTCGTTTTGACGAGACTATAAAGTCTTACGGTTTCATTCAAAACGAGGATGAACCATGCGTGTACAGAAAATTGGAAGGCATAAATGTGGTTTTTCTTGTCCTACATGTGGATGACATTCTACTCATTGGGAATGATGTAGGAACATTGTCATCTACTAAGGTTTAGCTGTCTAGTCAATTTAGTATGAAGGACTTGGGAGAAGCTAGTTATATTCTCGGGATTAAGCTTCTTAGAAATAGAAAGCAGAGGATGTTAGGATTATCCCAAGCGACATGCATTGATAAAATGCTGGCCAAGTTTAGCATAAACTCATGCAAAGGAACTATAATCCCTTGCAGACATGGGTTGTCTTTTTGTACTAAGGACTGTCCTAAGTCCCAAGAGGAAAAAGGCAAGATGAGTAGGATTCCCTATGTTTCGACTGTGGAAAGTTGATGCGTCCGGACTTGGGTATAAAAATCATACAAAAACTAAGCACATTCCCAATCAAGTTTAAATTAAAACGTTAAACCCAACTCACACATATGTGCAAGCGTACTCATCATTAACTAAGCATAGGATTCAAACGAGTGTCGATCCTCAAGGAACAAGTAGACATTAATTACCTTTCTTTCATTGTTTAACCAACTCAATAAAATAAAATCGAAATAAAATAAAACAAAAGAAAATAAAAAATATATATATACATGTCAAGGATGTAGATTTATGTAATTCAAACAATTGATTAGACAATCATGATCTTAAAGTACCCAACCTCTATCATAACTAATTATTTTCCTGGCATCATGAAGAATTAAAATAGACTCACTTCTTTCTCAATCCATGAATCTCTATCTTCTTGGTAATTTAGTATCACATACTCTGTCTCAACCAGTCTTATCCAAAAGATGTATTAAACACAATTCTTTGATTAAGTCCCATTCTCAGGCAAACTTAACCCATGAAATTAACCAATTGAATCCATATTCTGGCAAACATCAATTAACCTTTAATTACTCTATTCTTGCAATTAACCCCATTTTCAGGCAAGTTAAAAGGCAACAAATATGAAATCAATCAATTTAAACCATCAACCCTATTCTCAAGCAAGTTAACAGCACAATCAATTAATCTCACAATCAACCCAATTAATTAAATACCAAGAATAACAATCAGTTAAACAAAAGATCAAATAACTCTAAATACCATGAACGTCTAAACCAATGTCAAATTACAATAAAATAATTAAAACATCATTGTCAAGAAAAGAAAACAAAGTAAAAGAAAGCACTCATAAACAAGCCTTCTTCTTCTTCCTTTGAAGAACTTCTTGTACAACCCTTCTTGAATTGAAGAAATCCTCCTTGGATTAAGTGATTTTCTATGATGAAATAATGAATTCTCCCCTTTTCCCCTGTGTTTTTCATCTATTTATAGGCTTAAGAAGTACCTAAACTTATAGGTACAAAGTTCTTGGCCGAGTAGAAGTTGGAAGATACTAAAACACCTCAGGTTTCTAACAACGCATAGAAAAATCGTAGCACCGCCTCAAGGACAGAAAACAGCTGGCGCTGCCTTAGTCCTTCGGAGCCGACACCGCCTGTGTTCTGCTTCTCCACTTGTTCGCTGATTTTTCTCCAAATTTTGCACATAAGTTCCAAAATTCAGCCGGCGCCGGTTCCAGCCTTACAGCCGGCGCCGCCTCTGCTCTGTTTCGCGACGGTTTTGCTTCGTTTTACCCAAAAATCTGAAATAATGAAAAAAATACCTTTTCAAGGGTAAAATCTCAAATATGAAAGAATATAACTAGTTATTGCACAAAATGTCTTATAAAAGAGCCTCAAAGTATGACTAATTTAGCCCCTATCAAAAGTCTCATGTACACCATGTTGTACACTAGGCCAAATATTTGCTTTGCTATAGGCTTAGTTAGTAGATATCAGTCAAACCCTGGGGAGATTTATTGGTAAGCTATAAAGCGTATTCTTAAGTACCTTAATGGTACAAAAGATTATATGCTGAGTTATAGGACTGACGACTTTGTTCCTATTGGATACACAGACTCAGATTTTCAGGCAAATAAGGATGAGAGAAAATCCACTAATAGATATGTCTTCACCTTGTTTCAAAGAGCTGTTTCATGGAGAAGTATTAAGTAATCTTGTATTGCTGACTCAACCATAGAAGCTGAGTATATGGCAGCTTCAGAAGTGTCCAAGAAAGCAGTCTGGCTCTGGAAGTTCCTTTAAAAACTTAGAGTTAAGCCACATATAGACAGACCGATTGTGGTGTATTGCGACAACTCTAGAGTAGTCTAGCAATCCAAAGAACCCAGGAACCACAAAAAGGGGAGCACATTCAGAGGAAGTACCACCTAATCCATGATTTCATTCAAAGACGGGAAATCGTGATGGAATAGATAGCCTCATAGAACAACCTAGCAGATCCCTTCAACAAGCCTTTGGCTGAGAGAGTCTTCAAGAGACACTTAGACGCCATAGGGGTGGGCACCTACAGACTTTCTTAGTCTTAGAGTGCAAGTGGGAGATTGTTGGAATATATGTCCTCTAGATTAGATTATCTGATGTAATTATCGAATTTATTAATAAAAGAATTTGATATATGTAAGTTTTGAACAAGTCGTAATAAAAAGTCTGCAAGTCCAGAATTTCATCTTTGAACACTAAGTGGTGTTTTATCAGTATTTGTAAAGTAAAAATGCGACAACTTGTAATTAATTGGGTTGATTGTGAGATTAATTGATTGTGCTGTTAACTTGCTTGAGAATAACAATCAGTTAAACAAAAGATCAAATAACTCTAAATACCATGAACGTCTAAACCAATGTCAAATTACAATAAAATAATTAAAACATCATTGTCAAGAAAAGAAAACAAAGTAAAAGAAAGCACTCATAGACAAGCCTTCTTCTTCTTCCTTTGAAGAACTTCTTGTACAACCCTTCTTGAATTGAAGAAATCCTCCTTGGATTGAGTGATTTTCTATGATGATAATGAATTCTCCCCTTTTCCCCTGTGTTTTTCATCTATTTATAGGCTTAAGAAGTACCTAAACTTATAGGTACAAAGTTCTTGGCCGAGTAGAAGTTGGAAGATACTAAAACACCTCAGGTTTCTAACAACGCATAGAAAAATCGCAGCATCGCCTCAAGGACAGAACACAGCTGGCGCTGCCTTAGTCCTTCAGAGCCGACACCGCCTGTGTTCTGCTTCTCCACTTGTTCGCTGATTTTTCTCCAAATTTTGCACATAAGTTCCAAAATTCAGCCGGCGCCGGTTCCAGCCTTACAACCGGCGCCGCCTCTGCTCTGTTTCGCGACGGTTTTGCTTCGTTTTACCCAAAAATCTGAAATAATGAACAAAATACCTTTTCAAGGGTAAAATCTCAAATATGAAAGAATATAACTAGTTATTGCACAAAATGTCTTATAAAAGAGCCTCAAAGTATGACTAATTTAGCCCCTATCAAAAGTCTCATGTACACCATGTTGTACACTAGGCCAAATATTTGCTTTGCTATAGGCTTAGTTAGTAGATATCAGTCAAACCCTGGGGAGATTTATTGGTAAGCTATAAAGCGTATTCTTAAGTACCTTAATGGTACAAAAGATTATATGCTTGAGTTATAGGATCGACGACTTTGTTCCTATTGGATACACAGACTCAGATTTTCAGGCAAATAAGGATGAGAGAAAATCCACTAATAGATATGTCTTCACCTTATTTCAAAGAGCTGTTTCATGGAGAAGTATTAAGTAATCTTGTATTGCTGACTCAACCATAGAAGCTGAGTATATGGCGACTTCGAAGTGTCCAAGAAAGCAGTCTGGCTCTGGAAGTTCCTTTAAAAACTTGGAGTTAAGCCACATATAGACAGACCGATTGTGGTGTATTGCGACAACTCTAGAGTAGTCTAGCAATCCAAAGAACCCAGGAACCACAAAAAGGGGAGCACATTCAGAGGAAGTACCACCTAATCCATGATTTCATTCAAAGACGGGAAATCGTGATGGAATAGATAGCCTCATAGAACAACCTAGCAGATCCCTTCAACAAGCCTTTGGCTGAGAGAGTCTTCAAGAGACACTTAGACGCCATAGGGGTGGGCACCTACGGACTTTCTTAGTCTTAGAGTGCAAGTGGGAGATTGTTGGAATATATGTCCTCTAGATTAGATTATCTGATGTAATTATCGAATTTATTAATAAAAGAATTTGATATATGTAAGTTTTGAACAAGTCGTAATAAAAAGTCTGCAAGTCCAGAATTTCATCTTTGAACACTAAGTGGTGTTTTATCAGTATTTGTAAAGTAAAAATGCTCAACTTGAAAAAAAAAACCACTCTAATAAAGTTGACTATTAAGTTATGCATCATGAATAACATGGCACCACACTTTGTACACCATGTCAAGAGAATGGTCAAGATGCCACACTTTGTGCATCATGACTAGAGAATGATCAGGATACCACACTTTGTGCATGCTGATACAAGGTGGGTGTACGGCCTACCGGGTGAGATACTACTCCATCTCTACACCCAAACATACCGGTTGTTCACTCCAGAAATAAACAATCCACCTAAACTATACTGCTAGCTCAGACCGGCCTGACCAATAAGAACAATCGTCTTGTCTAGGTAGGGTTCACCCCTCAGAGGTGGCCTCCTACTGAAAGACTTACCTAACCCTTCAAAGAGTAGTCCTAGTAGTCTACCCTTATTGAGCACTCAACGTTATGTTTGTTGCACTTGGAAAATGTAAAATCAATGAAGATCTTTCTTTGAAGTAGCAATTATGGTTTTCAAATAACTTTAGGTGAAATATTGTTTAAGGAAATTTTATTATTTTGCTCAACAAATTGTTTGCTTGACAAAAATTATTTTATTTTAGAAGAAGGGATATATTATCTATAATTGCATCTCAAGGTACATCTTTCATGACAATTAGTGCATTCAACTTGCAGAAAAGCATTTGTTCACAAACATCTTTATGCAAGGACTTACTTAATCTCTTGTTTTTCCTTGATGTAATAGCCTTCCGAGATAGTTCAAGGCAACTTAACCCCACGTAGGGTAAATATAGGGTACAAGTGTTGGAATATATGCCCTCTAAACTAGATTATCTGATGTAATTGTTGAATTTATTAATAAAAGAATTGTTTTCAAAATTTATTTGTGAATTTACATTTTATTTGTGCACGAATTTTTTTTTTTTTTTTGGAAAGGACCCATTGTGTTTAATTATGTGATCCATGTGAATGGTAGTCTTTTCATAGTAAGGTATGGATCACATGTTACTTAACACATAAATGTTTGTTCTTAACTATTTCATAAGAATGAGAATCTCATCATGTATAGGTTATTGTATTATGAATTTCAAATGGGGAATGGCTTACCTTTAGCCAGTAAGTAGTCTACTCACTTCATAGCATGAGCGTATTTTGAATACGTAAAACAGGGCATATAATAGTGATTTCTAAAAGTACTATTTAAAAAAAACTCAGACTGTTACTGCTGCAGCATGGACTAATACTCTACCGCTTGAGTATGAGTTGGTAGTATGAAGAAGCTAGAAGCATATACTTTGATATACTGTAGTTGAGGTTTTTTCATAGAACCAATATACTTATATGTTGGGTATATATGACTAGTTAGTTAAGACAGACTTGTACCAGATAACTTCTACGCTATATCATCCCTTGTGACTATTCAAATGATCTAATTATCCAGGGTCCTGGAGAACATGACTTGGATTTTTACTTTAGGGTAGCTCTCTTAAAAAGTGAAAATATTCTAGGAGTCATGAATCATTGGACTAGAGGTCTAAGGATGGTAGATGTCTATTAGAGAGGTATTAGTACACTCTTCCTCTCTTATTGCACTGCGATGCGTAGAGAGGTATTTTAGTCATTATACTTGTAGGCCAAAGACTTTGCTAACGCAGTATTGTCCTTGGGGTTAATATTTCATTATCGTGATATTATGAAATATTTAAAATGCAAAATATAGATATTTATATAATAGGGGTATTTTGGTCATTTTAGTAGCTAAGGTGGTGTATCTTTTAGTCCTCGAAATAGCCCTTAAGTCATTAAGGATTTGGGTTCAGGAATTGGTCTTGATAATTATAGGTTTTTATTTTATTGGTCTAATTTATTATTAGACTAGAATAAAATAAAATGTCCAAGAGAGAGTATTTATTTTATCTAGTTTAAATGGTTAATTAATTATTTAGGGCCCAAGGCCCAGATTGAATAATTAGAAAATTAATCTGAAACTAGATAAACTATATGAATTTTTTTTTTTGTCTATTTAGGCTTGTTATTATTTATTGGCCTGCTTAATAAAGCCCAGAAAATAAATAATTGAGATTTATTATTTATGGGTGTCCAAGCCAAACAATAAATAATTTTATCTGACTCAATGAATAAGACTAAGGTAAAATAATTTTTTTTTTAAATTTTTATTATTAAATTAATTAATTATTAATTAAATTAATTAATTAATTTAAACAAAATGGGATGAAACCTGTGTTGTTTCACGTGCAGGATAACAGAAAGTATGGAAGCTTTCTGTTTGCACGCACAATGTCTTCTCTCTTGAGCATCAAATTTGAGTGATTGAAATAGGTCTTCATAGTATGGTGAGGGTTGGCTTTTCAATTGCAATCACAGAACATCACAGTAAGTTAATTTTTGGGGAAGGCTTCACCTGTGAAGAATTCACAGAAACCAAACTCATACCAAGCCTTCAAAGTTGATCGAAACCCAAACTTCAAGCCTTCACCGGCTGTGCTACGGGCACCATTTCGGAAGATCGAAAGCTTCGCGTGGATGAGACGCAGTAGAAGTTTGCAAGGACGTAAGCCACTAACCTCAAATATCCTTATATAGACATCTACACCAGTCCAAAGAGGGCCACTTCATCGCAGAAGTAAAATTTTTATTTTTCTAACATCCTTCGTTTTCATTATTTTTGCCATTTTAAGCCTTCAATAAGTCCCAACATCCAGGCAATACTTGTTTTAAAAAAATAATTCCTAGCCTAACATGCTTAAGCTCAACTAGATACTACACATCTAGTTATGACAACAACACCTTAAGCTTTAACACTAGTTGATAAGGTATTTTATAAAATAAGATTAAGTTGATAAGTTAAAATAAATAGGTGTTATAAATAATAAATTATATTATTAACTATTTATTAACAAATAATAAATAATGAGTAATATTAATAAATATAATTAGTTATAAATAATGAGTACTATAAATAATAAATCCTAAATAATATTGGTAATAAATAATAAATAATATTATTACAAATAATAAGTAATATTAATAGTATATTATAAGTAATTTTAATAATAATAAATAATAAATAACAAATAAAATTAATAATAAATAAATTATTATCATACAAATAATATTTATGAGTGTAAATAAAAGTTTTAGTAAGGCTAACTAATAATAATATGTATATAAAAGACATTTGATATTAATTAATTCCAATATATTATTATTTATATCTAATAATGTTTAATAAAAACATTCTATTTATTTATCTAATAAAATACCAATATTTTAAATAATATTAGTTTTGAAAATATTTTTGTTTACTGAAATTAGTCAATTAAATTAAATAATAATATTAATTATATTAATAATACTTATGATAGT
Organism: Voacanga thouarsii; assembly: GCA_026120185.1. Taxonomy (NCBI): domain Eukaryota; kingdom Viridiplantae; phylum Streptophyta; class Magnoliopsida; order Gentianales; family Apocynaceae; genus Voacanga; species Voacanga thouarsii. The sequence goes on along the minus strand of JANUWF010001883.1, from coordinate 895,656 downwards.
AAGAATAATACTAAAAATAATAAAAGTAGTTCTTACAATAATTTTTAATGACTATAGTGAAATACTAGAGAAAAGTTATATACGTATTCATACACACATGGATCTAACAAATAACATGTCAATTTATCCAACAATAAGCTTGTATTAACATACATCACAACAAGGGTGGTATTCTACTAGCCATAATATTATTTATGAATTTATTGATAAATATAACATCATAAAGGCATAATCAACAATGATGGTTTAATGTCTATCATGCATCAAAACATTCATAAAGCTCTTAATCATAATAAACATATAGTGATTCTAAAGCATAATCCATAAGTCACAACATTCATTCCAATTCTCATGTCCAAAATCCACTCCCTTCACCCACATACATATCTTCTACCCCACTTTATTCAATCAACCTATCAAATCCATCATCTAAGAGTCTTGAGTTTGAGAATTTAAAGAGAACATCAAGAGAGAAATATTTGATTTGATGAACAATAGATGAAGGTATCGCCTTGCTTAATGGAGGTCCTTGAGTGCTTGAAAGTCCTTCCTTGGTTGAAGTTTGTCCAAGAATGGGCATCCAAGTTTGAGGTCTAGGATTGGGTAATGGTGTTTGCTCTTAGAAGGTTTCTTGTCCTTCAATGGTGTATGGCTGAACTTGCTTTGGTTTGATCATGGAATGGAGAGTTGTTCTAGTTTTAGGCTGGACAAAAATGGCTATGGAATAGCAGAGGAGTTTTTGGTTTTATTATCTTGCTAGGTGAGTGTTTAATGGAACAAAAATCTAAAATTTAATTTGAAGTTTGAATAATTTTGAATGGAGTGAAGATAGGAGTGTGTTGAGGTATATTAACAAAGTCCTAATGATCAAGGTAGATGGAGAAGCCAAGGTCTTCTGTCCATGGCTGCATTTGGCCAAAAAGATGATGAGGTTTGATGAAGAAAATTGGACTTAGCATTGAATAAGCAAAGTTGGAAAAAAATTCTGGAATTTAAGCTAAAGAACTCTTAGGACTTGAAATGATTTTGTGCAGAATTTTTGACTTCTTTGAAATGGTTTTGCGGCTGGAATTTAGGAATGTTTGAAGGTCCATTAATGGTGGTTTTCCAGCCACCATTTTGGAGAAGAAAGAAGAAAGTTTTAGGTGTTCTTGTGTACAAATGAATGGCTAAATGTTCATGTCCAAAGCTTGGTTATTTGTTGGGAAAAAATTCTGGTTTGGTATAGCTTGTAAGGCTGCGAAATTTCAAAGTGTTTCAACTTTCATCTTCAGACAAGATGGTTGGTTCTTTGCCAGAATTAGGTAGAGAAAGGTGGCTGCAAATTTCAAAAACCAGCCATGAAGAAAATCTGAAAATTTTTCCAGATTTTAACGAAAAAAAGAACAAGAAGACAATGAAGTTCTTGAAGGAATAACTATGGTGATTTAATTGAGAACTTCTTCCTTTTTCACCTCCACAATTTCGGCCAACCTCCTATCCTACAAGAGCTAGAATTGTCGAAATTCCAAGCAAGGAATTATCCAAGACTTTTATAGATATAAAAATGAATTAAAGAAAGTGGAGTAGTTTAAATTCAAAGAGGTTAGGACAAAGCTTGCAAAAATAATAGAGACAAAAATTCTTCTAAAATTCCTTTTAGGACACGATCACATGGTTAAGTCATTACCAACATAGGCGATGGGATTTGAACCTAAGGCCTTAGAGATTAAATCACAAAGCTCTAACCACTTAACCACACTAACTCTTGTTCTACTTTTCCCAACCCAATCCTCTTCTTATCTAAGCCTTAAGCTATCTTCCTATTTCGACCTCAAGTAAAATTACCTTTTTACCCTTTCTACTCAACAAGTACAAATAAACCATATAACCTATATACTATCATTCTAAGGCACACGAAATCATTCAAGAAATATATTTTATGCAAGATGATATTATATGCACCCCATCCCTCTAACTGAGGGTAGGTTTAGGTGGGGTTTTACAATAGCCCATAAGTCCTAATTAATTTTGGGTTGAGGAAGTGGTCTCGATTAAAGAGGATTTTATTTTATTCAAGAAGTCTAATTTATTATTAGATTAGAATAAAATAAAATTTTGAAAGGAATTAAATTTATTATTTGATTTAATTAGTTAATTAATTATTTAGGGCTTCAGCCCAAATTGAATAATTGGAAAAATTAACCGAGGCCTAAACTAGGTAAAAAGGCTTGAATAATTTTCTTGGTCTATTTGAACTCATTAATTATTTATTGGACTATTTTTATAATTCCAAAAAAATAAACAATTAAGGATTCTTATTTATGCTCTATTTGAGTCTAAGAATAAATAGTAATAATTTCTGGCCCAATAGTCTGGACCGATTTTTTTATTCATAGAACAAAAAAGTTTAGTTCTTAACCCTAGCTAAATGTCTTCTGTAAAAAGATATCTTGATAATATTAGGGTGTTTTTTACAAGACGGGAATCCCAGTAGTTTGGTTATCAGATGAGCCATGTGTGATTAGTTCATACTACTATGAAAAAAAAGAGCTGGGTGTGTGACATTCTCTCTTTCGATCTCTTCTCTTCTTGATACTACTAATCTTGATAGCAGTGTGTCAAGAGCACAAGACTGATCCCTCGCCTGAATTGCTTTCACTAGCGGTATTTAGGTTGAGGAATATTCTGTGAACCGAAGAGCTTTGGCGTTCATTCAAGTGCGGAGAAGTAGATGACTTGTAGGATTTTCACCTTCAACTTCCACGAGTGCACCGAGAGTTGTTGAGTCAACACCAATTCCTTTAGCTCAACATAAACAAGAGATCAAATTAAAGTGAAGAGGTATTAAAAGATTCTTCCGTTGTGCCTTGTTATTCTTGGTTTTTCCATGCTTCTGTGTTGTGTGTTTTGCCATTTACGCTTCAATTGGTATCAGAGCATGAAAGTTTTAATGGCTTAGGATGCATGCTAGTCTAATTAAAATAGCAAGATGATTGTTTGATATCATGCCTATGATCCTTCATTTTTTTTTATGGGATATTTCAATGTGAGCCTTATGGTTGAAGTTTAGGACTTTCTATAATCTATTGTTTTTCATAGCAAATCGTGTAAGCCCAAGTTTTAAGGGTATTTGTGGATGTTTGTTTTGATTTGATTCATTTAGGTTGACATCTATAATAAAAAATGTCACCTATAAGATCGCAGAAGAAAAATTGCAGAAGAAGTCTGTAAGAAAAAATCTGTAGAAAAAACGAAGAAGAAGCATTGTGCTAAGCTAAGCCGAGCCGCGAGCCAAGCTGCTAGTCTTTGGGTGGCAAGCCATAGGGAGCTTGGCTTCAGCTAGGCCACACAAGCCTACCGAGGTAAGCCAAATTTCATGCGGCTATGCCTGAGCCTCACGAGGCTCAGTGCAATTTTTTGCACCAAGCCTTGGCAGGCAATGACCAAGCCTCCCAATGCTTTGGTCATGAAATGGGTAAGCAATTGGGTAGCAGAAACGGGCAACGCGTTTGCGGGTTGCTGGGTTCACGGGCCGTGGGTCATCCGATTTAGTGGGTTCAAAAGGTTTTGATCCAATGCGGATGGGTACATGAAGACCTTGGGAATTTTCTTTTAATTTTTCCTTGTAATTTTCTTGCAATTTCTTTTTCCATTTTGGGTCACATACCAGGTGTAGTTATTATTTTTGCAATAGTTAATATTCATGGAATATTTTTGCATGAAAAATATTAGTAAGGGATTTAGGATTAAACAAGACCATTAATTAAATCAATTAATGTGTTTAAATCTATTATTTGGACACTTAAGTTAAAAAATAGAAAATAATAAAAACGTTTATAGTTTTCTAGCATGTTATTTATTTTAGTACATAGGTGCACGTTTTCTCAAAGACAAAACTCTTTGGGAATATTTGACAAGAAAAATATTTTTTTAATTAAATGGTTAATTTTAACTTAAACAAAAATTAATCATTGGATATTTTCTTAAAGGATTTTATCCTTGACATAGAAAATATTTTAGATTTAGAAATTTTTGTAAGTTAAAATGGAAAACCATTTTGATTTATTTTTTACAAGATTTTTTTTTTTTTTTGGTCAAATAAAACTTGAGACCAAAGTCTCTAGAAAGTTTTAATGGAAATTTTTTGAAATCATTAAGTTTTAACTTAAATAAAATTAATCCATAAAAAAATTTCTCAAATGGTATAAACATTGACATAGAGATTTTTATGAGTTTAGATATTTTATTTTTAAATTAAAAGAGAACTTTGATGTGTAAATTTTGGATATATAAAATCATCCATTTTAAATATGTCCCTTAATCAAGTGTTAATTAAAATATTAATCCCAAAATACACATCTGAGCAAGTACTCATCGCAAGTATAATACAAGGAATTAACGAGTATTGATCATCAAAGGAACAAGTACACACTAATCACTTTTCATTCATTATTTAAATGACCCAAATAAAGTAAGAAAAGAATAAAAAGAAAAATTAAAGAAGCATATACAACTCAAGGATGTAGATTTATGCAATTTAGACACGCCTCCTAGAAAACATGACAATGAACCAATTAGCAATTCTCTTACCTAATTATCATCTTGGCATCATGAAGGAATATAAAGTAAAACTCAATCATCTCACAAGTCATGATTTTACTTAAGTAAATTCCACTTCGTTTGTCAATCCATGAAATCCTATATTTTGATTCATATTAACAGATTTGTCAATCAAGCTAACATAACCAAAACATGCATTAGGCTCAATTCCTTATTAATATGAAATTAACTAATAACCTTTTGTCAAGGCTAAATTAACATAACCTTTGATCACTTAGTTCTAAAATCCTAACTTCATCATTCAAATCCTTCAAGATTTTACAAGTACAAAATCAATGCAACGAAACTCCTAACATCATTGTGTTGAAGTCAAATAGAAGAACTCGTATCAATAACCAATGAAATCAAGTAATCAAATACCAAATATGACAATGAATTGATCAAATAACTAAATTAATACAAAATTATGAATCCTAAAATAATGTTAAATTACAATGAAAATATTGAATACATCATTGCTAAAGCAATCCTCCTTGACTTGGGTGAACACCTCCTTCAATGCGAGAATCAGAATTTTTGCCCTTTAATTCACCTATCTAAGTTGTATATCTCAAACTCTTGTATTCTCTTATACTTTTATAGGCCTCTTAAATGCCAATTTTGTAGGCTGGGAAGTCTTGGCCGAGTAAGAATAGAAAAATACCAAAATCCTTGGATAAGCCCTTATTCCACATACAGAATTTCCACCTCCAGAACCTACCTGGTGCCAAGTACCTTCAACCCACTTGGCACTAGATACACTTTATTCTTCCTCTTTTTTGCTCTATTTTTAGTCGTCTTTCCCTTAGCAGGCAGAATGGACCTGGTGTAACACCCCACTACCTACGTACCTAGATAGGACGAGATATCATCCCATCCAGAGGACCAAGAATCTTTATAACGAGGTGCAAATAATAAATAATAGGAAAACCCCAACTAAATAAAAATAACAAAATACTCTTATTACATCGAGGGAAAATACTTATACAAATTCTAGAGATCAAAACTAACAACATCTCTTGAAAGAAATACAAGTTAAAAATAAAATAAACAAATGGTGATCATCGCTTATTCCCACAACCTGCTCAATATAAGTACTCCCCTAAAATCATGATATAAATGGTGTGAGATTGGCATCTCAGTAAGTCCCGTGTGCGCAAGTGTCAAATATAACTATTTCATGCATGTAAGTTTATCAAAATCACAAAAATTAGGTTTACAAGTCAATTTCATCAATAACAGTTATACAAAGGAGCCTTGATCAATGAATCCAAAATAGTTCACAAGAAATCATCGATTCATCATATTCATAATTCATTAGGTAGGGATTAGCAAATGATCCAAACAATAATATCATAATCTATATCATGGTTACCACCATGATAGTGTCCTAATGTATACTTTCAACAATGGGCAGTGAGGGATCCTCCTACTAGGTGAGATACTCCTCCATCTCTACACCCAACACTCCGGTTGTCCAATTCGGATCAACAATGTCCACATGGACCAATATGCTAGCTCGGACGGCCTGACTATGTAGTACTATCGCCTCTCCAAGTTGAGTTCATCTTCTGGAGATGGCCTCTTGCCAAAAGACTCACTTTTGCTCTTCAAGACTAGTACCACTAGCCTACCCCCGCTAAGTACTCAACACTCTCCATTTAGTGGCAGAATTATTTTTTCCTTTTTCGAAAGTCTTTGATTAGCTTGATTGCAAACGTGGTTTTTCGTAACAGCATTTCCAAATCGTTTAGTGATAGTGTAAGAAATCATTTTTGAGTTTGAATATTTAAAATTTGATAAACTCATTTAGAAAGTAAAACATCCACGCTTCCAACCTAAGTATCAAAACACAGTGTAACTCATTATGTTTAGCTAACGTTTCAATCCTCTTGTCAAAATATCATATTCACATCAATTCAAAATAACACTGTAAAAATTACTTGCAAACAAGTAACATTTATCAAAATGGTTATACAGAGACTTACTTGGATAAATCAACAGCTAGACCCAATTCAATTGATGGCCTTTACTTCCACTCATTCCTTATCTAGAGCAAATAATTCTATAATTAGGATCCAATCATTCTATCTACTATTTCATGCAACATAAATTCTCATGATCTCGCTAATCACCTGGTTCATCCATGGTATCTAGATGATTTAATTCATTAGATCACATATAAAACTTCCCTTTGCCATTCTATTGATCATATCCATTCATTTGTCCAAATCAATTTATCATATGGCAACTCTTATATTCAACTAGCATAAAATCATCATAAATAGCCCCATCAATGTTAAAAGATCTCATCTTTGCCTACTTAGCATAGCTCTAGATTCATCAAGAGAAGATGCATCATTTTCTTATCTCATACATGCTTTGTTTATGGCTTATATCAATATATTCATCATACTAGTTCATTCATGCTTCCATGCTCGACTCCATAAGCATTCATAAGTTAATACACTGAAGATTAATTCCTTTTAAATCAGTAAAGATAGGATCTTGATTACCTCTTAGCAATCTAGACTTAAAACACGACAATTCCTTGATGACAAACTTGAGTTCAAGTGATGGTTGAAGAGATTGGTCCACCTAGATATCCTTGATCGAGACTCGCCAAGAAAGGAATAAAATTAGTCCCTTATGGACATGATTTAAGGGAGAAAAAAAAGAAAAGAATGGAGTAAGAGATGAATAGAAGGGTTGAAGATCAATTACCTTATAAAGAGTTTCAGTTTTGGCTTCGTTCTTAGGGTAGGCTGGCCGAATTTTGGTGCAGGTTGAATGCTGGTTTTTTTGTGAGTTTGAGGGGCTGAGAGGGTAGGGAATTTTGTGGTTTGCTGGATAGAAAAGTCTAGGGTTTGGTGTTTAGGTGTTTGGAGGAGTTCTACCTTGCTATGGACTTTTGATCACAACAGAAAAGTTGGACAGCTTTGGTTCTTCTATGGGTGCTGAAATTGGTCAGTGGTTTAAGGGTTATTGCTGCTGTGTTTTTGTTGCTTGTGAGGGCCAAAAATTTCGACAGAATGAGAGAAGAAATCTGGTTGGTTTTGGTCTCTATAGTGGCAAAAATAAGAGAGGAAAAGTGAGCCTTTGTGTAACTATATTTTGCTCGATAACTAGAGAGGTTTTTGTGCAAGTTTTTGGCTAGAAATTTCATGCAGAATAGAGCTGATTGTGGCCGAAATTCTGGAGGAATTGGAGAGGAAATTCTGGTATTCTTTTTGGCTAAAACAAAGTCATAGTTGGTTAAGGTATTCTTGAATAACCATAACTAGGTTTTGAAGAGTTTTAGTTAAGCTACAATTGCTCTAGTGTGAGGCGGCAGCTTTGAGGGAATTTTCCAGAAAAATATAGGAGGGAATTAGGTTATTTATTTAAGCAATAATTTAATCTATCTCCTATATTAATTTGAGTAATTTAAATGGCTATTAAATAATTATTTTTACATGATAAAATTATGGTTTCCATTTCCCTTGAAGCTACCAAAATCCTTCTTCCTTTTCCCCCCCAAATTTTTGAAAATCCTTATCCAAGAGATACATACTTCATTTAAAATCTAGCTTTTATCCTTTTATTTCCTTTTTAAAATTTATTTGAAGAAAATTAAAATATGGAGACTTATCTCTTTAAGGTGTGGCGGCTACCACATTAAAACAAGATGTATATTCATATATTTTATCTCTTAATAAATTACTTAGATATAGTTTTTAAAAATCCAGATTAATAATATTTAAAATTTTCTAAAAGATTATAATCAGATATTAGAAATAAAAATTTTATAATAAAATTAGAAATAAAATTTTAGAACCCCTAATTATAAAATATTTAAAATTTTCTAAAAGATTATAATAAGATAACTAGTTACAACCATGACTAACCATGACTATAATGTCCTAAGCTTTAATGCTAGATGATAAAGTATTTTATAAAATAAATCTAACTTGATAAGTTAAAATAAGTAGGGGTTCTAAAATAAATACTAATCAGTTATAGTTTCAAATAATAAATTAGGAGTATTATTGCTAATAAATAAACTAGTGTTAAATATTGAATAATACTAAGTCCAAAATAATATTAGTAAATGGTAACATTTAAATAGTATTATTATAAATAATTAAATAATAAAATACACCTAATTTTTAATTAATAATTAGTAGATAATAAATAATCAGTAATAAATAATAAAATTAATAATAAATGAATTATACTTAATTTTTTAATTAATAAATAATAAATAAATTTTAATATACATAATATTTATAGATATAGGTAATAGTGTCAACTATGGTCTACAATGTCATTAATTAATTCTAATTTTTTATTTTTTATTTTTATTTATATTTATATTTTTTTAATAACAAATTTTATTTATTATATATATTATTTTTAATAAAAGATATTATTTATTTGACTAATAAAATATTAATATTTTAATTAATATTCCATTCCAAACCTTCCTAGCAATTTCAAATTTCACAGAGAAAAATATAGTAATAATTCTAATTAAAGTAATAAAATTTGTTAATAAAAATAACCTAGAATTAAGAAGAAAATAATCTTTCACCATGATTTCCTATTGCAAAAAAAGATTCATGAACACATTTTCTAACATCAAATAATACCCTAATCCATTCATAAACATACATTTGAATTAACACATACTATCACATGGTCAATCTCCTACTAGGCATAATCATCATTCATGGCTTCATTGAAACTAAGAACATAAAAGCCTAATCACCATTGGTGTCATAACATCTAACATGCTTCAAACATCCATAAATCTCATTAAACACGATGAACATATATTGATTCAAAAGAAAAATCCATATAGCTTAAACATATATATCAACCCTCAAGTCCTAACCATCCCCTTCATCCATATGCATACACTCAATCCCCCATTCATATTCAATTCTCCTATCAACATCTAAGAGACAAGAATTCAGAAATAAAAAGGAGGATTTAAGAAAAAAATACTTGATAGTTGATCACTTGATGAAGACTAGTGAAGGTCCACACGTTTGAGAGCCTTTAGTGGTCCAAAGGAAAAACAACCATAGTTGATCAACCATTTCAGCCAGAGAGAGAGAGAGAGAGAGAGAGAGAGAGAGAGAGAGTATTAGAATGGAATTAAAAATTGAATAGAAGAGGAAAAATAAGAAGGTTGTTCTTAGTTTACCTTTTTGATGTTCTTGAGACCTTCAAGGAAAAAACTCATTTTCATCCGTTTGAAAATTCTAGTTTGTGTGATTTTGTGTTATAAAGGCCAGAAATGAAGTTTAGGGATTAAGTATGAGTGATCTGGAGTATTTGAGAGGGTTTGGAGGTGTTTACGATAGGTTTAGGCTTGAAGAGGTGTAGTGTGTGTTCTTGGTGTTTGAAAGAGTTTGAGAGAAGAAGGGCTTGCGAAATTCTGGAAAAGCTATTGGCCGAATGGCCTAGAGTAGATAGGAGTTTTGGTTTTCAGCTAGAAAGAGAGAGAATGATTAGTTTTTTTGAAATTCAAATGGAGGAAAATGAGGAGTTGTTTGAAGTAGAAGATTAGCTAATGGTGATTGATCATGGAAGGTTTCTTTGCTCCACAATGGTGTTAGCTGGACACTCCAAGTTTAATGCAAAGAATGGAGGCTGTTCAAGTTTTATTGCTGGCCGAAAATGGCTTATGATGGTAGAGAAATCTCTGGTTAGTTACTTGCTACAAGAGTGCTTTAATTGTGCGAGAAAAATCTGGAATTATTTGAAGTTCAAATGAGTTTTGGATAGAGTGATTCTAGGAGCGTTTTGAGGTGTGATCATGGAGTCCAAGTACTCAAGGTAAGTGTGGAGGTCAATGGTGTTCAGTCCATGGCTAGACAAGGTCCAATTTTCAAAGGTTTGAAGGGTGTTTTTCGGCCTTGGCATTAAGAGATCAAGCTGGGAATTTTCTAGTTTTCATTGTCCGAGAGTTTCAAATGATATTGATTTTTCTAGTGCAGAATTTTCTGCATTTCCTTGGCTGGATTTGCAGCTGGTTTGTGAGGGTGTTTGAAGGTCTTTAAAGGGTGGTTTTCCAGCCTTCTTTCTGGAGAAAAATAGAGGATGTTCCAGCTGAATTGATGTAAAAAAGACAGCTTCAATTCCAACTTCAAAGTAGGGAATTGCTGCAGGATTTTTTTTCTGGTTTTGCACAGTTTGTGCAGTCCGAAAAACTCACAGAATTTCAGCCTTCAAGCTCACATGAAAAGACCATTTTTCTGGCAGCAAATGGGGTAGGATTGTTGGCTGAAATTTTTGGAAGTCCTTCTGCAAAAATTCTGGAAAATTTTCACATTTTCCTTTACTAAGTTATGAACAAGATGAAGGTTGCATGGAAGGTTTAACTATGGTGATTTATTTCTCTTGGGAACCCATCCTAATTCCTCTCCTATTTTCGGTCATTCCCCTATGCTTCAAGACTGATTTTCAAATTTCAAGGCTAAAGAATTATTACAGATTTTTTTTGGAATTAAAAGAAGAGGTTAATGGATTATGGATAATTTAAATTATGAAGATGTTAGGACAAGGCTAGAAGGATTAAAGGGGACAAGAAGTCCTCTAGAATTCTTTTTAGGACAGATCACATGATTAAGACATTCTCTTCATATCTCCCCTAAGACAGCATTCCTTTCTTTAAGGAATGTAAGAAAACAAAATTTCAAACACAGCTAAGATAATCATGAATAAAACTTAAATAATGGGATTTGAACATATGACCTTAGAGATTAAATCACAAAGCTTTAACCACTTAACCATAACAACTCTTGTTCTTATTTTCTCACCCAAATAGCCTTTTTATCTAAACCCTAAGCCATCTTCTTATTTTGACCTCAAGTAAAATTACCGTTTTACCCTTCCTATCCAATAAGCATAAATAAGCCATTTAACCTATAACCCACAATTCTAAAGCATATAAAATCATTCAAAAAGTATATTTTTATACAGAATGATATGATATGCATCCCAACCCCCTTACTCTAAGGTTCGCTTTAGGTGGGGTTTCACAATTCTTGTATAAATTTTCCCCTAATTAAATTCCCTTAATTCCTACTCACTTGCTTCCTCCTCTTCCTAATGAATTCTCCTCCACAAAATAAAAACTCAACTAACTCAAATAACACAACCACTTCAAGAAAAATTTAATTCATGAAACAAAAAACTCATGAAACTCATATTTTTATGAAAATAATTCAATTTACCAAATGCAATATAAAAGAAATGTTATGACATGCATGACTTTCCCCACATACTAAAGGTGGCTTAATATGGGGTATAACACTTGACGCCAGGTACACTTATGTTGGGTATCTCACGCATATCATATATGGCGCAGCGGAAAAATAAGAACGTGATACCAACCCAGGATCCGCATATGTGTGGAAAACAAGACACAAAGAGAACAAATATAACAGTTTTACCTTTCTTGGGCATTTGAAAAAACAAAATTTTTTCCTTCTTCAAGTTGAAGCGTGATCCATCAATCCTCTTGATCAAACACCATGAGAGTTGAACGTCCAACCACTATAATTACAGTGTGTGATTATGTCTAACAGAAATCCACACAGAGGATCACACTCAAGCACCATGATTTTTTATGTTAGAAGAAACAACAATGGCAGCTAGGGTTGTTCTTGTTTTTCGAGAGAGAGAGATGAGAGAGAGAGAGAGAGAGAGAGAGAGAGAAGATGAGAGAATGTTGTGAGTTGCCCTAGGGTTTTGGAGTGTTTTCGTGTGCTTTTCTTGCCCAGAATTTCGTGCATATATCCTATATATATCATGAAAAAATCCTGCTGAAAATATTCCATCTGAGAATTCTAAAATAGTTAGAATTCCCGAATTGTAATTAGAAACATCAAGTTCTCACAATTATAATTTGGCCCATAAATTATAACTACTTATAATTTGTCTAGAATAACTTCTCTTTCTCGCAATTAACCCTACTATGTTATCAAATAACACCTTGAGTATATAATCCTTTTACTGTGTGTGACCTATTAGGTTTCCCAGTCAATTGGTAGTGAACATGAATTAATCCAAACGTCTTTGAGATGAATAATCCATAATTAATTAGAATTAATCATGTTAATTCTAATTAGGATTGGTTTATTAATTCATTAATTAATAAATCCATATTCCCATATCATAAGCGGTATCTAGAAACACATCATGACCACCCAAGAGTCCAGGAAGTCAAGTGGCTTGACATGAACCCTTTAATAACAAACTATAGTGCAATTAATTTCTTTCACCATGCAATATCTCATTCAGTTTGGAGTACGGAATTAGTGCCAACTCCCTCCAGAATATATATTAATTTTGGCCCGAATATGATAGTACTTGTATTAGGAACCCACTACTCTAGATGTGTATCAATTGAAACTATTTCCAATACATAGTTGCCTTGGCCAAGGACTTCTCTGGTAGTAATTCCTACAAGTGGCCGTGAGATATTCGCATCTACTATTAGGAGTGGTGAATCCTTTATTGACCCTCTCAACTACTTTTATTTACCTCACAATGTACCCAATATCCATCCCATAGGCGGCCCTCGATCTGGCTCTAGAGATTGGAATTAAAGCACAATGCTCAGCAAATAAAGTACCTTAGAGATTTCAAGTCTAATAATACTTGCACATTTGTTATATTGAGATTATATCACTACCACTAAATAGTTATCCATGTGGTTATCTCATAGCTAGGTCATCTAATGTACTTATTCCATTAACAAGCATCCATGTGTTAACTTTGAGTATCTCATACTCACATATATGAGAACTACTGCCTGATCAAATTAGGAAGTCTGACATATACTAGTCTTAACGCATTAATGATGTCCTGTCTCATTAATACTACGACTAAGGACTATTTAAGTACTAACACTATACAGTGTAGTAGGAATCTCATATCATGATCTCTATCATAATTTCATTAATACAGTGTTGTACTAGGGACTTTATCTAACAGTTATATTACATAAAAGTAAACAAAAGAAACTATAAGATAAATAATGCCTTTTATTAAAATAAAATGTGTTATATACAACATATAAGTGATTGCCTCTAGGGCATAACACTAACAACTTGCCTGACCTGGCACTAGGTCTATTTTGGAAAAATCCCTGAAACTCGTTCAATCTCTACTATTAGACAGAATGGACCCAGTGCTTGGTCCACTGGCTGGGCCTGGCGCCCGGTGCATTCTAGTTCTGTGCACTTTCTACTTGATTTTAGCTTAAATCTGTACATATTTGCCAAAAAAACCTTTTACAAGTAAAATGTCAAATAGGAAGGAATATGTCTAATTATCACAACAAATGTATCTTAAAGCAACCTCAAATAATTAGGAAAAGAATGGTGATTTTAAGCCCTATCACATACCCTCATACTTGAACATTTGCTTGTCCTCAAGTAAACCACTTTTATCCAAGAAAAGTTATCAAGACAACACAAAGTTTTCTTCTCATTCTAAAAGTTTCTTCGTTATAGAAAAAACCATGTCTTCCTTTCAAACTTTAGATACAACCCTTGTCATTCATACCCTTTGAAAATAATTTCAAACCTTGAAATATTGGCCAAGACATCGTAAAACTCTTGAAGTCAAATTAATCAAGTGCATACCTTAGTCTAAGAAAGTTATTTTACTCTTCAAGTAAAAATATAGATAACATGAATCACATAGGTCAAGCCACCTACCAACTCAAACATTATAAATCCAAAAATTGCACACTTAAGTTATGATATAAGGAAAGCATTCCAATTTTTTCTCTCAAAGTTTTTCAATGACAAGGAATTGATAGCCTCAAGTGCATGAATTTCTCTTCACGCACCGTATTGGCCCTTGTTTACAGTCATCACTCATCATTTTTTTCAACAATTCTTTTTTCTATGCGCTTACTTATCTTTTTGCCTTCGGGATAGCCTCAAGAGAGTGCACCGAATACACTTGCTACTTCTCCCCATATTGACCCCCTTTTCAACTAAAGGTCTTCAAAGATCATTAATAAGAATATTTTCTCTCATTCACACCAATAACAGTGTTGTTTTCACTCATTATTTTTTCTCAACTCAAATTAAATTTTTCAACATTCTCCTCAAACTTTCTTCTCAAAGATCTTTATACAGCCCACATTTTTTCATCATAACTCAAAGCTGGCAAAATTTAAACTCATAATACAAAAGTTAGCCAATAAACTCTTCCCATATTCATCATATCTTCTATATTTCAACTAGATAAGTCAAATAATATTCAAACACCGATGTATAAACAAGATTAATCAAAATTCTCAATTCTTAACAAATATCTTTTCCAATAAAATAAATTTTATCAAACTCCACCTAATGAATGACAAAACTCATATCCAAGTAAGAAAAAGAATTACAACCTTACTTAACAATAAAACCACTGAAATTTGAAATTTTCAAAAAAATTATTACAAATCACAAGCTATATTCATCAAATTCATATGGAAAAGTATTTCTTCATCCTTTATTCTCCCCCCACACTTAAACTAGACATTATCCTCAATAGCCAAAGATCAAATAAGAAAGGTATAGCCATGAAGACCAAGATGAAGAAAGAAGAAGCATAAAGTGAAGAAAATACTTCCATTATATTGTTGTGCCATCAGGTTGAATCCATCTCAAGGAGAGATCATTATAGTAGTACCTACTAAAAGCAAAGAAGCAAAAGAAAGAAAACATAAATCTAGAAAAAGAAAATAAACGTGATAATAACATACGGAAAGAATAAAGAAAATTAAGTACAATGGAGTAAGGAATCATCAAGGCTAAAAAAGGAGAATGTCGAGATACGACAAGTTGTCAAGTGTGTCTCCTAAATAAAGTTTTAATCTACTTCCATTCACCTTTATGATCCCTTGAGTTGGGTAAGAAACCGCAATAACTCCGAATGGACAAATTTGATATATCTCATAGACCCCGACCATCGAGATCTTAACTTACTTGGGAAAAGTCGAAGCCTAGAATTAAAGAATAACACTTTATCTCCTTTTTGAAACTCATAGGGAGAACGAATATGCCTATCAAGCCACCGTTTCATCATATTGTTGTAATTTCTCGAATTATGGTCGGCATCATTGCGCCAATCATCCAACTTATTTACTTGAAGCATTCTTTCTTTTCCTACAAAATGAAGGTCAAAATTGACAAGTTTTATTGCCCAATGAGCCCTATGTTCAACTTCTATCGGCAGATGACAGGATTTTCCATGCACTAAGCGATAGGGAGTGGTACCAATAGGAGTTTTAAAAGCAATCTGGTAAGCCCAAAAAGTATCATCTAGCTTCAAACTCCAATCCTTCCGTGTATGATTGACCACCCTTTCCAAAATTCTTTTTAATTCTCTATTGACCACCTCAACTTGGCCACTAGTTTGTGGATAATAGGGAATAGCAACCTAATGAGTAACCCCTAAATGTTTGAGAGTTTTAGCTAGTTGGGTATTACAAAATGGGTTCCCCTATCACTAATGAATACCTTAGGTACTCCAAATCAGGTGAAAAGGTTTTTTAAAAATTTGACAACAATCCGTGCATCATTAGTAGGTAAGGCTTGTGCCTCACCCACTTTGATAAATACTCTACCACCGCCAAGATGTATTTGTTGCCTAAAGAACTAGGAAATGGGCCCATGAAATCAATCCCCCAACAATCAAAAATTTCACAAGCTTGAAAAATTTGTAATGGTATTTCATTAGATTTAGAGATATTACTTATCCATTAACACCTATCATAATTTTGAACAAACCTGTGAGTGTCCCTGAAAAGTGTAGGCCAATAAAAACCAAACTCGAGTACCTTTCTTGCAGTGTTGTTAGCTTGGTAATGCCCTCCTGTGAGTCCTTCATGACAATGCTTCAAGATATTAATGCTTTCCACGGGATCCACACACCTTCGAATAATTTGATCCAAACAACACCGGAATAAGAACTGATCTTCTCAAAAGTAATTCTTTACCTTGGAGAGGAATTTCTTCTTTTGTTAGGCATTGAAGTCGTCCAGAAGAATTCTTGCAACCAAGTAATTAGCAAAAGCTGCATACCAAGGAAGTTGAGAAATCTCACCATCAATAAGTAAAAGTTATTCATTCGGAAAGGTGTCATTGATGTCTTTCTCAGCCAATAACCCAATGTTGCGATTCTCCAACCTAGACAAGTGATTCACAGCCATGTTTTTCACCCTTTTTTTTGTCCCTAATTTCTAAATAAAATTCCTACAATAATAAAACCCATCTTATCAATCTTGGTTTGGAATCATACTTGTTTAGTAGATACTTAAGGGTGGAATGATCAGTATACACAATAACTTTGGACAAAACAAGATAAGAACGAAATTTATCAAAAGCAAACACTATTGCAAGCAACTCTTTCTTTGTTGTGGTGTAGTTTTCTTGTGTTGCCATGAGAGTTTTTCTTGCATAGTAAATTGGCCGAAAGTGCTTATTCCTCCTTTATCCAAGCACTGCACCCACTACATAGTCACTTGCATCACACATTAGTTGAAAAGAAAGAGACCAATCCGGTGCAATTAAAATAAGAGAATTAATCTATTTTGTTTTAAGCACATTAAAAGCATTGAGACATTTTTCATCAAAATCGAAAATAGCATCTTTTTCAAGAAAATTAGTAAAGGGTTTAGAAATCATTGAGAAATCCAAGATAAACCTCTCATAAAAACCTATGTGCCCAAGAAAGCTTCGAATTGCCTTCATGAAAGTCAAAGGAGAGAGTTTCTCAATTACCTCAATTTTGGCCCGATCAACCTTAATAACTTTTTTTGAAATCTTGTGTCCTAATACTATACCTTCTTGCACCATGAAGTGGCACTTTTCCCAATTAAGCATGAGGTTGGTCTTTTCACATTGTTGGAGGACCTTTTCTAAATTGGTTAAACACAAATCAAAAGAATCACGAAAAATAGAGAAATCATCCATGAATACTTCCATGATATCTCCCACAAGCCCTTCAAAAATAGCCATCATACATCGTTGGAATGTTCTGGGGCTATTGCAAAGACCAAAAGGCATACGTCGATATGCAAAAGTACCAAAAGAGCATGTAAAGGTCGTTTTCTCTTAATCCTTTGGTGATATGGAAATTTGAAAGTATCTGGAAAAACCATTTAAGAAGCAATAAAATTCATGTCTGGCTAACCTTTCTAACATTTGGTCAATGAAAGGGATAGGAAAATGGTCTTTCCTAGTTGCCTCATTCATTTTTCAATAGTCAATACACACTATCCAACCGGTTACCAATCTCATTAGGATCAACTAATTTTCTTCATTAGGTCTCACAGTCATTCCTTCCTTTTTTGGTACCACTTATGTTGGACTAACCCAAATATAATCAGAAATAGGGTAAATGATGCCAGAATCTAAGAGTTTAATCACCTTACCTTTTAATAAATCACTCATGTTTGGGTTTATTCTACGTTGGGATTGCACTACGGGTTTGGCTCCTTCTTCCAACAAGATTTTATGAGTACAAAAGGAAGGGCTAATTTCGTTAATATCTGTAATTTTTCATGCAATTACTCCCTTATATTTCCTAATAGACTTACCAATTTGGTCTTTTGGCCAAAGGTAAGGTCTTTGGCAATGATCAAGGGCAGCTTTTCACTTTTTTTCCAAAAATGCATATTCTAGGTGCTCGGGGAGGTCTTTCAAATCCAATTCTGGTGGTTCCTCGATGGATGACTTCATCCTTTCCAAACTGCCTTTTTCTATTTCCTCAAAAATTTCCAACTTGTAGCCCTCAACTGAGTCCTCCAAATAAGCAATAGATTGGTCCATATAACCTTAGACAAGTGATTCCTGCACAAAGTCAAAGATAGGTTCATCAAGAATAGCAACCCTTAGATAAGAATCATCACAAGAACTAGGATGTTGCATGCTTTTCTGGATTTTTATAATGACTTCCTTGTCCCCAACCCTAAGTGTTAGTTTTTCTCCATGAACATCAATTAAAGCTTTAGTAAGGAACTTTAGAATCTTCATCCATGTCAAGAATTACAAAATCTACAGGGAATATGAATTTATCTACTTTAATCAAGACATCTTCAATTATTCCTCTAGGATATTTAATCAATCGATCCGCAAGTTGAATACTTATCCTAGTAGGCGTGGGTTCACCTAGGCCTAGCTTTTTGAAGGTTTTATAGGTAACAGATTAATACTAGCACCTAAATCAGCTAAAGCATTGCAAAATGTAAGAGTACCAACAAGACAAGGAATAGAAAAACTCCCTAGATCACTTTCTTTTTGGGGCATCATCCGTTGATCCTGTACGATAGCTGAATACTCTTCATTTAACACCACAGTGGATAATACCTCCAACCTTTTTTTGTTTACAAGTATGCTTTTGAGAAATTTTGCATATTTGGGCATGTGCACTAAGGCTTCACTAAGTAGAATATTTATATGCAGTTGTTTGAAGATTTTCAAAAACTTGTTAAATTGTGCATCTTTTCTTATTTTGTGTGTGCAAGTGGGGAAGGGTACTAGTGGCCAAAAATCTGGTTTTTTAGGTTGGTTTTCAAAAGGTTCAGCAATAGGGTTTGGTTCCAACCCATCTTCTTTAGAGTGTACCGATTCCATGCTATGATTGGGCAACTCCTTACCACTCCTTAGTGTAATAGCAGCTGAATCATGTTGTGCTTCTACCCCTACTAGTGACTTTATCACTAAATCTATTAAAAACCAAACTTGTCTTTCTATATTTCTAACCATGCCCTCAAATTTTTCCAGTGTGTCTTCTATCTCAGAAAAACGCTTAGTTACATGGGTGGCAAATTTTTCCAACACTCCTTCTAAGACAATGGAGTCGGGTGGTTAAGATGTCAATTCATAAGATATGTTAGGATACTGTCCCAAGCTCCAATTGGCTATCTTACCTATACAACATATCTGGTTAGTATCATATATACATATCATAATATAAAATCAAGTTAGCTAGTTAGTTAAGGTACATGTTTCACAAATTCAGGTACAAGGAATTACAATATACAGAGACATTAAGGTACAAGTATACAAGAATACAAAATATAGTACCTAGTCATCCAAGGAATATATATACATATTTACATATTTGCATATTAACATATTAACATGGTTAAATCAATAAAATCCAAGCTTTCATAATATTGTTCCCTAGCAACGGCGCCAAAAACTTGATGCGTAAATTTTCAGTATATAAAATCATCCATTTGAAATCCATCCCTTAATCAAGTTTTAATTAAAACATTAATCCCAAAATACACATGTGAGCAAGTATACTCATCGCAAACATAATATAGGGAATTAACAAGTATCGATCCTCAAAGAAACAAGTACATACTAATTACTTTTCATTCATTGTTTAACCGACCCAAATTAAGTAAGAAAAGAATAAAAAGAAAAAAAAATAAAGAAACATATACAACTCAAGGATGTAGATTTATGCAATTTAGACACGCCTCCTAGAAAACATGACAATGAACCAATTAGCAATTGTCTCAACTAATTATCATCTTGGCATCGTGAAGGAATATAAAGTAAAACTCAATCATCTCACAAGTTATGATTTCACTTAAGTAAATTCCACTTCATTTGTCAATCCATGGAATCCTATATTTTGATTCATATTAATAGATTTGTCAATCAAGCTAACGTAACCAAAACATGCATTAGGCTCAATTCCTTATAAACATGAAATTAGCTAATCACCCTATGTCATGCCAAAATTAACATAACCTTCGATCACTTAGTTCTAAAATCCTAACTTCATCGTTCAAATCCATCAAGATTTAACAAGTACTAAATCAATGCAACGAAACTCTTAACATCAATGTGTCGAAGTTAATTAGAATAACTCGCATCAATAATCAATGAAATCAAGTAATCAAATACCAAAGATAACAAAGAATTGATCAAATAACTAAATTAACATAAAATCATGAATCCCAAAATAATGTTAAATTACAATGAAAACATTGAATACATCATTACTAAAGAAAAAGAAGATAAAGAGAAAAGAAAGCACTCATAGATAAGCCTCTTTTTTTCTTCCTTGAAGACTCCCTTTGAACAATCCTCCTTGACTTGGGTGAACACCCCATTCAATGAGAGAATCGGAATTTCTACCCTTTAATTCACCTCTCTAAATTGTATATGTCAAACCTTTTTGTTCTCTTATGTTTTTATAGGTCTCTTGGATGCTAATTTTGTAGCTGAGGAAGTCTTGGCTGAGTAGGAATATAAAAATACCAAAATCCTTGGATAAGCCTTAATTCGGCGTAAAGAATTTTCTCCTCCTGAACCTACTTGGCGCCGGGTACCTTTGACCGACCTAGCACCAGGTACACTCTGTTCTTTCTCTATTTTACTCTATTTTTGGCCATTTTTCCCTTAGCAAGCAGAATGGATCTGGCGTTAAGTACACTTACCAGACTTGGCACCAGGTTTGTTCTAGAAAAATTTCTAAAGCTCGTTCAATCTCTACTACTAGACAAAATGGACCTAGTGCCTGGTCCACTAGCTGGGCCTAGCACCAGGTGCATTTTAGTTCTGTGCACTTTCTACTTGATTTTATCTTAAATCTGCACATATTTGCCAAAAACACCTTTTTTAAGCACAATGTCAAATAGAAAGGAATATGCCTAGTCATTACAACAAATGTATCTTAAAACAACCTAAAATAACTAGGAAAAGAATGGTGATTTTAACCCCTATCAAACTTAATGAAAATTTTCAAAAGGATATTTTTCCAAGAAAATCCTTGTTTTAAAAGACTAAATGGCAAAGAGGTTCAAACGGCCTCACAGCTTCCATGACGGTCCTCATTAGAGATCGTGGGTCTCCTCGTAAAACCTTGGGAGTGAACCCGTATAGGATGAAGATACCACAAGGATCTAGAACTAATGGAATGATGTAATTAAATAACCCGGGACACGTACTGTGATCGGCCAGCCCACGTTGGAGGTATAATGCGAGGTATGTCCCTAGAAAATGAGAAGAAATGGCCATCCCATCGATGGAGTTATCTTCTAGATCATTACCTAGAAGGAAAATTAATTTGTGGTGGTTAAAACACTTAGCTTAAGAAGATGTTAATCTTCCCAAGAAGCTATGTCAGTTTTTCTAAAAGTCAAATTAATCATGTTAAAGATAATAATGATAAGATTAACTTTTATCATATTTAATATGAGGATGAAGTACACAAATTATTTTATTTTTCACAAAATTGAGAATTTCTTTTATTTTTTATTTTTAGAAATAGTTGGTGGAGGTTCTTTCAATCCTTTAGCCATTATTCTCCTAGAGAATAAGCTAACGGGTCTGAACTATGTGGGCTGGAAAAGAAACCTGGACATAATACTCACAGTTGATGATAAGTATATCCTCTATGAAACCTACCCGGTTATCAAAGAGGGTTCCACCGATGAGGAGCGAGAAGCTAAAAAGGCATAGAGGAAGATTGACAAAATAGCTCGCTGCTATATGTTAACCTTCATATCTAAAGTGATTCAATCAAAACACGAGGATATGGCTACTACTTACGATATTAGCACATGTTTAGCCATGATGTTCACTGATAAGAGCTGGCCCGCAAAGTAGGAGGCTCTTTGAATGATCATCAATACCAATATGGATGAGAAAACATTAGTCATGGAGCATATGCACAAAATGATTGCTGCTTTCGAGGAAGCAAAAGTCTTGGGGGCTATGATTAACCCCGAGAGCCAAGAGGACATGATTCTTGAATCTTTGCTGGGCTCTTTTACTCAGTTCAAGTTGAACTATAACATAAACAAATTAAACATGAGTTTAACTGAGTTAATAAAAGAGCTCCAAGTGGCGGAGAAGGTCATAAAGCCACAACAAAAGGCTATGATTGCTTCTTCTTTAAGAACTAGGCCTAAGCCTAGAAAGTTTAAGAAGAAAAATGGTAATGCAGCAGCTCGGCCCAAGTCCCAACCTAACAAATCCAAGGGCAAATACTTCTACCGTGGGAAGAAAGGACACTGAAAAAAGGAGTGTCCAGATCTTCAAGTTAAGAAAAACCCCAGAGGTATCTAGAGTCTATATCAATGAATGGATCAACTTTCACTCGGACTGTTGATTTAGGAGCCACTGATCACATCTGCAACTTCTTGCAGTGGTTTAGAAATATAAAAGGACTCCAGAAGGGCGAACATGGACTATATTTGAGAAATGGAGCACAAGTATGGGCCCTTGCAGTAGGAGAACTGGAACTTATATTTTATTGTAATAGAATAGTTGTTTTAAATAATATTTTATATGTACTAGGCTATAGATAGAATTTGATTTCAGTTGCAAAGCTAATAAATCAAGGATATTCTATTTTTTTTCCATTCTAGTATAACTATCAGTAGAAATTGAGAAGTTCTATATACTAGGCACACATATGGAAACCTATTTTTCATTAATCCTATTAACAATCAATTAAACAACGCTTAATCTAAACCTTTAAATAGGAAGAGAAAGACTAATATCAATTACTCATATCTTTGGCATCTAAGGTTAGGTCATATTAACTCAACAAGAATTCAGAGGTTAATCCATGATGGGCCTTTGGGCTCATTGAGATTGGAAAGTTGGCCTCAGTATGAATCCTGTCTTATGAGAAAGACGACCAAAAGGTTGTTTACCCAAAAAACGAATAGGGCCAATGAAAAATTGAGTCTTGTTCATACTAATGTGTGCGGTCCTTTGTCTACACCAGCTAGAGGGGAGTTTGATTACTTCATCACCTTCATGAATGATTGTACTAGGTATAGTTATGTTTACCTGATAAGACACAAGTCTAACTCATTTGACAAGTTCAAAGAGTTTACGGCTGAAGTGGAGTGTCAGATATGTAAACTGATCAAGACCTTACGATCGAATCGTGGTGGAGAGTACCTCCTTAGTGAATTTAAGGACTACATAGTACATCATGAGATAGTATTCCAGCCCTCTGAGCTAGGGATACCCCAATAGAACAGAGTAACTGAGAGAAGGAATAGGACATTGATGGAAATGGTTCGAAGCATGATGTCTCATACTACTATTTCTATGTCTTTTTGGCGATATGCCCTAGAAACAGCGGCATATATTCTGAATATAGTGCCTTCCAAGTCAATACCTAAGACACCCTATGAGATGTGGACTAGGTGTAAGCTAAGTCTTAATCATCTCAAAATATTGGACTATCCAGCTTATGTACTGATCAAGGAAGACAAATTAGAACCAAGATCAAAATTATGCTATTTTGTTGGGTATCCAAAAGAAACAAAGGGTGATTACTTTTATCATCCAAGGAGTAAAAAGTACTAGTGAGTACTAATGTTGGATATTCAGAGGATGATCAAAGTACATTCACTAAAGGTTTAACAAGGTTGGAACTTGAGGAGAAGTTATCTTCTAAATCAACTTATTCTAATCCGAATGTGGAACAAGAAGAAGTACAACCTCAGGAACCTGTACAAATGGAGCCTCATCATAGTGGGAGGGTATCTGGGGTTCCAAAAAGATAGACTGGAAAGGTTTTTGACCTGGTCTCAAACTATCAAGAACAAGATCCCACTAGATACGAAGAGGCTATTGTTAATGTCGATGCAAACTTATAGCATGAAGCAATAAAAGTCGAGATTGACTATATGTACTCCAATCAAGTTTGGGATCTTGTAGCTCACCTAAAGGGATAAAACCCATTGGGTGCAAGTGGGTATACAAGAGGAAGAAAGAAGCGGATGAGAACGTAGAAACCTTCAAGCTAGGCTTATGGCGAAAGGGTACACTCAGAAAGAAGGTATCGACTATGAGGAAACCTTTTCTCTGGTAGCCATGTTTAAGTCCATCTATATCCTCCTTGCCATCTTATGTCATTATGTCTAAGAGATATTGTAAATGGATGTCAAGATGGTATTTCTCAATGGCCATCTTAGCGAAAATATCTATATGTCCCAAACAGAAGGCTTTATTGCTGAGGACCAGGAACATATGGTATGTAAGCTTAAGAAATCCATTTATGAACTTAAGCAGGTATTGACAGCATGGAACATTTGTTTTGATGAGGCTGTAAAGTCCTATTATTTCATTCAAAATGAGGATAAACCATGTGTGTATAGGAAATTGGAAGGTATAAATGTAGTTTTTCTTATACTATATGTGGATGACATTCTACTCATTGAAATAATGCAGGGACATTATCATCTGCTAAGGTTTAGCTGTCTAATCAATTCAGTATAAAAGATTTGGGAGAAGCTAATTATATTCTCAAAATTATGCTTTTTAGAAATAGGAATGAGAGAATGTTAGGATTATCCCAAACTACAAACATTGACAAGATGCTGGCCAAGTTCAGCATAGACTTATGTAAGGGAGCATTAATCCCTTACAGATATAGGTTATTTTTTTCTTCAAAGGACTGTCCAAATTCTTAGAAATAAAATAACAGAATTAGTAGGATTCCTTATGCTTCATGTGCGGAAAGTCTTATGTACACCATGTTGTGTACTAGGCTAGATATCTGCTTCATCGTAGGCTTAGTTAGCAGATATCAATTAAACCCTAGGGAGGTTCATTGGCAAGCTGTAAAGCATATTCTCAAGTACCTTAAGGGAACGAGAGATTATATGCTAGTTTACAGAGTTGATGGCTTGGTTCCTACATGATACATAGACTCAGACTTCCAGGCGGAGAAGAATGAGAAAAAATCCACTAGTTGATATATCTTCACCTTGTCTGAAAAGGTTATTTCATGGAGGAGTATTAAGCAATCTTACATTGCTGACTCAACTATGGAACCTGAGTATGTTGCAATTTCAAAGGCATCTAAGAAAGCAGTTTGCCTTCGAAAGTTCCTTTCAGAACTTGGAGTCATACCACAGAAGGACAGACCAATTGTGATTATTGCAACAACACTGGTACAGTCTTGCAATCTAAAGAACCCAAGAACCATAAGAAGGGAAGGCGCATTGAGAGGAAGTACCACCTGATCCGAGATTTCATCTAGAGACGGGAAGTTGTGGTGGAACAGATTACCTCGGAGAACAATTTGGTAGATCCTTTCACCAAGCCATTGACTGAGAGAGTTTTTAGAAGACACTTAGATACCATAGGGGGGACCTATGGACTTACCTAGTCTAAGAATGCAAGTGGGAGATTATTAGAATGTATGCCCTCTTAGACTAGGTTTTTTATCTATTCTTGGTTTATATTAATAAAAGATTTATTCTCAGAAATTGTTTGTGAATCTTACATTACTTTTGTGCACAATTTTAGTGGAAAAGACCCATTGTGTTTAAGTAAGTAGTCCATGTGAATGGTGGTCTTTCACAGTAAGGTATGGTTCATGGGTTGCTTAAACACATAAACGTTTATTCATAACCGATTGGCGAGAATGGGAATCTCATCATGTTTAGGTTATTATGTTATGAATTTCAAATGAGGAATGGCTTACCTTTAGCTAGTGAGTAGTCCTCTCATTTTATAACATAAGCGTATTTTGAATACGTAGAACTAGACCCGTAGTAGTGGTTTCTAAAAGTACTATACCGTACAAACTTAGACTACTATTGTAACAGTGTGAACTTATACTCTACGGCTTAAGTATGAATTGGTGGTCTACGAAGCTAGGAGCAGATGCTTTGATATACTATAGTTGAGGTTCTATTGTAGGACCAATATACTTGTATGTTAGGTATATATGACTAGTTAGTTAAGTCAGACTTGTACAAGATACCTTCTATGCTATATCGTCCCTTATGACTATCCAAATAATCTAAATATCCAAGGTCCTGGGGAATATGACTTGGATGTTTGCTTTAGGGTTGCTCCCTTAGAAAGCAAAAACATTTTAAGAAGTAGTGGATCATTAGATTAGAAGTCTAAAGATGGTAGATGTCTTTTAGAGAGATTTTAGTACACTTCTTCCTCTCTAAATGTACGGTGATGTGTAGAGGGGTATTTTGGTCATTACACAGGTAGGTCAGAGACATTGCTAACACAGCATTGTTCTTGAGGTTAGTATTTTCTTATGGTGATATTAGAAAATATTTAACATGCAAAACATAACTATTTATATAGTAGGGGTATTTTAGTCATTTTAGTAGCCAAGGCGATGTGTCTTTTTGGTCTGCGAAATAACCTATAAGTCCTAAATAATTTTAGGTTGAGGAAATGGTCTCGGTTAAAGAGGATTTTATTTTATTCAGGAAGTCTAATTATTTATTAGACTAGAATACAATAAAAGATTGTGAGGAATTAAATTTATTATCTGATTTAATTAGTTAATTAATTATTCATAGCCTGAGCCCAGATTGAATAATTGAAAAAAATCAACCTAGGCCTAGACTAGGTAAAAAGGCTTAAATAATTATCTTGGTCTATTTGGGCTCATTAATTATTTATTGGGCTATTTTTATAAGTCCAAAAAATAAATAATTAAGGTTTATTATTATGCGCTCATTGAGTCTAAGAATAAAGAATAATAATTTCTGGCCCAATAGCCTGGACAGTTTTTTTTATTCACAAAATAGAAAAGTTTAGTTTTTTAACTCTAGCTAAATGTCTTCTGTAAAAAGATATCTTGATAACATTTGGGTATTTTTTTAAAGACAAGAATCCCGGTAGTTTGGTTATTAGATGAGCTGTGTGTGATTAGTTCATACTACTGTGAAAAGAAAAGAAAAAAAAAAGAGCCGGGTGTGTGACATTCTCTCTTCGATCTCTTAGCTTCTTGATACTACTAATCTTGATAGTAGTGTGTCAAGAGCATAAGACTGATCCCTTGCCTAAGTTACTTTCACCAGTGGTATTTAGGCTGAGGAATATTCCGTGAATCAAAGAGCTTTGGCATTCATGCAAGCACAGAGAAGTAGACAACTTGCTGGTTTATCACCTTCGGCTCCGCAAGTGAACCGAGAGTTGTTGAGTCAACACCAATTCCTTTGGCTGAGCATAAACAAGATATCAAATTAAAGCGCAGAGGTTTTAAAAAATTCTTTTGTTGTGCCTTATTATTCTCAGTTTTTTAATGCTTATGTGTTGTGTGTTTTTCCATTTACACTTCACTTTTCTAGTGACCGCTAAAGCATTGATTGGTGTTCATAAGGGAATGTTAGCACTTAAGGTTAGGGATGAAGAGATCATCATTCAAATCCACAAAAGAATCATTGATTAAATCCTCTGTTGACTCTATTGACTTGATTGCATATTTGGTGGATCGAAATAAAGTAACTGAGTTGAGGGATTTTGAGGAAATTGAGAACAGAAGTTTGGGGAGAATAAAGTCCTCAATTGTTAAACCACCGGATTTAGAACTCAAGGACTTGCCTAAGCACTTAAAATATGCATTCTTGGCCATGGGGAGGAAATTTCCAGTAATCAT
This sequence comes from Voacanga thouarsii, assembly GCA_026120185.1. Lineage (NCBI taxonomy): Eukaryota > Viridiplantae > Streptophyta > Magnoliopsida > Gentianales > Apocynaceae > Voacanga > Voacanga thouarsii. Next base: position 867,660 of record JANUWF010001883.1, on the reverse strand, counting down.
AGCAAAAGACCAAATTGGTAAACTTATTTGGAAAATACAAAAATGTCATAACATGGAAAATCAAAGACATTAAGGAAATTAGTCTTTTTTTTTTTTTTGCACTCATAAAATATTGCTAGAATAAGGAACAAAACCCGTAGTGCAACCCTAACGTAGGATGAACCCTAACATGAGGGATGTGATAAAAGGTGAGGTAACTAAGCTCCTAGATTCAAGTATCATTTATTCCATCTCAGTTAGTATTTGAGTAAGTCCAACATAAGCAGTACTAAAGAAGCGAGGAATGATGGTAGCACCCAACGAAAAAAATGAGTTGATCCTTATGAGATTGATAACTGGTCGGAGGGTATGCATTGACTATAGAAAGTTGAATGAGGCAATTGGAAAGGACCATTTCGTTCTCCCTTTCATTAACCAGATGTTGGAAAGACTAGTCAGACATGAACTCTATTATTTCTTAGATGGTATTTCTAGTTACTTCCAAATTCCCATAGCCCAAAGGATCAAAAGAAAACAACTTTCACATGCCCTTTTGGCACTTTTGCATATTGTCACATGCCTTTTAGTCTTGGCAATAATCCAGGAACTTTCCAAATATGCATGATGGCTATTTTCAAGAAACTTATGGGAGATATTATAGAGGTATTTATGGATGATTTTTCTATTTTTGGCAGTTCTTTTTATTCATGTTTGGCAAATTTGGAAATAGTGCTTCAAATGTGTGAAGAGACTCGCCTAATGCTCAATTAGGAGAAGTTTTATTTTATGGTATAAGAAGGTATTGTGTAGGGGCACAAAATTTCAAGAAAATGTATTGAGATTGATAGGGCAAAAATTGAAGCAATTAAGAAACTTCCTTATACTTCAGGGAAAGCTATTCGGAGTTTTCTTGGGCATGCAGGTTTTTATAGGAATTCATTTTGAATTTCTCAAAATTTTCAAAACCTCTTACTTCCTTACTTGAAAAAGATGCTATTTTCAATTTTGATGATAAATGTCTTCATGCTTTTAATGTGCTAAAAAAGAAATTGATAAATTCTCCCATTTTAATTGTACCGGATTGTTCTCTTTCTTTTGAACTAATATGTGATACATGTGATTATGCAATAGGTGTAGTACTTGAACAAAGAAGCATAAGCATTTTCAACCTATCTACTATGCAAGCAAGACTCTAACGGCAGCATAAGAAAGCTACACTACAATGAAAAAGGAATTGCTTGCTATAGTGTTTACTTTTGATACATTTTGCTCTTATCTTATTTTGTCTAAAGTTATTGTATACACTGACCATTTTGCCCTTAAATACCTTCTCACTAAGTATGATTCCAAACCAAGGTTGATTAGATGGGTTTGTTATTGCAAGAATTTAACTTGGAGATTAGGGACAAGAAGGGGGCTGAAAACTTAGTTGCGATTCACTTGCCTAAACTGGAAAATCCCAACCTAGAGCCTTTAAAGGAAGAAGAGATTAATGACACCTTTCTGGATGAGCAACTCATACTCCTTGAGGCTAACAATTCTCAAACTCCTTGGTTTGCTGATTTGCTAACTACTTAGTTACAGAAATTATTTCTTTAGATTTCACGTCGCAACAAAAGAAGTTCCTCTCCGAAGTGAAGAACTATTTTTGGGAAGATCCTTATCTGCTTAAGTTTTGTGCAGATCAAGTCATTAGAAAGTGTGTCGATTCCATAGAAGGTAAGCTACAATATTACCAAAAGGACCTGCCAAAGGACACTACAAAGCTAACACTACTGCAAGAAAAGTACTTGAGTTCGGATTCTATTGACTAACTATCTTTAAGGACTCTCACAGGTTTGTTTAAAATTATGATAGATGTTAACATACTGGTAATATTTCAAATCAAGTAAGATGACATTACAACTCTTTCAAGTATTTGAAGTCTTTGATTGTTGTGGGATAGATTTTATGGGTCTTTTTCCTACTTCTTTGGGAAAAAATATATCTTGGTTGTGGTTGATTATGTGTCTAAATACTTAGAGGCACAAGCCTTGCTAACTAATGATGCACGAGTTGTAGTCAAATTTCATAAAAAAAATTTACCTGGTTTAGTGTACCAAAGGTACTCATTGGTGATGGGGGGGACTCACTTTTGTAATAATCAATTGGAAAAAGTTGTTAAACACTTAGGTGTCACTCACATCATCCCTAAACAAGTGGACAAGTTAAGGTAGTTAATCGGGAATTTAAGAGAATCTTGGAAAATATGATCTCCCCTACAAGGAAAGATTGGAGTTTGAAATTGAATGACGCTATTTAGGCCTACAGAACTGCCTTTAAGACTCCCATAGGCATGACTCTATATAGATTAGTCTATGGGAAATCTTCCCATTTACCAGTGGATATTGAACATAAAGCCTAGTGGGCCAATAAACTTGTTAACTTTGATCTTAAGTCAGCAGGCAAATAGTCTAACACCCGACCTTTTTACTTTCGATTAGCTACTACTTACAATAAAATGTGAATTTATGTCAATGTCCAGAACAAAAGTTGATTGGTGAAATGAGACGAATATTTTAGTAGAATAATATTTTGTCGGGACCTGGATGTAATTATTAGATTTGTTCTATTCGTACCCTAAATTTTTGAAAGGCTATTATTATTAACAAAATAAGAATTTAAGGGTACTCTAAAAGTGAAATTGATCAGTGCGATAAAACGCACATTTTGATGTGAATTGTGCTACCCAGGATATTGGGGCATTTTTGTCATTTTAACCACGCCTGCGACTTTGACCGCAAATTAGACAAAATATAAAAGGGATTGAAGAATTTGAGTGTTGCCAATGGATTTAGTGAAATTTTTGGAGTTGAATGATGAAATAAAATATTTTTCCATTACAGACCCAATTTTGGTCATTTCTGAAGAAAATAGGAAATCACGGTTAAAAATGGTGTGTGTGGCATTTTATGATTGGTAGACCATGGACATATGTCAATTTAAGAGAGGTTTCATGAAGAATTCATGCAAGATACTTGGTATCAAAGGATTTTAAAAATAAATGAAGAATGATGTGTAATTTTGTGATTGGAACACATCATTTTGTGGGCCATTTAATTTAGGCCTTAGGTATTGTGATTGGCTAATGTTTAGACCAAAAGAAGATGAATGAATGGCTGGAAATTGGCCAAGAATTTCATTGTCCATGCAAGGAGAAATAACGGAATATTTGTGGAGAAAAAAGTAGTTGGTGTGTAAAATTTCTATTTGAACACACCTATGTTGTAACCGCCATGTGTTTAATTAAATTAATATTTTCCTGGCCAAATTTATGATGAAGCATGGCGGTGAAGAGGCTGATTTACGGCCATATTGTTGTCCAGCCTTAGAGAAAGAAAAACAAGAGAAAATAAGAAAGAAAAGATTGAAACAAGCTAAGAGAAAAAGAAAAATGAGAGAGAAAGAAAGTGTGTGCGTTCCTAGTGTGTTCTTAGTGTTCTTGGAGCAAAATCACACCAAATAGCCTCAAATACAAGGTAAAACACTACCTTGCTTGAATTAAAGTTGTTGTTGGGTGAATGATGATCATGATGATGTAAACTTTAACATAAGAACATGTGTGAAACCCCACCTAAAGCCAACCTTAGAGAAAGGGGGTTGGAATGCATATCATGTCATTCTGCATTAAAAAAATATATTTTTGAATGATTTTATGTGCTTTAGAATTGTGGTTTATAGGTTAAAAGACTTACTTATGCTCATTAGGTAGGAAGGGTAAAAAGGTAATTTTTCTTGAGGTCAAAATAGGAAGATGGCTTGAGGTTTAGATAAGAAGAATATTTGGGTGAGAAAATAAGAACAAGAGTTAGTGTGGTTAAGTGGTTAGAGCTTTGGAATAAATCTCTAAGGTCATGAGTTCAAATCCCATCACTTAAGTTCTATTCATGATTATCTTAGCTATGTTTGAATTTTTGTTTTTCTTACATCCCATAAAGATAGGTGTTGTCTTAGGGGAAACATGAAGAGAATGTCCAAGATCATATAATCATGTCCTAAAAGGAATTCTAGAGGAATTCTTGCCCCTTTTATTATCTCTAGCTTTGTCCTAGCCTCTTCATAATTTAAATTATCCAAAATCCATTAAATCCCTTCTTTTAATTCCAAGAATTCTATGATAATTCCTTGGCCTTGAATTTAAAAAATCAGTCTTGAGGGATAGGGGAATGACCTAAAATAAGAGAGGAATTAGGATGGGTTCCCAAGAGAAACAAACCACCATGGTTAAACCTTTAATCCTACCTTAATGTTGCTCATATGTTTAGAGAAGGAAAATCTGGAAATTTTCCAAAAATTTTGCAGTCCAGCTTTTCTAAAAATTCAGCCAATAATCCTACTCATTTGCTTCCAGAGAAAAGGTCATTTCATGTGGCTTGAAGGCTGAAAATTCTGTGCAATTTTTGGGTTGTTCAAACTGCACAAAAACCAGAAAAAAAAATCCTGCACAATTCGCTGTATTCTAAGCTGGAATTGGAGCAGTCTTTTTGTCATCAATTTAGCTGAAACACCCTCTATTTTTCTCCAGAAAGAAAGATAGAAAATCACCCTTGAAAGACCTTCAAACACCCCAGAAAAACAGTTGCAAATCGGGCCAAGGTAATGCAGAAAATCCTGCACCAAAAGTTACCAACATTCGAAACCTTGAACAAGTTGAAACCAGAAAAATTTCCAGTTTTGTCTCTCCATGACAAGGCCGAAAAGTACCCTTCAAATCTCTGGAAATTGAACCTTGTTCAGCCATGGACTAAACACCATTGACCTCCACACTTACCTTGAGTGCTTGGACTCCATGATCACACCTAAAAAATGTAACACCCCACTACCTAGGCCAAACAGGGCCGGGGATGTCGCCCCGTCCAAAGGACAATAGATCTTTATAACTAGGTCACACAAACGAAAATAAAGACAATACTTTAAAAATTGAACTTATTACAACCCAAAAATTCAGGAATAAATCCAAAGAAAATTGATTACTATCATTTCTCAAAACAACACATAAAATAAATAACATAAAGTCTTCAAAGTAGGCAACAAATCTAGCTACTCATCTCCACAGCAAGATCGAACTGAAAACATGGCATAAAAGGTGATGAAATAAAAAAATTCTCAGAAAGCCCGTGTGTGCTTTGAATGTTTCAGGTAAAACAGTTCATGTATGCAAGTTGTAAAAATTGTAAAAGAGAAAGTGCTGGCAAGCAATAAATAAGGTTAACAATAAAAAGTGGTGTTTTGCTCTTCAAACCATACATGTACACAATAAATACAACCACTCAAATGGGTAGCCATGGGTTACCACACGTTGTGAAGACTAACAAAAGGTAAGTGATCGGCCTATTGGGTGAGATACTCCTCCTTCTCTACACCCAAACTTACCGGTTATCCACTTCGAAAACACACAATCCACATGACTGAAACTTGCTAGCTCGAACCGGCATGACCTACCAGACTAGCATCCTATCTGGGAAGGACTCACCCTTTAGAGGTGGCCACCTACTGAGAAACTTACCCTAACCCTTCAAAGACTAGTCCTAGTAGTCTACCCTTACTGAGTACTCAACGTTGATTGTCCCACTTAGGAGAAAACCGATAATACATTGCTTTATTTGGAAATAGTAATTAAGAGTTTCTAAAATTCTTGCCAAAGTTGGGTTTTAGAAAGTTGCAAAACTGCTTGTTTAAATTTTCAAATGATTCGCTTGCCTGAAATAAAAAGGAAATAGTCCTTAATTGCTTTTATAAAATGAGTATCCATACACTTCATGTTTAGCTTGCCATAGAAACCTTTTGTCTTCAAATAAGTTTATGCAGAGGCATACCTGATCCTTTGCTTGATCAAACTAAAGAATCTTCTAAAGCTGACCTAACCGTGCCTGGGGTAAACACAAGTCATAAGGTTATACTCAAGCTATTTTCACTTACATAAATAATCCTAGTTCAACTAATTATAATCATGACCCTAATGTCCTAAGCTTTAAGACTAGATGATAAAGGCTTTTATAAAATAAGTCTAGTTTGATAAGTTAAAATAACTAGGGTTTGTAACATAATTACCAATAACTTATAGATTCAAATAATAAATCTTGAGTGTTGTTATTAATAAATAAACTAGGGTTTAATTATTAAAGAATCCTAAGTCCTAGTTGATATTAATAAATGGTAATTCTTAAGTAGCAAAATAAATTATTACTACTCTCTTAATTAATAATCAATACGCATTAAAAATAATAATAAATAACTTTTATTAAATTTTGATTAATAAGTATAAATAATATTTATGAATATATGGTCCACAAGGTCATTAATAATTTACTCATTTATATCAAAGGTTTTATTTATATGTTTATATATATATTGTTTTTTTTAATATGATATATCATTTATTTGGCTAATAAAATATCACTATTTCATTTAGTACTCCAATTCCAAAACTTCCTAAGAATTTTGAAATCTTTGGAGGAAAAACCTAGTAATAATTTTAGTTAGGGTAATAAAATTTGCTAATCAAAATAGCCTAGGATCAACAAGGTCATGATCCTAATTTTCCTATTGCTAACAAGATTCATGAGCATATACTTCAACATCAATCAACAAACTATTCTATTCAAGAACAAAGACTTAAATCCATACCTACTATCACATGGCCAAATCCCTACTAAACATAATCATACTCACGGCTTCAATAAAGATAAGAACATAAAAATCCTATTTAGCAAAGGTGACATAATATCTAGTATGCTTAAACACTCATACTCACTTAAGACATGATGAACATACATTGATTCTCAAAGAATTTCATAAAACTTAATCATAATCAATCATTCTCATGCTCCAATCTCAACCCCTTCATACATATGCATATACTCAATCCCCAATCATATTCTATTCTCTCTAACAACATCTAAGAGACATGAATTCAGAATTAAAAAGAAGGTTAAGGAGAAATACTTGGTGGATGATTATCTCGATGAAGATTTAAGAAGGTCCACGCGCTTAAGGATCTTGAATTGTCCAAGAGAGGAGAAAGAAAACAGCCATGGTTGTAGCAACCATTTCGGCCGAGAGAGAGAGAGAGAGAGAGAGAGAGAGAGAGAGAGAGAGAGAGAGAGAGAGAGAGAGAGAGAAAGCATTAGTATAACATGTTAAGGGTTGAAGGGAAGAAGATGAACAAAAGTTGTTCTTTGTTACCTTGATGATGTTCTTGAGACTTCAAAGAAAAATCTGGTTTTGATCCGATTGCAAATTTTTATTTTCGAGATTTGATGTTATGAATTCTAAAAATGGACTCTAGGGGGTATGTAGGCGTGTTCTGGAGTTTTTGAGAAGGATTTGAGGTGTTTAGAGTGGTATTTGGCTTGAAAAAAGATAGTGTGTTTTCTTGGTGAAAATGGAGAGGATTAGAGGTGAATGCTGGATGAATTTTCTGAAGAGGGTTGGCTGATTGATTGAGGGAGTTCAAGGATTTGGTTTTCAGTTTAGGAAGGAAGAGAAAAATCTGGTTGTTTGAAATTCAAGTGGAGAAATTTAAGGAGTGTTTTGAGGTGAAAGATATGATAATGGTGTTTGATTGAGGGAGGTTTCTTGGAGCTGCAAATGGCCGACTGGTTTGCTAAGATTTGCTGAAATGAATGAGGGTTGAGGGAGCTATAAGGTTGGCTGAATTCCTGAGTTTAATGGTAGAAGAATCTCTGGTTATGAGGCCTAATCCAAGGGTGTTTTCATGGAGCAAATGCTAGAATTTTTTAACTTCAAATGGAAGTTTGATTGGAGTGATTGTAGAAGGAATTTGAGGTGTGGCTATGGGGTCCGGTTGTGCAAGGTAAATGGAGGGGGGGTAACGGTGCTTAGTTCATAGCTGAACAAAGATTAACTTACAGAGATTTGAGGGTGGTTTTCGAACAAGGCTTGAAAAGAACAAGGCTGGAATTTTTCTGGTTGTGGTTCGAATAGTTGCAGAATTTTTTGTGCAGTTTTTTTTTTCTGCAATATTCTAGCCGATTTGCAGAGGGTTTTGAGAGGTGTTAAGGGTCCTTTAAGGTTGGTTTCCAACCTTCTTTATGGAGGAAAAACAGAGGTAATTTACTGGTTTGAAGGCAGTAGAAACAACTTTGATTTTCGGCTGCCATGCATCGAAACTGTCCAGAATCTTTTCTAGTTTGCACAGCTTGTGCATGCCGGGTTTTGCTAAAGAATTTTAGCCTTCAAGCTGAATTAATTGGCCATTTTTCTAGCAGCAATTGAGTAAGGAAGATGGCTAAGATTTTCGAAGACTAGGCTGCTCAAGAATCTGGAAAAATTTTAGATTCTTTTCATGGAGGATATGAACACTATGGAATGGAGTTTGAAGGCTCAACCATGGAGATTAATTTCTCTTGGGAACCTTCCTTAACTCCTTCCTTATTTTCAGTCCAATCTCCAACCTCTAAGAATCATTTTCAAAATTTCAAAGGCCAAGAATCCTTGCTGAATTTTCTAGAATTAAAAACATAGATTTGCATAAATTTTGAACAAATTTAATTGCTAAAGAGTTTAGGGTAAGCTAGGGAATAAAAGGACATGAATCCCTCAAGAATTCTTTTTAGGACATAAGAATAGGATTAGGACATTCCCTTCATGTCTCTCCTAGGAAAACACTCCTATTTTTACTTATGGAATGCAAGAGATGAAAATCTAACCTTAAATTAAAATAATCATGATAAAACTTAAATGATGGGATTTGAACTCATGACCTTATAGATTATTTCCAAACCTCTAACCACTAAACCACAACAACTATTGTTCTTAGTTTCTCTCTCAAGTATTCTTCCTATTCAATCCTCAAGTTATCTTCCTATTTTGACTTCAAGCAAAATTACTATTTTACTCCTCATACTCAATAAGCATAACTAAGCCTTTTAGCATATAAATCATAATTCAAAAGCACATAAAATCATTCAAAATATATATATTCATGCAAACTAATAAGATATGCATTCCAACCCCCTTACTTTAGGGTTGGCTGTTGGTGGGGTTTCACAAAAAACCTCCTAAGATTACTCTATCCAAAACTCTTTTCAACTTCAAAAAAATTCCAGAATTCTTGCTTCATTAAAACACTCTTGTAACAAGTTAACAAACCAAAATTTTCTCTGCCATTAAAGACTGAATTTCAGCTAGCCATATAACCTAAATAGCCTTCACTCATTTTAGCAAGCTTAGCTTGTTCAACCGGCACCATTGAAGAGCAAAGAAACCTTCCTTGATCAATCACCATTAGCTAATTTTCTACCTCAAACCACTCCTCATTTTTCTCCATTTGAATTTCAAAAAAAATCTGATCACTCTCTCTCCTTCTAGCTGAAAACCGAAACTCCTATCTACTCCAAACCATTCAGCCAACAACATTCCAGAAAATCGTGAGCCTTTTCTCTCAATACTCTCTCAAAACATCAAGAACACATACTACACTTCTTCAAGCCTAAACCTATCCTAAACACCTCCAATCACTCTCAAATACCCCAGATTACACCTACTTAATCCCTAGTATTCATTTTTGGTCTTTATAACACAAAATCACACAAAAGAAAATTTTTGAACGGATCAAAATCAGTTTTTTTCTTGAAGGTCTCAAGAGCATCAACAAGGTAAATCAAGACCAACCTTCTTGTTCATCCTCTTCCATTCAATTTTCAATATACCATACTAATGTGCTCTCTCTCTTTCTCTCTCTTGGCTAAAATGGTTGATCAACCATCAATTATGGCTGTTTTTCCTTTGGACCATTCAAGACTCTCAAACGCATAGACCTTCTCTAGTCTTCATCAAGCGATCGTCTATCAAGTATTTCTTTTCTTAAATCCTCCTTTTTATTTCTGAATTCATGTCTCTTAGATGTTAATAAGAAGATTAAATATGAATGGGGGATTGAATGTATGCAAGTGGATAAAGGGGATGGGGTTAGGACATAAGGATTGATATATATGATTAAAGCTTTATAGATTTTTCTTTTGCATCAATGTATGCTCGTCATGATTAGTGAGATTTATGGATGTTTGAAGCATGTTAGATGTTATGACACCAAAGGTGATTAGGCTCTTATGTTCTTATTTTCCATAGAAGCCATGAATGATGCTTATGCCTAGTAGGAAATTAGCCATGTGAAAGTATGTGTTAATTCAAGTATATGATCATGAATGGATTAGCCAATTAGTTGATGTTTGGGAATATGTTTATGAATCTTCTCTAGTAATAGGCAAATCATAATGAAAGATTATTTTCTTCTTAATCCTAGGTTATTTTTATTAACAAATTTTATTACTTTAACTAGAAATACCTCTATATTTTTCCTAAGAGATTCGAAATTCCTAGGGAGATTTGAAATAGAATATTAATTAAAATATTAATATTTTATTGGTCAAATAAATAATATATTTTATTAAAAAAGATAATAATATATATAATAATAAATAAAATATTAGAATAAATTAATATCAAATAACTTTGTAGACCATAGTTAAAACTTTTACCTATATCCATAAATATTAATTATGTTAAAATTTATTTTTTATTTATTAATTAAAAATTTAATATAATTTATTTATTATTAATTTATTATTTCTAATTATTTATTATCTATTAATTATTAATTAAAAATTAAGTGTAATTTATTATTTATTTAGTTATAATAATACTATTTAAGTATTACCATTTACCAATATTGTTTAGGATTTAGTATTATTCAATATTTAACACTAGTTTATTTATTAGCATTAATACTCATAATTTATTATTTGAAACTATAACTTATTAGTAATTATTTTAGAACACTAGTTATTTCAACTTATCAAGCTAGAATTATTTTATAAAATATGTTTACATCTAGCATTAAAGCTTAGGACATTATGCTTATGGTTGTAACTAGTTGAACTAGGAATTATTTATGTAAGGCAGATATGATGTGAATGTTATCCTATGCCTTATGTTTACCCCAGGCGGGATTAGGTTGACCTTGGAAGATCTTTGAATCCCAGAAGAGCAAATGATCAGATAAGCTCCTACATGGAATCATCTGAAGACCCAAATTATTATGGCAAGCCAAATTCGATATGTATGAACATTCATTTGTAAAGGCAATTAAGGACAGTTTTTCCTTTTTAGTTCAGTCAAGCAAACCATTTGAAAAATAAAACAAGCAGGTTTGTACAAAATGCTAAACTCTTTTTAAAACCCAACTTTGGCAAGAATTTTAGATACCTTAATTGCTATTTCCAAGTAAAACATTGTATGATCAATTTTCTGCTAAGTGGGACAAGCAACGTTGGGTACTCAATAAGGGTAGACTACTAGGACTAGTCTTTGAAAAGTTAGGGTAAGTCTCTTAGTAGGTGGCCATCTCTGAGAGGTGAGTCCTTCCCGGATAGGATGCTATTTTAGTTCAGTCAAGTGGACTGTGTGTTTTCAGAGTGGACAATCGGTAAGTTTAGGTGTAAAGATGGAGGAGTATCTCACCTGGTAGGCCGTACATCTACCTTTTATCAGTATGCTCAACGTGTGGCATTCTGACCGTTATATTGTCATGTGGCCCAACATGTGGTGCCATGGCTACCTATTTGGGTGGTTGTATTCATTGTGCACATATATGTTTTAGAAAACATGACTCTTCATTTTTAACATTTATTTAATGCTTGCCAACACTTTCTCTTATGAAACTTTTACAACTTGCGTACACGAACTTTTTACCTGAAACACTCAAAGCACAGGCGGGCTTATTGAGATTTTTATCTCACCACCTTTTATACCATGTTTTCAGATCGATCCTACTGTGAAGGTCATTAACTAGATTGTTGCCTATGATTTTGAAGACTCTCTATTATTTTTGTTATGTATTGCTTTCGAGAGATTATAGCAAACAATTATTTTTGAATATGTTCATGCATTATTGGGTTGTAATAAGTTTAATTTTGAAGTATTTCTTTTATTTTGTTTTATGTGACCTAGTTATAAAGACCCCTTATCCTATGGACGGGGCTACATCCCCAGCCCTGATGGGCCTAGGTAGTGGGGTGTTACAATATGACTTTCATGTTGATTTCAGATCAAAGCTAACGTTTGTGAACTTTTGTGTATGAACTTTATATATGCTTGTATATGTACCAGCTGCCTAAAGGCCTTTGAATGATGTTTTGTGTAAGGAAGAACTAAATAATTATGGTAGCTTGAAGGCTTATTTTTGGTTGAAAAGGTGATGATCAAAGTAGAATAAAAATGGAATTCACTTGGTTGGAAAAATGGTTCAAACTAGCTTTTTATTAGAAGCGATGAATTTATGTTGAATAAGTGCGACTTTTGTGATCTACTGGAAATCTAGAAATTCAGAATTAAAGATGATTTGAAAGAGAATTGAATGAATTAATGGTTCTAAAGTGTTAAAGATTAAAGGAGGACAAAGAAAGCATGAATAGTAAAAGTGAAGTAAAACTACTAGTGCTGTTTTTACCTAATACTGTGCCTTGGAAACCAGAATTCTGTGAAAGAGATTATACAAAATTAAAGTTAGAGTCGTACAGTCATTTCGGTATATCATAGAGCCAAATCGGAGATGTGGATTGAAAGTTATGTTCGAAATAAATCATGTGTCAAAGCAGCAAAATTTCAGAATTTTGCTTGGAACATGGACGAATTTAAAGATGATTAATTGTGTGATTTTGGATGAAATTAAATGGGAAAATATGAGGTGAATCCCTTGTATATGAAGGGAGAAAGGAAGTGCAAAAAAGGAAAATGAAAGAATCGAGCAAATGACGAAAAAATGACATGAACGAAAGTTGAACGTTTTCTATAACCGTTGGCCCTCATCGGCTAAACGTCTATTGGACATCGGCTACCCATCGGGCACGTCGGTTCGATGTCGGCCAACTGTCGATTATTTTTTGGCCGAACACAAATTGACCCAAAAACGATGTTTGGTGTAGGTTTAGCGGTAAACGGCTAATGAAACGTTGAAAACGGTAGAAATTGAGGGTAAACGGCCGTGAATGATATGTGATCAAAACTGAATGCCCTTGGAAAATGACTTTTTGGGATGAAGTACGAGGAAAATGACCCGAATACTCTTGGAAACATGTTTTGATGTGTGATCAGAACTTTTTACCCTATTTTGACACGGTTTTGGAAAATGATCTCTCATGATGAGATTGACTTTTGGAAAATGACATTCTGATCCCTAATATTATTTTATTGGCCTGAAGTGCCTATGGAATGAATTGATTAGCTTTGTGGAGCCTATGTGAATGATGATTTGACTTGCGAGTCAATTGAATCAAATTCTAGAAAATGTTATTGTGCCCTAAAACTATTTTGATTTGAAAATCCTACGGGATCAGATAACCGTCTGGCTTGATCAGTTAGAAGGGGTTGGAATTGTTAACATTAAGTACTCAGCAAGGACTTTGATCTTTATAATAGCTTATGTTAGAGATAGACAACCCCAAGTAACCCGATTAGTTCTGGGAATTGTCTTACTCAAAACAGGGTAACAGGACATTGAGATGAGTCATCTTGGCTAGCCATTTAGCACCTGGCAATTGCTGCGTCCGTGGGAACTTCTTGATTTTGAGTCATTCGCTAGATCCCGGGCAGGGACACTAGGCGCGTTTGACTCCTTACTGCCTCGATGGTGATTGACGTTAGGATTGGGACCCCTAACTTACGGTAGCAAGTAAAAGATTTACCAGTGATGCACGGATTGAGTACTATTGGCTGCGATCTCACACGATGACACGATACAAGTTGGTGTACTTATCCGGTGATGCATGGATCGAGTAATATAGGCTGCGGTATCGATACGATGACATGGAGCAAGTTGGTGAGCTTATCTAATGACGCACGAATTGAGTACTGTAGGCTGCAGTCTCAGTACGATGACATAGTGCAAGTTGGTGTACTTCTCCTGTAATGCACGGTTGAGTGTTGAAAGGCGAAGTCCCTGGCACAATAAGATCATGATGCCGAAGGTGAAACCTCCTTATGAGCTTTGCATACAGGCTGACTTTCTGTTGGAGAAGCGCCTGTGATTTGGAAATTAGGGCAATGTTTTGAAAGTAAAATACAGTTTTTCAAAAATGATTGAGTTTTGGATAAACTCTTCCTTAGAAAGTTTTGGAATGGTTTCTAGTGAACAAATGATATGCTATTCCACAAAAGTTTTATGTACCTTATTCTTTCATAAAGCACTAGCACACACGGGACTCTCTGGGTGATTCATCATTCACACGTGTCTTTTGTCTTACCTTTTTTAGGATCCAGAACTAAACGGACCTACGAATAGAAGGACGATACCACAGAGTCGGCAATTTAGGTCTGGACAGCTTTTCTTTTGACCATGTACTATATTCTATTATAAAAAGAGATGACATGTATAAAATTCTTTGATGTATGTATATGTGTGGTTATCAGTGTGGGATATTATTAAGTCTAGACCTTATATTATTAGATATCCCAGGCTCGTATCCTATACGGCACGGCGAAAAATAAACGAGATACCATCCTAAGACCCGCCTATGTGTGGAAAACAAGACATAAAGATAATAAAGGTAGTAGCTTTTTACCTTTGTTTGATCGTCCGAAGAACAAAATTTCTTTTTCAAGTCGAGGCGCAATCTAGCAATCCTCGTGATCAACCTCCATGTGAGTTGAATGTCTAACCACTATAATCACAGTGTGTGATTATCTCTAATAGTAATCCACACAAGGGAATACTCAAGCACCAAACTTTCCTGTGCTAGCAGAAACAAGATGGCAGCTAGGGTTGTTTCTCAAGGCAATCGAGAGAGATAGAGAGAAGAGAAGGTCGAGTGTTGCTGGGTTTTCATGTGTCACTTTTCAGCTAGGGTTTCGGGTGTCTTGTTAATATGTCACACAAAATTTCCCTTCCCAAAACTGAGAATTCTAATCCTATTAGAATTCCCTAATTGTAATTGGAAACATCATGTTCTTACAATTACAACTTGGACCACAAATTATAACTAATTATAATTTGTCCACAATAACTTCTCTTTCTCTCAATTAACCCCACTATGTTATCAAAAAACATCTTAAGTATATAATCCTCTATTGTGTGTGACCTATTAGGTTTCCCAGTCAATTGGTAGTGAACATGAATTAATCCAAACGTCTTTGAGATTAATAATCCATAATTAATTAGAATTAATCCTATTAATTCTAATTAGGATTTGTTTATTAATTCATTAATTAATAAATCCATATTCCCAGATCATGAGTGGTATCTAGCACCACATCATCACCACCTAAGAGTCCAGAAAGTCAAGTGGCTTGACATGAATCCTTCAATAACAAACTTCAGTACAATTAACTCCTTTCACCATACAATATCTCATTCGGTTTGGAGTACGGAATTAGTGCCAACTCCCTCCAAAATTAATTCTGGCCCTAATACAATAGTACTTGTACTAGGAACCTACTACTCTAGATGTGTATCAATTGAAACTGATTCCAATACACAATCGCCTTGGCCAAGGACTTTCTGAGTACTAATTCCTACAAGTGGCCGTGAGATATTCGCCCCTACTATTATGAGTGGTGAATCCTTTACTAACCCTCTCAACTACTTTTATTTACCTCACAATATACCCAATATCCATCCCATAAGTGGCCCTCGATTAAGCTCCAGAGATTAGAATCAAAGTACAAAGCTCGGCAAACAAAGTACCTTGGAGACCTCAAGTCTAAGGATACTTGCACGTTTGCTATATTGAGATTATATCACTGGCACTAAATAGTTATCCATGTTATTATCTCAAAGCTAGGTCATCCAATGAACCTGTTCCATTAACAAGTATCCATGTGTTAACTTTGAGTATCTCAATACTCACGGTTATGAGAACCATCGCCTGATCAAATCAAGATGTTTAACACGTGCTAGTCTTAATGCATTAATGATGTCCTATCTCATTAATACTATGACTATGGACTATTTAAGTACTAACACCATCCAGTGTAGTACGAATCTTATATCATGATCTCTATCATGATTTCCTTAACACAATGTTGTACTATAGACTTTATCAAACAGTTATATTACTTAAAGTAAACAAAAGAAACTGTAAAATAAATAATGCATTTTATTAAAATGAAATGTGTCATATACAATGTACAAGTGATTGTCTCTAGGGCACAACACTAACATATATATGTA
This sequence comes from Voacanga thouarsii, assembly GCA_026120185.1. Classification (NCBI taxonomy): domain Eukaryota; kingdom Viridiplantae; phylum Streptophyta; class Magnoliopsida; order Gentianales; family Apocynaceae; genus Voacanga; species Voacanga thouarsii. The sequence goes on along the minus strand of JANUWF010001883.1, from coordinate 851,453 downwards.
TTTACTTGGTTATTTCCATTATAAAGACTCCTTGTCAGGGAAATTGGACGGGGTGACACTCGGTATTGATATGCTTCTGCTGTTGTCTTTAGTAGAGGTGTTACAATTGGTATAAGAGCCTAGTTTTATAGAAGTATGGTATCATCATAGGAATTGATAGAACCCTTTTATTGTGTAGGTTTGGTGGATAAGAGCTATAAGGGTAAATGCCCAATGGTCAAGCACAGTGATGAAAGGAAGAATGAAATAGGTGAGAGCGCAGGTGTAGAAAGGAACCCGACTCCTGAGAGGATACCATCGCCACATAAAGAGGCAAGTGACGACTCCAATAAGGTCGGTGGTGATATTAAGCTACACCATTAGGACGATGATGATGATAAAGAGGATAGCTTCTCCGATGGTGCATTGCTATCTGTGGATGATGAGGAGGTGTTTGGTGGTGATGTACCCGGGGTATATGAGGAGGAGATACTAGACTTAGAGGTCGTTGATGCAGGAGAGGACCTTGAGATACCTAAGGTGGAGGTACCTATAGTTGAGGAGCCTGAGAAGGATTTAGAAATGGACCCAAAAGTATTGACTTGGTTGCAGTCAGATGTGGACGGAGATAAGGAGGTTAATGTAGCGGAGTCCTATACAGTCTCGACTGATTCAAGACCTCATGTACCAAACAATAAGGATGACGAGTAGAAGGGTGAGATGTAGATATATATATAGTATGATATGTACAGTTAGGCGGTTGTATATGACTGTGTGCTTGGCACACGAATTTTGTACTGACTCTGTGATAAATAAGAATGAACATGTGTCATGTTTTGCTAATTGTACCATGCCTATTTTATGACTATTTTTTAGCTATGTTACATTGCCATATCGGTAAAAATCTTATAAACTGTATAGATGTCTCCTAAGTGAGCTACTCAAAATAATCCTGAGTCAATGGTAGGGGAACCACAGGTGGAAGGTCCCCACCCTACAACTTTAGACAATCCTATGCTCCAAGCCTTCCAAAAAATGATGGATACTATCCAACAGTTATCTAAGACTATTACTAGATTTAATGAGAATATGAGAAGGAGAGATCGAAGTGGATTTTGGGATATGAGTCAAAGAAAGTCTAGACAGCACTGATGGCAAAAGAAAAGAAAGATGCAGAGGAGGGGAGGCCCGACTGGGGGACAACCCCCATTTGCATATTTTAATTATGGAGAGATGGGGTACAAGAGTTTCTATTACCCTTACCCCCGAGGAATAAGAGAATGGAATCGATCAGGAAGAAACAGTCAAGGACAGAAGTCAGGAGTAGAAGAAGGGAACTTAGGACAAGCTTCTACCTCTAGAGCTGGACCCATCAAACTCCCAAATGAATGCTTGGGTAGTAGCATTAAAGACGATGGACAACCAAGTAGCACTGGTGAAAGGTATGCTCTTTATTTATGATCATAATACTACAAGTGTTGGTAGAACCCGGTTCCACGTATTCTATTGTTGCCAATTCATTTCTTGGTTCTATAGGGATAAAAATGGGAAGAAATTTCATATGAAATGATTGTCAGAACCCCATTGGGAAAGTAAATGAAAAGTGATAAAATACATAGGAATTGTAAGATCTTAGTAGGAGATGAAATATTGAAAGGAAATTTGATATGTTTGTTCATAGAGGATTATAATGTTGTCTTGGGAATGGATTAGCTATTTTAGCATCATGATCAAGTTGGTTATAGACATAAGGTAGTACATTTCCGTCGGCCGGGGAAACCTATATTGGAATTTGTAGGTGAGGCTGGAAGAAAAAGTAATGCTTTTGAATCGGGACTCAAGGCCCGAAAGATAATCAGGAAAAGGTGTACAGGATACTTGGCTTATGTAATTAATAAGCCAGGAGAAGTTAAGAAACCCAAAAGACGTCCCTATAATGAATGAGTATTTAGTTGTTTTTCCAGCAGAATTGAAGAAGTTACCGCTAAAGAGAGAGGTAGAGTTTTCTATTGAGTTAGTGCCATTGACAGAACCAATTTCAAGGACCTCTTTTTATAGAATGGCACCTACAGAATTGCAAGAGCTCAAGAAACAACTGCATAAATTGATGAGGCAAGGGTTTATTTGACCAAGTGCTTCACCATGGGGAGCACCTGTATTGTTTGTTAAGAAGAAAGATGGGTCATTGTGGATGTGTGTGGATTATTGAGGATCAAATATAGTGACGATAAAGAATAAATATCGGTTACCCATGATTAATGAGCTGTTTGATCAGTTGCAAGAAATTGGATGTTTCTCGAAATTAGACTTAAGACAAGGATATTATCAAGTTCGGATTCGGGAAGAAGATATACCAAAAACTGTATATAACACTTGATATGGACATTTTGAGTTTGTAGTGATGCCTTTTGGTGTTACTAATGCCCCTACTGATTTTATGGATTTGATGCACCGAACATTTTGGCCGTACTTAGATAATTTTATATATGGTTATATTTATAGATGACATTTTGGTGTACTCTACAGATCCCCAAGGGCATGAGCAGTACCTTCAGGAAGTCTTATGAAAATTAAAAGAGGCCAAATTGTATGCAAAATTCAGTAAGTATGAGTTTTAGTTGTAAGAAGTAGCATTCTTGGGACACGTGATATACAAAAACAGGATTACAGTAGACCCTGCGAAAGTCGAAGAGGTGACAAATTGGAAACGTCCTGAGACTCCGGTTGAAATTCGAAGTTTTCTTGGATTGGTAGAGTATTATCGGAGATTTATTAAAGGATTTTCTAAGATAGCTCCACCTTTGACTCGACCCACCCAAAAGAAAGTTCCTTATGTTGGAACCGAGAAGTGTGGAAAAATTATATATATTTCCAGGAGTTGAGAAAAGGATTTAGTTCTGCTCCTGTTCTAGCATTGCCAATTATAGATAAACCATATGAGGTGTAGACAAATGTGTCCAAAAGAAGAGTTGAGAAGAGTGTTGATGCAAGAGAGAAAGATGATAGCTTATATCTCTAGGAAGTTAAAACCCCATAAGTAGAAATACCTTACACGTGATTTCGAGGAAGTTGCTATTGTAGTTGCTCTTAAGAAATGGAGGCATTATTTATATGGAGCTGAGTTTGAAGTTTTCAAAAGTTTAGAGTATGTTTTGCCCAGAAAGATTTGAATATGAGATAATTTCGGTGAATGAAATTCCTGGAAGAATTCCGATAACCGATTAAGTATCATCCCAAAAAGGTAAACACCGTAGCGGATGCCCTTAGTAGGAAGCCAAATTTATCAGCTCTTCGAATGTTACAAATCCCAGAAATGAAAACGTTACAGTAAATGAAAAAATAAGGTTGAGCTATATTTGCATTCAACCTACCTTCCTACAGCGATTGAATGAAGAGCAAGATAAAAATGAAGAGTTACAAAGGTTAGTGCAAAAGGAGGGAAATAAAGGAGGAGATGAGTTTCAAAGGGACAACGATGGAATTATTTATTGCTAAGATCGGTATTGTATCTCGAAACAGTCTGCGATGAGATAAGACATTTTGACAGAAGTACATTAAAGTAAACATATTATCCATCCCGAAGCCGTTAAGACGTATCAGGACTTAAAACTGCATTATTGGTGGATCAATATGAAAAATGATGTTTCAGACTCTGTAGCTCGATACTTAACATGTTACCAAGTGGAAGTCAAATAGCAATGACCTGGAGGGTCACTATAACTATTGCCTACTCTGTCATGGAAATAGGATGAAATTACTATGGATTTCATTATAGGATTACCGATGGCAGTAGGACAGTGAGGTACTATATAGGTGATAATGGATCGGCTGACTAAATCTGCTCATCCTATCCCTATTAATCAATAGGATTCTTTAGAGAAGTTAAGTAAAATATATATGAAGGAAGTGATCAGACTTCCTAGAGTACTCTCTAATACTGTGTCAGATTAAGATCCTAGATTTACTTCGAATCTTTAGACTAAGTTACAGCAGAGATACGGGACAACATTAAAATTCAATACAGCAGCACATTCACAAACGGATGGACATACTAAATGAGTGAATAGAGTTTTGGAAGATATGTTGTGGGCTTATGCTTTAGATTTTGGAAATAAATAGATTAATAATTTAGCATGTGCAGAATTTGCCTACAATAATAGTTATCAGTCAACTATCGAAATGGCCCCGACTGAAGTTTTATATGGAAGAAAATGTCGGTCCCCGTTATATTAGGAAATTTAAGGACAAAGAATGAGTGAACAAGATCCTTTTGATCTTGAAAAGGGTCTATAGGCTATAAAGATGATCAAACCCAAGTTGGAGGCAGCGCAGTGTAGACAGAAAAGTTATGCGGATCAACGTAGGAGGGATTTGGAACTTGTCAAAGGAAATCGTGTATTCTTGAAGTTGACTCCACAACGACAATTGGGAATCAAAGGACAAGAAAGGAAATTAGCGTCTAGGTATGTAGGACCATTCCCTATTGTCGAGAAGATTGGGAAGGTAACTCACCAGTTGGAGTTACCGATAGAGTTTCAAGGTATTCACGACATGTTTCATGTCTCCCAACTTCGGAAGTGTGTGGCTGATCCTGCCCACATGAATGAAGAACACATTGAGATGACTCCAAGCATGAAGTATGAGGAAAATCCTATTAAGATCTTGGAGTATGCTGAAAAGGAATTGCGAAATAAGAAAATTTTACTTGTACAAGTATTGTAGGATCATCATCCCGTGTAAGATGCAACTTGGGAAACGAAGACAAAAATGTTGAAAAAGTACCCAGAGCTATTCCAAGTGTAGGCTAATTTCGAGGACGAAATTTTTTGTAAGGAGGGGAGAATGTAATGCCCCCACCTTTTTACTTTCGATTGGCTACTACTTATAATAGGATGAGAATTTGTATCGATGTCCAGAGCAAAAGTTGATTAATGAAATGAGACGAATATTTTGGTGGAATAATATTTTACCGGGACCTGGATGTAATTATTAGATTTGTTCCACCCGTACCCTAAATTTTGAAAAAGCTATTATTATTTTTTTAAAAAAAAGAATTTAAGGGTACTCTGAAAAGAGAAATTGATCAGTGCAATGAAACACACATTCTGGTGTGAATTGAGTTAACCGAGGTATCGGGTGCATTTTTGTCATTTTGACCGCGCCCATTACTTTAACCGCAAATTTGACCAAATGGAAAAGGAATTGAAGAATTTGAGTGTTGCTAATGGATTTAATGAAATTTTTGGAGTTGAATTGTGAAATAAAATATTTTTCCGTTACAGACCTGATTTTGGTCATTTTTGAAAAAAATAGGAAATTGCCGTTAAAAATGGTGCGTGTGGCATTTTGTGATTGATAACCCACGAACATGTGTTAATTTAAAAGACGTTACATAAAGAGTTCAAGCAAGACACTTGGAATCAAAGGATTTTAAAAATAAATGAAGAATGATGTGTAATTTTGTGATTTCAACACATTATTTTGTGGGCCATTTGATTTAGGCCTTGGGTATTGTGATTGGCTAATGTTTAGACCAAGCAAAGACGAATGAATGGCTAGAAATTGGCCAAGAATTTTGTTGGCCATGGAAGGAGAAATAAGGGAATTTTTGTAGAGAAAAAAAAAGTGGTTGGTGTGTAAAGTTTCTATTGGAACACACCTATGTTGTAACCACCATATTTTTAATTAAATTAATATTTTCTGGGCCAAATTTCTGATGAACAATGGTGGTGAAGAGCCTGATTTACAGCCATATTGTCGTCCAACCTTGGAGAAAGAAAAACAAGAGAAAATAAGAAAGAAAAGGTTGAGAAAAACCAAGAGAAAAAGAAAAATGAGAGAGAAAGAAAGAAGTGTGTGTTCTTGGAGCAAAATTACACCAAATAGCCTCAAAGTGTTAATTTAAAAGAGGTTACATAAAAAGTTCAAGCAAGACACTTGGAATAAAAGGATTTTAAAAATAAATGAAGAATGATGCTTAACTTTGTGATTTCAACACATCATTTTGTGGGCCATTTGATTTAGGCCTTGGGTATTGTGATTGGCTAATGATTAGACCAAGCGAAGACGAATGAATAGCTGGAAATTGGCCAAGAATTTTGTTGGCCAGGGAAGGAGAAATAAGGGAATTTTGTGGAGAAAAAAAAAGTGGTTGGTGTGTAAAGTTTCTATTGGAACACACCTATGTTGTAACCACCATATGTTTAATTAAATTAATATTTTCCTGGCCAAATTTCTGATGAAGAATAGTGGTGAAGAGCCTGATTTACAGCCATATTGTCGTCCAGCCTTGGAGAAAGAAAAACAAGAGAAAATAAGAAAGAAATGGTTGAGAAAAACCAAGAGAAAAAGAAAAATGAGAGAGGAAGAAAGAAGTGTGTGTTCTTAGAGCAAAATTACACCAAATAGCCTCAAATACAAGGTAAAATCCTGCCTTGCTTAAATTAAAGTTGTTGTTGGGTGAATGATGATTTTGATGATGTGAACTTTAACATAAAAACATGACTTTCATGTATTGATTTTGGATCAAAGCTAAGCTTTGTTAACTTTTGTGTATAAACTTTATATATGCCTGTATATGTGCTGGCTACCTAAGGGCCTTTGAATGATGTTTTGTGTGAGGAAGAACTGAATAATTATGGTAGCTTGAAGGCTTATTTTTGGTTGAAGAGGTAATGGTCAAAGTAGAATAAAAATGGAATTTACTTGGTTGGAAAAATGGTTCAAACTAGCTTTTTATTAAAAGATATGAATTTGTGTTGAATAAGTGTAACTTTTGTGAGCAACTGTAAATCTGGAAATTTAGAAATAAATATGATTTGAAGGAGAATTGAATGAATTAATGGCTCTAAGGTGTTAAAGATTGAAAGAGGACAAGGAAAACTTGAATAATAAAAGTGAGGTAAAACTACTGGGGCTGTTTTTGCCCAATACTATGCCTTTGAAGCCAAAATTCTAGAAAAGCACTTATATAGAATTAAATTCAAGAGTCTTATGGTCATTTCAGTATATTATAGAGCCAAATCAAAGTTGTATATTGAAAGTTATGTCCGAAATAAATCATGTGTCAAAGCAGCAAAATTTTAGAATTTTGCTTGGAACATAGACAAATTTAAAGATGATTAACTGTGTAATTTTAGATGAAATTAAATGGGGAAATATGAAGTGAATCCCTTGTATATGAAGGGAGAAAGGATGAGGATAAAAGGAAAATAAAAAAAAATCGAGCAAACGACGCAAAAACGACTGAACGAAGGTTGAACGTTTTCTATAACCGTCGCCCCCGTCGGCTAAACGTCTGTTGGACTTTGGCTACCCGTTGGGCACGTCGGCTGTATGTCGGCCAACCAACGGTTATTTTTCGACCGAATACAAATTGACCCAAAAATGATGATTGGTGTAGGTTTAACCATAAACGGCCAATGGAACATCGAAAATGGTAGAAAAGGTGGGTAAAAGGCCGTGAACGGAAAGAGTTACTTAAGACACAAATTGAGTCCCTTGTATTTCTAGAACTCTTCCTAAAGCTAGTGTACTTTATTTTTCCATGAAATGCTATGTTTTGTACCATTTTGGAAATCCCTGCATATGTTTAAGGTTTATCTGAGTAAGAAATATTTTAGGCCATTTTGGGCTCGATTGAAATCATACTTAGCTTGGAAACCATACTGGATGATTAAAGCATGAATTTTGTGAATTTAGTCCCTTTTAGATTAAATATTTGGAATTTTTGAAAAATGGTAAATTTTGGAATCAGGTATTCATAAATTGACTGGAATGCCCTTATTGGAACATTTTATGGAAATATGTTTAGAAACTTTGAATTTAATCCTCTTTTGGGATTAGAATTCTAGATTTCTTGAAATAAGTTCCTTTTAGAATTAGGTATTTGAAAAAATTATCCAAATGTCCTTATTGGAATGTTTATGAAAACTTTTGAAATCGGGTATGTGATAAATGACCTTATTGAAACTTTTGTGAATACTTTTTAAATCGGGTAAGGGTAAAATGACTCAAATACCCTCGAAAAGTTTTTTGCAATCGAGTATGGGTAAAATAACCTGAATGCCCTTGGAAAATGACTTTTTGTGATAGAGTACGAGGAAAATGACCCGAATACTCTTGGAAACATGTTTTGATGTGTGATCAGAACTCTTTACCCAATTTTGACACGATTTTGGAAAATGATCTCTCGTGATAAGATTAACTTTTAAAAAATGACATTCTAATCCCGAAAATTATTTTATTGGCCTGATGTGCCTATGGAATAAATTGATTGGCTCTGTAGAGCTTATGTGAATGATGATCTGACTAGCGAGTCAGTGGGATCAAATTTTACAAAATTTTATTGTGCCCCAAAACTATTTTGAGTTGAAAATCCTGCAGCATCAAATAACCCTCTGGCCTGATCAATCAGAAGCGGTTGGAGTTGTTAACGTTGAGTACTTAGCAAGGACTTTGATCTTTATATTTGCTCATGTTAGAGATAGACGACTCCAAGTAACCCGATCAGTTCTGGGGATTGTCTTACTCAAAATAGGGCGACAGGACATTGAGATAAATCATCCTGGCTAGCCATTTAACACCTAGCAATTGCTGCGTCTGTGGGATCCTTGCTAACTCAATGGTGATTGATATAAAGATTGAGACCCTTGGCTTATGGTAGCAAGTAAAAGATTTCCCAGTGATACACGGATCGAGTACTATAGGCTGCGGTCTCAATATGATGACACTGTGCAAATTGGTGTACTTATCCGGTGATGCACGGATCAAGTACTGTAGGCTGCGGTCTCAGTTCGATGATACGGTGCAAATTGGTATGCTTATCACGAATCAAGTACTGTAGGCTGTGGTCTCAGTACGATGACACGGTGTAAGTTGGTGTACTTATCCTGCAATGCATGGTTGAGTGTTGTAAGGTGAAGTCCCTGACATAATAAGATCATGATGCTGATGGCGAAGCCTTGTGAGCTTTGCATACAGGCCGACCTTCTGTTGGAGAAGCGTCTATGTTTTGAAAGTAAAATATAATTTTTCAAAAATAATTGAGTTCTGGATAAACTCTTCTTTAGAGAGTTTTAGAATGGTTTCCAGTGAAAAAATGATATGCTATTCCACAAAAATTTTATGTACCCTATTTTTTCATAAAGCACTAGCACACACGGGACTCATTGCGTGATTCGTCACTCACATGTGTCTTTTATCTTACCTTTTATAGGATCCAGAGCTGAACAGACCTACAAATAGAAGGACGATACCACAAAGTCGGCAGTTTAGGTGTGGATAGATTTCCTTTTGACCATGTACTATATTCTGTTATAAATAGAGATGGCATGTATAAAATTCACTGATGTATGTATATGTGTGGCTATCTGTGGAGGATATTGTTGAGTCTATACCTTATATATGTATTTACTATGTTGTTTCCGTTATAAAGACTCCTTGTCTAGGAAACTGGACGGGGCAATACCCGCTGTTGATATGCTTCCACTATTGTCTTTAGTAGGGGTGTTACAAATAGAGGTTGTTTCAATTATATGAATTGGAGGAATGGCGTGTTGTAGCCTATGACAACTCCAAGATGTACAAGGAGAAGATGAAAAGATGACATGACAAAAGGCTACAACCTAACCGTGAGTTCCACAGAGGTGATCAAATCTTGTTGTTTAACTCTTGCCTAAGATTCTTTCTAAGAAAGCTTAAATCTCGATGGTCTGGCCCATTCCTGATCCGCAAGGTATCTCAATCTAATGCTATTGAAGTATCCCATCCTGGGAAAGGAACTTTCAAGGTCAACGAAAATCGTTTGAAATGTTATTTTGGAGAAGATCTTAGTAGCTTTGATCGTATCGATTTCCCCCTCTATGAGGCTTAATCCCTCCTCTAAAAGTGCTTCTCTATCATTTTGTTCTGAATTTTCTATTTTCCTTTTATTTTACTTTTATGTTTAGTATATTTTTCTAGTTTTATGTGTGTTTTATTTATTTTTCTTAGGTACCTCAACTCTTATTAGGAAACATGCTCGTTGGATAGATATCAACTCTTTTGTGGAATTTTATGACTATGGAAAGTATCCCTTTTTCTTATCTTTCTCCCCTTTAATTTTTTTTTTCCTTTGGTTAGTATTTCTTGTCATATTTTAGGGCATTGAGGATAATATCCAATTTAAGGGTAGGGGAAGAGTTCAGTGTTTTGAAATTTTTTGACATTTTGAATATTTGGGATATTTTGGGAATTTTTTTATTTTTGCATGAAATTGGCTTATCTTTCTCATAATAAGGTTATTATTTTCTTTTTAACTTTTAGATACAGATTTTTTATTTAATTGGTTGGATTTTATTGAAGCAAACTTGTATATTGAGTTAAGTATTGCTATGACTTGAAATTTTAAGTTAACATTGGTTATGTTTAGTATTTGAATGTTATTTCATTTCTTAAGTTTGAGTATGGATGATATGAGGAAATATGAGGAAAGTTGCTTATTAATTCTTGTTTCATAGTGTTTAAATTTACTTTAACCTTAAGTTGTGAATAAGGACAGTGAGGAAAGGTGCATATACTCGAAGAAGAAGAAAAAAATGTGTATGATAATGAACAAAAGAAAAAAAATTAGTTTCATTTATTTTGAAAAAAAAAATATCTATGCTGAAAATGGGGTCAATATAAAGAGAAGTAGCAAGTATTGTTCGGTGCACTCTCTTGAGGCTATCCTGAAGGTAAAAGAAAAAAAAAGAAAAGAAAAGAAAGTGGAAGAAAAAAAAGAGAAAAAGAAAAATAATGACTATAAGGGGACTAATACGGTGAATGAAAATAAAGCCATTCACTTGAAACTATCAATTCTCTAAGTCTTCAAAAAGAAAAAGAATAGAATGTTTTCTTATATTACTACTTAAGATTATGTGAATTTGATTCTATGATACTTGAAATTAGTTAATGACTTGACTTGTATGATTTATGTTATCTATATTTTAGCTTAAAGGATGGAATAATTTTCTTGTACTAAATATAAGCTTGTTTAACTTAACTTTGAGGGCCTTGGAGATATTTGGTTTAATACATAAGTTTGCAAAAGTTTTTCTTATAGGGTTGAATGAATGACAAGCCTTTGTTCATAGTTGAAAGGAAATTGTAGCTTTATTATGGATGGACTTGTGTTGAGATAGTTGATTTTACTTTGTCTTGTCTTAAGAGTTTACTTGGGGACAAGCAAATGCTTAAGTGTGGGGGAATGTGATAGAGCATAAAAGTATTAATATTTTCCTAGTTATTTTATGATATTTTTTATTCAATAACTAGCCAATTCCCTTCCATTTGGTATTTTGCCTATGAAAAGTGTTGTTGATAATTTTTTGCAGATATTGATGAAATTGGAGTAAAAATGACAGATTTCCAGTCATGACTCGGTACCAGCCTAGAGCAAAACAACCAACGATGGCCCTGCTCTAGAAAAACAAGGGAAAAACATAGGAAATTGCATAAAATCATGGTGTTCCAAAATAGAACCGGTGTTGACCCAAATCGAGTAAGTAGGCGCCGGTTTAAGTCTGGTTTAGAGGCAATTTAACTCTTCTTTTTTACAAGGAATTGGAAAGTACCAAAGAGATCTTTTGGTATTCAACTTGTACTTCTCTAGAGCATTTTTTAGCAACTAATAGGTCTATATAAACAAGAGAAGTTGATGAAAAATATATGAATAAAGATAAAAACTAAAATCATTCTTCAGAAGAAGAATTCATCATTCAAGGAGCATTTTTTTCAAGAGAGTCTTCAAGGGAGGAAAAAGAGGACTTGTCTATAAGTTCTTTCTAAAATTTGTCTTTTTTTTTCTTTGAGTAATGATTATATCAATGTTTTTATTGTATTTGGATATTATTCTTGGATTTGTGATATTTAATTAATTTAGTCTTTTGTTTAATTAATTATTTCTTAGTATTTGATTACTTATTTTAGTGATGAATTGATGAGATTGGACCATTCTTCTAATTAACTTGAGAAAGAGGTTAGGAGATAGCTTAATTACTCAATTCTAAGTTGATTTTCTTAATTAACTTGAGGGAGAGAGGTTAAGTCAAGAATTTCAATAATCAAAGGTTGTTGATTTCACCTAGAGATAGGGGAATTAATGGATTTCATATCTTTATTGCCTAGAGATAGGGATAATTATCAAGGACTTGTATTCTATACATCTTTTAGTTATATTAGTGAGGCAGAGATGTCCATTGAATTAACTAAGAGATAGTGAAACCATAACTCGAGAGTGAATGGATTCTATATTAATCTTTCATGATACCAAGATAATTAATTATAAAATTGCTAAATGATTTGTTGTCATGTCTTCAAGAGTATCTATCTACTTACATGTTTTACTCTCCTAGAGTTATGTATATTTTTATCTTTATTTTACTTTTATTCTTTATCACTTTATTTGGTTGGTTAGACAATGAATGAAAAGTAACTAAATGTAGTTGTTCCTTGAGGATCGATACTCGTTAATTCTCAATACTATACTTAATGATGGGTATACTTGCTCATATGTGTGATTTGGAGATTAATAGTTTAATTAAAACTTGATTGGGGATAAACTTAAAATTGCATGATTTTTATAACCTAACTATAATGCATCATCTATGTTTACTAGATTGTAGTAGCTTTTGGAAATCAGAGAACTTAAGTAACTCATTATTCCCTACTTATATGAATCACTTGAGTCGTATTCTTGACTTAAGAAATGGGATGAAACTTGTTGAATAGATATAGACTTGATTAATCCAACTTCGATGGTTGTTATTTTATCTATTCAAATACATATGTTTATACAAGTTTACCCTAGTTGGATAATCTTGAACTAAATTTTCATTTCAATAGAAAACAAATATATCTTCCAATAGTAGTCAATGTTGCTAAAAATCTTCTCTTGATTTTTATGTTTTTTGCTTAGAGCGCTTTTAATTTTGATACTGTACTTGAGGACAAACAAAAGTTTAAGTAAGAAAGTGATAATTGCTTATTACATGCATATTTTACATATTATTTGTGCTTCAACGTCTCTAAAATACATTTTAGATTGCTACTTAATTTCCCATCTTTTCCTTGGTTTATGTATGATAACAAGGTTGAGATTAGATAAGAATTTAATGAGAAAAAGATTGAAAAATAGCTAAACGGAAGCTACATGGCACTGTCAAGCTCATGTTGCATGCTACCATGCAACTTTTGAATTTCAAAGTCAACATTCTGGGAGTCAATAGGTGAACATCTGATAGCACCATGTCTATCATCTTACATGTTACCGTGCATCATCAGGATGCAAAAAATACAAGAACATCTGGAGCTCCACAGTGTCATGCCAATCGTACTTGACATCACCGTGCATTATTCCAACACACAACAATAGTAAACCCCACGATGTCATTTGAAGCCAGAAGTAGATAATCAAAGCATGCACAACAATGTGTAGACCATCTTCAACGGCGCCGTGCAATATCGCAGAAAACCCCATATTCTGCAGAATTTTAGATATTTAAGGGGGAAACTATAAATACCTCCTATTTGAAGAATCTAAAAGAGCCACCCATGAAAACCATTTGACAAACCCCTTGAGAATACAAGGAAGAGAGGAGAAGAGAAGATCAAGAAACATTTGAGAAGGAAGAAGCAACCCAAAAAATGATTGCAAGCTTTGTCTATGAGTTTTCTATTTTACCTTTGTGATTTGATTTTTTGGTTGTTGGATTTATTTGATTTGAGTTGTAATTAAAGGGTTGTAGCCTAATTTACTTTGTATTAGATAATTATTTGATTAATTGGTGTCTATTTTGATTAATTTATCATTTGAGTTTGATTGATTGAACTAATTGATTGGATAATTCTCTATATGTGAGCTTGAGAAATCATGCATGAGATGGGTTCCCTTTTATGTTGATTTAATAGATTTGTTTTCCTTTAACGAACTTGAGATATAATTTTGGGAGATAAGAACTTAGTGATACATAAGGTTTTGGGGTCACTTAGAAGGCGAGAGTAGTCGCTCCATGGGGTTATAAGCTTTGGTATTCAGCTAGAGTTAGAAATAGAAATGGATTTGGGATTATTATTGATCGTAAGTTTATTGATGATGTGGTTGAAGTACAGAGGAAGAGTGATAGGATTTTGAGCATCAAGATCATGATTGGCGGCGAGATTACTACTGTTATTAGTGCGTATGCGCCGCAAGTAGGACTCGATGATTCGGTTAGGCAACAGTTCTAGGATGATTTAGATGAGATTGTCCATAGTGTACCGTGTGTAGAAAAGCTTTTCATTGGCGGTGATCTAAACGGACATGTAGGTACTGATAAGAGCGGGTTTGAGAGTGTTCATGGAGGTCAGGGTTTCGGAGCTAAAAACGAAGCAGGAACTGCTATTCTTGATTTTGCCTTGGCCTATGATTTGACCATAGCAAATACTTGGTTTAAGAAGAGAGATTCTCACTTAGTGACCTTTAGAAGCGGGTTAAATGCCGGTCGGATAGACTTCTTTATTATGAGGCGTAGGTTTCGTAGTGGGTGTACGGATTGTAAAGTTATTCCGGGTGAGAGTGTAGTTACGCAACACAGGCTGTTGGTCCTCGATTTTAATTTTAGGAAAAAGAGTAAGCAGCAGAATTTTCGAGTTGACCCTAAGATTAGGTGGTGGAGGCTTCAGGGAGGATGAAAGAATAGCCTTTGTCAATAAGGTAGTTGAGGCGGATAATTGGTCTTCTGATATGAATTCGGATCCAGATACTATGTGGAGAAAGATGGCTCAATGTATTAGGACAATAGCTAAGGAAGTGCCTGTGGAATCTAAAGGAAAAATACCTCTTAACAAGGATGTGTCGTAGTGGAACAACGAAGTGAAAGAAGCTGTAAGGAGTAAAAGAGAGTGCTATAGAAACTTAGGAAGGTGTAGGAGTGATGAAAATTTTGAGAAATACAAGGTCGCGAGAAGAAAAGCTAAAGAAGCTGTCAGAAACGCAAGAGCCATAGTTTACAAGGATTTATATGAAAAGTTAGATACCAAAGACGGAGAGAAGAATACATATAGGCGGCGCGTTACAAGGAGAAGAAGACGAGGGATATAGGTGTAGTGAAATGTGTAAAGGACGAAAACCACAATGTTTTAGTTAAGGATGAAGAAATAAAGGAGAGATGGAGATCATATTTTGATAAGTTATTCAACGGGAGTCAAGTCCAAGTTCTGAGTGTAGGTAGCCTGGCGCTTTCGAACGAAGAGGTTAACCGTGCATGGATTCGTCGTATTCAGAAGCATGAAGTCCGTGATGCCCTTAAAAGGATGAGTCCAAAAAAAGCTGTAGGACCGGATGGTATACCGATCGAGGTTTGGAAGTGTTTAGGAGATATAGGTATTACGTGGCTGACAAGTCTGTTCAACAAGATATATAAAGTTAATAGGATGCCTACAGAGTGGAGGAAGAGTACTACGATTCCTCCGTACAAGAATAAAGGAGATGTCCGAGGATTGTGCCAATTACCGTGGGATTAAACTCATGAGTCATACTATGAAGCTTTGGGAGAGAGTGATTGAACGAGAGGTTACGGGGCATTATACAAATTTCGGATAATCGGTTTGGTTTTATGCTTGGGCGTTCCACTACGAAGGCAATTCATTTATTACGGCAGATGATTGAATATCATAGGGAAAGAAAGAAAGATTTACATATGGTATTTATTGACCTGGAAAAAGCCTATGACGGGGTTCCTAGAGAAGTAGTTTGGTGGGTGCTTGGCCAAGAAAGGTGTATCAATAAAGTATATTACTCTCATTAAAGATATGTATGAGGGAGCATGTACAAGTGTAAGGACTGGCGCCGGAGTGACTACAGAATTCCCTATTAATATCGGGGTGCATCAAGGATCAGCGCTTAGCCCTTTCCTCTTTGCAGCCGTTATGGATGAGTTGACCTGCACTATACGGAGAGGTCTGTGCCATGGTGTATGTTGTTTGTGGATGATATTGTATTAATTGATGAGACTAGAGCCGGTGTAAATGCTAAATTGGAGTTATGGCGGCAGACATTGGAATACAAGGGTTTCAGAATTAGTAGGAGTAAAACAGAGTATATGGGATGCAAGTTTAGTGGTAGTAGAAACATAGCCCAGAGTGTAACTTTGGAAGGTAGAGATATACCGTTAGCTGATTGTTTTCGCTATCTAGGATCTATTATTCAGAAAGACGAAGAGCTCGATAGCGACGTTGCACATCGAATTAAGGCGGGTTGGTTGAAATGGAGGAGTGCGACTAGTATTCTTTGTGATTGTAATTCACCGTTGAATTTAAAGGGAAAGTTTTACAAGGCAGTCGTACGACCTGCTTTGTTATATGGTACGGAATGTTGGGCAGCTAAAAGGTGTCATATTCAAAAAATAAAAGTAGCTGAGATGCGTATGTTACGGTGGATGTGTGGATATACTAGGAAGGATAGAGTTAGAAATGAGATCATTAGGGAAAAAGTGGGTGTGGCATCTATTGAGAAAAAGATGAGAGAAAGTCGTCTGCGTTGGTTTGGACACGTTCAGAGAAGACCGAGGGATGCTCCTGTTAGGGCGATGGAGAGAGTGAGGTAGGATAGGTTAGACAGAGGTAGAGGTAGAGGTAGGCCTAAAACGACATGGATAGAGGTAATTAAGAGAGATATGTCTTTGTTAGATTTGGATGAAAGTATGATGTTCGATAGAAGAAAGTGGCGAGAGAGGATTCGTGTGGATGACCACACGTTGCCTGACGTTGGTTCATGTAACCGGCCCCAAGTTACTTGGGATTAAGGCTTAGTTTGTTTTTTAGAGATAGAGATTCTTAGGTTTTTTTGCTTCTAATTAGATTTTTTTGATTTTATGCATCCTTAGGTTTAATTTGTACAATAGAGATATATATAGGTTAGGTCCAACGGTAGGAGATTCATTACTCAGGAAAGAGTGAATTTTACTTTATTTTGAAAATCTTGCCAATACTTGAATTGTTAGGATTCGTGGACTCCTAAACACGGAAAACATCCATGAATCCCTTCTGAGGACCCAAGCCAAACGATTTAGGTCGATCAAGGGTTTACAGAATTACCTATGTATTGCCGGAAATAAGACTTCTGCCTTCAAATTTCCAGGTGTATGTGCACTTTGGTTGATCACTAGATGCTGCAATGCGCGAACATCCTCTATCGGATATGTGAATCCCCAGCTAAAACCAACCATAGAGTAAGGGGGTCGGGATGCATATCACATTTGCTTGCATGCATAAATATAATTTTGTATGATTTTATGTGCTTAGATATGTGATTTGTAGACTAGATGGCTTGATAGTGTTTATTGAGTAAGAAGGGTAAAATGGTAATTTTTTCTTGAGGTGAAAATAGGGAGATAGCTTGAGGATTAAATAGGAAAAATATTTGGGAGAGAAAATAAGAATAAGAGTTGTTGTGGTTTAGTGGTTAGAGCTTTGGAATTAATTCTTGAGGTATTGGGTTCAAATTCCATCATTGGAGTTTTAGTATGATTAAATTTTATTTTTGCTTGGGAAGGCTATATTTCGGCCTTGCATGATTTAGGAAAGAGTAGGTGTGTTGTCCTAAGGGAGACATGATAGGAATGTCCTAATCTTACTCTTGTGCCCTACAAAAATTCCTAAGGGATTCATACCCTTCTTGATCTCTAGCTTTCCTTAATTCTTAATCAATTAGGTTGATTAATTTATCCAAGCCAATTTTATTCCAGAAAAATTCCAGCAAATTTCTGTGATATGAAGGCTTCGAAATGTCCAAATGAGTTATCTTGTTGGCCGAAAATGGGGAGGAGTTTTGGAAGGTTCCCAAGAGAATTAATCTCTATGGTTGAACCTTCAAAACTCTAACCTAGCTGTGTTCATTTTCTTCATGTTGTAAACTGAAATTTGTCCAGCCTCTTTATCAGTCCAAGTGTCGAATATTTCAGCCATCTCTCCCTCTCAAATTCTGCCAGAACAATGATCAATTCACTCAGCTTGAAGACTGAAAATCCTAGCCAAAACCGAGCTGCACAAAAACTGTGCAAACCAGGAAATTTTCTGGTCAGTTTTCGCAGCTTTGGTGAGCTAAAAACCAAGCTGTTTCTTCCAGTTTCCATCCAGCAACTCAACCTTATTTTTCCTCCATAAAGGAGGCTGGAAACTAGCCTTAAAGGACCCTCAAATGGCCCTTCAAATCTTCTACAAACTAACTGAAAAATGGCAGCAAAATCTGCCCAGAAATTTCCAGCAAACTTGCGAAAATCTGTTCAGGATTTTCCAGCTTTGCTTCTTCTTCAGCCTTGTCCGAAACTTCCCCCATTTTTCTGTACAAACTCCCCCTGAACAGCCATAAACTGAGCTTCATCATCTTCCCCAGCATTCTGCTCGAAAACCAGTCCCATAGCTGTCCTAAAATCTCTCCATCAATCACTCCAATCAAGCCATTGATTGAAGTCCATAATTCCAACAAAATAATTCATCAAACTACCATAGAATCATCCCTCAAACAACCAGAAAATCCCTTCACCATTGCACATCATCTTTCGGCCACCCGTAAGCTCCCTCGAACAGCTTTCATTCCAGCAAAAACCCTAACCAATCAGCCGGCCATTGAAGCTTCCAAAAGCTCTCCACCATCAAAGATCTACTTACCATATTTGTTTCCAAAATTGATTCCCTAAAATATTCTTTTTGGATTTCAAACAACCAACTTTCCTTTTCCTCTCAAATCTGAAAATCCAATTGCTAAAAACCATTCAAACAATTCGGCCACCCTATTCCCACAGAATTTTGGCCAGCTTCAACCAAATTCTCTCCATTCTCTCCAAACCAAGAACACCTACTAGCATTCTCACACCTAAGATCACTGCAAACCTCTCCAATCTTCTCCAAAAACTCCAAATCACACCTACTCAACCTCTTGAAACCACTTCTGCAATTTTTAACATCAAATACCGAAATCCAAGTCTCACTTTTGGATCAAAAAAATCAGAATTTTCTTGAAAGCTCAAGAATACCTTCAAGGTAAGCATGATCAATCATCTCCATCTTCACTTATTTTCAACTCTTAATGAATATATATATATATATATATATATATATATATATACTAATGAACTCTTTCTCTCTCTCTCTCTCTCTCTCTCTCTCTCTCTCAGCTGAATGGTTACTTCAACCATGGCCATGTTTCCTTCTTCCTCCTTGGACGAACCAAGCTGTCCACGCGAGAGGATTCTTTCGAAACTTCTTCAAGGTCATCATCTTTTAAGTAAGCCTCTTCAACCTTCTCTTTAAATGCTAGATTCATGTCCCTAGGATGATATTGGAAGGGGATGGATTATGATTAGGGTTTGAGCATGTGTTGTTGTGTTGGAGTTGAGATTGAAGCATGAATAAATGTGTTTGTATGATGGAGATGGGATTGATGCATGAGATGGTTTGCCTTGATTGATTGTATGGCATTTTTAGGGTTTGTTTCATGTTTTCATGCCGTGAGTAGTATGAATGATCAAGCATGTTAGAGATTATGTCACCTTTGGTGAATAGGGTTTTGTGATTTTGTATGATTGTTAAAGCCATGAATATGTTTATGTTAGTAGAGTTTGGATCATGTCTTGGTAGATTTGGATCTATGTCTTATTCATGATTTGGTTGTTTTGTTGATTGATGTAGAGTGTATGTTCATGATTATGGATAGCAATAAGAAATATGATCATGAACTTGTTGTCCCTAAGCTAATTTTATTTCATTACTAAAATGATTAAAACTATAATTTCTTCTAGTGATTTTGAAAACCCTAGGGAAATGTGAATTTGGTCTATTATATAAAATAATGATATTTTAGTCAAATAAATAATGGCTTTTATTAAAGAAATAAAATATATAGATTTTATATAAAATAAAATATATAGAAAATAATAATATCGAATAAAGCTTTTTTATATAAATATTCATAATAGGTAAAATATCAATTTTGTAAGTATTATATTCATAAATACTATTAAAATTTATTTATTATCTTCCAATCAAAACCCATTAAAATTTACTTACAACTAATTCTAGTTACCAATTATTTTCCAACAACTAATTATTAATGGATTAGTATTTTAAATAATTTCATCTCGGTCTTAGGACCCTTCATCAAATAAACTCTAATTTATTTATAGCAAGATTTAAACCTTCAACTTATTAGTACCCATTTCCCAAACTCTAGTTATTTTAATATCAAGCTAGATTTATTTCATAAACTCTTTTATTTATTATCTGGCCTTAAAGCTTGGGACACTAGGGTCATAGTTGTAGTAAGTTGAGCTAGGATTATTTGTGAAAGTGAATTTTGGCTTGAGTTTAATTATGGCTCATGTTTAACCCAGGCGAGGTTAGGTCAACTGTTGGAGACCTTTATTGTGAGCAAGGATCAAGTAAGCTCCTGCATAAAACTTATTTGATGCAAAATGGTTATTATGGCAAGCCAAATGTGGAGTGCGTGGACACTCACTTCTATAAAGGCAATTGAGGGTTGTCTCCTATCTCATTTCAATCAAACAAATTATTTGAAAATTAATAAGTAGTTTTACTTAAACTCTAAACTCTTTCTAAAACCAACTTTGTCCCAAACTTTGGAAATCCTCAATTGCCATTTTCAAGTGGAGCTATGATTTATTCATTTTTCCCCAAGTGGGATAAATTACATTGAGTACTCAATAAGGGCAGACTGCTAGGACTAGTCTTTGAAGGGTTAGGGTAAGTCTCTTAGTAGGTGGCCACCTCTGAGGGGTAAGTCCTTCCCAGATACGATGTTAGTTCAGTGGGTCGTGCTAGTCCGAGCTAGCAGTTTTCCATCAAGTGGATTGTATGTTGCCCGAATGGACAACCGATTTTGTTTGGGTGTAGAGATGAAGGAGTATCTCACCCGGTAGGCCGATCACCTACTTGTTGTCAGTCTGTACAAAATGTGGCATTCTAACCGTTGTATGGTTATGGGGCCCAACGTGTTGTAACCCATGACCACCCTTTTGAGTAGTTGATTTATTTGTACATGTATGGTTGGAAAAAGCCAAAATGCCACTCTTGATTTTGACTATTGTTTATTGCTTGCCAGTATTTTTTTTTCTTATGAAACTCTTACACCTTGCATTCATGGACTGTTTTCTCTGAACACTCAAAGCACATACGGACTTATTGAGCTTTTTATCTCATCACCCTTTTTGCCATGATTTCAGGTCGATCTTGCTGTGGGGATGAGTAGCTAGCGTTGCCTGCCTTGGAAGATATTTTGTTATTTATTCTTATGTAATGCTTTGGGAGTTGAGAATGAATAATTTTTATTTTGGATTTATTCATGAATTTTTGGGTTGTAATAAGTTTTAACTTTTGAGGTATTGTTTTATTTTTATTGTGTGTCTTAGTTATAAAGACCCCTTGTCCTTTGAACGAGCCAATATCCCTGGTCCTGTTAGGCCTAGGTAGTGGGGTGTTACAGGATACACACAACAAACTCAGTTCCTTACCCAGGAGTGCTAGTGACTAGAGTTTTGAGAGGCTAAATTTCTAGTTATGGAGGCACGAAAATTTTATAAGAAGTCTACCACAAGAAGACGGCTAAGGTTTTTTTTTCAAAACCACATGAACTTCTTGGAGTCCAACTCTCATAATATCTTATCATATCTTATTTTAAGTTCAAATTAAATTAAAATGATATGATAAGATTCTGTCATTATCTCGGTAATTTAACTAATTAATTTATCGAGTCAGATTTTTATAATCTGGACATCCTCCAAATACATCAAATGTATTCGTGTGGTACTCTTTTATCCTTAAGTAGTAGTAATTAGTTATTTTACTTCTTATTTTAGTTTATTGAACAATAGAATTTAGGTGGAAGTAGGAGTAATTGATCTTGTTCATGAAGTTCTTCGATACTTACCAACTGTTAGCGTTATGCCCTAGAGGCAATCACATGTATTTTCTCTATTGTACATTTATTCAATAATACAAGGCATTCTTTATCTTTCAATTTATTTTATTTATGCTCTTATGTATATGTAACTGTTAGATAAAGTCCTAAGTACAACATTGTGTTAAGAAAATCATGATAGAGGTCATGATGTGAGATTCCTACTACATTAGATTATGTTTGTGCTTAAATTTTCCCTAGTCATAGTATTAATGAGATATGACATTATTAATGTGCTAAGACTAGCACATTTATACTTCTTGATTTGATCGGGTGGTGGTTCTCATATCCGTAAGTATTGTGATACTTAAAGTTAATACGTAGATGCTTGTTATTTGAACAAGTACATTAACTGACCAAACTATGAGATAATCACATGGATAACTATTTAGTCCTAGTGATAAAATCTCATTATAGTAAATATGAAAGTATCCTTAGAGTTGAGATCTCAAAGGTACTTTGTTTGCTAAGTGTTGTACTTTGATTCTAAGCCTATGGGATCGATATTGGGTACAACATGAAGTAAATGAAAGTAGTTGAGGGAGTTAATAAAGGACTCACCATTCCTAATAGTATGAGGGAATATCTCACGGCCACTTGTAGGAATCATTACTCAAGAAGTCCTTAGCCAAGGTGACTGTGTATTGGAAATAGTTTCAATTAATACACATGATGAGTAATAGATTACAAGAACTAGTACTAAAATATTTGGGTCAGAACTAATTAATACTCTGGAGAAAGTTGGCACTAATTCCATACTCTAATCAAATGAAATATTGTATGGTGAAAGGAGTATATTGTACTGATGTTTGCTATTGAAAGGTTCATGTCAAGCCACTTGACTTTCTGGACATTTGGGTGGTCATGATGTACTGCTAGGTGCCACTCATGATCTGCTAAATATAGATTTATTAACTATAGAATTAATAAATTAATCTTAATTAGAATTAATAAGTTAATTCCAATTATTAATGATTATTAATCCTAAAGCTATTAGGATTAATCCATATTTCACTACCAATAGACCAGGAACCCTAATAGGCCACACACAACAAATGAATTGATATTTAATATATTATATGATAATATAATAGGATTGTTTGTGCGAAAAAATAACTATTATGGGCTAATTATAAAGTGTTAAACACTACAAAAAAGGGACAAATACGACGGATACAAATACAACAGTCGCAAACCGTCATAATAGGCTAACTAATACGACAGTTTGGCAACCTCGTATTAGTAAGGGTTTATACGACGGTTGATGTAAAATCGTCGTATTTGTTTACAAAATATGACGGTGTAGAGTAACCGTCGCAATAGATTAAGTCAAATACGACGGTTTACAAGAACCGTCGTAATAGAGTAGGCCAAATACAACGATTTACATGAACCATCGGAATAGATTAGGAAAAATACGACGGTTTACAAGAACCATCGCAATAGTACAGGCCAAATACAACACTTTACAAGAACCGTCGCAATAGATTAGAACAAATACGATGGTTTACAAGAATCGTCATAATAGAGTAGGCCAAATATGATGGTTTACTTGAACTGTCACAATAGATTAGGATAAATACGATGGTTTACGTGAACCGTTGTAATAGAGTAGGCCAAATACGACGGTTTACATGAACCGTCGCAATAGAATAGGCCAAATACAACAATTTACATGAACCGTCACAATAGATGTCCTAATACAACGGTTACTAAAACTGTCATTTTTAGTCTAATTATAAAAAAAAACCCCCTCAAATTTATTTTAAATTTTATCTGATTATTTTTAAATTTAATTACAATACTTTTGGTAATTATTACAATAAATTTAACGATTGGACTGTTAATTTCATATATTTATATTTCTAAATACTAAGACATATTTCTATTTTATAGATATTACTGCACAAATGTGATAAAATAAAATGAATGAACTTCAAATTTGGTCAATAAACTTGTTTTAACTTTATAAATACAGGTAACAGTTAAATCATTGATTTTCAAATAAATTTTTGTTTACATCTTAAGTTATCATATATTTGTATTAAAGAGCTTGAATTTCATTTTAATTATGAGTTATTATACGCACGCACGCACACACACACACACACACACACACACACACACACACACACACACACACACACACACAAAGAGTATATTATATCCTTATTAGTTAGTGAGTATTAGATTAATATGTTATATAACATACATAATTTTTGAATTACAAACGTATATATGTGTGTGTACATATATATCTACATACCTAGGTGGAATATACTATCTCTTAATTATATATATAGACATTCTATCTATAATTTTTATTATAAAAGTAAACTTTATATAATTTTATTTGTCACATAAGTAATTAAGATTGTAACCTATTACGATGGCTAAGCATCTTAACTTTTCATATATCTGTATTAAAGAGATTGAATTAATTTTAATTATTAGTTATTCTATCATATATATATATATATATATATTATTTGTATACAATATAATATTTCCTTATTAATTAGTGAATATTAGATTAATATGTCATATAACATAAACAATTTTTTAATTAGAAACATACATATGTATTGTAACACCCCACCTTTTTACTTTCAATTGGCTACGACTTGTAATAGGATGAGAATTTGTATCGATATCCAGAACAAAAGTTGATCGATGAAATGAGATGAATATTTTGGTGGAATAATATTTTGTCGGGATCGGTATGTAATTATTATATTTGTTCTACCCGTACCCTAAATTTTCGAAAGGCTATTATTATTATTAAAAAAATAATAATTTAAGGATACTTTGAAAAGAGAAATTAATCAATGCGATGAAACGCGCATTTTGGTGTGAATTGTGCTACCCGAGGTACCGGGGGCATTTTCGTCATTTTGACAACGCCCGCGACTTTGACCGCAAATTTGACCAAATAGAAAAGGAATTTAATAATTTGATTGTTTCCAATGGATTCAGTGAAATTTTTGGAGTTGAATGGCGAAATAAAATATTTTTTCATTACAAACCCGATTTTGGTCATTTCTGGAAAAAAAAAAAGAAATCACGGTAAAAAATGGTGCGTGTGGCATTTTGTGATTTGTAGCCCATGGACATGTGTCAATTTAATAAAGGTTGCATGAAGAGTTCATGCAAGAAACTTGGAATCAAAGGATTTTAAAAATAAATGAAGAATAATGTGTAATTTTATGATTTCAACACATCATTTTGTGGGCCATTTAATTTAGCCCTTGGGTATTGTGATTGGCTATTGTTTAGACTAAGAGAAGATGAATGAATGGTTGGAAATTGGCCAAGAATTTCATTGGCTATGCAAGGAGAAATAAGGAAATTTTTGTGGAGAAAAAAAGTGGTTGGGGTGTAAAGTTTCTATTGGAACACACCAATGTTGTAACCACCGTATGTTTAATTAAATTAATATTTTCTTGGCAAAATTTCTGATGAAGAATGGCGGTGAAAAACCTGATTTACAGCCATATTTTCTTCCAGCCTTGGAGAAAGAAAAACAAGAGAAAATAAGAAAGAAAAGGTTGAGAAAAACTAAGAGAAAAAGAAAAAGGAGAGAGAATGAAAGAAGTGTGTGTTCTTGGTGTTCTTGGAGCAAAATCACACCAAATAGCCTCAAATACAAGGTAAAACCCTACCTTGCTTGAATTAAAGTTGTTGTTGTGTGAATGATGACTATGATGATGTGAACTTTAACATTAAAACATGACTTTCATTTATTGATTTCGGATCAAAACTAGGGTTTGTGTACTTTTGTGTATGAACTTTATATATGCTTGTATATGTGTCGGCTGCCTAAGGGCCTTTGAATGATGTTTTGTGTGAGGAATAACTGAATAATTATGGTAGCTTGAAGGCTTATTTTCGGTTGAAGAGGTGATGATCAAAGTAGAATAAAAATGGAACTTACTTGGTTGGAAAAATAGTTCAAACTAGCTTTTGATTAGAAGAGATAAATTTGTGTTGAATAAGTGTGACTTTTGTGAGCTATTGGAAATCTGAAAATTATGAATTACAGATGATTTAAGGGAGAATTGAATGAATTAATGGTTCTAAGGTGTTAAAGATTAAAAGAGGACAAGGAAAGCATGAATAGAAAAAGTGAGGTAAAACTACTTGGGCTGTTTTTGCCCAGTACCGTGCCTTGGAAACCAGAATTCTAGAAAAGAGATTATACAAAATTAAATTTAAGAGTCTTATGGACACTTTGGTATATCATAGAGCCAAATTGGAGTTGCGGATTGAAAGTTATGTCCAAAATAAAATCATGTGTCAAAGCAGCAAAATTTCAAAATTTTGCTTGGAACATAGACGAATTTAAGGATGATTAATTGTGTGTTTTTAGATGAAATTAAATGGGGAAATATGAAGTGAATCCATTGTATATGAAAGGAGAAAGGATGTGGAAAAAAGAAAAATGAAAGAATCGAGCAAACGACGTGAACGAAGGTTGAATGTTGTCTGTAACCGTCGACCCCATCGGCTAACCGTCAGCTAAACATCGGTTAGACATCGGCTACCCGTTGGGCACGTTAGCTGGATGTCGGCCAACCGTCGGTTATTTTTTGGCCGAACACTAATTGACCCGAAAATAATGTTTGGTGTAGTTTTAGCGGTAAATGGCCAACAGAACGTTGAAAACGATAGAAACGGAGGGTAAACGGCCGTAAACAGAAAGAGTTGCTTAGGACACGAGGTAAGTCCCTTGGATTTCGGAAAGTCTTCCTAAAGCTAGTGAGCTTTATTTTTCCATGAAATGCTATGTTTTGTACCATTTTGGAAATCCTTGAATATGACTAAGGTTTATCTGAGCAAGAATTATTTTATGCCATTTTGGGCTCGATTAAACATCATAATTAGCTTGGAAACCTTACTGGATGATTAAAGCATGAATTTTGTGAATTTAGTCCCTTTTGGATTAAATATTTGGAATTTTCAAAAAATGGTAAATTTTGGAATCAGGTATTCATAAATTGACTGGAATGCCCATGTTTGAACATTTTATGGAAATATGTTTAGAAACTTTGAATTTAATCCTCTTTTGGGATTAGAATTCTATATTTTCTTGAAATGAGTTTCTTTTAGAATCGGGTATTTGAAAAATGATTGAAATGTCCTTATTGGAATGTTTATGAAAACTTTTGGAATCGAGTATGCGATAAATGACCGAAATACCCTTATTGAAACTTTTGTAAATACTTTTCAAATCGGGTAAGGGTAAAATGACTCGAATACCCTCAAAAAGTCTTTTGGAATTGGGTATGGGTAAAATGACCCGAATACCCTTGGAAAATGACTTTTTGTGAACAGGTATGGGGAAAATGACTTTTTGTGAACAGGTATGGGGAAAATGACCCGAATACTCTTGGAAACATGTTTTGATGCGTGATCAGAACTCTTTACCCTGTTTTGACATGGTTTTGGAAAATGATCTCTTGTGATGAGATTGACTTTTGGAAAATAACATTCTGATCCCTAAAATTATTTTATTGGCCTGATGTACCTATGGAATGAATTGATTGGCTCTGCAGAGCCTATGTGAATGATTATTTGACTTGCAAGTCAGTAGGATCAAATTGTAGAAAATGTTATTGTGCCCCCAAACTGTTTTGATTTGAAAATCCTGTGGGATCATATAACCCTCTGGCCTGATCAGTCAGAAGAGGTTGGGGTTATTAACGTTGAGTACTCAGTAAGGACTTTGATCTTTGTACTAGCTCATGTCAACGATAGACAACCCCAAGTAACCTGATCAGTTCTGGGGATTGTCTTACTCAAAATAAGGCAACAGGATTTTAAGATGAGTCGTCCTGGCTAACTATTTAGCACCTGGAAATTTCCACGTCTACGGGCACTTCTTGATTTTGAGTCATTTGCTAGATGCGGAGCGGGGACACTCAGCGCGTTTGACTCCTTGCTGCCTCAATGGTGATTGATGTTAGGATTAGGACCCCTAATTTACGGTAGCAAGTAAAAGATTTTCCAACAATGCACGGATCGAGTACTATAGGCTACGGTCTCAGTATAATGATATAGTGCAAGTTGGTGTTCTTATTCGGTGATGCACGGATCGAGTACTGTAGGTTGCAGTCTCAGTACGATGACACGGTGCAAGTTGGTGTACTTATCCGGCAATACACAGTTGAGTGCTATAAGGCGAAGTCCCTAGCACAATAAGATCGTGATGCCGAAGACGAAGCCTTGTGAGCTTTGCATACAGGCCGACCTTCTATTGGAGAAGCGCTTGTGATTTGAAAATTAGGACAATGTTTTGAAAGTAAAATACGGTTTTCTAAAAATGATTGAGTTCTAGATAAACTCTTCCTTAGAGAGTTTTGGAATGGTTTCTAGTGAACAAATGATATGTTATTCCACAAAAGTTTTATGTACCCTATTCTTTCATAAAGCACTAGCACACACAGGACTCACTAGGTGATTCGTCACTCACACGTGTCCTTTATCTTACCTTTTATAGGATCCAAAGCTGAACGAACCTATGGATAGAATGACAATATTACAGAGTCGGCAGTTTAAGTCTGGACAGCTTTCCTTTTAATCATGTATTGTATTCTGTTATTAATAGAGATGGCATGTATAAAATTCTCTGATGTATGTATATGTGTGGCTATCAGTGTGGGATATTATTGAGTCTGGACCTTATATATGTATTTACTCTATTATTTCCATTATAAAGACCCCTTATCTAGGAAACTGGACGGGGCGACGCCCGGTATTGATATGCTTCTGCTATTATCTTTAGTAGGGGTCTTACATGTGTGTACATATATATTTACATAGCTAGCTAGAGTATACTATCTTTTAATTATTAAATTTAATTGTATTAAAATATTAAATTATTAAAATATGTGATATAACCCTTTTAAAATATGTGGAATCTTAAAACATATGTGATGTTTGAGAATGTTAAAAATCAATCCAATGCTAACCCACTCATTGCGTGTCTGAGAGTGTTATCCAATTTTTTTTCCTATTTTAGTTGAAAATTGACAAACAGATGTGCTAATATAAATTAGTTTTAAAATTTCAAATATCCTATTGTGAAAATTTTGAAGTTGAGATATTAATGTAAAAAATTAATGGATTCTAACCTCTCATAGCAATATAACTTAGCCTTTATCAAATTCTATAAGCTCGATTCGAATTTAAAACTTATAATTATATTTAAATTTTAATAAAATTTAATTTGAATATTTAAGAATTTAATTTTGAATCTCAAAAATATATTAAATTATTAATATTTAGATTTTTATATTATTCTTTAAACGTGTTTTTTAAATTTTTTAAAAAATTATGAACTTTAAATTACTTGGATTTCCTTCAAATTTTAAAATAGAGTTACTTTACCCACAAAAAAAAAAAAAAAGTAGCCTTAATTCAATTCGTTCAAAAAACAAAGGGAAAAAATGATGATGGCCAAAATGGTTAAAGTTAACAAAAGCCCTGGCCATGGAGCTCAGCTTTTTGCTTGTTTTTTTCAACGTTGTGGATCCCCCTATTGGGATTTCATCAAGCTTATTAAATAAGAATGCAACGGAAATAACTATGAAATCTATGCCCAAGGATCACGTGTTTGCAATTAAAACGAAGATAGAGGAAGGAAACGAAGATTACCTTCTATGGTAGAAAATAAAAACTTTTCTTGCACCAACTCCTCTGCTTCAATCATCCACCTTGGGTCACAACAATCCAAGAGTACTATTCTCTCTGGCAGTAATCCACACAAGGTTGAATTGCTCACGAAGCCCGCTCAAAACTATGTTAGTAGAAAAGAAGAGGCTAGGGTTAATTAGAGAAGAATAGGGGAGAAGAAGGAGAAGAACGTCCGCCTCTCTCCTCTGTTATTCCAACATATGCACAAGGGAACAAATTCCCTTATTTATTGTTTGAGGATTTGTCTTAATTGCAATTAGGTCCTCCAAGATCTAATGTCTACAATTGGGCCCTTAAAGTTTATATAATTGCAACCAAGTCCTATGAATTATAACAAACTTATAATTCACCTATAAATATATATATTTCTCTTAATTAATCCCACAATATTATCAAATAATATATATTGAGCATTCAAACCTTTATTGTGTATGACCCATTAGGTTTCCTAGTCTTATTAGTAACATAATATGAATTAATTCTAACAACTTTAGAATTAATAATCCTAAATAAAATATAGGATTAATTTTCTAATTCATATTCAGTAGATCAAGAGCGACATCTAGCAATGACTCTTGATCACCCAAAAGTCCAGAAAGTTAAGTGGCTTGACGTGAACCTTTCAATAGCAAATAATCAGTGTAATAAACTCCTTTCACCATACTATATCTCATTCAGTCTAGAGTATGGAATTAGTGCCAACTCCATCCAAAATATTATTAATTCTGGCCCGAATATTTTTAGTACTTGTTCAAGAAATCCATTACTCGATATGTGTATCAAATTTGGAACTATTTCCAACATATAGTCGCCTTGGCCGAGGACTTCATAAGTAATGATTTCTACAAGTGGCCATGAGATATACTCTCCTACTATTATGAGTGGTGAATCCTTTATTGACCCTCTTAACTATTTTTATTAACTTTATATTGTACTCAATATCCATCCCATAGGCGGTCCTTGTAAGACTCCAAAGATTAGAATCAAAATGCAGTACTCAATAAACAAAATACCTTGGAGATCTCAAGTCTAAAGATACTTGCACACTTGCTATAATGAGATTCTATCACTGACACTCAATAGCTTATCCAAGTGATTATCTCATAGCTAGGTCATTCAATGAACCTGTTCATACAACAAGCATCCATATATTAATCCTGAGTATCACAATACTCACGGTTATAAGAACCACCGCTTAATCCAATCAAGGGATATAACATGTGCTAGTCTTGGCGTATTAATAATGTCTCATCTCATTAATACTATAACTAGGGATTATTCAAGCACAAACACTACATATTGTAGTAGGAATCTCACATCATGATCTCTATCATGATTTCCTTAACACTGTGTTGTATTAGGGACTTTATCAAACAGTTTATATGCATATTCAGATATAACAATCAAATTGAAAGATAAAGAATGCCTCTTTTATTAATTATTATGCAATATACATGGTACAAGTGATTGCCACTAGGGCTCAACACTAACAATCTCCCACTTGTACTAGAGCCAATCATTCATATATCGAATATCGAATGACTGAACATATTTATCATATTTCTTCTGGGAAAGTGCTTTAGTGAGTAAATTAGCTATGTTTTGATCCGTAGGAATTCTCTTTATCTTTTTATCTTGCCTATCTATGATCTCTCTAATTAGATGAAAGCATCTAAGTACATACTTGGATCGTTGATGAGACCGCGGTTCATTTGCTTTTGCAATGGCTCCATTGTTGTCACAATATAAAAGTATCGGATCTACAATGCTAGGCACTACTCCAAACTCAGTGATGAACTTCTTGATCTACACTGCTTCTTTAGCTGCTTCGGAAGCCGCTATGTACTCTGCTTCAGTTGTCAAATTGTCAGTAGTCTCTTGTTTGGAACTTTTTCAACTTACTACCCCACCACCTAACGTGAACACGTAGCTAGATTATGATTTGTAGTCATCCTTATCGGATTGAAAGCTGACATCAGTATACCTTCTTACTTGCAAATCACCATCTCCATATACCAAGAATACATCCTCAGTCCTTCGTAAGTACTTGATGATATTCTTTACAATCGCCCAATGACTCTCTCTAGGGTCAGATTAGTATTTGGTCTTCAAGCTAAGAGCACATGATATATCAAACTTAGTACATATCATAGCATACATGATAGACCTAATTGTTGAAGTATACGGAATTCTTCTCATATGATCCCTTTCAGCTTGTGTCTTTGAAGACATCGACTTTGAAAGACTTACTACAGGTGTCATACGTAAGAATTCTCTTTTGTATTGATCCATGCTGAACCTCTTCAGCACTTTATCTATATATATAGACTGCGAAAGACCTAGAAACCTCCTTGATATATCTCTATAGATCTTTATTCCCAGAATATAGGTTGATTCTCCAAAGTCTTTCATGAAGAACATGTTAGTGTTGTGCCATAGAGGCAATTACTTGTACATTGTATATGACACATTTTATTTTAATAAAAAGCCATCATTTATCTTACAGTTTCTTTTGTTTACTATTAAGTAATATAACTGTTCGATAAAGTCTCTAGTACAACACTGTGTTAAGGAAATCATAATAGAGATCATAATATGAGATGCTTACTACACTGTATAGTGTTAGTACTTAAATAATCCCTAGTCATAGTACTAATGAGATAGGACATCATTAATGCGTTAAGACTAGAATGTATTATACTTCCTGATTTGATCAGGCGGTGGTTCTCATATCTGTGAGTATTGAGATACTCAAAGTTAACACATGGATGGTTGTTAATGGAACAAGTTCATTGGATGACCTAGCTATGAGATAATCACATGGATAACTATTTAGTGCCAGTGATATAATCTCAATATAGCAAACGTGCAAGTATTCTTAGACTTGAGATCTCCAAGGTACTTTGTTTGCTTAGCATTGTACTTTGATTCAAATCTCTGGAGCTCGATCAAGGGCCGCTTATGGGATGGATATTGGGTATATTGTGAGGTAAATGAAAGTAGTTGAGAAGATCAATAAAAGATTCACCACTCCTAATAGTATGGGCAAATATCTTACGGCCATTTGTAGGAATTACTACTCGAGAAGTCCTTAGCCAAGGCGATTGTGTATTGAAAATAGTTTAAATTGATACACATCTAGCGTAGTGGGTTCCTGGTACAAGTACTATTGTACTCAGGCCAGAATTAATTCTGGGGGGAGTTGGCAGTAATTCCATACTCTAAACCGAATGAGATATTGTATGGTGAAAGGAGTTAATTGCACTGAACTTTGTTATTGAAGGGTTCATGTCAAGTCACTTGACTTCCTGGACTATTGGGTGGTCATGATGTGTTGCTAGATACCGCTCATGATATGAGAATATGGGTTTATTAAATGATGAATTAATAAATCAATCCTGATTAGAATTAATAGGATTAATTCTAATTAATTATGGATTATTAATCTCAAAGACGTTTGGATTAATTCATGGTCTCTACCAATTGACTGGGAAACCTAATAGGTCACACACAATAGAGGATTATATACTCAAGATGTTATTTGATAATATAGTGGGGTTAATTGCGAGAAAGAAAAGTTGTTGTGGCCAAATTATAATTAGTTATAATTAATGGTCCAAATTATAATTGTGAGAACTTGATGTTTCCAATTACAATTAGGGAATTCTAACCATTTTAGAATTCTGAGATTGGAGTCTATTTTGAGCAGGATTTTTTGTGTGATATAGGGATAGCACACGAAACCCTAGTTAAGTGTAACACACGAAAAACTCCAAACCCTAGCACACAACTTCTCTTCTCTCTCTCTCTTATCCTTCTTTTGAAGAAGAACAAACCCTAGCCGCCATCTTTTTCTGCTAGTACAGGAAATTTTGGTGCTTGAGTGTTCCTCTGTGTGGATTACTGTTAGAAATAATAACACACTGTGATTATAGTGGTTGGACGTTCAACTCTTGTGGTGTTTGATCAAGAGGATTGCTGGATCACGCCTCGACTTGAAAAAGAAAATTTTGTTCTTCGGACCTTTAAAAAAAGATAAAAAGCTGTTACCTTTATTATTTTTATGTCTTGTTTTCCACACATATGTGAATCCTATTATGGCATCTCGTTTCATTCTTCCGCTACGCCGTATAGGATACGAGTTTGAGATACCCAACAGTGGTATCAGAGCCATACTATGTGTGGTTTACGGACATTGTTTTTAGCATGAAAACTGGTTTCATGTATTCATGTCTATCTTTGTTTGCTGTGAAAATTATTTTCACTCGAGTCAAAATTGTTTCGAACATTGTGGGTTGGGTTCGTAGCACAATATGATTATGTAAAAGTTACAACATATTTTGAAAGATGCTTTCTTTATGTGCTGAAAATTTTTTGCAGAAAAATGTTTTCTTGAAAACATGTTGATTGCCTTCCGTTTCATCTTGTGAATTTGATTTTCTATTTTATTTTATTTAAACTAACAAATTGGTTGTTGTTTTGAGCTTCAAAATAGAAAATACTGCTAAGAATTGTTCACACTAAAAATTTGCAGAAGAAGAAGTCACCAAAAATTGTTTCTGGAAAATTTTCAAAATCGCCATCATTATTTCTGACTACAGCCAGTGCCAGCTCCGGCTCTGAGCCGGCACCGGTTCCGTGCTATTTTACGAACATCCAAAAATTATTTCCGGAAAGTTATTTCTTTAAAATCAGAACACAGCCGGTGTCGGCCCTGGCTTCCAAACCGGTGCCGATTCTGCTCTATTTTACACGTTCCAGCTATTTAAAAAAAAACTATTTCTTGAAATAGAATTTTGAAAGGAAAAAATCTCATTTGATGAGAGGCAGTAAAATAAAAATTTTTCCAAGGGGTGCTGCCCCCCTGATTCCTGCCTGCTGACCAGACAGCGGAACCGCCGTTTTCGCTGCCAGAGAAGGGACCCAAAAGCATTTTCTCAAAATTAGTTTTGAGACAAATAATCTTATTTTTCAAAATAGTGATTTTGGAATAATAAAAAAATTATATGTTTATTTTGTTTAAGCATAGTCAATGGCATGGTGGATGGTTATAGACTAAAACTAATTATATCTGTTTATGCATTTTACAGTTTTGGTTTTTTATGAAATAGGTCTACGTGTCCTACCTTCTCTAGAATTCTTGTGTAATTCTCTTCTCATCTAACTCCTCTCGAATGTAACTTGAGATTTTCTCTCTTTAGGAAATTATGTAATTAGTTTACATAGGTTAGATAGGAGTAGAATTATTTTAATTTTGGAGATGGCAACCAAAACAAGGCGAGAAGGTAAGACCTTCTACTTAAATCATGCATGAACACATAGGGTTAACTATATTAATTTCTTTTATGGCTCAAAGAAATTAATTTAGGGTAAAGTCCATAACCATACCAAGTAATCACTTTATTACCATGATTATCAATTATGTGATTTATTGATTTTTATGCATGCCATTCAATGAAATCACTAAAAGAAACAAATCCCTCAATTAATATTAAGTCTAATTCCTTCCGTTAATATAGTAAGAACGAGAGTCCTTTTTCGAGACCAGGTTGTTGGGCAAACCCAAGCCTACTTAACATTGGGCATGTTCAAGCTATGGAATTAAATTTCTTTAGAATTAAATTCCTGATTAATGGGTTGGGTTTAACTAAATTCTTTATCCTGGTTGGGTAAACTCAAGCATAAAGAAATTTAAAGGAAAGATTGGGGTAGCCCAAAAGGCTTTAAAATTAAAAGCTGTTAATTACCCAATAATCCGGTAGTTACATACGATGTAATTGGTATTTGATACCTACCAATGAACTTAAAGTTGGCTTGTTGGGCAAACCCAAGGTTTTTCTTAAGGAATTTGGATACCGGTCCACTAGGAAAGCTTCCAATGGGCTTTCCCAAATCAGTAGTGGGGGCTATTGGTTTGAGTCAAATAGTGGAGTAAAAATGCGTTTAATTAAAGTCCTAATTATTTGCATATCATGTGTATATACAAGTAGCTAATGCTCTCTATCTTTACATCTAGGTCACTTGCATCATGTCAACAAACTTAAACCTACGTAGCATCTTGGAAACCAACAAGTTAACCGAATCAAACTATCTCGACTAGTATAGAAATTTGAGAATGAATTTGAGAATCATTCTCAAATCGAAAAAGTTGCTCTATGTGCTAGATGCCCCTATTCTGCCACCACCACCTCAAGATGCTTATGCTGATGAGCATGCTGTCCACAAAAGGCACAAAGAGGATAGTGATACAATATCATGTATTATGCTGGCATCCATAACTCCTGAGTTGCAAAAACAGCACAAGCAGATGGATGCTCAATCGATTATACTACATCTTCAAAAGATGTTTGATGCCCAAGCTAGAACTGAGAGATATGAGATCTTGAAGCAACTATTCCGTTGCAAAATGGCAAAGGGTTCTTCTGTGGCCACTCATGGGCTGAAGAAGCCAGGCTTAATTAAGAAACTTGGATCTTTTGGGTTTGCAATGGATCATGACTTAAGTGTTGACTTAATTCTACAGTCTTTGCCTAATAGTTTCTCACAATTTATAATTAACTATCAGATGAACAAGATTGAGTCCACTATCCCTGAGTTGATCAATCTTCTCAAAACTGCGGAGTCTTCCATGAAGAAGGATTCCAATGCAATTTTTGGGGATTCCTTTCACTTTTTTTCAATATGAGGAAGGTGTTTATTGCCCTTATCAACCATATTAGCATAAAATTCCTTAATGAGCATGGGACAATACTTCCCTTTTAGCTACACTATCGAACCCCATCCTAGCCTCCTAAACATCATTCCTAACTTAAGGGTACGGTCTAAGGTAGGTGCAAAAGTACGTTCTACAATGATTTTATTTGATGCTCTCCTATTGTACCATTCCTCACAAGATGGATCAATAAACTCAGTTAGTCTAAGGAACAAGGGATCAATGGATGAAGGGGCCAAGGAAGAGGAAGCTCTCGCCCTTTTAAAGGAATGACCCCGTGCTCAAGACATGTTATCAAGTAAGGAGTGGTGAAAATAGGAGGTTATAACAAATGAGTGCAAAGAAGTAAACGGGGTCTAGCTACCCGTTACAAACACAATTCTCAACTCTCACTCAACCCTCAAACAACCTCACAACCACAAAGCCCAAACTCCTTCAATATATATCACACTCCAACCAATAATCAATTCAATCCTCGCCAATCAATTCAACACAACCTGTAACAATACATGTAAAGTTCACTGTAAAGCACAAACGTGTTGAATATCCCTAATGCATTCAAGTAGACATGATCATGTTAATGAAGGAATTATCATGGCATTATATGACAAACAATTCAAGTTCCCTATGTAGTCATTATTCAACCATCATGAATAGCCACAATTCTAACCTTAGATATAGGCATGAGTTGTCTAATGATCATGTGCATGAATCAAATATCCAAGAACCATTAACTCCTAATCCATTCAAACTCATAAAACTCAAGAAGTAATGCACAATTCAAGATAACATCAATAATCCCAATTTTCGACCAAAATTGTCCCTCAAATTAGAAAAATTCATCTACACCATATAAACTGTAGGAATTGAATAAAAATCATACATTTGTGCTTGTGTATGCATGGGTAAGCAAAAGATGTAAGCTTTTTGCAGAAATCCAAGCTCCTTGCTTGTGGTTTGAAGGTGATGTTGTTATGAAAAATGGAAGATTTTGAGATTTCTGATCCGCAGGATCAACAAAAGAAAGGTAGGTAGATGTTATAGAAGTGATTAAGAAGTGAAAAATCAAAAAAATTTTGGAAGTTGGGGAGGTGAAGCGGGTGCGGATTAGAGAGGAATTGAGAGGAAAGTTGGAGATTTTGAAGAAAAAGTGGCCAAAATGGCCTATATGTGCACCTTACCAGACAAGGACCGACGCCAGTCCTAGCCCTAGCCGGTGCCAGTTGCATTTTGTCCGGTTCTCTATTTTTTTAAAAATATATTAATAAAATGATGAGCACACAATAAATAATGCACTTTAATTTATGAAAAACAATCAATCAAAATGACAGAAATAAAAATTGTCTCGATCACAAAACTGAAAGTAGAGTAAAAGAAAAAGGCTTCAATGTTTTCCACGATTTTGATCTCATGGATTTTCCTCAGTGTTTCCTGGCAATGTCTCGGCTTGACGATCTCCCAATAATTTAGCCAGTTGACCAATTTAGTTTTCCAAGTTGCACATAGAGGCCTCAAGGTTCCTTGTTATAACATCGACCCCTTAAAACTTAGTCTCCGTTGTACTTACCAATTAGCCAATCAATTATTCCAATGGTGGCTTGGAAGGTACTGCATTATTGTTCATGGGGTTTTGGTTCTTTTGATCTCCTCCAAAATTGAAAGAACCCTACCTAGGTTGATTTTTATTGCTCCACGAGAAATTAGGGTGATTTCTCCAACCAGGATTATAGGTAGAGCTATAAAGGTTGTTACCTAGCCGGACATTACCTGCAAAGGTCACTTGTTCTGAGGTTTCTTGGAGTGACCCCATGTTTTGGCATTCATGATTCGGGTGTCCCTTTCCACAAAAATCACAACTTACATTTAATACTTAACCTTGTGGCATCACCATTTGTTCCATCTTCTGAGTTAAGGCGTCCACCTTGGCCTCTAATGCTGCCACAGTATCCACTTTATGTACTCCTTGCACACGAGCTCTAGACCTTGTACTTCCCCACGAATAGTTATTAGAAGCTAGATTTTCAACAAGATCGAATACCTATTCTGGGGTTTTATGATTGATGAAATCCCCTGCAGCAAAATCCACCACTTGGCGTGTTGCAAATGTGAGGCCATTCAAAAAGATTAACATTTGCATTCCTAGCTCAAATCTGTACTGTGGGAATTTTCTTAGCATCTCCTTGAATCTCTCCCAACTTTCATACAAAGGCTCAGAATCTAATTGTTAGAAGCAAAGATCTCGTTCCTAAGTTTGGCTATCCTAGCTAGAGGAAAATATTTGGCCAGAAATTTTTTAGTTAGGGTAGTCCAAGTAGTGATGAAGCCTGAAGGTAAAGCCTTTAACCAAGATTTGGCTCTATCTATCAAAGAAAAGGGAAAAAGTCTTAATTTTATGGCATCCTCAGAAACACCATTCATCTTAAAAGTATCACAAATCTCAAGGAAACTAGCTAAATGAGCATTGGGATCTTCTTCAGGTAGCCCATCAAATTGAACCATGTTTTGAACCATTTGGATAATATTGTGCTTTATTTCAAAATTGTTTGCATCCATCCCAGGCCTAATGATACTCGAGCCTGTGCCTGAGATTGTGGGTTTCACAAAGTCATCCATAACCTTCCGATCATTCCCAGTATTGTTATTTTGAGCACCCTCAATGTCGATGATCAAGTTCTTTTAGATTGTTCGGCGGATCTTTGACAGTGTCCTTTCGATTTCAGGGCCAAAATCTACTATCTCGCCTTTGGATTTTCGGGTCATGTACCAAGGATAATACCTAAGAAAACAAGAAGTAAGTTAGATTAAAACAAAATGAAAAGATTACAAAATTAGTAAATGTTAGTCAAAGTTAGTAGGTTAGGTTACAAGGGTATACAAGATACACACAAGATACAAAAGATAATACCTTTTTATGAAAAGAACAATTATATATATTTACATATTTACATGGTTAAATCAACAAAATCCAAACTTTCATGCTATTGTTCCCCAGCAATAACGCCAAAAACTTGATGCGTATTTATTTGGGTATAAAAATCATATAAAAATAAGCACATTCTCAATCAAGTTTAAATTAAAACGTTAACCCCAAATTACACATATAAGCAAGCGTACTCATCATTAATATAACATAGGGTTCAAACGAGTGTCGATCCTCCAGGAACAAGTAGACATTAATCCATTTTCTTTCATTATTTGACCGACTCAATAACATGACAAATAAAACAAAAGAAAATAAAAGCAAAAATATATACATGTCAAGAATGGAAAAGTATGTAACTTAAACCATTATTTTAACAAGCATGATCTTAAAGTACCTAATCATTATCATAATTAATTATTCCATTGGCATCATGAAAGATTAAGATAGATTCACTTCTTTGGTCAATCCGTGAAATCACTATCCTCTAGAGAAATTAGCATCACTTGGTATGTCTCAACTAATTCATCCAAAAGATGCATTAAACATAATCCTTGATTAAATTTTCTTGGTCTGACAAATTGAAAGCATGAAATTAATCAATGAATCCTTGGTCTGGCAGACATCAATTAACCTTTAATTACTTAATCCTCAGCAATTAACCTCTTTGGTCTAGCAAGTTAATAGCCAATAAATATGAAATTAATCAATTGCAACTACCATCAACCCCTTTGGTCTAGCAAGTTAATAAAAAGAAACAACCAACTACTCTTGTAATACACCCAAGTAATTAAATACCAAGAAAAACAACCAATTAATCAAAAGATTAAATAACTCTAAAAATCATAAATACCTAAAACAATGTCAAATTACAATAAAACAATTAACATATCATTGTTCAAGAAAAAGAAAATAAAGTAAAAAAAAAAGCACTCATAGACAAGCCTCCTTCTTCTTCCTTTGAATACTTTCTTGCACAACCCTCCTTGAATTGAAGAATTCCTCTTTTGATTTGAGTAATTTTCTATGATGATCAATGAATTCTCCTCTTTTCTCTTATATTTTCCATCTATTTATAGGCTTAGGAAGTGCCTAAACTATTTGGTGTAATGTTCTTGGCCGAGTAGAAGTAGGAAAGTACTAAAACTCCACAAATTACCAAAAATCGCGTACAAAATTCAAGATCCCGTCTTTTCCTCAGGGCATAGCCAGCGCCGCCTTGGCTACTAGAGCCGGTGCCAGTTATGTTCTATTTTTCCAGTCGTTTGTCGATTTTTTCTTGATTTCAGCACCATATTGTCCAAATTACAGCCGGCGCCGCCTTGGCTACTGGAACCAGCACCAATTCAGTTCTGTTCCGATCTTGTTTCAACAATTTTTCGTCGTTTCGAAGTTCATGTCATCAGTATATGGCCGGCGCCGGTTCCTCTGCCCTGATCAGCACCTACAAGGCAATAAAGTGCTAAAAAGGTTTAGCATGGATCTATCCAAAAAGGAATTCTTACCCATGTTACATGGTATAAGCCTTTCAAAGTCGATGTCTCCCAAAACACAAGTTGAAAGGGATCACATGAGTAAGATTCTATATGCTTCGGCAGTTGGATCTATCATATATGCTATAATATATACTAAGCCCAATGTATCTTGTGCTCTCAGTTTGACGAGCAGATACCAATTTGACCCTAGTGAGGGTCATTGGGCGGCTGTAAAGAATATCCTTAAGCACTTACGAAGGACTAAGGATATGTTCTTAATATATGGAGAAGGTGATTTGAAAAAAATGGATATACTGATACCAGTTTTCAATCTGATAAAGATGATTTCAAATCACAATCTGGCTACGTGTTTACGTTGTGCGGAGGGCCAATAAGTTGGAAAAGTTCTAAATAAGAGACTATTGCCGACTTTACGACAGAAGTTGAGTACATGGCTGCTTCTAAAGCAGCTAAGGAACTAAGGATAGAGAGAGTTCTCATGGATGAGAACATAGCTGACCCGCTTACAAAAGCACTATCCCAAAAGAAACATGATTATCATATTAAGTCATTTGGTATTAGATACAAGAATGATTGGCTTTAGTGCAAATAGGAGTTTGTTAGTGTTGTGCCCTAGAGGTAATCACTTGTACATTGTATATGACACATTTTATTTTAACAAAATACATTATTTATCTTATAATTTCTTTTGTTTACTTTTAAGTAATATAACCGTTCGATAAAGTCTCTAGTACAACACTGTGTTAAGGAAATCATAATAGAGCATGATATGAGATTCCTACTATACTGTATAGTGTTAGTACTTAAATAGTCCCTAGTCATAGTATTAATGAGATAGGACATCATTAATGCGTTAAGACTAGCATGTGTTAGACTTCCTGATTTGATCAGGTAGTGGTTCTCATATCCGTGAGTATTGAGATACTCAAAGTTAACACATGGATGCTTGTTAATGGAACAAGTTCATTGGATGACCTAGCTATGAGATAATCACATGGATAACTATTTAGTGCCAGTGATATAATCTCAATATAGCAAACGTGCAAGTGTCTTTAGACTCGAGATCTCCAAGGTACTTTGTTTGCTTAGCATTGTACTTTGATTCCAATCTCTGGAGCTCGATCAAGGGCCGCCTATGGGATGGATATTGGGTACATTGTGAGGTAAACGAATGTAGTTGAGAGGGTCAATAAAAGATTCACTACTTCTAATAGTAGGGGCGAATATCTTACGACCATTTGTAGGAATTACTACTCGAAAAGTCCTTGGCCAAGGCGATTGTGTATTGGAAATAGTTCCAATTGATACACATCTAGAGTAGTGGGTTTCTAGTACAAGTACTATTGTATTCGGGTCAAAATTAATTCTGGAGAGAGTTGGCAGTAATTCCGTACTCCAAACCGAATGAGATATTGTATGGTGAAAGGAGTTAATTGCACTGAAATTTGTTATTGAATGGTTCATGTCAAGCCACTTGACTTCTTGGACTCTTGGGTGGTCATGATGTGTTGCTAAATACCGCTCATAATCTGGGAATATGAGTTTATTAATTGATGAATTAATAAATCAAACCTGATTAGAATTAATAGGATTAATTCTAATTAATTATGAATTATTAATCTCAAAGACGTTTGGATTAATTCATGTTCTCTATCAATTGACTGGGAAACCTAATAGGTCACACGCAATAGAGGATTATATACTCAAGATGTTATTTGATAACATAGTGGGGTTAATTGTGAGAAAGAAAAGTTGTTGTGACCAAATTAATATTAGTAATAATTAATGGTCCAAATTGTAATTGTGAGAACTTGATGTTTCCAATTACAATTAGGGAATTCTAACTATTTTAGAATTCTGATATTGGAGTCTATTTTGAGCAGGATTTTTTGTGTGATATAGGGATAGCACACGAAACCCTAGCTAAGTGTAACACACGAAAAACTCCAAACCCTAGCACACAACTTCTCTTCTCTCTCTCTCTCTCTTGTCCTTCTTTTGAAGAAGAACAAACCCTAGCCGCCATCTTTTTCTGCTAGCACAGGAAATTTTGGTGCTTGAGTGTTCCTCTGTGTGGATTACTGTTAGAAATAATCACACACTGTGATTATAGTGGTTGGACTTTCAACTCTCGTGGTGTTTGATCAAGAGGATTGCTAGATCGCGCCTCGACTTGAAGAAGAAAATTTTGTTCTTCGAACCTTTAAAAAAAGATAAAAAGCTGTTACCTTTGTTATTTTTATGTCTTGTTTTCCACACATATGCAGATCCTGGGATGGTATCTCGTTTTATTCTTCCGCTGCACCGTATAGGATACGAGTCTGAGATACCCAAGAGAACATCTTGGATAACCAAATCTTTACAGATTGAAGAACGGAAACATTATTTCCTATTAGCAGTATGTCATCTATACAAAGTAATATGAAAACAATTGCACTTCCACTAACCTTCTTATACACATAAGGTTCATCTATGTTTTGAATGAAACCAAATTCTTTAATTGTCTCATCAAAACGGATGTTCCAACTCCTAGATGCTTGCTTATGTCCATAGATGAACCTTTGCAACTTGCAAACTTTTGTGCCATCTTTGGATGTGAA
This sequence comes from Voacanga thouarsii, assembly GCA_026120185.1. Classification (NCBI taxonomy): domain Eukaryota; kingdom Viridiplantae; phylum Streptophyta; class Magnoliopsida; order Gentianales; family Apocynaceae; genus Voacanga; species Voacanga thouarsii. The sequence continues at coordinate 808,081 of JANUWF010001883.1, read as the reverse complement.
ACCTTCAGGTTGTGTCATGTACACTTTCTCGATCAGGTTTCCATTAAGGAAAGCTATTTTCACATCCATTTACCAAACCTCATAGTCATAATAAGCGGCAAGTGCTAGGAGTATTTTTATGGATTTTAGCATAATGGCTAGTGAAAAAGTTTCGTCATAGTCAACACCTTGCTGTTGTCGATAGCTTTTTGCAACCAGACGTGCCTTATAGGTAACCACATTACCATCCATGTCAGTTTCTTCTTGAAAATCCATTTGCACCCTATAGGCTTGATTCTTTCAGGTAGGTCAACCAAAGTCCATACTTGGTTATCATACATGGAATCCATTTTTGACTTCATGGCTTTAAGCCATTTATCAGATTCTGAACTATTCAGAACATCCTTATAAGTAGTAGGCTCATCTTCTTCTATGAGCAATACATCATTTGTAACACCCCAGATGACCAAGGAGGTAGAGAATCCAGCTCCGCTGGAAATACCTCTAGAAAATCCTTTACTACTTCCGTGTCCTCCAGAGTACACTGGTCCTTAGGCTTGTTCATCACGTAAGCCAGATAACCTTTACAACCTTGCCTCAATAATTTTCGGGTCTTAGCCCCTGCAATCAAGTACTTCAACTCTTTCACCCTCTTTCTATTAAATTCTAACACATCACAACCCGGTCTGACAAACTGAACTGACTTATTTTTGCAGTCTACCCTAGCCCCATGCTTGGCTAACCAATCCATCCCCAAAATCAGGTCATAATCCTCAATGTCTAACACAATCAAATCTCCCTCTTGATTTTCTCTCCCCACCTTAACCATACAATCCCTCACATATCGATCCGCTTGCACCATCTTCCCCAAAGGGGTGCTTACTTCTAAAATGAAAGGTAGCTCCACTCATCCCAACCCAAATGACATGCACACAACTTGTTTATATAGGAATGAGTAGAGCCAGGGTCAATCAAAGCATTAACGGATCGCCCTTGAATAGCGAACATACCTTCCACCACCGCGGCATCGGCTCCAACTTCCCCTCTGTTGAGAACGAATACCTTGGCCTTCACTTGTGGCTTCGGTGCTCCACCGCTGGCTGCTCCCATGGCGTTGGCCCGGTTGGGACTCAGGTTCTGAGCCGGGTTTCCTTGCCCGACTCGGTGCAGCTTAGGGCAGGTATTTCTCAGGTGGTTCGGGTCACCACAGTGGTAGCACTTCCTATCTCCACCCTTGGACCAGCAATTCCTCTCGGTGTGGCCTTTCTTTCCACACTACCTGCATGACGGGAGGTTCGGTGCAGGTCCAGCTGGTGCTGTCCGGGCTTGCTTTCCCCGGTTCTGCCAGTGATGATTTGCAGGGCGCTTGGGTGGTTGTGGCCTCTGGAATTGTCCCTGTAGTTGTCTCGGCGGTTGGAAGGGCTTGGCCACCATCCTGCTGCGGTCTTCATTCTCTGTGTGCGTAGCAGCGTCCACCGCCCCTGAGTACGTTGTCGGTGGAGTAGGTGCCAAAGCTCTCCTCAGCTCCGGTCTTAGCCCCTTAACAAACTGCCTCGTCCGGTTTTGCTCGGTGTCGACCAGTCTTCGGCATTATTTCGACAACTGCGTGAATCGAGCCGCGTATTGAGCCACAGACATGCTCCCCTGCCTCAGATTCTGAAATTCATCCTCCCGTTTTTCTACAATCCACTGAGGGATGTACTCCGCCCTGAAAGATTCAACGAAGTTGGACCACGTCTATTCTTGCTCATCCATTACCCAGTCCTCTGGGACCCGCTGCCACCACGCCCGAGCTGGTCCTCTCAACCGAAAAGCTGCAAATTTAACCATCCGCTCCTCCGAATACTGGAGCGTTGCGAAGATGTCCTCCATTTGCTCGACCCACTGCTCGGCCTTCTGGTCTTGTTCCGCTCCACCCATAAAGATAGGGGGTTGGAATTTCAAGAACTTTTCCAACGCCTCATCTTCCCCTCTAGGGTGCCTCCGCTCGGTTAGCGTCTGAAGAATGTCGGCCACTTTGCTGAGTGTCTGGCCCATTGACACATCTACCGGGGCATCAGACCCCATGCCCATCTCGGGATCACTTTGCCCGTTACCCTGATGGGGTGATTGCATTTGTTCCGGTTCAACTTCCGGTGCTACCCGGTCTACCTCTGGAGTTCTTCTGGTGGGAGGAACTGCACGTCTCTTGGGTGCCATTTTATACCATACCCCAAATGTTAAATGTATGCACTCAAGTATCAAATCATTTTAGTGGTGTATGCATACTTAGCCAAGTATGAGTAGAAAGAAGTCAGATGCAACTTATGTAAAGGATTGCTCATAAATTATATTTTTTCAAAAATTGACTTGCATAATTTTGAAATTTGATAAAAATGAACTTTAAGAATTCTTAACATCTCAATTCATGAAAAGCTGTAAATAAACATACATCCAAATCAAAATGACTCCTAGTTCTCTACTCCCCATCGGAATCCTCATCATCTGCCTCATATATCCAACCTCCGGTGTTTTTAGAGAAATCCACCCCCTCCCCGCTAGCAAATCCCTCCATAAGCTCCTTCCCAGGGCGCCTAGAACTCTCTCCGGCCTCAACTCGGCTGAAGGGAGGAATAAAGAAAGGTCTGGGTAGAGACTCATAGTCCATCTCCCCCGGGTCATCACTAGCTGCTGCTAAATCCACCTCGGGATTAGGAGGGTGGGGTTCAGGCTCCACTATCATAATATCATCCTCACTGTCAGAGCTTATATCTATCACCGGGATTGGAGGTGGTTCAAGGATCTGGACCTCGTCCTCACTGCTATCCTCCATCAAGTCAAGCTCATCATCACTATTATCCTCCATAGGGATATCCTCGACATCATTGTTATCCTCTATAGGGACAACTGGCTGAGGGGCAGGCTGGGGAACTGGAAGGTCCTCCTAATCTAGATAGTAAGGTGGGTGCCACTGCTGCCCTTTCCTTGCTGTCCTAAGCAGTCTAACCATCCTACAGCATCAATAAAATAGGTTAGATAAGATTTAAACTTAAATAAATAAATCATATATCATCAATATTTGTCTATAACCTAGTCTCTGATACCACTTGTAACACCCCGGATGACCTAGGACCGCCAGGGCCGGGGATGTCGCCCCGTCCAAAAGACAAGGGGTCTTTATAACTAGGTCACAAATAAAATTGCTAAACTAAATACTACTCAAACTAAAAAGAATTTATTACAACCCAAAATACTTGAAAAGTACATCCATGAAATTCCAAAACAAAAACCATAATTAAAATCATCCACACTCGTCTCCCCAAAGTAGTACATAAAATAAAAAAAAAAACACATTCTCTTCCCAAGGTAGCTACTCACCCACAACAAGATCAACCTGAAAACATGATAAAAGGTGGTGAGACAGAAATCTCAGTAAGTCCGTGTGTGCTTTGGGTGTTTAGTGGAAACAGTTCAAGGATGCAAAGTGTGAAATCTTTATAAGAGAAACATTGGCAAGCAATAAACATTAGTCAAAAGCAAGAGTGGCGTTTTGGCTCTTCTAGCCATACATAAGTAATGAAATCAACCACTCGGAAGAAAAGGATATGGATTACCACACGTTGGGCCCCATAACCGGTCAGAATGCCTAACACATTGTGCAGACTGACAAAAATAGGTGATCGGCCTACTGGGCAAGATACTCCTCCTTCTCTATACCCAAACAACCACCGGGTGTCCATTCCGGGCAAAAACACAGTCACTTGACTGAAACAAAATAACCTGCTAGCTCGGACCGGCACGACTCACTGGAACTGGCATCTTATCCAGGAAGGACTCACCCCTCAGAGGTGGCCACCTACTGAGAGACTCACCCTAACCCTTCAAAGACTAGTCCTAGTAGCCCACCCTTATTGAGTACTCAACGATGTTTCTCACTTGGGATAAAATGAACAGAGCATTGCTCTGCATGAAAATAGCAATTTGAGGGTTTCCAAGGTTTTGAGCGAAATCAGTTTTAGAAAGAGTTTCGATTTTGGAAAATCTGCTCATTAACTTTTGAATAATTCCAGCGTTGGAAATAAAGATGAATTCAACCCTCAATTGCCTTCAAATAAATGAGTGTCCATACACTCCATATTTAGCTTGCCATAAGAAAACATTTCACATCAATAGGTTTTATGCAGGAGCTTACCTGATTCTTGCTCACAACAACAAGGTCTCGGACAGATGACCTAACCCCACATGGGCAAATACAAATCTTAATCAGATTCAAGCCACAATCCACTTCCTTAGTTTTCAATCAACTCAATTCACTACTACCATGATCCTAGTGTCCCAAGCTCTAAGGCAAAACAATAATTGAATATGTTTATAAGCTAAATTTAATTTGTTATTGAAGATAATTAATGGATTAGGAAATAAATTCTAATACGTTGAAAGTTTAAATCTTGTTAAAGAAAATTTAGAGTTTATTTGATCAAGAGCCATAGGTGGTACTAGGTAAAATAGTGATTTAATGATAGCTTAGTTGTTAGAAAATAATTGATAGCTAAAACTAGTTAAGATTAAATTTAATAAGTCTTTCTTGGAAAATAATAAGTAAATCCTTAAGGGTGTTGATCTAGTAAATATTTTATTAAGTATAAATCTTTTTCATAAGGGCTTTAATTAATTTTCTTTATTTTAAATAATATTTATTTATTTTATTTTCTAGAAAAATCATTATTTATTTGACTAAAATATCCTTTACATATATTATAATTCCAAACCTACCCTTCCTAGGGTTTTCGAAATTCTTTAGCAAAAATTATTAGTAAATATTTTATTCATGAAATAAAATTTGCTTAGGGACAACTAGATCATGATCAAGATTCCATGGTCAACCATAATCAATAACATACTCAATCCTTCAATTCATCAAATCATCCAAGTCTTGCACATAGGCATAGATCTAAATTTATTATTACATGATTTAACCTCTACTAGCATAAACATGATCATGGCTTCAAAATCTAATCATGCATATAAATCCTATTCACCCATGGTGACATAATCTCTAGCATGCTTCATCACAAATACTACCTATGACATGCATCAAATCTCAACTCATCATTAAATCCACCAATATAATCCTTCCATGCATAAATCTCATCTCTTTCACAATCATACATATACTCATGCTTCAATCAACAACATCACATACACAAACCCATCGCCATTTATCAACCTAGAGACATGATTCTAAATTTTAAAAAGAGGATTGAAGGTACTTACTTGATTGATGAATGACTTGAAGGAGTTTAGAGAAGATCTCAACTCCTAGATGGCTAATCTTGTTCAAGAAAGGTGGCGAAAGCATGGCCATGGAGGAAGAGACTATTCGGCCAAGAGAGAGAATTTCGGTCCATGAGAGAGAGAGAGAGAGAGAAAGAAAGAAGTCATTAGTATGATTATTCATATAGGTTTTCATTAGAAATCAAGTTTGAAGAGGATGATGTTGATAGAGTGAGTTTACCTTGAAGATGTTCTTGTCCAGAAATTTCTGCTTTGATCCGAAGTAGCAAGATGTTTGGAGGAGTTTGACGTTAATATTGGTGTTGATGGATCCACAGCAATGAGTAGACTAAATCTGGAGATTTTCGTGAGGGTTTGAGGTGGTTTGGAGGGGTATTAGGTGTAGATAAGAAGTAGGTGTTCTTGGTGTAGTGTGTGTGTGTTCTTGTTGCTTGAAGAAAAATCGAGAGAGGGAGAGAGAGTTTGTGCAGCTGCCGATTTTCTATGGATATAGGACTGGCCGAATCCTAGTAGGGTTTAGGGAGTTGATTCTCTGATTTAGAAGGGAAAATGAAAGGTTAGTTGTTACAATCCTTGAAGAATATTTTTGGGAAGTGAATTTGGAAAGTAGATATCCTAAGAATATCTTGATTTGTTTGGACAGCTTGAAGTCTCCTATGGCCGACTGGATTGTGCAGCTTTTCTGGGGAATTAAAGCTGGTTAAAGGAGGCTTGTGATGGCCGAAACTAAGGTGCACAATGGTGGAGAAGATGTCTGATCAATTGAGCAAAATTTTATGGAAAGTTGTTAAACAAGATGGCTGAAATTTTGGAAAGTAATCAAGCTAAATTGCAGGGATTTGGTTGAGGGATTTTCGGTCAGCCATGGAGGGAATTTCGTGCAGAAGCTTCAGGGAACAATGGAGCTCTGTTAATGGAGGTTTAAGGGAGGTTTTGACAGAAGTAGGTTGGGGTTTTCGGTTGGAACAAAATAGGAAACAAGCTGGACAAAAATTCTGCACAGAAATTTCGCTGTACAGGAATTTTCTGGCAGAATTTTCGTCTGCCATTTCCAGCAGATTTGCAGCGAGTTTTGAAGGGGATTTCAGGGGTATTCAAGGCTGGTTTCTAGCCTTCTTTATGGAGGAAAAACATGGCTAAGGTGCTGCACAAAATCTGGGAGAAAACAGCTTGGTTTGGAGCTCTCAAAGTTGATTTTCGTACAGGAATTTTTCCTGTTTTGCTCCATCTTGAGCAGTCCGAATTTGGACAAAAACTTTCAGGTTTCAAATTGATCCTAAGGACCATTTTTCTGGTAGCATTTGGGAGGGAATGTGAGCTAGAATTCTCGACCTTCTGAAGGTACAACAAGCTGGAAAATTTCAGCTCATTCCATGAAGATAGATGAACTAAGATAGAGGAAAAATTTCGGCAAGCTTTCAAGAGGGATTTTCCTCTTGAATTTTCCCACAAATCTACCATGTTTTCCAAACCAAAAGAAGTCTTTTGCCAAGACATTTTGATCCTAAAAGACCTCAGCACTCCACTGGATTTTCTGGAAAGAAAAAGGCTAGTACATCATGATCAAACCAATGAGTCGAGAATTGAGGAAAATTAAAGATCAAGGATGATTTTCCCTATAAGAATTTCGAGAAGAGTAAAATGAATGGAATGAGATTACTTCTATCATGTCTCTCCTAGAACATCATCACCACATTAATCTAGGCCCTTAAGGCCGAAACCAATCCTTTCCAAGCAAAATAAAATTTACTCAAGCTCAAGCTTCTATGATAGACTTTGAACCTTAGACCTCAAGAATTAATTCCAATGCTCTAACCACTAAACCACAATAACTCTTGTTGCTATTTCTACTAGAAAAATTATTTCCTATTCAATCCACAAGCTATCTCCTTATTTTCACCTCGGGCAAAAATTACCATTTTGCCCCTCTCACACATCACTCACCAACAAGACTTCAAGAAAATAAAAATCAAATTCAAAGTACATAGAAATCATATGAGAACATATTTAATCATGAAATAAAGCATGATATGCATCCCAACCCCCTTACTCTACGGTTGGTCTTGACTGGGGTTTCACATCAATGGTAATTTTTGTCCGAGGTGAAAATAAGGAGATAGCTTGTGGATTGAATAGGAAATAATTTTTCTAGTAGAAATAGCAATAAGAGTTGTTGTGGTTTAGTGGTTAGAGCCTTGGAATTAATTCTTAAGGTCTAAGGTTCAAAGTCCATCATAGAAGCTTAAGCTTGAGTAAATTTTATTTTGCTTGGAAAGGATTGGTTTCGGCCTTAAGGGCCTAGATTAATGTGGTGATGATGTTCTAGGAGAGACATGATAGAAGTAATCTCATTCCATTCCTTTTACTCTTCTCGAAATTCTTATAGGGAAAATCATCCTTCCGTGATCTTTAACTTTCCTCAATTCTCGACTCATTGGTTTGATCATGATGTCCTAGCCTTTTCCTTTCCAGAAAATCCAGTGGAGTGCTAAGGTCTTTTAGGATCAAAATGTCTTGGAAAAAGACTTCTTTTGGTTTAGAAAATATGGTAGATTTGTGGGAAAATTCAAGAGGAAAATCCCTCTTGAAAGCTTGCCGAAATTTTTCCTCTATCTTAGTTCATCTATCTTCATGGAATGAGCTGAAATTTTCCAGCTTGTTGTACCTTCAGAAGGTCGAGAATTCTAGATCATATTTCCTCCCAAATGCTACCAGAAAAATGGTCCTTAGGATCAATTTGAAACCTGAAAGTTTTTGTCCAAATTCGGACTGCTCAAGCTGAAGCTAAACAGGAAAAATTCCTGTACGAAAATCAACTTTGAGAGCTCCAAACCAAGCTGTTTTCTCCCAGATTTTGTGCAGCACCTTAGCCATGTTTTTCCTCCATAAAGAAGGCTAGAAACCAGCCTTGAATACCCCTAAAATTCCCTTCAAAACTCGCTGCAAATCTGCTGGAAATGGCAGACGAAAATTCTGCCAGAAAATTCCTGTACAGCGAAATTTCTGTGCAGAATTTTTGTCCAGCTTGTTTCCTATTTTGTTCCAACCGAAAACCCCAACCTACTTCTGTCAAAACCTCCCTTAAACCTCCATTAATAGAGCTCCATTGTTCCCTAAAGCTTCTGCACGAAATTCCCTCCATGGCTGACCGAAAATCCCTCAACCAAATCCCTGCAATTTAGCTGGATTACTTTCCAAAATTTCAGCCATCTTGTTTAACAACTTTCCATAAAATTTTGCTCAATTGATCAGACATCTTCTCCACCATTGTGCACCTTAGTTTCGGCCATCACAAGCCTCCTTTAACCAGCTTTAATTCCCCAGAAAAGCTGCACAATCCAGTCGGCCATAGGAGACTTCAAGCTGTCCAAACAAATCAAGATATTCTTAGGATATCTACTTTCCAAATTCACTTCCCAAAAATATTCTTCAAGGATTGTAACAACTAACCTTTCCTTTTCCCTTCCAAATCAGAGAATCAACTCCCTAAACCCTACTAGGATTCGGCCAGTCCTATTTCCACAGAAAATCGGCAGCTGCACAAACTCTCTCTCCCTCTCTCGATTTTTCTTCAAGCAACAAGAACACACACACACTACACCAAGAACACCTACTTCTTCTCTACACCTAATACCCCTCCAAACCACCTCAAACCCTCACGAAAATCTCCAGATTTAGTCTACTCATTGCTGTGAATCCATCAACACCAATATTAACGTCAAACTCCTCCAAACATCTTGCTACTTCGGATCAAAGTAGAAATTTCTGGACAAGAACATCTTCAAAGTAAACTCACTCTATCAACATCATCCTCTTCAAACTTGATCTCTAATGAAAACCTATATGAATAATCACACTAATGACTTCTCTCTCTCTCTCTCTCTCTCTCTCTCTCTCTCTCATGGACCGAAATTCTCTCTCTTGGCCGAATGGTCTCTTCCTCCATGGCCATGCTTTCGCCATCTTTCTTGAACAAGATTAGCCATCTAGGAGTTGAGATCTTCTCTAAACTCCTTCAAGTCATTCATCAATCAAGTAAGTACCTTCAATCCTCTTTTTAAAATTTAGAATCATGTCTCTAGGTTGATAAATGGCGATGGGTTTGTGTATGTGATGTTGTTGATTGAAGCATGAGTATATGTATGATTGTGAAGGAGATGAGATTTATGCATGGAATGATTATATTGGTGGATTTAATGATGAGTTGAGATTTGATGCATGTCATAGGTAGTATTTGTGATGAAGCATGCTAGAGATTATGTCACCATGGGTGAATAGGATTTATATGCATGATTAGATTTTGAAGCCATGATCATGTTTATGCTAGTAGAGGTTAAATCATGTAATAATAAATTTAGATCTATGCCTATGTGCAAGACTTGGATGATTTGATGAATTGAAGGATTGAGTATGTTATTGATTATGGTTAACCATGGAATCTTGATCATGATCTAGTTGTCCCTAAGCAAATTTTATTTCATGAATAAAATATTTACTAATAATTTTTGCTAAAGAATTTCGAAAACCCTAGGAAGGGTAGGTTTGGAATTATAATATATGTAAAGGATATTTTAGTCAAATAAATAATGATTTTTCTAGAAAATAAAATAAATAAATATTATTTAAAATAAAGAAAATTAATTAAAAGCCCTTATGAAAAAGATTTATACTTAATAAAATAGTTACTAGATCAACACCCTTAAGGATTTACTTATTATTTTCCAAGAGAGACTTATTAAATTCAATCTTAACTAGTTTTAGCTATCAATTATTTTCTAACAACTAAGCTATCATTAAATCACTATTTTACCTAGTACCACCTATGGCTCTTGATCAAATAAACTCTAAATTTTCTTTAACAAGATTTAAACTTTCAACATATTAGAATTTATTTCCTAATCCATTAATTATCTTCAATAACAAATTAAATTTAGCTTATAAACATATTCAATTATTGTTTTGCCTTAGAGCTTGGGACACTAGGATCATGGTAGTAGTGAATTGAGTTGATTGAAAACTAAGGAAGTGGATTGTGGCTTGAATCTGATTAAGATTTGTATTTGCCCATGTGGGGTTAGGTCATCTGTCCGAGACCTTGTTGTTGTGAGCAAGAATCAGGTAAGCTCCTGCATAAAACCTATTAATGTGAAATGTTTTTTTATGGCAAGCTAAATATGGAGTGTATGGACACTCATTTATTTGAAGGCAATTGAGGGTTGAATTCATCTTTATTTCCAACGCTGGAATTATTCAAAAGTTAATGAGCAGATTTTCCAAACTCGAAACTCTTTCTAAAACTGATTTTGCTCAAAACCTTGGAAACCTTCAAATTGCTATTTTCATGCAGAGCAATGCTTTGTTCATTTTATCCCAAGTGAGAAACGTCGTTGAGTATTCAATAAGGGTGGGCTACTAGGACTAGTCTTTGAAGGGTTATGGTGAGTCTCTCAATAGGTGGCCACCTCTGAGGGGTGAGTCCTTCCTGGATAAGATGCCAGTTCCAGTGAGTCGTGCTGGTCCGAGCTAGCAGGTTATTTTGTTTCAGTCAAGTGACTGTATTTTGCCGGAATGGACACCCAGCGGTTGTTTGGGTATAGAGAAGGAGGAGTATCTTGCCCAGTAGGCCGATCACCTACTTTTGTCAGTCTACACAATGTGTTAGGCATTATGACCGGTTATGGGGCCCAACGTGTGGTAACCCATATCCCTTTCTTCCGAGTGGTTGATTTCATTACTTATGTATAGCTAGAAGAGCCAAAACGCCACTCTTGCTTTTGACTAATGTTTATTGCTTGCCAATGTTTCTCTTATAAAGATTTCACACTTTACATCCATGAACTGTTTCCACTAAACACCCAAAGCACACACGGACTTACTGAGATTTCTGTCTCACCACCTTTTATCATGTTTTCAGGTTGATCCTATTGTGGGTGAGTAGTTACCTTGGGAAGAGAATGTGTTTTTTTTTTTATTTTATGTACTGCTTTGGGGAGACGAGTGTGGATGATTTTAATTATGGTTTTTGTTTTGGAATTTCATGGAAGTACTTTTGAAGTATTTTGGGTTGTAATAAATTCTTTTTAGTTTGAGTATTATTTAGTTCAGCAATTTTATTTGTAACCTAGTTATAAAGACCCCTTATCCTTTGGACGGGGCGACATCCCCGGCCCTAGTGAGCCTAGGTCATCCGAGGTGTTACATCATTGTAGTCACTTATGAGAAATCTATATCTCTTAGGCACCACTTATATCCTACTCAACCTACGAGGCTCTTGTGAGTTAGAAGGTTCATTAATAGGTGTCAGTTCAGATGGTTGGTCAATATTTGTTTGTTCTTCTTGAACTTCAATATGTTTAAGCTTGCTCCCACTATCTTCTTTAAACATATGCTCCTTCTCTAAGAAGACAACATGTTTCAAAACAAAAACTTTGTTTGCAGTAGGAAGATGGAGTAATATCTGAAGAAATCTTTCGAATATCTAATAAACAAATATTTGTCAGACTTACTTTCAAGTTTGTCTGACATTGCCCTTTTAACAAAAACAAGGCAACCCCAAATCCTTAAATGAGATAACTTTGGTCTCTTACCAAAGAACTGCTCATAAGGAGTTGTATCAACAATTTTTTATGGGACAGCATTCTCCAGTGCATATCCCCAAAACGATTTTGGTAACTTTGCTAAAACCATCATGGTCCATACCATGTCTAGAAGGGTTCGATTCCTTCTCTCAGATATACCATTATGTTGAGGTGTATGTGGCGAAGTCTATTGAGATAATATCTCATTATCTCTAAGATAACTTAGAAACTCTTGACTTAAGTATTCACCTTCTCGATTGGATCTAAGAATTTTAATACTTTTGCTAAATTGTTTCTCTACTTCATTCTTGAAGTCTTTGAACTTATTAAATTCTTCAGACTTGTATTTCATTAAATACAAATACCCATATCATGAATAGTTATTGATGAATATTATAAAGTAGTGATAACCTCCTCTTACTTGTATAGACATTAGGTCATATACATCCGTATGCATTCGTTCTAATAACTCTTTAGCCCTTCCTTCTTTTCTAGAAAATGGAGTTTTAGCCATTTTACCAAGTAAACAAGATTTCCATGTGTCATATGATTTATAATCAAATGACCCTAAGTCACCCAGTATAACTTAGACACGCATTTTTCATTTATATGACCTAAACGACAATGCCATAAGTAAGATGAGATTGAGTTATCTTTTCTTTATTTCTTTACATTTATATTAAGAATTGGATTATCCATATCTAGAACATATAAACCATTAACTAAAGTTGCAGAACCATAATGGATATCATTTAATGAAAAAGAACAACGTTTATTCTTAAAATTTAAATGAAATCCAAATAAATCTAAACAAGCAACTGAGATAATGTTTTTCAATAAAACTGGTACAAATAGCAGTTTTGGAGTTCTAAAATTAATCCAAAAGGTATACTAAGATGATAAGTCCCCACAGTTAGTGCAGTAACCTTTGCTCCATTTGCAGCTTGCAGGTCTACATCGCCCTTTTCCAACCTTCTACTGCCCTTTAGTCTCTACAAATTATTGCATAAATGAAATCCACAATCAGTATCCAATACCCATATCTCGTTACTAAAGGTAGTATTAATCTCAATCATAAACATACCAGGAGTAGAAACAGAAGTGCTTGCAAGCTTCTCCTTCTCCTTCTTTTCCTTTACGATCTCTAGGTAGGCTTTGCAGTTGTGCCTCCAATGGCCCATCTTATCACAATGATGACATGGGTCTTTAGTGGTAACTTCCTTCTTCTTCACACTTCCTTTGGGCTTACTAGGATTATTCTTCTTCTACTTGGGAACTTTCTTTATAGAAAATGAAGAACCTACTAGCAAGATCGCCTTATCATCCTTCTTCATAGATGATTCAGTAGTCTTAAGAAAGTTGATAAGCTTAGGTATGGTGGTCTCAATATTGTTCATGTGGAAGTTAATCACAAATTGTGAAAAACTACTTAGTAATGATTGTAGAATTAAATCAACACTTAAATCATGATCCATTATGAAACCAAGAGACCCAAGGTTTTCAATATAGCCCAATATCTGTAGCCTATGAGTGGCCACTGAAGCACCCTCTATTTGAATTCGTGGACTCCTAAACGCGGAAAACATCCATGAATCCCTCTCGATGACCCAAGTAAATGATTAAGAAGATCTAAGGTTTAAGAATTACCTCTGGTTGCTGTAATCGAAATCCTTCGATTTTGATTGCGCTGTTGTACGTTCAACCCGAACAATCACCAGACGCTGCAGTATGCGAACGTCCTTTATCAGATACACACTGCGAACTCACTCGATACCCGGGGAGTGCTAGCGCCTAGGGTTTGAGAGCTTTTTTTCCCTCTTCTGGTAGAGAATGGCACGAATGTTCTCAACCGGAAAAATTAGACTATTGAAAAGACGGCTAGGGTTTTCTTAAAAACCCCCGAACCTCTTAGAGTCCAACCCTAATAATATCTAATCATATTCTAATTTAAATTCAAATTAAATTAAAAGTGATATGATAAGATTCTGTCATTATCTCGGTAATTTAACTAATTTAATTACCGAGTCAGATTCTTATAATCTGGACATCATCTAGATACATCGAATGTGGACATATTTTCAGATTCATTGTATCTAGTAAATTTTCTAAGTATGATTAACTTAGACATATTTCCAGATTCATCGAATCTGGTCACCAGAAAAATAACCTAACAAGTTCGCTTATTGTGTGACACTATAGGTTCATTTAACATTGGCAATGTGCCTAAATCATATTTAAATGGCCCACAAGTTATAAGCGGTTTCTAGCAAAACATTATAACTATCCAGGTTAAATAAAGATCGGTGATCTCTTTGAACCAAACTATAGTTTTATATTTAGTCCTTTTGTCACACGATATCCAGATTAAGCATAAGGCACGGAGCATGTCATCCTTATTAAGCTTAATCAAGTATTTCTTGATTTCATAGTAGACTGTTCAAACAAATGATATCAATATCTTAGATTGATATATTTGAGCACGGCCATACATTTTTAACAGTCTAACTTTTCAAGGGTCCCATGGATATCTCTCCCATATTGCGAGGGACAAATTCCTTCACAATCAATCATATTCCTCTCCTTGATTTATTCTATATCCAACAGTAGTCTAATTTATTATCTGGTTAAAGACAACTTTAGACAATGTCAAAATATAGAATTTATCAAGTAGGAAACTATGATGAATTTAGGTCGAAGGACTTTCAATATTATTATGGCTAGAAAGTACTTATGACATATTCCATGAAGTATTCTCACAGTGGGTCATGTCCAATACAATGTTCTCTAACATTTATTTATGTCTTGACTCGATATCACAAATATCCATGGCCAGTAAAACATAGCCATCAAGTCACAAACATACTAATCTTAATTTATTATTATTCCAATAATAACAATCGATCAGGGAGAGTTTTAGAATAGTCATTGTATTCATTGTAGGGTTTTACTATCAAGTCACGTACTTGAAAACCATAAAACAAAACTCACTATTCATGAAAAGGAAAGCATCATATTATTATATAAAACATAATGACAATAGTATAATTACAAATTGACTCTAAGGCATATCCCCAACACCCTCAACCATCTTGGAACGGAACAGTTGCTTAGAGATTTCATATCTCTCAGTTCTAGCTTGTTTATCAAATAACTCTTTAAGATGGAAGATAATGGTTTGGGCATCCATATGCTCATGCTCTTTTTGTAACTCAGGAGTCATTGACGTCAGCATAATACATGATGTAGTGTCACTATCCTCCTTGTGCTTCTTGTGGATAGCATGCTCATCAGCAAGAGTATCTTGGGCTGGAGGTGGCGAAATAGGAGCATCTAGCACGTAGAACAACTTTTCTGACTTGAGAACGATTCTCAAGCTTCTATACCAATCCAAACTGTTTGATTCGGTGAGCTTATTTGTTTCCAAGATGCTAGTAGGTTTAGGTTTGTTGAGATGATGCAAGTGGCCAAGATGTAAAGATGGAGTAATTAGAACATGTATATGCTCATGATATGCAAGTAATTAGGTCTTTAATTAAACGTATTTTTATTCCACTATTTTACTCAAATCAATAGCCCTCATTATTGACTTGGGAAACCCCGTTAGAAGCTTTCCTAATGGACTAGTATCCAAATTCCTTAAGAATGACTTTGGGTTTGCCCAACAAGCCACTCTTAAGTTCAGTGGTAGGTATCAATTAGCAATTACATCAAATGTAACTATTGTATCATTAGGTGATTAATATCTTTTAATCATTAAAGTATTTAATACTATCCCAACCTTACCTCTAATATTCTTTATGCTTAGGTTAGAGTAATCGGGATAAAGAAATTAGTTAAATCCATCCCATTAATTAAGAATTAAATTCTATAGCTTAAACATACTTAATATCAAGTAGGCTTGGGTATGCCCAACAACCTAGTCTCGAAAAGAGCTCTCATTCTTACTATATTAATGGAAGGAATTAGATTTAATATTATTTGAGGGATTTATTCCTTTTAGTTGTCTCATCGTTTGGCATGCATTCAATTTATCAGTAAGCAACATAAATTGATAAACATGGTAATAAACAATTGTGTGGCATGGTTATGGACTCTCTAGATTAATTTTCTCGAGCCATCAAGGAAATTAATATGGTCAACCCTATGTGTTCATACATGATTTAAGTAGAACTTCTTACCATCTCGCTTCATTTTGATTGCCGTCTTCAAAATCCTATAAAATTAAATTCTACCTCAATCTAACCTATATAAACTAATTACATAATTTCCAAAAAGAAGAAACCTCGAGTTACATTTGAGGGGAGTTAGATGAGAAGAGAATTACATAAGAATTTTGAGATAAGGCAGGATGCGCAGGCTCTATTTAAATAAAACAAAGCGATAAAGATGCATGAATAGATGAGTTTGGTCTTAGTCCATAACCATCCATCATGCCAATAAAATACGCTTAAAATACAACATTTAAGGTATCAATGCACAAACATCCAAAATTAGTATTTTGGAGAAATCTAGGTCCAAAATCGAATTTTGAAAAGTTCTAGGCCAAAATTAAATTTTTTTAGAAAATTGTAGGTCCTACATGTAATTTTGAAAATATTTTTATCCAAAATCATGGGCTTCAAATAAATTCTAATCATTATTAGAACATATTCTCAAAATTAGAAAATATCAAAAAAAAAATTTTTTTTATAAAATAGCACTGAAACAGAGTGCACCTAGCAATGGCTAATGGGCTGGCCTGCACAGTTTCGGGCTGTGCCGGGCCGGGCCCAAGGATTGACCCGCGTGGAGTGCAGGCCGGTCCTTAGGCCAAAGGCCCTAGGACCGGCACGGCCCGGGCCCTTGGCCCGTGGGCTTATTCTTCTTTTTTTTTCTCCTACTTAACACAATTTTTTAAAATTATAAAAAAGCCACCTTGAAGTAGTGGGGGGTTTGGCTTAGATCCTTACCTATTTTATTAATTAATAAAATAAAGATTACATAAGATGGGGACTTGATGCCTAAAGCTCTTAAAAATATTACAATGATTAAAATTTAAAAATATAATAAATATCCTAAAAATAAAATTAAATACATAATATTACTTATCCTAAATTCCTAATTACAAAAATACTATACTAACTACTTGGTTCACCGCATTCATCATTTGAGTCATCATCAATAATCCACGAATTAGCCATCCTATCTTCGGCTGTAAACCAACTACTACAACACATTAACATCTCCAAAGTTTGAGGAGCCAATCGAGATCTTTTTTCATCGATTGTTCGAGCACTCTCACTGAAGACGCTTTTCCGATGGCACTGTAGAGACTGGTGGTGTCAAAAGTTCACGTGCCATTTTAGATAAAATAGGGTATTGACTTACATAAGCCTTCCACCAACCACAAATATCAAAATGTTAATCTTTACTTTCTATCAAGGGCTGCATCTCATAAATTGCCATCTCATTGTAGGTGGTAGTCGATCTTTTTTTACGTTTCATAATATCCCATGGATTAAATACTAATGAAATTGAAGAGGTAGATTTTCACGGAGGTTGAAAGTGACTACTAGGTGATGAAGCTTGCCTACTTAAACTAGGAGAACTAGAACAAGAAAACTCAAACTCATACAAATTATACATGTCAGATAAAGCTTTAGTTGTTTTATCTTTTACGTCTTTTATCATACATTGTTTAAGTGTTTGTGATTCATCAAAATCTAATGTTTCATATAAATATTCAATAATACTATGAAAACTAAGCGTCTTTACTCTAGGATCCATATATAATGCCATACAATATAAAATAGGAATATCTTCATAATATTTTTTATATTTTTCAAACATACTTCTCATAAAAAAAACCATATTGGGGATGATACATATATTCACCAAAAATAGGTGCTATCTTAGCAAGTGTTGGAAGAATATGATGAGTAATGGGATAATAGGATCCCGATAAAAGTTCAGTAGCTTCTTTGAAAGTAAATAAAAATGTTGAAAGTGCAGTACAATTTTCAAAATGAGTTTCAGTTAGTGGAGGTTGAAAATTATTACTATAACAAAATTCAATAAGTTGGTTTTGAAAAAGTATAACACTTTTAAACATATCTAAAGTTGAGTTCCATCTAGTTTTACAATCTAATCTAAATTTTTTAAAAGATACACCTTGTTCTCGGCATAATGCCTTAAAATTCTGTTGCATAGTTGAGGAGGTTTAAATAAATAAAACAACATTTCTAATTATATTAACAATATCATCAATATATTTATATCCTTCTTTAACACACAAATTAAGTATATGACAAGCACACCTAGTATGAAATAAAATACCATCTAACATAGGATTCATAGTTTTTTTTTTTTTTTTAAATTGTTATGGCGGAATCATTATTTGAAGCATTATCTAAAGAAATAGAAATAATTTTATTTAAAATCCTATATTCACAACATGTTTGAGTAATTATTCTAACTATACTACTACCTACATGACGATATTCAAATAATTTAAAACAAATAGTTCTTTTTTGTACTAACCAATCATGATCTATCCAATGACATGTAATACAAAAATAAGATTCATTAGTAATTGCAGTCTAACCATCACAAGTAAGAGCAAATTTTCAATTACAAGAATCAAACATAGCAATTAGATACTCTTTCATTTCTTTATATATCTTTATTATATCATTTTTTAATGTTGTTCTAGGAATTCTTTTCCATGCTGGTTGCCAATTATTTTGCATATATTGTTCATAATGTGGATTTTCTGCAAAATTAAAAGGTAATTTAGTTTGAACAATCATTTTAGCAAATGCACTTCTATTTTTTTTATGATCATATTAAAAATTACCAACAATTTGACCTCCTGTAATACGTATTTGTTGTTGTTTAAGTAGGTTTTCTAACCAATCATTATGTGACCTTTTCATATCTCTAACTAATGTTCACATCCCTCCTCCCTTCTTACATGCATATATCACCCTACAAATTTTACATATTGCCCTATCATTATCATTATCTTTTTCAAAAAGATTCCAAACTGTAGATGTTTTTGCTTTAATTGTAACATCCGTTGTTTCAACATCATCCTCACCTATATTAGATTCGTCAGGATTAATTATTGGAGTTGGTTGTGATTGTGAAACACTAACACTAGGCCTAGTAGAACCTTCATCTTCATTACCTATTTGATTATTTATTAAATTCAAAGTTGGATCTATATTAAAATTAAAATGTGCAGATGATTGGGATGAAGAAAATTGATGATATTGATTTGGACCCATTATTTCTTAAAAAAAACAAGCAATCAAAATTCAAATAAAATTTCAAAAAAATAAAGTATTAACAAATAATGAAATAAGAGAATTGAAAAATATAAAAAAATAAATTAACTTAAAAATTAAACAAATAACTAAAATAAATAAACAATTAATAAAGCCAAAATATAAGAATATAATATTAAGAAATACTAACTCGTTAATGACCAAGATTCAAGAATAACAATACTTTGTGGAGCTTTTTACTTCTTGTATCCACTATTCTGCTACTCAACAATCTTTCAAAATATGAAGACTTTCTTAAAGAATTGAAAAAATATAACATAAAAATAAATTCTATTCTAATACTTTTTGTAGAGAAAATGGAGAATTGGAGAGAGTTTGATAGAATTGGAGAGTGTTTGATGAGTTTTGGTTGAATTGGGGGGTATTTATAGAGTTTTGAGAGTTAAAAAAGAGAATATAACCATTAGGGACTAAAATGCAAAAAAAAAAAATCAACCGTTAGGGGGCTGAAATACAATAAACAAAAATTGGAGAGTCGTTGGCAACGGCTTTCTCTAGGCAAGCCAGCCCGTGGCTGGCTAGGGGTTTTACCCCCTGGCCCGGCCCTAGGCCCGGACCGGTGCATAGTGGGCGGTTCAGTCGCGCGGGCCCGGCCCAGCTGGCCCGACACGCCGGCCCACTGGCCATTGCTAAGTGCACCTAGCGCTAGGTTAGTCGAACATATTCGGCACTAGGTTTGCTCTAGAGGCACCATGGGGGAAGAACAGAGTGTACCTGGTGCCAGGTAAGTCGAATGTACCCAACGCCAGGTATGTTTTGGAGGCGAAAAAATCACTGTTCAACTTCTTCCCCGAATTTTGTTGTAAATTTTCTATGAACAACAACGTGATTTTCATACCGTTCGAAACAATTTCAATATCAAGCATTGTTAATTAATATTAACAACCAACTGTAATCAACATCACAATTTAGACAACAATCTAAATTGTTGAATCAAAAGCTTGATTGTAGAAAATCTTACGCCAAAACAGAGACCTACATGGAAATAACTTCCTAACCATTTTTCAATGACCTAGAGACTCTTCAAACCAGAAAAACCAGACACGCTATATAAAGTAGTAGACATACAATCACCATGATCATACAATTACACGCTTAGAAACAATTTCAAAGAGATTAAAAACCCATTAAAACACAAACACGAAGTTTCTGATACCAATGTTGGGATTTCATCATGCTTATCAAATAAGAACGCAGCGGAAATAACTATGAAATCCATGCCCAAGGATCACGTGTTTGCAATTAAAACGGGGATAGATGAAGGAAACATAGATTACCTTCTATGGCAGAAAATAAAAACTTTTCTTGCGCCAACTCCTTTGCTTCGATCGTCCACCTTGCGCTACAACAATCTAAGAGTAGGATTGTCTCTAGCAGTAATCCACACATGGTTGAATTTCTCATAAAGCCCGCTTAAAACTATACTAGTAGAAGAGAAGAGGTTAGGATTAATTGGAGACGAATAGGGAAGAAGAAGAAGAAGAAGAACGTCCACCTCTCTCCTCTGTTATTCCAACGTATGCACAAGGGAACAAATTCCCTTATTTATAATTTGAGGATTTGTCTTAATTGTAATTAGGTCCTTCAAGATCCAATGTCTACAATTAGGTCCTTGAAGTTTATATAATTGCAACCAAGTCTCATGAATTATAACAAACTTATAATTCACCTATAAATATTTTTTTTCTCTTAATTAACCCCATAATATTATCAAATAATATATATTGAGCATTCAAACCTTTATTGTGTGTGACCCATTAGGTTTTCTGGTCTTATTGGTAGCATAATATGAATTAATTCTAACAACTTTAAAATTAATAATCCTAAGCAAAATATAGGATTAATTTATTAATTCTCTAATTAATAAATTCATATTTTGTAGATCAAGAGTGGCATTTAGCAATGACTCTTGATCACCCAAAAGTCTAGAAAGTCAAGTGGCTTGAACCTTTCAGTAGCAAATAACCAATGTAATAAACTCTTTTCACCATACTATATCTCATTCGGTCTAGAATATGAAATTAGTTCCAACTCCAACCAAAATATTATTAATTCTGGCCCGAATATTTTTAGTACTTGTTCAAGAAATCCATTACTCGATATGTGTATCAAATTTGAAACTATTTCAATACATAGTCGCCTTGGCCAAGAACTTCATAAGTAATACTTTCTATAAGTGGCCCTGAGATATACTCTCCTACTATTAAGAGTAGTGAATCCTTTATTAGCCCTCTCAGCTATTTTTGTTTAGTTTACATTGTGCCCAATATCCATCTCATAGGTGGTCCTTGTAAGACTCCAAATATTAGAATCAAAGTACAACGCTTGATAAACAAAATACCTTATAGATCTCAACTTTAAGGATACTTGCACACTTGTTATAATGAGATTCTATCACTGATACTCAATAGCTTATCTACGTGATTATCTCATAGCTAGGTCATCTAATGAACTTGTTCATATAACAAGCATCAACATATTAATCCTGAGTATTACAATACTCACGGTTATGAGAACCACCGCTTGATCAAATCAAGGGAAATAACATGTGGTAGTCTTGGTGTATTAATAATGTCACATCTCATTAATACTATTACCAGGGATTATTCAAGCACAAACATTATATAGTGTAGTATGAATCTCATATCAAGATCTCTATCATAATTTTCTTAACATAGTATTGTACTTGGGACTTTATCAAACAGTTTATACGCATATTCAGATATAACAATCTAACTGAAAGATAAAGAATGTCTCTTTTATTAATTATTATGCAATATATATGGTATACGTGATTTCTTCTAAGGCACAACACTAACACCCCCACCAGCCTATTTCTCCAGCCTAATGGTAAAAAAAACACCTGAATACTCAGTAAGTTGCGGGTAGCTATCCTTTATTTTCAACAAAAAGTCACTAATTGATCACCAATACCTAGACTAGAAATCTTACCGTGTTGATAAAGGCTCGGAACCTATAAATTCTAGGTCTTGCAGCACTAGTAGTACAAGTTTCTTGGTCCTGCCGGGACTTCTGCAATAGTATTCCCATCAAATACCCACTTGGCATCGATGATGGATGCGGTTCAACACTGTACTGGCACATGTTAAACTGCTCCACGACAAGAAGATAATGGTCATCTTTGATCCGGCCATGTCCACTTGCTTCACAAGAAGATAAATGGTACTGGTTTTAGCTCTTATTTTCAGTTGTTTAATTAAGGTTTCTCAAGGCCAAATATCTTAGAATCTAGAAGACCAGCTCAGAGTTGGCTTTTATGCAAATACTTGCCCATATGCAAAGAATACTGTTAGTTCTGTCGTTCGTATGGCCGCTAGCTCTGATGGCGATACAGCTCCGGTCTTGCTTAGGCTTCATTTCCACAACTACTTTGTTGAGGTAAGACACTTTATTGTCTGCTAATTTCTTAAATTAGTGCGTGCATAATCTACATTTTATTCTTAAGTGTTGGGCATAGTATGAGCAACACTGCAACGAATCAATCCTAATTAATCATGATTCTCAATCTGATGAGAAAAAAGCATTTGGACATCACTACCACCACCGAGACTGAGACGGAAGTGATCAGTCAAGATGAACCACTCAGCAACTCAAAGGGAAGAAACTTTCGTGGCAGAAACTCAGAAGATTTGTCTTCTTGGACATAGAGTCTGGCAAGCTTCGTGGACACACTCACCACTCGTCCAGGGTCTCTACTAGTTCCATTTTATTTTTATTAGTGTCTGTGATTATATATGTATAACTATAGATTTTTGTATTATGATTGATTCTATTAATTCTTGAAGAGTAGATCGTGGTCTGTGGTCCTGCAACTGGCTTTCCAAAGTGTCAGAGTGGTATACGGAGACATTGGAACGTCGCCTTTATGTGTGTTCCCTAGCACCTTCTCTTCATGAATCAAACACAGCGATGATATCTAGTTGGGTGTTCTTTCTTTGATTTTCTATACAATCACGTTGATTCCTCTCATCAAATATGTCTTCATTATCCTTCGAGCAAATGACAACGGCAATGGTAAGACCTATAACATAGATACACCATGGGTCCATAGTTCACCCTCTATGATCCGAAATCCTTTCTTTTCTCAGTTCTTCCATGATCTTGATCTCTGTACTTGTGTTGTTTCATCTTTAGCAAACCATACCTGGAATGATACATATGTTTTTTATTGGATTCTTTTGAAAAATACTAGGACTTAACTATGTTGTCAAAGAGTATATATTGTTTTGCTTTATTTGGATTCTTTCTTCTTAGGATTGATTAGTCCTCTCCTAGTATCCTATCTTGCTGTCCCTCGCAATTTTACTTTTGATTCAGAGTCGGAGAAATTTTAATGATAATTACCAGCCTCGCTCCTTACAATCACCAAAAATTGAAATCCCTCATAAAAATTACTATTCATTTTCTAAAATCCACTACAAATTTGATTAGGAATTCAAGATTTCCTGCTAGGTGTTTGACCCAGGAATAAGATCAACACAAAAATAGATACCAAGAATCAAGAAAAAAGAAGAAATTAATTTCCTCATTTTCTATACAATTAATTAATTAGATTCAAGTGAAACTCCACTAGGGGAGGAAACAAGAAAAACATTAAAAAAAAAACACTAAACTACAGAAGATTCGTCCCAACAAAATCTGGGCATAAACTATGTTTATACATATGTAGTTTGTGCCAAAATAGATCCGAGCCCCAAGTTTGAAGCTTTATTCATTTTCCTTAACTTGTTCTTGGACTCCGAGAAAAAAAATTACCAATAAGAAATTTAATGGGGCATTTTATGTTTATATTGTCGCACATTTCTTTCTTATCGTTGCCCTCAACCCGAGACCCTATTTGTGGCCGACAATATGTTTGGGATACATTTCCCTATTGTGTGTTGATGCAATAATATTGATCATAATTTGTATGAACAAATTGTCAATTCAAAGAGTCTCCAGTGTTTAAATATTGCGAGTTAAAGTAGTCGCTAGTACCTCAAAAGACTTTCAAGAAATATATTTAGTGATGAAATATTTCAAGAGGGAGAGGATATGAAATATTTTCACTACATATTTGGAACTCATTTTAGATCACAAACATATATATATTTGTTAATTTTTTTAATATCATATCAAACTTATATCTGAAACACTAATGTTCTTCATGCTCTAGTTTTATGCCAATTCATTCTGGGCCCAAGACTGATCTCTGATTTGTGTATTGTGCAGGTAAGGAGATGTTCTAAAGCCTAGCCCACTGAACTTGAGCTACTTGTATTGAAATATATCAATGGCTAATGTTGAGATTTCATCAGTTTTCTCTTCTTATAGTTGGCCTTGAAGCATACTTGTCTCAGTCTCTTTGTTTGGTCCTCCAACTGTGTATCAGGGATTTCTTCAATCAACTTCTTCTCAAGTTCCAATATCTCAATGGTTTCTCTCAACTTCTTCTCAGCCATATGTCCTCCTTCTTCTTCATTTTGCATCTCTTGCAAATCCAAAGGCATCTCCTGAGCATTCTTAATTAGGGTCTCCAAGCTCCTCAACTTCCTGTGAGGCCATCGATAAATTCTCAACTCCCTACATCTTTTCTTGAGAAAGGTTAGACCAACATTTAGTTCTTTGGCCGCCCGAATGAGTGGCATGTAAAAGTACTTCGAAATGGTTGCTCTTGATAATATCTTGGAGCTATTGCCCTTCCCCTCTCTATGCCTCCTGATTATCTTCTTCTCTACAAGAATTTCGTCTGAAGTGATACCTTCAAGATACATTTCATGATTACTCACTCCGAATTCATTGCCAAGACCACTTTATATTTCTCCTGAAAAAAGAAAAATAATTTCAGTAAAGGTAATGCCATTCAACGAAAGTCTTTTTAATTTTCTAGAATCACTAGTTCTAATGTATGATAACCTTGAACCATATTCTGGTTTTGTTCAAAATACATTAGGGAGTAGAAAGGATCATGCATAAGCATATCCTCCATTAGAGGAACAGCATCAAAAGCAGTCTCTTGAATGGGCAGATCAAATTGAAAATTCAAAGCAGTATGTCTAGAACTTCCACTGATTCACATTTCAACAAACCAAAAGAAGTTCAGTTTTATTATTAAGTATATTTCCAAATGAAGAAGACGGGTGAAAAGCCAAAAAAAAAAAAATCCTCAAAAGTATCTCACCTAAAATCAAGAGGAAGTGGTTGGCTTAGAAAGGAAAACACATTAAAATCTTCTTCTTTGAAAAGCAATTCAAAATTTGACCACCTCTAAAACGAATTATGACTTCCCATCTCTAAGAAAGAGAACCGAAGAAAAAGTCCCGCTCCTTTTATGGTTTTTTGAAGTCCACTAATACCTAATGACTGAGAGAACAAATTTTGTGCAAGGAATATATATATCAATGCAAGGAAGAAGAGAAGCCATGAATATAGATAGTTTAATGTGAATGCAATTATAGAAAATTAGTGCATTGGAGTTCGTGCACCGTTACATGTATATTGATAACGCAATGAAGAAAACGAAGGGAGGGAGGATTGAGGAGACAAAGAGACAAGGAGGAAGAGGAAGAGGTAGATGATAGGTTGAGGGAGGGAAGAGGGGAGGGAGGACTGAGGAGAGAAAGAGACAAGGAGGAAGGGGAAAAGATGATACCGAGAATAGCTGACGAGACTACTCGTGATGACTGGCATATTCTAATTTTCTTCTTGTTTTACATATACTACTGTTTCTAATAGCGGGCTAGGCATTTTCTATTTGTTATATATGTAGTATTACTTCTCTTGTGGAGTTTATGATTTCAATGTTCAAGAGATTGATTTTGATTTGTTTAGCATTCAACAAATTGTGTTTTATTGTTATTGGTGTTAAATGAGTTGAACGGATTGTATTTGTTTTGAAATTGCAGGTAGATAGGTCTAAATACCAAGCAACTATTTTTTTTTAAAAAAAATTATAAAAAACGACGGCTATAGCTCTCGCATTTGTGAAAAGCAAATAATGTCGCATCTGATTAACCAAATACGACGGTCACCAAACCGTCGCATTTGATTAACCAACTACGACGGTCGTTTTTACTTATGGTTGCAATTGCTGAGTATTTGCAACGGTTACGGCCATCATAGTTAACCGTAGCAAATACTAATTAGCATTTGTAATGGTTACGGCCGTCGTAATTACTACCGTCACAAGATTTATTGTCACAGTTGTAATTACAACGGCTAGATACCATCACAAATACTTAGCAATTGCAACGGTTAGGGACGTCGCAAATAACCGTCCCAATTAACAAGTATTTGCGATGGTTTAAAACCGTCATATTTACAGAATAATTGTGATGTTTTTTCACCAAATATGACGGTTCATAGAATCTCTACCCGGGTGAATAATTGCAACGCTTTTCCCTGACCATCATATTTATATTGTCGTATTAGATAAATACGATGATTTTTTGGTCATTTTAAATAAAAATGATGGCATTATATACGACGGCCAAAAAATCGTCGTTTATAGCAAAAACGACAGTGTTTTCTCAAATACGACAATTTTCTTACCGTTGTATTTGCCTGAATTTTTAGTAGTGGTTATAATTAGTTGGGTGGAACTTACAATTATTTAATAGTTATATGGTTGAATTATAAGCTCGTTATAATTCAAAGACCTAATTGCAATTTATGAAAGACTAAGGCCTATAACCAAATACGAGAAAAAGGCTCTGTTGATTTTGTTTCCTAATATGATTAGGAAAATACACAAAAACCTTGAGATACACATATAGATATATATGTGTGTGTTTACCATGTACTATGGGATTTTAAGAAAAAGAACAGAGTTCTCCTTAGTTATTATTTTTCTTCAAAACAAACCCTAGTTGCCCAACAATCTGCTAGCACAGATTAGAATGTGTTTGATTTAATAATAATAATCATTGTGTGGATTACCATTAGAGGTGTTCATATTTTTGAACACAGTGGTTCGATCGGAACTTGGCTTTGTGTGCATGGGAATCCGGGAATGAGAAGAATTTATCGGAGGTTTTGAAGCTTTGCTGCAGAAATTTTTGAAAGCTACTGAACTAAGGTAATGCTCATTTCCCTCTGTTATTCCGTTATAACATATGTGAGTTTCCTGTCTTATTGGTTTCGTGTGGTTTATTTTCCACTGTGCATTTAGATTCCATGATCAAAACAATACCAATTGCACTCTATACTACATGATGGGTATATTTGCCCAATTATTTGTGTGTGTGTGTGTGTGTGTGTGTGTGTGTGTAACACCCCACTACCTAGGCCCAACAGGGCCGGGGATGTCGCCCCGTCCAAAGGACAAGGGGTCTTTATAACTAAGTCACACAATCGAAATAATAGAATGAAAACAATACTTTAAACTTAAAACTTATTACAATCTAAGAATCTAAAACACAAATCCAAAATAAAATTGTTCACTCTCAACTCCCAAAGCATTACACAAGATAAATATCAGAAAATCTTCCAAGGCAGGTAACAACTAGCTACTCTTCCCCACAGCAGGATCGACCTGAAATCATGGTAAAAAGGGTGATGAGATAAAAATCTCAGTAAGTCCGTGTGTGCTTTGAGTGTCCAGTGAAAACAGTTCGTGAATTCAAGGTGTAAAATCATCATAAGAGAAATACTGGCAAGCAATAAACAATAGTCAAAATCAAGAGTGGTGTTTTTGGCTTTTCCAACCATACATGTTTAACAAAATCAACCACTCAAAAGGTGGTCATGGGTTACCACACGTTGGGCCACATAACCATACAACGGTCAAAATGCTACACTTTGTGCAGATTGACAAAAAGTAGGTGATTGGCCTACCGGGCAAGATACTCCTCCTTCTCTATACCCAAACAAAACCGGTTGTCCATTCTGGCAACACACAGTCCACTTGACTAAAAACTGCTAGCTCGGACCAGCACAACCTACTGGACTAACATCTTATCCGGGAAGGACTCACCCCTCAGAGATGGCCACCTACTGAGGGACTTACCATAACCCTTCAAAGACTAGTCCTAGCAGTCCACCCTTATTAAGTACTCAACGTAATATATATCCCACTTGGGAAAATAAATAAAACATAGTTCCACTTGAAAATGGCAATTAAGGATTTCCAAAGTTTGGGGCAAAACTGGTTTTAGAAAGAGTTTTAGAGTTTGAGTAAATCTATTTATTGATTTTCAAATAATTTGTTTGACTAAAATGAGAAAGGAGACAATCCTCAATTTCCTTTACAGAAATGAGTGACCGCGCACTCCACAATTGGCTTGCCATAGAACCATTTTGCATCAATCAGGTTTTATGCAAGAGCTTACCTGATCCTTAGCTTAAGATAAAATAAAGGTCTTCACCAGCTGACCTAACCCCACCTGGGGTAAATATAAGCCATAATTAAACTCAAACCAAAATTCAATTTTACAAATAATTCTAGCTCAACTTACTGCAACCATGATCCTAGTGTCCCAAGCTTTGAGGCCAGATAATAAATAAAAGGATTTATAAGCTAAGTCTAGTTTAATATTAAAATAATTAGGGTTTTGGGAAATAGGTACTAATAAATTGAAGGTTTAAACCTTGCTAAAAATAAATTAGAGTTTACTTGATGAAGGGTCCTAGGTGATATTATGTAAAATAATAATCTATTAATAATTATTTGTTAGAAAATAATTGGCAACTAAAATTAGTTGTAAGCAAATTTTAATAGGTTTTGATTGACAGATAATAAATAAATTTTAATAGTATTTATGAATATAAGACTTACAAAATTAATATTTTACTTATTATGATTATTTATATATAAGGCTTAATTTGATATTATTATTTTATATAATATCTATATATTTTATTTCTTTAATAAAAGCTATCATTTATTTGACTAAAATATCCTTATTTTATATATAATAGTCCAAATCTACCTTCCCTAGGGTTTTCGAAATTTACTAAAAGAAATTATAGCATTAATCATTTTATTGATGAAATAAAATTAGCTTAAGGACAACTAGGTCATGATCATATTTCTATTGCTAACCACAATCATGAACATATACTCCACTCCAATTCATCAAATCATCCAAATCATGAATGAAGGCATAGATATAAATTTACCAAGACATGATCCAAACTCTACTATCATAAACATAATCGCGGCTTTAACAAAAATACATGAACATAAACCCTATTCACCAAAGGTGATATAATCTCTAACATGCTTGATCACATATACTACTCACGACATGGAGAACATGCAACAAAACCCTAAAAATGCCATACAATCAAAACAACTTTTGGAGAAAGCCTTAATTCAAATTAAACCTTAATTTTTTTTACTTTAATTATAAAAATTATAAAATTAATTTATTAATTATAATTGTTAATTGGGGATTTTTTTGAATCGAGAGATTTAGCTATTTTTTATTTAAGGCGAATTCGAAATTGTTCGAATTGTGTAATCATCAATTACTGACGTTGGTAACCGACCCAAAGCAATTTGATTATAATTCAATTCGTGACGATCATAACTCGAAAGTTCGTATTCTTCAGTCATTGATAAACAATTTGTTGGACAATACTCAACGCAATTACCACAAAATATACAAACCAAGACAATCAACTCATGCATCAATCTCATCTCCATCATATACACACATTTATTCATGCTCAAATCTCAACTCCTTCACAACAACACATGCTTAAATCCTAATCATAATCCATCTCCTTCCAATAAATTCCTAGAGACATGAATCTAGAATTTAAAGAGAGGATTGAAGAGGCTTACTTGATTGATGACCACCTTGGAGTAGTTTCGAATGGATCCTAACTCTTAGGGACTTGATCCGTCCAAGAGAGATAAAGAAAATACGGCCATGGTTGAAGTCACTATTCGGCCAAGAGAGAGAGAGCATTCAGCCGAGAGAGAGAGAGAGAGAGAGAAAGAAGAGAAAAGAGGAAAAGATAGTCCATTAGTATGTTTATATTGTTGGGATTCGTGGACTCCTAAACGCGGAAACATCTACGAATCCCTCCCGAGGACCCAAGTAAACGATTAAGAATATCTAAGCTTTAAGAATTACCTCTGGTTGCTGTAATCGAAATCCTTCGATTCTGGTTGTGCTGTTGTACGTTCAACCCGAACAATCACCAGACGCTGCAGTATGCGAACGTCCTCTATCGGATACACACCGCGAACTCACTCGATACTCGGGGAGTGCTAGCGCCTAGGGTTTGAGAGGTTTTTTTTTCTGGTAGAGAATGGCACGAATGTTCTCAACCGAAAAATTGGACTATTAAAAAGACGGCTAGGGTTTTCTTAAAAACCCTCGAACCTCTTAGAGTCCAACCCTAATCATATCTTATCATATTCTAATTTAAATTCAAATTAAATTAAAACTGATATGATAAAATTCTGCCATTATCTCGGTAATTTAACTAATTATTTTACCGAGTCAGATTCTTATAATCTGGATATCATCCAGATTCATCGAACCTGGTCACCAGAAAAATAACCTAACAAGTTCGCTTATTGTGTGACCCTATAGGTTCATTTAACACCGGCAGCGATGCCTAAATCATATTCAAATGGCCCACAAGTTATAAGCGGTTTCTAGCAAAACATTATAACTATCCAGGTTAAATGAAGATCGGTGATCTCTTTGAACCAAACCATAATTTTATATTTAGTCATTTTGTCACACGATATCCAGATTAAGCATAAGGCACGGAGCATGTCATCCTTATTAAGCTTAATCAATTATTTCTTGATTTTATAGTAGACTGTTCAAACAAATGATATCAATATCTTAGATTGATATATTTGAGCACGACCATGCATTTTAACGAGTCTAACTTATCAAGGGGCCCATGGATATCTCTCCCATAATCGAGAGGGACAAATTCCTTCACAATCAATCATATTCCTCTCCTTGATTTATTCTATATCCAACGAGTAGTCTAATTTATTATCTCGGTTAAAGACAACTTTAGACAATGTCAAAATATAGAATTTATCAAGTAAGAAACTATGATGAATTTAGGTCGAAGGACTTTCAATATTATTATGGCTAGAAAGTACTTATGACATATTCCATGAAGTACTCTCACAGTGGGTCATGTCTAATACAATGTTCTCTAACATTTATTTATGTCTTGACTCAATATCACAAATATCCATGGCCAGTAAAACATAGCCATCAAGTCACAAACATACTAATCTTAATTTATTATTATTCCAATAATAATAATCGATCAGGGACAGTTTTAGAATAGTCATTGTATTCATTGTAGGGTTTTACTATCAAGTCACGTACTTGATGACCAACAAAACAAAACTCACTATTCATGGAAAGGAAAGCCTCATATTATTATATAAAATATAATGACAACTGTATAAGTACAAATTGACTGTAGGGCATATCCCCAACATATATATACATATATTCATTAGAAGTTGAAGATGAGAGAAGGTGGGGTGATTGTCATGCTTACCTTAAAGGTGTTCTTGAGCCTTCACAAAATACTGGTTTTTCGATCCAAAAGAGAGAGTTGGATTTTGGTATTTGATGTTAAAAATTGCAGAAGTGGTTTCAAGAGGTTAATTAGGTATGATATGGAGTTTTTGGAGGAGATTGGAGAAGTTTGGAGTGATCTTAGGCGTGAGGATGTTTAGTAGGTGTTCTTCATTTTGAGAGAATGGAGAGAGTTTTGGTTGAAGCTGACCGAAATTCTGAGGGATTAGGGTGGTCTAATTGATTTGGAGGGTTTAGGAAGTTGAATTTTCTGATTTGAGAGGAAAAGGAAAGCTGGTTGTTTGAAATCCTAAAAGAATATTTTAGGGAATCAATTTTGGAAACAAAGTATGGTAAGAAGATCTTTAATGGAGGAGAGCTTTTAGAAGCTCCAATGGCTGGCTATTTGTCTGTGAGTTTTGCTGAGATGAACGATGGTTGAAGGGCTTAATGGTGGCCAAAAATACGGAGTACAATGGTGGAGGGATTTCTGGTTGTTTGAGAGATGAAGTATGGTAGTTTACTAAATATGATTGCTAGAATTTTGGTCTCCAATCAATGGCTTGATTGTAGGGATTGATGGAGATATTTTAGGAGCAGCCATAGGACTGGTTTCGAGCAGAATGCTGGAGAAGATGTTGGAGCTCAGTTCATGGCTATTCAAGGGAAGTTTGTACAGAAAAATAGTGGAGGTTTCGGACAAGACTGAAGAAGGAACAAAGCTGGAAAAATTCCTGGGCAAATTTCGCAAGTTGCTGGAATTTTTCTGGGCAGATTTTGCTGCCATTTTCCAGTCAATTTGCAAAAGATTTGAAGGGGTATTCAGAAGTCTTTCAAGGCTAGTTTCTAGCCTTCTTCATGGAGGAAAAACGAGGTTAAGATGCTGGGTGAAAAACTGGAAGAAACAGACTTGGTTTATGTTCACCAAAGCTGAGAAAGTGTCCAAAAAATTTTCTGGTTTGCACAGCATTTGTGCAGTCCGGTATTGGCCTCATAATTTCAGACTTCAAGCTAGTCAAGAGGGTTATTTTTCTGGCAGCATTTAGGAGGGAATGATGGCTGAAAATTTCGACACTTGGACTGAACAAGAAGCTAGAAAAAAAATTCTAGTTTACAACATGAACAAGATGAATACACTTAGGTTGGAGTTTAAAGGTTCAACCATTGAGATTAATTCTCTTGGGAACCTTCCACAACCCCTCCCCATTTTTGGCCCACAAGATGTCTTACACTTAGACATTTTTAAACCTTCAAAGCCACAGCACTTTGCTGGAATTTTCTGAAATAGAATTGGCTTAGCTGAATTGAACAACCCAATGAATTGAGAAATAAGAAAAACTAAAGATCAAGAAGGGTATGAATTCCCTTAGAAATTTTTGTAGGGCACAAGAGTAGGATTAGAACATTCCTATCATGTCTCCCCTAGGACAACACTCCTACTCTTCACTAAGTCATGCAAGGCCGAAATATAGCATTCCTACACAAAATAAAATTTAATCATGCTAAAACTCCAATGATGGAATTTGAACCCAAGACCTCAAGAATTAATTTCAACGCTCTAACCACTAAACCACCACAACTCTTGTTCTTATTTTCTCTCCCAAATATTTTTCCTATTTAATCCTTAAGCTATCTCCCTATTTTCACCTCAAGCAAAAATTACCATTTTGCTCTTCTTACTCAACAAGTACAAATAAGCCATCTAGGCCACAAACCACAAATCCAAAGCACATAAAATCATATAAAAATATATTTATGCATGCAATATATTATGATATGCATCCCAACCCCCTCACTCTAAAGTTGGGTTCAACTGGGGTTTCACAGAGAGAGCTAAATTGGTATTTTAAATTAAAACTTACTTGAACATTAGATTCATTTTCTGCAACATTGCACTCTTCACAAAAACTCACAACAGGGGACAATATAATTTCTATCCTTGGCCCACCCTTTTCTAGTGAGCTGAGTGATGGGCTAGTCCCCTCCCCATCCTCGTCTAAGTTAGGGAATTCCCATCCCGTAAAGGTGGATTGGGTTAGGTTCCCAATTTAAGTAAGAAAATTACCAATCCTTTTAGGGTTATGATGACTTAGTTAGACTGTAATCTTAATGAACTTATACTTGAATAGAATATTTTATAGTGCTTAGATTCTTATAAAAGAAGTAATCACATCATTCATTGAGTGTAATATACGCTAGCATGATCTTCTATAGTGTTAAACTTCGGTGAATTTGAAGTTTACACTCCCATATATTGTTGAAGCTATATCAATTTAGTTGGACTTTAGTCCTATGATTTAGTTGGGCTCTAGATTAAGTAAGTTTATGGATAAATAAAACATTTTATAGCAGTTAAGTACTTATAAAAAAAATAATCACATCAAATTTAAATCTAACAAAACATTTACTTAAAAAAGGAGTAACTTGTTCTCATGTTCATAATTGGCCTCCTTTTCTTCATGCACTTCTTTAATATTTGCTTATCCTTTATGCCATCTTCTTTGTTTTATTGAGATGATTTGTCAAGATGCATTCTTCAGAGAACTTATATTATCTTCAATACATTTGCTAACATAGGAGGAGATAATTTTATCAAATACAACGTGCATAATTTTGTCGACTACATGATTCTTTTATTGTAAACATGATAAGTCTCTTCTTATTAGAAGAGTAATTAAGAAATATACCAACATTGACATTTCTATTAAATTTACCCAAAATCTTATCTATATTATTGGAGCCGTAAGAGAAAAAAGAAGAGAAAGAAAGAATGAAAAGGAGATTGGCAGATTGTTGGTTTTGCATAATAGAAATAAGGATAAATTTTAATAAAACTGTTATGATATATTGTGAATTAGTGGAAGCTCCACTAATTATGGATTTTTATGGATGTCCATCATTTAGTGGAGACACCACTAATTAAGATTAGTAGAAGATGATGTATTTCATGATGTATTCCACTAATTAAGAGCTCTATAAATAGAGCTATTCTCTAAGCTTGTAATACACCATTATTTTGTGAAAGAAAGAATTGTGATTGTGAGAGAAAATTGTGAGAGAAAGAAATTCTTGTGCAAAGAATAGTTAGAGTTTTATTAGTATGTAGTGTGTAGATTTTTTTTTCTAACACTACCCAAATTTTATAACACGTTATTTGTACGAGTCTTTACCATTAAAAAGCCAAAAGACTAAGCACGAGTCTCTGCCGTTACCAAAGCCAGAAGATAGGTACGCATTTATTGATCTCTATGGCTAACCTCGCTAAACTCGAATTTGTAGCCCTTGATATTTCTGGAAAAAATTATATGTCATGGGTTCTCAATGTAGAAATGCATCTAAATGCCGAAGGCCTTAGTGAAACTATTCAAGCAAATAATAGTGCATCTGCATAACACAAGACTAAAGCTTTGATTTTTATTCGTCGTCATCTCGATGAAAATTTGAAAATGGAATATCTTACCGAAAAAGATCCATATGTCATGTGGGTAAATTTAAAAGAAAGATTTGACCACTTGAAGATGGTCGTACTACCTACTGCACGGTATGAATGGTTGCACTTGAGGTTGCAAGATTTTAAAACCGTGAATGAATATAGCTCCGCAATGTATAAAATTACATCTCAATTAAAATTATGCGGAGAAAAAGTGACTGATGAAAATATGCTAGAAAAGACATTCTCCACCTTTCATGCTCGAATATTGTCCTGCAGCAACAATATCGAGAAAAATAGTATACCAAATTTACAGATTTAATTACTACAATCCTCATTGCAAAGAAAAATAATGAATTATTATTGCGAAATCATGAAGCCAGACCAACTGGCTCAACAGCACTTCCAAAAGTGGATGCTATTGGCTCTAGTAGAAGCCATCGTTATAGTTGTGGTCATGGCCGTGGCCGTGGTCGTGGTTATGGTCGTGGACACACTCGATATTTTTCTTATTACAATCATAATCAAGCTGTGAGAAATACTAGCCACCTGAAGTGGAACAGAAAAGATCATAAGAGAAAAGAAAAAGAAAAAGAAATGGAAGAAAAGCATGAGGATACATGTTATAGATGTGGCATGAAAGGTCATTGGTCATGAAACTGTCGTACAGCCAAGCATTTAGTGAAATTATATCAAGCTTCACTGAAAAAGAACAATAAAAATGTTGAAGCAATTTTTTCTCAACATCTAGTAAATGATGCTGAGGATGATGATATTAATCCTGAAGATCTTAATATCAATATTACCCATATGGATGTATCAGATTTTTTTGAACACCCAGACGGTAGGATAGACCATTTAATTGGTGATGGCAGTGTCCAGAAGAACTAAAACCTCACCCTGATATTTTTGTATTTTTATTTTCATTATATTCTAATAATATTTACGTTTGCATATATATATATATATATATATATATATATATATTTGTATTCAGATGGCTGTTGTTAATGTTGATGTATGTATTATTGATAGTGGAACTACACACACCATACTAAAAAATGAGAAATATTTTTCTAATCTCAAAATGGAAGAAATATATATTTATACGATAAACGGTAGTACAAATGTGATTGAAGGCTCCGAAAGAGCTAGTATATTGTTACCTAAAGGAATAACAATTATTATTGATAAGGCACTATTTTTCTCAAAATTCAGAAGAAATTTATTGAATTTTAAAGATATCCGCAGAAATGGGTATCATGTTGAAACAAATGAAGAAAATGAGATTGAGCATATATTACTCAAATTCATTTGGGTAAGAAATCTGTATTAGAAAAACTACCATCTTTTTCTATTGGCCTATATTTTGCAAAAATACGTACAATTGAAATTTATCATCTCGTAAACCAGAAGTTTACTGATCCTATTACTTTTAGCATTTGGCATGACCGGTTGGGTCATCCAAGATCTACCATAATAAGAAGAATCATTGAGAATACACATGGTCATCCATTAAAAAATAAAAAGATATTGACATCAGAAAAATTCGCATATGCTGCATGTTCCCTGAAAAAATTAATTGTTAGACCATCACTAGTAAAAGTAGGAGTTGAAAGTCCTACATTTCTTGAACGGATTCACAGAGATATTTGTGGACCTATTGATCCACCATGTGGACCATTCAAATATTTTATGGTCTTAATTGATGCATCATCCCGATGGTCACATGTATGTTTATTATCTACTCGCAACCTGGCGTTTGCGAGATTACTTGCTCAAATAATTAAATTACGAGCACAATTTCCTGACCATCATATTAAAAATATCCGTTTGGATAATGCTAGTGAATTTTCATCACATGCTTTTGATGCATATTGCATATCAATTGAGATTAATGTTGAACATCCTGTAGTTCATGTTCATACATAAAATGGTCTTGCTGAATCTTTGATTAAAAAATTACAATTAATTGCTAGACCATTATTAATGAAAACAAATCTCCCAACATCTGCCTGGGGACATGCTATTTT
Source organism: Voacanga thouarsii (assembly GCA_026120185.1). Classification (NCBI taxonomy): domain Eukaryota; kingdom Viridiplantae; phylum Streptophyta; class Magnoliopsida; order Gentianales; family Apocynaceae; genus Voacanga; species Voacanga thouarsii. Next base: position 770,944 of record JANUWF010001883.1, on the reverse strand, counting down.
ACATGTTGTAGCACTTATACGTATAAGGCCAGCTAGCTATCATAAATTCTCTCCTTTGCAATTAGTTTTTGGTTCAGAACCAAATATTACTCATTTAAGAATTTTTTGGTGTGATGTATATGTTCCAATTGTACCAAACCAACGTATAAAGATGGGTCCTCAAAGAAGAAAGGGGATATACATTGGATATGATTCTCCCTTTATTATCAGGTATGTTGAACCTCTGACGGGAGATGTATTCACAACAAGAGTTGCTGATTGTCATTTTGATGAATCATTATTCCCTAAATTAGGAAGAGAACAAAAACATCATAAAAAGGATCTTGCTTGGACAACATCATTAAATTATCTTGATCCGTGCATGTGAACTTAAAGTTCAAAAGATAATTCATTTGCAAAGCATTGCAAATTAAATGCCAGACACTTTTGTTGACTCTAGAAGAGTTACAAAATTGCATATTTCAGTTACAAAAATTGAAGTTCCAGCAGAACAAAATATTATACCTATAGCTGCTGAGTCAAAAGCATGCTAGAAGCGTGGCCGACCTCTTGGTTCTAAAGATAAAAATCCTCGAAAAAAAAGAGGATTAAATTATCCAGAAGATCATATTGAAGAAAATAATGATAAAGACCAAGAGAGAACTGATGACAAAAAACTAAAAATTGATGAAAGTAACACTGAAATTTCTATCAATTATACCACTTCGGTAGAAGTTGGAATCGGATAGAAACTATTATTGAAAATATATTTACATACAATATATCTCTTGATGTTATAAATGATAATGATTATCCGAAACCAATATCAGTTGATGAATGTCGGCATAGAAAAGATTGGCTTATGCGATTCAATCGGAGTTAAATGCACTGACAAAACGTGAAGTCTTCGGACCTGCAGTCCGAACACCAGAAGGTGTAAAACCTGTTGGCTACAAATGGATATTTGTGCGAAAACGCAATGAAAAGAATGAAATCGTACGATACAAAGCGCGATTAGTAGCCCAAGAATTTTTACAAAGACCAGGTATTGATTATGATGAAACTTATTCGCCTATTGTTGATGCTATTACACTCCGATATCTTATCAGTTTGGTAGTACATGAAAAGATAGATATGCGCCTATTAGATGTTGTCACTGCTTACTTGTATGGAAATTTAGAAAATGATATTTATATGAAAATCCCCGAAGGATTTCATATTCCTGAAGCATATAAACATTATCCTCATGAAAATTACTCCATCAAGTTGCAGAAATCATTATATGGCCTGAAGCAATCTGGGCGTATGTGGTTCACCCATCTTAGTAAATATTTATTGAAAGTGAGATTTAAAAATGATCAGGTATGTCCATGTTTTTTTATTAAGAAATTTGGTTTTAAATTTATGATATTAGCTATATATGTTGATGATATTAATCTTATTGGAACTCTTGAAGAGCTCCAAGAAACAATGGGTTATTTAAAAAGAGAATTCGAAATCAAGGATTTTGGTAAAACCAAATTTTACCTTGGTTTATAAATTAAACATTTGGAAAGTGGAACATTTATTCATCAATCAACATATACAACAAAAGTTCTCAAAAGATTTTACATGAACAAAACACATCCGTTGAATATTCTAATGATTGTCCGGTCATTAAATGTGAATAAAGATCCTTTCTGACCTCAAGAAGATGATGAAAAACTCCTTGGTCCCAAAGTACTATATCTCAGTGCAATTGGTGCATTGATGTATCTTGCTAATAATACACGACCTGATATTGCTTTTGCTGTCAATTTATTAGCAAGATTTAGTTCTTTACCAACACGACGACATTGGAATTGAATTAAACAAGTCATTCGATATCTCTAAGGTATAATTGATCTCGAATTATTTTATTCAAATAAAACCAGCCCAACATTGATAGGTTATGCAGATGCTGGTTATTTATCTGATCCACATAAAGCACGTTCTCAAACGAGCTATCTATTTACATGTGAAAATACTGCTATATCATGGCATTCTACAAAACAATCTATAGCAGCTACTTTTTCAAATCATGCTGAAATTATAGCCATCATGAAGCAAGTCCAGAATGTGTATGGCTAATATTCATGATTCATTATATCCGAGAAAGTTGTGAATTATCATCGATTAAAGATATTCCAACTCCTCTTTATGAAGACAATGCAGCTTGCATAGCTCAATTACGAGGAGGATATATTAAAGGAGATCGGACAAAATATATTTCACCAAAATTCTTCTTTACTCATGAACTCCAAAAGAAAGATGAAATTGATGTGTTACAAATTCGGTCATATGACAACCTCGCAGATATTTTCACGAAGACTTTACCGACTGCAACATTTGAGAAGTTGAGATATAAAATTGGTATGCGTCGGTTCAAAGATTTAAAAGAATCATCTCATCAGGGGGAGTAATAAACAGACATATAGAATATTGTATTCTTTTTCCTTCACTAGATTTTTTTTCTCACTGGATTTTTATCTAGTAAGGTTTTAACGAGGCATATTCTTTATGTAATAGATGAACATCCAAGGGGGAGTGTTATGATATATTGTGAATTAGTGGAAACTCCACTAATTATAGATTTTTATAGATGTCCATCATTTAGTGGAGACACCACTAATTAAGATTAGTGGAAGATGTTGTATTCCATGATGTATTCCACTAATTAAGAGTTTTATAAATAGAGCTATTCTCTAAGCTTGTAATACAATATCATTTTGTGAAAGAAAGAATTGTGATTGTGAGAGAAAATTGTGAGAGAAAAAAATTCTTATGTAAAGAATAGTTAGAGTTTTATTAGTGTGTAGTGTGTAAATTTTTTTTCTAACACTACCCAAATTTTATAACAAAAACAACTTTTTCAATAATTAAATCCCAAAGCCTGACATTTAGGTCTATGTGCTTTTTGGCTAAACGATTTCATCACCAGTTGATCTGCCACTCCCTAGATTTGATAATTCAAAGGAAATAATACTCAATTGACCAATTTCCAATTTTTTTAAATTAATGTGTACATAGATTATAATTTTTCTCAAAAATAATTTTTAATTAGAAAAGAATTTAAATATACATATATTTGAAGAGAGAAAATATAACACTTTACAAATAGATAACAGTTCGAGAGATGTAAACTATTTAGATTAAAATTCTTTTCAATTAAATGCAAAATTCATCCAAATTAGTGCAAATACACGTTCACATTAAGTTGAGAAGAAAGAAAAAGATTAAGGGAAAAAAAAAAAAGAAAAAGGAAACTTTGGGCGGTTCGGTGTACCCCAAGGTTAAGTTAGCCAAACAGTACGGAAAGTAAAAGGCTAAACGGTCCAACTATTGGCTTTAACCCCTATCTTCAAATCCTCAAAATCTGAGTTCTCGGTTCCTCGTTGCCAAGTCAAGACGGACTACATATAAAAAGAGGATAGGAAAGCAGTTTCAGAGAGAGAGAAGGGGGGCAGGGAGCAGAAGAGGGCAGTAGATTTTGTGGAAGATGTCTGGTGTAATAGCTGGAGTTGGGTTGCAGCCCAAATGGATGGCCTCATCGCACCTTCAGTCTTCTTCTTTTTGTAATAGGAACGGCAGATTTAAGATTAGTATGGCTGTTTCTTCAGTTGATGAGAAGAAAAAGACTTACACGGTTCAAAAGTCTGAAGAAGCTTTCGCCAAAGCCAAGGTATGTTTTCTTGAAAATACGTCCTCAATTTTTGTTCGTGAATTGAAATGAATTTGTAATTTGCAATGGATATTGTCTGCAAGGTGGATTGGGAATTCGGCTGGGTGAATTTGGATGGTGGCTTTTGATTTATGAGTTCTAATAGGGTAAAATTGATAATATTCCAGAGAGGAACAACCAGTAAAGTCAAAATCATTTGTTTCATAAAATGAAATGTTGAAATTTAGGAAATTGAATGTGGAAGTGCTCTGTAAAGCACTGCTTTAGATATAAGCAAAAGATGTTAATAATACAAGGTAGTTGCATGAGTTTTAAGAGGCATAAGATATTTTTTTTTTTTGTGTGCAAGTGTTTGTTTGTTTGTTTGTTTTTTTTTTTTTACGTGCTGTTTGGAGTTGATTTTGTTACAAGTGAAATAGATGTTGAATGATTTGTATATTAATAGACATCTAATGAAGTTAGAATTAGCAGAGTTGAATGGCAAAGGAGAAAGAATTAGCTGAAAGAAGAGTTTGTACCTTCGAGTGTTTGCAATGATATATTTAAGGAGAAAAAGGAATAGAGCTCTGGAATGAAAGATGGGCCAACTTATTGAAGATAAGAATAATAGAAAAAGGTTACAAAGATAATGTGTTATTATTTAAAAAAAATGGGGGAAAAAAGTTTGTGGTATCTGAGTATGGAGCATTAATCTTAGAACTTCCCCAATAATCAAGGAAAAGAATTCAAAGGCTTTTAGTTATTATTTCTGCATTGCCAAATACTGAAGTATTTAAAAGATAAAAGTTGACCTTCATTTATGAAATATAAGCCTTATTTGCTGGTGCCCTTCCATGTTCTTAGCTGTGCTTATCTTGAAATTCTTATGCTGCACTAATCATGACAATTGTTTGCATTTTTTACTAGCACTGCTTCTGCAGTGCGTCTAAATTGCAGCTTTAAAATGGACAAACAATGAAGATCTATGGTGTTCGTAAGGCATTTTCCTATGGACAGAATGTTGACTGGGTTTCAAATTTTCAACTGAGTTTCATATTATCCATTCTGTCATTTGTTCTTGTTCTATTTATAGGATGGATCATGGCATAATGATTTCATATTTCTCAAATAAGGTACTCTTTTTTTATCAAGAAAGCTTTTCTTGAAAATGATGTGAACTCATAAACTTAAATGACGATGAATGCAAAGGAAAGAAAGCCTTTGGTTTTACTTGGTATGTAATCATACTTATCCTTATGAAGACTTTTATAATATGATAAGTGAGAGTATCAAGTTCTTAATTAATACTAAATAGCAGTTGCACACACCGGGTGGAATGAGGGTTTTTTCCAGATTGGGACTTGTCAAATTACTTAAAGAGTCTCTTAAGAGGAGGTTACTGAATACAGTCATGTGCCAGTATTCGAAAGCTCAGTCATACTAAGGGACAGAAAAAGAATAAGTGAAAGAGCTTTAAATGACCTTTTGCTTTCTTGTTTATTTGTAGTTATATTTGACAGGTGAATTCCCTTTTACTTGGAGAGCACAAACTGTGAAAAACGTATAAGCAAATATCATTTAGGTTAAAGGGAAACTTAATAAAATTCTTTTATTTGACTTTAGAAGTTTTTTCCCACAGCATATTTTGCAAGTAGGTGAATCATAGTAGAGAAAATATGTCTAATATGCTTTTATCATGTATGTTCTTGTGAATAAAAGCAATTTTTGTTATTTATAATCACTGGAACATATTGTGAGAAATATATGTCGCTTTATTTGTAATATTCACCTTGATTAACCTCTAGATCTTTTCCACTATAGTTGTAAGTAAGTTATTTGCTTTCTTATCTTACACCATGTAGACAAAACACTTCCAAGGTTTGTCGATAATCTTTTCATGCTTGAATGACAGGAATTGATGCCAGGAGGTGTAAATAGTCCGGTCCGCGCATTCAAATCGGTTGGCGGGCAACCTATTGTGATTGATTCGGTTAAGGGCTCTCATATGTGGGACATAGATGGTAATGAGTATATTGACTATGTTGGTTCTTGGGGACCAGCTATCATTGGACATGCAGATGATGAGGTTTATTCCTTTTTCCTATTCTACATTGGTCTCAAAATATTCACCAGCATTTGCACTCCTGATAAAACTGCAATTAGTGACAGTATAAAATTGGAAGGAATGGAATCTATTTCTATTTCCATTCCTGTCATTAAATTTTGTTTTGGCACTGTAGTCCCCGTATGTTTAGCATATGAACTAGTATCCTGAGTTTGAATAGTCTAGCAAGATTGGAGGCTACCAAGATTGGAGCTTGGAGGAGAAAGGCTTGGTTTTGTCAAATCCAAATTTGCTCCTTCGTATCTTTGTCAACAAACCCTAATTACCCTGCTTTATTTTTTTGGCCAAAAGTAAAAATAAAAAAGAATAAAAAGATTATTTGAAGTACCATCTTATTTAGAATTAGTTTTTTATCCAACTTTGTAGGTACTAGTGGCCTTGGCTGAGACAATGAAGAAAGGAACAAGCTTTGGTGCTCCATGTCTCTTAGAAAATGTTTTGGCGGAAATGGTCAATTCAGCAGTCCCGAGCATAGAAATGGTTCGGTTTGTAAATTCAGGCACTGAAGCATGCATGGGTGTTCTTCGCTTGGCTCGAGCTTTCACAGGTCGAATGAAAATCATCAAGTTTGAGGGTTGTTATCATGGCCATGCGGATCCATTTCTTGTCAAGGCTGGAAGTGGAGTTGCTACACTGGGTCTCCCTGACTCCCCTGGTGTCCCAAAATCAGCTACACATGATACGTTAACAGCCCCCTATAATGACATAGCAGCTGTTGAAGACCTCTTTAATACACACAAAGGAGAGATTGGTGCTGTTTTACTTGAGCCTGTTGTTGGGAACTCTGGGTTTATTGCTCCCAAACCCGATTTCCTTAATGCCCTGCAGCAGATTACTAAAGAAAATGGTGCTCTTCTAATGTTTGATGAAGTTATGACCGGGTTTCGATTGGCTTATGGTGGAGCACAGGAATACTTTGGCATAACTCCTGATTTGACAACACTTGGGAAGATTATTGGTGGTGGCCTGCCAGTTGGTGCATATGGAGGAAGGCGGGAGATTATGGAGATGGTAGCGCCAGCAGGACCAATGTACCAGGCCGGGACACTTAGTGGAAATCCGTTAGCAATGACTGCTGGAATTCACACACTAAAGCGATTAAAAGAACCAGGATCATATGAATACTTAGACAAGATTACTGGTGAACTTACTCAAGGCCTTGTGGATGCTGGAAAGAAGGCTGGTCATGCAATCTGTGGTGGAAATATAAGAGGGATGTTTGGCTTCTTCTTCACTGATGGCCCTGTTTACAATTTTGATGATGCAAAGAAAAGTGATGCCTCAAAGTTTGCGAGGTTTTTCAGAGGAATGCTGGAAGAAGGTGTATATTTTGCTCCCTCTCAGTTTGAGGCTGGATTCACTAGCTTAGCACATACTTCTGATGATATACAAAAGACAATAGCAGCTGCTGAAAAGGTTTTCCGGCGAATTTAAGCTTTCAAGGTTTCTTTTCTTATGACAGCCTACGTTTTTGCCCTTTTTGTAGGTGATGGGCAAATTTTCCCTTCCCTTTTCTTTCCATATGTGTTTTTGGTTTTTCAATTAAGATATGCCTTGTAGTAGACTTTCTGTACCATGTAGATTGTGATGCTTATTTATTCAGAAGCAAGTTTTACAGTATTCTTTTGCTTTTGGGCCTTCTTCAGTTGTAAATCTAGCGTAAAAGTAGCAAAACTTTTTATTTCGTACCATATTTTTAATATCCAATTGCTACCACAGGTTGACAGCTACACAATCCATTCCCCAGGAATAAGCATGTAAAATTCATCAAAATATTCTTTTGGTTTAGAAAATGTTATCCTACAACTCTCATGGAGAATGCTAGTAAAATGGTGCATGTGGCTAAGTTTCCAAGCAGATTTGACCAAATGTAAAGATCATGATCAGTAACTTTTGTTTTCTTTTAAAAGGTAGGAGGGGTGATTAGTTATATTACCCTACCAATGTGGGACGAAAATTGGCTAAAATTTCAATAATATCGCTCCCTAAGGGGTGGAATGCTTTGCTCGTGCCTGAAGAAGTTCTCTGGATCGACCTGATGTTTTATCTGTGCCAGCCGCTTGAAGTTGTCCTTGTAATACATGTGACCCCAAGTGCTAGCTTCTGAGTAGCTATTATCTATGTATTCATTCTTCCCCAAATCTAAGTCCCTGTAATTCATATATGCAAGCCTAGGATTTGCAACAAAGCTTCCCATATAATTGTACATCCTGTTGATCCAATCCATGTGCTCTTTTATCAGATCATCTCTTTCTTCATGCCACATTGTGAAGTAATGTACATTATACAAAGTCCCTCTTCTATGTGGAAATGCAGTTTGATTCATCGGAATATCATCCATTATTCCTCCATAAGGCTGCAAAAGAACTGTCCCTGGAGTTCCTTGGTTATACACATCCCATATTGTTTCTAGCAAATTTTCACGAATTGGCACGCTAACATAATCTGATTTTCCTTTGAAGAAGCCATTTCTATAACGTGTCCTGTCTAACAAATCCTTGATAGATTCTTTTCCCTCGATAAAATCAAAAAATAGGGTCGAATTAATCCAGCTCATTTCTTTGCAATCCTGGGCTTTTAGTTTCAGTTCAGGAAATTTTTCTTGCATTATCTTCAGGAGCTGATGAGCTCTTCCCAGAAATAATGAGTGGAATGCAGCCTTCATCATTGGTTCCCCTAATGAGTTGTTAGTAGGCACTACCATTATTCTTATCATAAGTTCCCTAGGCATCTCATCCAGAAACTCCTGCCATCGGAAAATAAGCCGATTCGCGCCTTCTTCTTGTGTTCTGGTGACTGCAAATACCGTCACTTTTGCTGGAACACGAACTAGCCTGATCTTCCACGAGACTACAACTCCAAAACTTGAGGCTCCTCCTCCTCTGATTGCCCAAAATAAATCTTCTCCCATGGCTTTTCTGTCGAGAATCTGCCCGTTTGCATCCACGACGACAGCATCAATGATATTATCTACAGCAAGACCATACTTTCTCATTAACAGACCCTGTCCACCTCCACTCATATGTCCTCCAACACCTACTGTGGGGCAAACACCAGCGGTGAATGCAAGCGTTTTACTTTTTTCCGCTATATGATAATAGAGCTCCCCCAGGGTAGCTCCACCTCCAACCCAGGCAATTTGACTTTTCACATCTACATCAACTTTTCGAATATTTATCATGTCTAGAAGCAAAAATGGTCTAGGTGACACATAGGAGAGACCTTCATAATCATGACCACCACCTCGAACTCGAATTTCAAGATTCAACTTCTTACTACACAGAATTGTTGCCCTAACATGATAGGCATTTTCTGGGGTGACAATATAGTATGGTTTCGGTGTTTCGGAAGCATTGAACCTAAGGTTTCTCACTCTCGACTCAAGAAGAGGTGCATATGAATTCGACCAAAATGTGTGTATAATGTTTTCTACCTCTGTGTCTGGTCGAGATTCATAGGAGAGACAGCCAAGGAAGTTGCCAGTGGCTCCATGAAGCCCCTGAAAATGCTCAGATGTAGCATAAAATGGGAAGAAAAATATAGCAATTACCACTAAAGGCACTAGAGGGACCATTTTCTTTAGGCACCCTCTAGTATGTTACTTTCAGGGATGTTTTGTTTACAAATGTTATACTTATATAAGCATTATTTTTAACATGTATCTTAATTTATAGCTGATTATGTAACTGAAATGATGGTAAGAAAGTGTAATTTATTAAAAGATCAAGTTAAGAAATAAAACAACTTATTTATTGTAAGATTACAAAGGTCATTAATATTATGTGATTTTTATTTAAACTATGGTATTTAATTTAGTACTGTTGGATAGGCCTCCACTTTAAATAACTTTTTGAATATTCTACTCGCAACCATAAGTATTCTGGAAAGAAGAAAGGAGATGCAATCAAAACATATAGATTGCAAAGAAACACACAAATTTGCTTCGTTTTTTTATTTTTTAATGTCTTTTTTGCAATTAACTTTTCGACTTTATTTTTTTGTTTGAAAGAAGTGTAAGTGTAAAAAATAATACTACTTTCATTTTATAATATAAGTCGTTTTAGACTTATAGACAGGAATTAATGATCCATAAATTCTAGATAATTTGAAAATTAAAATTTTAAAAACATCTCTAATTAAATCTTTGTCTACTTTGTTAATTAGAAAGAGTTGGGTTATAATTAATCGAAAGAAAAAAATTGTAAGAAGGGGTAGAGATGAAAAAAATAATAACTTTTTATAAAACTTTGTAAAATAAAAAAATTAAATCTAAAATGTCTTATATTGTAAAATAGAGATAATAATAATAAATTTAGGACAAAGATCATGATATAAATAAACTCTACATCTATTCTTGAATTGATATAAAATGTTTTCGAAACATTATAAAATTTCTATGCCAATTCATGATTTAATTCATACTCCAACAATTACAAAAGTATAAATTATGTCAATGAATCCGATGTGCAGTACAACTTAAAACATGTGCAATTTGACAAAAATTAATAATAGCTCTTTATTTCGGGACTCAACATAAGTTTAAAAAAGTAGTGCAACTAAAAATTACCAGTCACAGCAGAACGCTAATCAATCACATCTCATGGGCCAATGCCACAGCATTATGTCTAAAAATTGGTTCTAGGTGGAGGGGATCCAACAATTCATGGCATGGATTCTAGCTTGGATCACGGAGCGACCTTGATTTGTTATCCTTCACCGCCCCCCACCCAATTTAACGTTTTCTTCCCCATAAAGAATGAATCTCAAAAAAACAGTTTTGAATACACCTAACCTGGTCGCATACAGCGAATGCATCCTAAAATACGTCATTTTTCTTCTATTTTCATTTTAGTCATTATTTATTGAAAACAATTCATTTTCATTCTAACTATAGTTAAAATCTCATATTGCCATCTAAACTTCATTTTGAATTTAATTGTCATATGAAATATGATTTGTTTCCTACATTGTCATCCAAACACCTCTAACCCTTAAATTAAGTTAGTTAATATGGTAAATTAAATATAAGATAGAGTAAATTTCTCATCTAACTAACTTAAAGAGCAAAAAAAAAAAAAAAAAAACTAAATTAGTTCGATTAAATTAAGTTAAATTAGTTCAATCATATTATATTTTCTATTTTTTTCAAATTTAAATTTATAAATAATTTAGTCTTTTTATTTTTTAAAGTCGGTTAGGTGAGAAATTTACACTGTTCTATATTTAATTTACTATGTTAACTAACTTAATTTAAGGATTAGAGGTACTTGGATGGTAATGTGAGAAAAAATAATAATTCATATGGCAATTAAATTCAAAATGAACTTTAGATAGTAATGTGGGATTTTGACTATATATTGAGATGGCAAAGTGAATTTTTCCCTTATTTCTCCACAAAATTGCCAAGAAAAATAAATAAATACAGAGTGCATTATCAAAATGTTGACATCATCTCTGAATCCATGACTCAACTGATTCATACTACCATATTGCAATCTGAGTTTGAGGGGATTCCGGAAAATTGTGCTGTTTTTTACTAGAATTCTGACAGTGGGGCAGCCCCAACCGTTTTTTCGTTTATAGTGAAGTCGCATTTCCAAAATGCGACCTTCTAAAATGAGTTCACATTTCCTTAATGTGACCATATGGAGCTGTTTTCTATTTGCACCAAAGAAATTTGGACAATTAAAAGATTAAGATCGCATTTGATTAATACGACCTTAAGATCGCACTATTGGAATGCGGCCTTAAACCTTCATTTATGAATGCAATATTCAACATATCAAACTCGTTAATGCCTCCAAAAAGTTTTACACTTACTCAAAGAATGCAACAAAACAATACATCCAACATTAGCTTAAACTATTCATAATGCAATAAAATAATATAATAATATTACAATTATAACAAAATAGTTATCTAACTTCCAAAATCACAAGTACCGTAGAGAAACCATAGTCAAAATACACTAAAATAGAATATGGAGGAATAGTTGAATTAATGAGCTAATTTCTTGAGACAGTAAAAGTATTACTAGTACAATTTCTCCTAGTATGTCCACCCCTGTGACAATTGCTGCATCGTGGAGAAGAGTTAGGTGTGTGATAATCCATATCACAAGGTATTCTTGATGTTCACGGACGGCCAGGAAGTTCACTCCTCATCATTTCTTCCATAGGTGCAAGCATAAAAGTTGAAAGACTCCAATATTGTTCATTCGCTATAGGAAAAAGCTGACCCTCATATGTCAACTCATAATTCCTTCTAGTATAGAACTCCAAAACAAAGTCAATGAGATTCCAACCTTTGCAACGCTATGCTGCAAACCCATGCGAATAAGGTATTCCATATATACACCACTTTTGGCAATTGCATGATCTCTCTCTCAAATTAACACTATAAACATTTGGAGATCTATACCCTTGTTGTACTAATGATTTGATCTCGAATATACCAACCCGTGCATTAAATTCAATTACAACATGCCCTCTAGATTTTTCCTCATAATAAGAATACAATTTCCACATTTCAGATGGTAAAAGGGTGTCTTAAATTAGATGCCTCATCTCTATGTTCATTAAAATACTTAACTAACTTCATAAATGAAATTTCAACCAAAACTTTTAGTGTGAGAGATCTTACTTTCTTCAGCACATTGTTCATGCATTCAAATAAACTAGAAGTCATTGAACCATATCTATGGCCTTCATCATATGACAAAATCCATTTCTCCAAACCAATTTCTATCAAATAATTAAATGCATCTTCCTTTTAGATCCTAATTTCATCCATATATGATTGGCACTTGATCTTTTTACATTTTAGACCAACAGCATACATCAAATTTGTCAAATTGGTGTCCTTAAACTTGGCATGAAAATTTCCCTTAATGTGTTTGAGGCAATATTGATAAACAGCTAACAGTTCTTACCACTCATTTAGTTGGCGTACGGCTTGATTATGCCTTTATGTCTATCTAAAATCAGACATATATATCTTTTAGAAATGACATGTTGATGCAAAAGTTTTAAGAATCAGTTCCAACTCTCCAATGACTCCTCGTCCATGATGGCAAAAGCAAGTGGGAAGAGGTGACTATTTGCATCCCAAGTGGACACACCAACAATTTGCCCCTAAAAAGTCCACGTAAATATGTGCCATTAATGGATACCACTAGACGACAATATTTGAACTAAACAATTGAATGCCTAAATGTCCAGAAAAGGAAACCAAAAGCTTTCAGATCACCCAAACTAGTCCAATGGTGTCTCCACTTCACAATAATCCCAGGATTGGAATCCTGCAATGCAAGAATGGATTTTGGTGGGGCAATCCACGTAGAGGGACAATCGTCATATACAAGTTTCATAGCTACTTTTTGGGCTTCCCATGCTTTCTTATAAGAACAAATCCATTCTCCACAATTTCTGAACTTCGGCAATAACATCACTCACATGGCATTCAGGGTCATTTAAAACCAAGTATGTGACATTACGTGCTATAAATCGATGATCCATGTTTCTATGCACATTATTCACAACTGTAATAACACATGTGTGTTCTTTGTTTAAAACTGTTATCTGCCACTCTCCATGAGTCTTCTTATATATAATACGAATATGCCAGGAGTAAGGATTGTCGGGACTTGCATGTTTACACTTGGTATACCTGCAGTCACTCTTACTCTCCAAAACCCTGAATTCCCGCCCAACTTGAATAGACCACTTTCTTACTGCATATATAACCTCCTTCTTGTTCTTAAACCTCATGTGTATGTTAGTGTTGTGCCCTAGAGACAATCACTTGTACTTTGTGTATGACACATTTATTTTATAATATGAGGCATTAGTTATCTTTCAGTTTGTTTTCTTTTCTTTCATGTAAAATAACTGTTAGATAAAGTCCTTAGGACAACACTGTATTAAGGAAATTATGATAGAGATCATGATGTGAGATTCCTACTACACTGTATAGTGTTAGTACTTAAATAATCCTTAATCATAGTATTAATGAGATAGGACATCATTAATGCATTAAGACTAGTACGTGTTAGACTTTCTGATCTGATTAGGCGGTGGTTTCTCACATCTGTGAGTATTGTGATACTAAAAGTTAACACGTGGATGCTTGTTAATAGAACAAGTACATTAGATGACCTAGTTATGAGATAATCACATGGATAACTATTTTGTGCCAGTGATAGAATCTCACTATAGCAAAGTACAAGTATCTTTAAACTTGAGATCTCTAATGTACTTTATTTGCTGAGCATTATACTTTAATTCTAATTTCTGAAGCCAAATCGAGGGCCGCCTATGGGATGAATATTCGGTATAAAATGAGGTAAACGAAAGTAGGTGAGAGTGTCAATATAGGATTCACCACTCCTAATAGTAGGGGCGAATATCTCATAACAACTTGTTGAAATTACTACTCGTAAAATCTTTGACCAAGGTGATTGCGTATTGGAAACAGTTCCAATTGATACACATGTAGAGTAGTAGATTCCTGGTACAAGTGCTAATATATTTATGCTAGAATTAACATTTATTCTGTAGGGAGTTGGCACTAATTTCGTACTCCAAACCGAATGAGATATTGTATGGTGAAAGGAATTTATTGCACTGTAATTTGTTATTGAAGGGTTTATGTCAAGCCACTTGACTTCCTGGACTCTTGAGTGGTCATGATGTGTTGCTAGATACCGTTCATGATCTGTTGAATATGAGTTTATTAATTGGTGAATTAATAAACTAATCCTAATAAGAATTAATAAGTTAATTATAAATTATTAAGGGCTATTAATCTCAAAGGTGTTTGGATTAATTCATATTCAGTACTAATTGACTGAAAACCTAATAGGTCGCACATAATAGAGGATTAAGGACTCAAGATGTTATTTGATAACATTGTTTGGTTAATTGTAAGAAATAAAAGTAATTGTGGCCAAATTATAATTAGTTATAATTTTGCCTAAATTGTGATTGCTAAAACTTATGGTTTCCAATTGTAATTTGTGAATTCTAATTTGATTAGAATTCACAGAATCATGTCCTCTGTGGTTATCACTCCAAAAATAATGTCATCTTCATTCTTTTTCATACACATGGGGAATGGTTTTTTCCTGTGGTGATAAAATAACAAACACATGACTTCTCTCATTCTTCTTCTTCTCTCAGTGAACCCTAGCCGCCAAGAGACTCTGCTAGCACAGAGACTGGATTTTGGTTTTCTGGAGTAAGCATCCTTTGTGTGGACACTGCTATAGAGAGTTCTATACTTGGACTCCAGTGGTGAAGACATTGTTCTTTGGTTAGCCAATAGCAATCACGAGGGTTATTGCTGTATCGCACCACAAGTTGAGAGAAGGAAAATTTTTCATTCCCAAAGGCAATGTAAGGTATATTTTCTTCACCGTTCAATTCCGTTTATGAGCATAAATGAGATCCTCGGTGGGAATTCTTGGTTTTATTCCGCTGCGCAACTGTATTTGCATGATAAGAATTCCTAATAGTGTAGATGCAAATCAATGTCAGTGTCAGACCAACTTATTATGAGATCAACTTAGCGCCTGCATTCCAAAAACACAGTTCAAACAAACCACAACACAATGACAACGCAAAATTCAATCCATATCACAAATGTCCTAACATCACACTACATGAAAGAAAGGGCATCAACTTTCCAACACAAACTACACTAAACACAGCAACCAATAAACCAACAAACTCAATTCACATCAACTTTCCTCTCAACAGTATTACTTCAATTCACACAATCTACGTCTACCCAAACCACCAAACTTAACAATCCACCATCAACCAAAACCACTGCATCAACTTTACTCATCTTTTCCAAATACTAATTCCACAACAACCAATTAGAAAATATCAATAATCAATTCAAATCAACAATACAAGACTAAAGTCTATGAACATCAAAACTAAACTCTAAAAACATCAAAACATCAAAAGTAACATCAACAGTGTTGTAGCTTCTCAATGTCCATGGCTGTTGATGATTCAATCCTATATCCAAGTTGTAAGATAAGCTATTAGACGAGTATGGATCAATACTGAGCAGAACAAACAATTTGTATATAATAGTAAATCAAGCATTAACAAAGAGAGACATATAAAATAAATAAATAAATACCAAGACAGCTAATGTAGTGAGAGTACACATGGCTGACAAAGCTTAATCTTTCTCTTTGGTCCCACCAACATTAGGATCATCGCCTTCATGCGCAGGTGCGGGATCTGGAAGCTGGTAGGGAGCAGGTGCGGGATCTACAAGTTGGTGGGGATCTCTATCGCCTATGACAAACAATCCCACAAAATGATTGTACTGGAAGCTCGTCAATGCGTGAAATACCTGTCTCCTGAGTCACCAACTGGGGCTGGTAGGGATCCCATATGATGGACAAGAGGAGGAACACCTCGTACTCGGGTTCTTTCCCCCCCCCCCACCTCACTCCTGCATATGCACATCCTTCTATAGGAGCTTGGGGTTTAAGGCCTCAAAGTAGGCTACACAACTGTGATAGTTGGCCCAATTAAATCAGTCTGAATTAGGCCAACATACCTATCGTATGGCAGATGACATGCCGATGAGTCCCCAAGAACACATATCGTGTATATCCATAAAAATCCTCTAAGAAGTAAAGTTTGCATTGTCTATTTGGAATGCAGCCATGGTTATAGCCCGTCTCACAATATCAGCCTAAAAAACATACATAATTTAGGGATATAAGTATAAGGTTATACAAATTACAAATGAAGAATTAAGTACAACTTTACATGCCAAGACAACTGTACTTGATCTGATAAGCTGATATCCCGACTGAAGTGAACTACGTGTGATAGGATTCCTGATCCAAATATGGGTATAGCTCCTGTACTAGTGCATATAATCCGGTGTAGCTAAAACTCCTATCGAACTGGTCTATATATAGTCCTAACGTTGTGCCTAGGTCTGGAAATACGAACTATGATATAATCTGTAATCTCTGTTTGGATTGTTTCGTCTATCAATCTTGTGTAGTTTAACCCTGGTATTGCAATCTACTAGTATAGTTTGAAGCATTCCAAATTGACGCATGACCTGGTCCGAGAAGTAGAACTCGACTACTTCCCAACTGATAAGGGCTTTGCGTGACCTCCATATATCAAGTCCCTCTAAATAGATCGGGAGGAGGAAGCTCACTAAATCGGGCTGATATGGCTGCCAAATAAACTACTATACAAATAATATATGTAAGGATTCATATATACAATGGGTTATAACTAAAGTGTGTATACATTATCGTCCGAGAGGGCATCAAATTGGGAGCTATAGACACCAAAACGTGTGTAGACGTACAAAAGAGGTGTAACCTAACATCCCATCGAGCACCGTATGGTGCAAGTGATAGGACATTAATAAAAGGTCTACCCTGTTCAGGTTGTACAATCCAAACACACTCTCATGCCCACAGCTACAACACAGTAAAAACAACGTATTCTCTATCTTACCTGAAGTAGGACCATCAGGCCTTAAATCTCCTGACCTGACTTGTTAGCAGCTTGGCACAAACATCTATACAAATTCGCCAAGACTGCCTACCCCAACTAAGCGTCCCACACGTTTCCAAATCCTCTAACATAGGTAAATATCTCAAGTTCAGTAAATTCTCTAACTTATTAGAAAATAAGAGAGCCCCCGATTAATAAGAAGATAAGGCATCAGTCACATTGTATGATACGGTCACCACTCACATCATCTGGCAACAGAATGTCTAAGTACTCCTTAATAGGAGCCTTTCTAATCTGATAACCCTGAATGTCCTCAGCCCGTGGTCTGATGCCAAGCAGTCTATCACAAATATCAATCCAATCGAATTTACTATAGTGATAAACAAGCCCTATAATTGTGTCTCCATCTAATCTAAGGCCCTATAATATCGCTACATCTTTTAATGTCACGGTAACCTCTCCTATGAGTAAATGAAATGTATGAGTCTTCTGCCACCATCTTTCTACTAATGTGGTAATGAGAGACGTGATCAACTTGGATATGCCTAACTAATCTAACTGCACCAAAACCAGCCCTATCCACAAACTCTATCACTCTGTCGGAAAGGAGAGTGTGCTCCCAAAATATAGAATCATATCATCTAAACACCAATAGAGTCTCACAAGTGCGCTGATCGCCAAACCATATCAAAGAAGAACGATGGCTTGACTGAAGAGATAACAAACCATCCACTAGAGGCCCAAGATGGATATCTACGTGCATGTGATCTATCATACCTATTTAAACAAATTTGAAATACTTAAAGTAAGGGAATAATTTCAATTAAGAAATTTAAATGGAATGTTCTCATATACTTGATTTCATATATAATGAATGGTATACTAATGCATATAAAGCCATAAATATATCCAAGAAAGCAATGTAATATCAATGTAGTATAAATACAACACAAGGTATTATTATATATCACGTGGTTATTTTCTTTTCCTTTAATTTTGAGAACCAATGAAAGTTAACACAAAAAAGCTTTTTTGATAAATGGGAACAAGATATAAATTGAATTCAAAACTTATTATTTGGTAGATGCTTTTATTTGTATAGATTTTTCATGAATTTCCCCTTTGTCTTTGATACCTGGCATACAACTTAAAAAAACATAATTTATATATAACTACTTGAATTACCAACCATTATTATAAATATTAAAGACTTGTAAACACCTTTTATGTTTTTCTTGTTGGAAAATATGCCCTCTTAGACTAGGTTTCTAATGTAAACATCAAATATTTTAGTAAAATAATTTATTTTCAGAAATTGTTTGTGAATTTACATTTTATTTGTGCACAATTTCGTTTGAAAAAGACCCATTGTATTTAAATAAGTGATCCATGTGAATGGTGGTCTTTCATAGTAAGGTATGGGTTACGGGTTATTTAACATATAAACATTTATTCTTAACTGATTGATGAGAATGAGAATCTCATCATGTTTAGGTTATTATGTTATGAATTCCAAATGGGAAATGGCTTACCTTTAGCCAGTGAGTAGTCCACTCACTTTATGACATAAGCGTATTTCGAATACGTAGAACAGAACCTGTAGTAGTGGTTTCTTAAAGTACTATTTGGCAGAAACCTAGACTATTACTGCTATAGTGTGGACTAGTACTCTACGACTTGAGTATGAGTTGGTGGTATGAAGAATCTAGAAGCATATACTTTGATATGCTATAGTTGAGGTTCTATCGTAGGACCAATATACTTGTATATTGGGTATGCGTGACTAGTTAGTTAAGACAGACTTGTACAAGATAGTTTCTATACAATATCACCCCTTGTGGTTGTCTGAATAATCTAAATGTCCAGGGCCTTAGGAAACATAATTTGGATGTTTGCTTTAGGGTAGCTCCATTGGAAAGAGGAAACACTTCAAGAAGTCATGGATCATTGGACTAGAAGCCTAAGGATGGTAGATGTCATTTAGTGAGGTGTTAGGACACTTTTTCCTCTTTAAAGCTTTGGCGTTCATACAAACAAGGCGAAGTTGGAGGTTAGCGGGATTTCAACTAGAGGCTTCAACTAGCAGGCAAGAAGGAGCTATCCCTGTAGTTCAGTCGATCTCTTCATAGCCAAAGAGGCTTAAGGCACATAGAGGTATTGATTAAGTGCTTTCGGGCTGTTGTTCTTCGTTGTTTTTGGCCTCTGTTTTTTTTCATTTCTGCACAACATATTTCCTCTATTTTTCGTTTTCAATCTACAAGTGGTATCAGAGCATGTTGATTGATTAACTTAGGGAGCATGTTAGTTAATAAAAATGGAGAAGATCATTGTTTGGCGCTTAAGCTTATGATCTTTCGCTGTTTTGGTATGGGATAGATGCCCTGTAAGCTTCACAGTAGAAGCATAGGTCATCTGTAATTTTTCCATGCTTTCATAGAATAATTGTGTGAACCCAATTTTGATGGGTATAGGCAAATGTGTTCTTTGTTTTGGATGAGATTTTGCAATAAAAACTGTCTAAATAAGTCGCGGAAGAAAAGCAGGAAAAATGTAGAACAAAAAATTTGCGCGCAGAAAAACGAAGAAGATGATGCATTGTTCATAAACCACTGATGAGCCGAGCCGCTGACCGCTTCTGTGCCTTGAGCCGAGGTTGGCTTCTCATCGACTCAGAGCCGCCTAAGCAATTGCAATCTACGTGCAATTGCAAATTGCAATCGGTGCAAGGCGTGGGTCGTGCGGGTCAACAGGCAGGCGGGCTTCACGGTTTGGACAGAGGGCGATCTGGTATGGCTGGTGCACCTGGCTCACAATGGACCATGAGAGTGATCCGGTGCAATGGGAGTACATGGACCAATGGTTTATTTATTTATTTATTTTCCCTTGAAATTTTCTTGCGTTTTCTTTTTCGTTTCAGGTCCCATACTAGGTGAAGTTAATATTCTTGGAATATATTTGCATGAAAATATTAGTATGGGATTTTAGGATTAAACAAGACAATTAATTAATTAATTAATGTGTTTAATTCTATTATTTGGGCACTTAGGTTTAAAAAATAGAAAAGCATGAAAACGTTTACTATTTTCTAGCATGTTATTAATTTTTGAGTACCTATGTGTGCATTTTCTCAAAGACTAAAGTCTTTGGGAATATTTTTGACAAGAAAAATATTTTTTTTTTTAAAAATCAAATGGTTATTTTAACTTGAACAAAAATTAATCCTTAGATATTTTCTCGAAAGATTTAATCTTTGATATAGAAAATACATTGGGTTTAGATATTTTTGTAAATTAAAAATAGAAAGCCATTTTGTTTTATTTTTGTACTAGAAAAGTTGTTTTGTCAAAATAAACTTGAGACCGAAGTCTTTAGAAAGTTTTAATTGGAAATTTTTGAAATCATTAAGTTTTTAACTTAAATAAAATTAGTCAATGGAAAAATCTCTCAAAGGATATAAACTTTGACATAGAGATTTTAATGGATTTAGATATTTTATGTTTGAGTTAAGGAAAGACTTAATAGAAATTTTCAAAAGGATATTTTTGATAGAAACCCTTATTTTAAAAGACTAAGTGGGAGAAAGGTTCCAACGGCCCCACGGCTTACATCACAATCCTAATTAGAGGTCGTGGGTCCCCTCGCGTCACCCTGGGAATGAACCTGTATAGGATGGAGATACCACAAGGATCTAAATCTAATAGAGGGATATAATTAATAACTCGAGACACGTACTAAAATCTGCCAACCCCTCGTTAGAGGTTATAGTGCGAGATATGTCTATAGGAAATGAGAGGAAATAGCCATCCCCTTGATGGAGTTATCCTCTAAATCATTACCTAGAAGGAAAATTATTTTATGGTGGTTAACACACTTAGCTTAGGGAACTATTAATCTTCCCAAGAAGCTATGCCAGTTTTTCCTAAGAGTCAAATTAATTATTTTCAGGATAAAGTGCACAAATTTATTTTATTTTCACAAACTAAATCTTTTTCTTTTATTTTTCGATTTTTCAGAAATGGTGGGAGGTTCTTTTAGTCCATTGGCCGTTATTCTTAGAAAAAAAAAGCTAACAGGACTAAATTATGTGGACTGGAAGAGAAACTTGGACATAATACTCACAGTTGAGAAGTATAAGTATGTCCTTTACGAGACCTGCCTTGTTATCGGGTAAGGTTCCACCGCCGAAGAGTGAGAGGCTAAGAAGGAGTGGAAGAAGGCTGACGAAATAGCACACTGCTATATGTTAGCCTCCATGTCTAATATACTCCAGTCAAAATACAAGCATATGGCTTCTGTGTATGTTATTAGTCAGTCATTGGCCATTATGTTCACAGATAAGAGCTGGCCCGCAAGGCAGGAAGCTCTTCGAAGATGGCTGAGGGAGCATCAGTCCGAGAGCACATGCTCAAAATAATTGCTGCTTTCCTAGAAGCAGAAATCTTAGGGGTTGTCATTGACCCCGAGAGCCAAGTGGATATGGTTCTCAAGTCTCTACTGGGTTTCTTTACTCAGTTCAAGTTAAATTACAACTTGAACAAGTTAAACATGAGTTTAACTAAGTTGATGAAGAAAATCC
The DNA here is from genome assembly GCA_026120185.1 of Voacanga thouarsii. Classification (NCBI taxonomy): domain Eukaryota; kingdom Viridiplantae; phylum Streptophyta; class Magnoliopsida; order Gentianales; family Apocynaceae; genus Voacanga; species Voacanga thouarsii. Next base: position 749,072 of record JANUWF010001883.1, on the reverse strand, counting down.
AGATGGCAGAGAAGGTTATGAAGCCTTCATCAAAGGCTATGATTGTTAAGGCTTCTTCCTCTAGAATTGGGCCCAAGCCTAGAAAGTTTAAAAGGAAGAAGGGAAACGCAGCGACCTGGTCCAAAGACAAACCAAATAGCAAGTGCTTCAAATGTGGAAAGAAGGGACACTGAAAAAAAGAGTGTCTAGATCTTCAAGCCAAGAAAAACCCCACAGGTAATGTTTTCTATCTAGAGTCTATATCAATGGTTGGATCAATTCCACTTGGATTGTTGATTCAGGAGCCATTAATCATATATGTAACTCCTTGTAGGGGTTTAGAAAGATTAGAAGACTCAAGAAGGGTGAACATGGGCAACGCGTGGGAAATGGAGCATAAGTCTGGGCCCTTGCAGTGGAAGAGTTGGATCTTATTTTTTATTGTAATAGAATAGTAGTTTTGAAAGATATTTTATATGTACTTGGTTTTCATCAGAATTTGATTTTAGTAGCAAAACTAATAAATCAAGGATATTATGTATTTTTCTATTATGGTATTTCTATCAGTAGAGATGGAGAAATTTTATGTACTGGGCACATGTATGGAAATCTATTCTTCTTAAACCCTATTAACAATCAATTAAATAATGCTCAATCTGAACCTTTAACTAAGAAGAGAAAGATCAATGTCAATGACTCATACCTTTGGCATCTAAGGTTGGGTTATATCAACTTAACTAAGATTCAGAGGCTAATCTATGATGGGACTTTGGGCTCATTGAGACTGAAAAATTGGCCTCAGTATGAATCCTGCCTGATGGAAAAGATGACCAAAAGGTCATTTACACCAAAGGCGGATAGAGCCAAGGAAATATTGAGTCTTGTTCACACTGATGTGTGTGTTCCCTTGTCTGCTCCAGCTAGAAGGGGTTTTGAGTACTTCATCACTTTCACGGATGATTGTATAAAGTTTGGTTATATTTACCTGATGAGGTGCAAGTCTAACTCTTTTGATAAGTTCAAGGAGTTTAAGGCTGAAGTGGAGCATCGGACAGGTAAATTAATCAAGACTTTATGATCGGATCGTGGTGGAGAGTACCTCCTTGGTGAATTCAAGGACTACATGATACATCATGGGATAGTATCCCAACTCTCTGCACTGAGGATTCCCCAGTAGAATGGAGTAGCTGAGAGAAAGAACAGGACATTGATGGAAATGGTCCGAAGCATGATATCTCATGCTACTATTCCAGTGTCTTTTTAGGGATATGCCCTGGAAACAGCGGCATATATTCTGAATTTGGTGCCTTCCAAGTTAATACCTAGGACTCTTTATGAGATGTGGACTGGGCGTAAGCTAAGTCTGAATCATCTCAGGACATGGGGTTGTCCAGCTTATATACTGGTCATGGGAGATAAGTTAGAACCAAGATCAGAATTATGCTTTTTCGTTGGGTATCCAAAAGTGACAAAGGGTGATTACTTTTATCATCCTAAGGAGCAGAAAGTACTAGTTAGTACCAATGCTAGATACTTAGAGGATGATCAGAGTATTTCCACTAAAGGTTCAACTAGGTTGGAACTTGAGGAGAAGCTATCTTTGGAATCAACTTCTTCTGACCTGATTGTGGAACAAGAAGAGGCATAGCCTTAAGAGCCTGTACAAATGGAGCCTCGTCGTAGTGGGAGAGTGTCTAGGGTTCCAAAGAGATGGACTGGAGAAGCTTCCACTAGATACGAGGAGGCTATTGCTGATGCCGATGCAAAGCATGAAGTGATGAAAGCTGAGATTGAGGTGATTGTGGAACGAGAAGAGGCACTGCCTCAAGAGCCTGTACAAATGGAGCCTCGTCATAGTGGGAGAGTGTCTAGGGTTCCAAAGAGGTGGACTGGAGAAGCTTTCGAGCTAGTCTCCAACAATTAGGAACAAGACCCCACTAGATACGAGGAGGCTATTGCTGATGCCGATGCAAAGCATGAAGCGATGAAAGCTGAGATTGAGTCTATGTACTTCAATCAGATTTAGGATCTTGTAGCTTCACCTGAAAGGATAAAACCCATTGGGTGTAAATGGGTGCACAAGAAGAAGAGAGGAGCAGATGGGAAGGTGGAAACCTTCAAAGTTAGGCTTGTGGCGAAAGGGTAAACTCAGAAAGAATGAATCGATTATGAGGAAACCTTTTCCCCGCTAGCCATACTTAAGTCCATCTGTATCCTCCTTACCATTACATGTCATTATGACTACGAGATATGACAAATGGATGTCAAGACGACTTTTTCAAATGGCCATCTTAGCGAAGACATCTATATGTCCTAATCGGAAGGCTTTATTGCTAAAGGCCAAGAGCATATGTTTTGCAAGCTTAAGAAGTCCATTTATGGACTTAAGCAGGCATCAAGAGCATGGAACATTTGTTTTGACGAGATTGTAAAGTCTTACGGTTTTATTCAAAACGAGGATGAACCATGCGTGTACAGGAAGCTTAAAGGCATTAATGTGGTTTTTCTTGTCTTATATGTGAATGACATTCTACTCATTGGAAATGATGTAAGGTTATTATCATCTACAAATGTTTGGCTGTTTAGTTAATTTAGTATGAAGGACTTGGGAGAAGCTAGTTACATTCTCGGGATTAGACATCTTAGAAATAGGAAGCAGAGAATGTTAGGATTATCCCAAGTAGCATACATTGACAAGATGCTGGCCAGGTACAGCATGAACTCATTCAAGGGAGCTCTAATTCCTTGCAGACATGGGTTGTCATTTTCTTTAATTGACTGTCCTAAGTCTTAAGAAGAAAAGGACAGAATGAGTAGAATTCCCTACGCTTCGGTTGTAGGAAGTCTCATGTATGCCATGCTATGTACTAGGCTAGATATCTTTTTTGTCGTAGGCTTGGTTAGCAGATATCAGTCAAACCTTGGGGAGGTTCATTGGCAAGCTATAAAGCATATTCTCAAGTATCTCAAGAGATCGAGAGATTATATGCTAGTTTACAGGGCTGATAACTTAGTTCCTACAGGGTACACAGTCTCAGACTTTCAAGAAGATAAGGATAAGAGAAAATTCACTAGTGGATATATCTTCACCTTGTCTGGAGGAGCTATTTCATGGAGGAGTATCAAGCAATCTTGCATTGCTGACTCAACCATGAAAGCTGAGTATGTGGCAGCTTCAGAGGCATCCAAGGAAGCAATTTGGCTCCGAAAGTTCCTTTCAGAACTTAGAGTCGTGCCACACATGTACATGCCAATTGTGATATATTGTGACAACACTGGAGCAGTATCGCAATCCAAAGAACTCAGGAACCACAAGAAGGGGAAGCACAATGAGAGGAAGTACCACTTGATCCGAGATTTCATCCAGAGACGAGAAGTCGCAGTGGAACAGATTGCCTCAGAGAACAATCTAGCAGATCCATTCACCAAGCCTTCAGCTGAGAGAGTCTTCAAGAGACACTTAGATGCCATAGGGGTGGGCACCTATGGACTTACTTAGTCTTAGAGTGCAAGTGGGAGATTGTTGGAAAATATAACCTCTTAGACTAGGTTTCTAATGTAAACATTGAATATTTTAATAAAATAATTTATTTTCAAAAATTGTTTGTGAATTTACATTTCATTTATGCACAATTTCATTTGGAAAAGATCCATTGTGTTTAAATAAGTAATCTATGTGAATAGTGGTCTTTCACAGTAAGGTATGGGTCATAGGTTATTTAAAACATAAACATTTGTCCTTAATCGATTGATGAGAATAAGAATATCATCATGTTTAGGTTATTATGTTATGAATTTCAAATAGGGAATGGCTTACCTTTAACCAATGAGTAATCCACTCACTTCATGATATAAGTGTATTTCGAATACGTAAAACAGGATCTGTAATAGTGATTTCTTAAAGTATTATTTGGTAGAAACCTAGACTACTACTGCTACAGCGTGGACTAGTACTCTACGACTTGAGTATGAGTTGGTGGTTTGACGAATCTGGAAGCATGTACTTTGATATTCTATAGTTGAGGTTCTATCGTAGGACCAATATACTTGTATGTTGGGTATGTGTGACTAGTTAGTTAAGACAAACTTGTACAAGATAATTTCTATACAATATCGTCCCTTGTCGTTGTTTGAATAATCTAAATATCCAAGGCCCTGGGAAACATGACTTGAATGTTTGTTTTAGGGTAGCTCCATTGGAAAGCGAAAACACTTCAAGAAGTCGTGGATCATTGGACTAGAAGCCTAAGAATGGTAGATGTCATTTAGAGAGGTGTTAGTACACTTCTTCCTCTTTAAATACGGCGATATGTAGAGCGGTATTTTAGTCATTTCACCTATAGGTCGGAAACTTTGCTAACGCAGCATTGTCCTTGGGGTCAATATTTCCTTATAGTGATATTAAGAAATATTTAAAATACAAAATACAACTATTTATATAACATGGGTATTTTGGTCATTTTAGTAGCCAATGTGATGTGTCTTTTTGGTCCTCGGAATAGCCGGTAAGTCCTAATTAATTTTGGGCTGAGGAATTGGTTTCAGTTAAAGAGGATTTTATTTTATTCAAGAAGTCTAATTTATTATTGGACTGGAATAAAAATAAATAAAAAGAAGTTGAGAGAAATTTATTATCTGGTTTAATTGGTTATTTAATTATTCAGGGCCAAGGTCCAGTTTGAATAATTAGAAAATTAACCTGGGCATAAACTAGATGGAAAAAAGCTTGTTTAATTAGTTATTGGGTTATTTCTATAAGCCCAAGAAATAACTAATTAATGTTTAATTATTTTTGGTTCATTTGGGCTTATTAATTGTTTATTGGGTTATTTCTATAAGCCCAGGAAATAAATAAATAATTTTTATTATTTTCGGCTTTTTAGGTCCAAGAAAAATAATAAATATTATTTTGGCCCAATAGTCTGGACCATAGGGTTTTTCCAGATATAGTTCAGAAGAGTTTAAGGCTAAGCAACTTACTCTGTTGATAACATCTAGGTGTTTGAAATATCATATCCTCAGGGATATTGTTATCAAATATTCGATACCGTGGATATTGCAAAAGAGACTAACGTCTCTGTGAAAGAAAAGAACAAGCCATTTGTTTTTTTTTTTTTTTTTTTGCTCTCTCTCTCTCTCTCTCTCGTGACTTCTTCTCTCTGCCTTTGTTCTTGATTTTGCTAATCAAATAACAAAGAATTAAGAACATTGAGACCACTCCTCCTTGCCTTTTGTTTCACTAATAAGGATTGAGGTAGTGGAATATTCCGAGATCCGAACAGCTTTGGCGTTCATGCAAACAAGGCGAAGTAGGAGGTTAGTGTGATTTCAACTAGAGGCTTCAACAAGTAGGCAAGAAGGAGCTATCCCTATGGTTCAGTTGATCTCTTCACAGCCAAAGAGGCTTAAGGCACACTGAGGTATTGATTAAATGTTCCGGACTGTTGTTCTTTGTTATTTTTGGCCTCTGTTTTTTTTCGTTTCCGCACAACATGTTTCCTCTATTTTTCGTTTTCAATCTACATTTCCTATTTCTAATTTGAAAAGATAAATATGTTTATATGGAAACAAATTAATATAGAGATGTGACTATTTTAAAAATTATTATTACATATATAAAACGCTAATAAACTATTTTTATGTTTTTCCTATTTCTAATTTGAAAGATAAATATGCCTATATGGAAACTAATCAATATAGGGATGTAACTTTTTTTAAGTTGGAATGGGTGTATGGTAGCTATTTGATAGGCAATCCTTAAAAAAAAAATGCTTATTATTGAGACTTAATAGAAAGCATGGACATATAAAAAGCAAAAAAAAAAAAAAAAAAAAAAAAAGAAAAAGAAAAGTAATAAGTGCTTATTTCTATTCTGTCCATCCACACAAATTATGCGCTATCCAAAATGTTGAACGCAATCTACATAATACACAATTCACTTTCCAATTGAATATGTCAATTTGCACAGTAGATCAACAAAATTTCAGTAAGAAAGATCACAAAAATCTAGCCACAATGCTCAAGTATAATCCAACCAAAATTATGCCCAAACTTCTCTAAATCACTTCCAAGACTAATTGCAATTAATCTCAACTCTCGCAATAATTATAATGTAGCAAAATATACCAATTCATTGTAAAGACAAAATGAGAGTTCGGCCACCAAAAGGACAAAAAATATTCAAAATTTCTTCATGTAATTTATTAGACATATGACAGAGAAGGATTGACTCACACTTCGTTGCCAATATTTCTTGAATTTGCAGAGGATTTAAAGCATCGAACTATGTTACAAAGTTGCAATTTTCAGACTTAACTTTCAAAGAATCATGGAAGCTAAATGAATTGGTGAGGGGATGATGAATTTGAAGAGGAAAGATGGCGGGTAAGAAGTTTGTAGTAGGAAAATATAGAAGGAGAGGCCGTTGGGAGACTTGGAAGCCAATAGATCGAAGAATTGAAGATGCTCTTATTAATGCAAACTGTAACGGGTTCATGTGGGATTTATCTCAGGCTGAGGTCACATTTTGCAAATGCGACTAGAATCTCTTAATTTTTTTAACGTTTGACGATATTAATTATTCGGTTGTGTACAGATCGCATTAAAGAAATGTGAACTCATTTTAGAAGGTCACATTTCCGAAATGTGACCACACTATAAACGAAAAAATGGCTAGAGCCGCCCTACTGTCGAAATTTTGGTAAAAAATAGTACCATTTTTAGGAATTCCCGTTGAATTTGATATGTCCTTAAGCCACCATTAACTGATCATAATCTTCACTCTCGGTCATGATCGATGAGAATGGCTCTCTTGTCCAAAAATAAATTACAATTTCAGCCACCAAATAGAGGAGATAATCATTATGCATTAATATGGTGTTGTCTTGAATTATTACACGGTGTGTTTTATGGCTAAACAACACTTATGATGTTTGGGCAGATTTAACAGATTGTTTTTTGCATAATGATTTGTAGGAAAAAAGTCATTCTCTGAAGCAAGGGAACTCGACTGTCACAGAATACTTCACCAAAATTGAAAATTCTTTGGGATGAAATCAATGGTCCTTGGACTAATTTCTCAGCGTAAATATTCATTGCAGTGCTGGTGCACTGCAGACGTTACGACATTATTTCCAAGCGGGTAATGTGATTTGGTTTTTGAAAGGTCTTGATGAGAATTTTATCAAGCTTTGTTGATGAATCCTCTACGGACAATTAACCAGGCATTCAACACTGCCATCACAACTGAATGACAGATTATTTATGATTTCATGTGCAAGTATTTGCTTCCAAAATTTTCCAGCCTCTAATATGCCTTCTAGACAGTATTCACATGGCTTTAGGCAGTTTGAATAGAAGAAAATTCAATGTGATTTTTGTGGTCTTACTGGACATATCATTGCCAAATGCTATAAGAAACTTGGTTTTTCCATGGTTATAAGTTCAGAAGTAACTCTTCAGCTGCAATTATAGAGGCTAATCATTCACTCTTAACCAAGTAATATCAATCATCTCTTCCTTCTTAACATATTGGTAATACACCAAGGATCAATATGACCAATTGATTGGTTTATTGAAAATAGCTCAGGTTTCCCGAGCTACAAATATGAATGTTGAATCTCCTGTTGCTAACCAGATAACTGTCCTCATGGCTGATTTCAATCCATCAATGTCTACAAAATTATTCTTAATTCAGGAGCTACAGATCATATTTCTTGCTCATTATCCTATACTTCTCTCCGTAATATGCCAATTAGATTGCCTAATGGGTACTTTAGTCCTGTTTGTACCAAGGCACCTGTCTCAGTTACTCCTACTTTGTTACTTACCAATGTCTTGTGTATTCATTCCTTTACTTTCAATTTGATTTCAATAAGTCAGCTAATATATTTTGGTAACTATTCTATCTTGGTTTCCTCCAAATTTTACCTTATTTAGAAAGTCGCATGACAGATGATAATTGGTTTAGCTAAGAAACATCCTGGTTTATATCACTTAAATATCTCATTTTGTTCCCCTTTTGCTGAGACCACTTGTGATACCACAATCTCAAATAGGATTGGGATAGGAAATATGAATGGTATATGAGGATGGGCCTAAGTACTCATTATCAACTAGGAATATCAATTTTGGCCCAGTGAGGACAGTGGCAAAGTAGTTGGTCGTGGGTACTGCTAAGCCCATAGTTGTGTCCCGGGTTCGCGAGTACGGGGCATGATATTTGGTATCAAAGAAGGTAATCAGCCCCCAGTATGGGAACTAAGTGCTACACCGTGCACAGTAGGAGTGACTTCTAGAATTCCATGCCACCTAGTTAGTCCTGATTTGGCCCCTAAAGTATGGGCCTAACGAGGATGATTGAGCTTAAGGAGGGATGAATGTCATACTTCAATCCCACCTGGGATTAGGATAAGAAATATGAATGGATATAATGATGGACCTAAATACCTATTGTTAAGTTGGTATACCATTTTAGCCCAGCGAGGTCGGCGGCCAAGTAGTTAACCGTGGGTGCTGCCAGGCTCATAGTCGCGCTCCGAGGTCTGCGTGCATGGAGCGTGACACCACTACTTGTTCTATTCAATCTCCTAGTCATCCTCTCCTCTGGCACTATCTCAGGCATATCTCCAATAAAAGGTTGCGTTGCCTTCAAGATATTGAGACTTTCAGTGATTGCCCAACCAACTGTTGACAAGGAAATTTGGAAAAAATATATTTTATTTCATTTAGTCAAGATAAAGAAAATTACATATTTTAGTCTTGATTAATTTAATTCATGAATAAATATAATTATTCTTAGATTAATATAGTTAGGCCATCATTAAAAGTCCATTGAGTCCAATATACCATGAAATTTGACTATTAAAATTGGGCAATTGTTAAAAGTCTATTTTATATGAAATCCAATATATTATGGATTAAATAGAATTGAACTAGGCCCAAAAGTTAGACTTTTTTTTTTTTTTAAGAATCTCCTAACCCAAATATGATGTGGACTAAATAAAATTGGGTTAAAACATAAATTAAGCCCAAGTCATCTTAAGTGCAAGTTCATTGGGGTTTGTTAGGAGGCTTCTTAAAAGCCCTACATCGGTTGTTTATGCTAAAGTCAATGGAATTTTGGCCTATAAATAGAGTTTTCCCTCAAAGGTTCAAGGCATCCTAAAGCATTAACAACAAGGTATCCCCATATCTTCAATAAAGCTTCAACAACATTTAATTTCAAGCTTCAACAAATTCAAAGTGCAAGCTAAGCTTTAACAAATTCAAGGTTTAGAATCTTCATCAAATTTCAAAGCGTTCATCTTGTTCTGCATCAAACAAGTCTCGTGTTCTACATTAGACAAGTTTCGAAGGCTTGGCAATCAAGTGCTCTTCATCAAATTCTATTCGATTCGAGATCAAGCTCTTCAGCACTCGAATCAACTTTTTTCAAAAGAGAAGAATCGGAGGACGTCTTCATCGATTTGTAACCACTTTTCATATTTATTAAACATTTTATATTTTTTGATATTTTTCTTGTCTTAATTTGTAGATTTGAAATTTTTTGTCTAAAAATTTCTGGAACGCCCAGTGCGACAATCTCTGCCTCCCATCTCTTCTCTTCAACTCTCAAATTAATCCCAAGTTCAAGTACAAAGCATAAAATCAACTCAATGGCCCCAAAGAACAGCAAAACTGCATCTGCTTGTTCAAATGCTGCTGATGTCATGGAAGCTATTGCATATCTTAGCAAGGCTCCACAAGTTTCAAATCAATGCATGTTGCAAGAAGGAAGGCTCAAGTTCTTTTACAAAGTGAGACTAAAAACGTCGGTGTCGTCTCATCACCTGTAATTGCAAAGTTAAAACAAGATGTTACTTCTACAATGCATAAGATGTCACCTTCACTGGAGAAGACTAACAACTCCAAGCAAGATGACCAAAGCTCAAGTATTGGCTCTGCGCCTCAATCCCTCCATGGGGATGTCAAATCCAAAGCTTCATTCAATAAAGATTTAACTACTTCTTCTGTGGCGCTGGTTATGATGACTGGCACATAAAATTTGGAAGAGCAACTCGCGCACCTTACAAAATTGGTGGAGGGACTTGCTAAACGCTCCCAAGAGTAAGATCTCACCATCACACATCTCATCGATTGCTTTGAAAAGACTGGCGGAACAAGTCAAGCTCTTCCAAAGATATTTGAAGTGCAGAGGAAGTGGAAACTTCTCCTCCGAAGGCATGATTCCTGTCAATCAGCTCAAAGATTTCATTATGGGCACGATTAAGGACAAGTATGAAAGAGGCAGCAAATCCACTATCATATATATAAAGCCTTATTCACAAAGAATCAATGATATGCGGATGTTAGCTAGGTATCAGCCACCAAAATTTTAACAATTTGATGGCAAAGAAAATCCCAAGTAGCACATGGCTCACTTCATCGAGACGTGTAACCATGCTAGTGTTGGAATATATGCCCTCTAGACTAATTTTATTTGATTTAATTATCGAATTTATTAATAAAAGAATTTATTTTCAAAATTTATTTATGAATTAACATTTTATTTGTGCATGATTTTCATTTGGAAATGACCCTTTATGTTAAATAAGTGATCAATGTGAATGGTAGTCTTTCATAGTAAGGTATGGATCACAGGTTACTTAACAAATAAATGTTTGTTCTTAACTGATTGATGAGAATGGGAATCTCATAATGTTTAGGTTATTGTGTTATGAATTTCAAATGGGGAATGACTTATATTTAGCCAGTGAGTAGTCCACTCACTTTATAGTATGAGCGTATTTCAAATACGTAGAATATGACCTGTAATAGTGATTTCTAAAAGTTCTACTTAGAAAAAACCCAGACTATTACTGCTACAACGTGGACTAATATTCTACCGCTTGAGTATGCGTTGATGGTCTGACGAAGCAGGAAGTATGTACTTTGATATGCTATAGTTGAGGTTCTTTCTAGAGCTTATACACTTGTATGTTAGGTATATGTGACTAGTTAATTAAGAAAGACTTGTACAAGATAGCTTCTACGCTATATCGCCCCTTGTGACTGTTCAAATAATCTAATTATCCAAGGTCCTGGGGAACATGATTTGAATGTTTACTTTAGAGTAGCTCCCTTAGAAAGTGGAAGCATTTCAGGAGTGGTCGATCATTGGATTAGAGGTCTAAGGATGGTAGATGTCTATTAGAGAGGTGTTAGATACTCCTACTCTCTAAATGCATAGCGATGCGTAGAGGGGTATTTTAGTTATTACACCTATAGAGCAAAGACTTTGCTAACACAGCATTATCCTTAGGGTCAATATTTTCTTATGGTGATATTAGAAAATATTTAAAATGCAAAATATAACTATTTATATAGTAGGGATATTTTGGTCATTTTAGTAGCCAGGCGATGTGTCTTTTGGTCCTCGAAATAGCCCTTAAGTCTTGACAGATTTGGGTTAAGGAATTGGTCTTGATTATTATGGGTTTTATTTTATTTAATTTAAGTAGTCTAATTTATTATTGGATTAGAATAAAATAAAAGGTCCGAGAGATAGTATATATTTTATCTAGTTTAATTGGTTAATTAATTATTTAGAGCCCAAGGCCTAGATTGAATAATTAAAAAATTAATCTAGGTATAAACTAGATAAAAGGTCTAATATTTTATATTGGTCTATTTATGCTTGTTAATTATTTATTAGGTTGTTTAATGAAGCCCATAAAATAAATAATTGAGACTTTTTATTTATGGGTGTTCAAGTCCAATAGTAAATAATTTTATCTAGCCTAATGAATAAGACCGAGAGTAAAATGAAAATTTAAAATTAAATTAATTAATTAAATAAAAAATAACATGGGATGGATTCTGTGTTATTTGGATCCCGTGTTGTTTTGCATAAGAGATAACAAAAAGTATGGGCTTTTTGTTTGACTCTCTTGGTCTCTCTTGGTAATGATTTGCATGAAATCAAGACCAAAAGAAGAAGAAGAAGAAGGGGTCTGTGAAGTGATCACAGTGGAAAAATAGGGAGTTTCAACTTAGCAAACCCAATTCTGTAAGCTTTCACCGGCAGAGGAAAGGGCACTATTTCGGAAGCTCAAAAGCTTCGTGTGAATAAGATGAAGTTGACATTTATAAGGACGTGATCCAATAGCTTCAAGCATCCTTGTACAGACATCTTCTTCAGTGCCAATAAGATCATTCAAACATATTGGTAAATTTTTCGTTCTGTAAGCATGTTTTCGATTTCATTATTTTTGCCATTTTCGTCCTTCAAGTTGTATCTGAAGGTTTAAAAGGGGAAAATCAAAACACGCAACGGAAGCAAAAACTGGAAAAAACGAAGAACAGGAAACACACAGGCCCAGAGCTAGCGTCGGTTCCGACTGCCTCACCCGGCGCCGATCACGGCCTAGAGGGGCTCCGAGGGAAAAAAAAATTACTTCTTTTCCTCATTCTTAGAATTGGCTGGTCTGGAATGTGTGAAACTGGGGTAGGTGCGCTAGTGGAAACCTCTAGTACGATTCCTGCAAGCCTCTTACTCCGTCTGTGCATATCGGTGAACGTCAATCTCTCAATCTTTCAGTATATGGCCTGCCTAATCCCGTTTGGTAAACAACTTATAGGGCTAAGGAATTTTCTTCGAGAGAGTAAAAAGAGGTGTCTGGTATTTTTCTTTCTCACACCAGAAGTATAAAAAAAAATAACGTTATTTTCTTAACCCTAAGAAGAGTAAAAACCACGTCCTCTTTATCCTCTTGTTTAACCTACATAAAACCCTAGGTTAAACTGGACTGGCCCATTGGACTCTTAGTTTAACTTTTTTGGACTAAATTAATTATTCTAATTAGAATAAAATAAATGGCGCAATAAATAACTAATTTTCCAACCCAAATAAACTAGTCCAATTAACAAGCCCGTATTAGTTTAGTCCCAGGTCAATCTTTAATTATTCAAATTGGGCCAAAACCCTGAACAATTAATTAACCTACCAAACTAATTTAATTAATTCTCTCTCTCCATGGACCTTTATTTTATTTTAGTCCAATAATTAAATTAGACTACTTAAATAAAATAAATTCCATTTAATTTAATTTAAGACCAATTCCTTAGCTTGTATTTAATTAGGACTCACGACCTATACTGGGGACCAAAAGACACACCACCTTGACTTCTAAAATAACCAAAATACCCTTGCCATATAAATAGCTTTATTTTACATTTTAAATATTTTCTAATATCACCATAAGGAAATATTGAACCCAAGGACAATGCTGCATTAGTAAAGTCTCTGACCTACAGATGTAATGACTAAAATACCCCTCTATACATCGCCGTACATTAGAGAGGAAGAAATATACTAACACCTCTCTAAATGATATCTACCATCCTTAGGCTTCTAGTCCAATGATCCACGACTTCCTGGATTGTTTTCATTTTCCAAGGGAGTTACTCTAAAGCAAACATCCAAGTCATGTTTCCCAAGGCCCTGGATATTTAGAGCATTTAGACAACTACAAGGGGCGATATAGCATAGAAACTATCTTGTACAAGTCTGTCTTAACTAACTAGTCACGCATACCCAACATGCAAGTATATTGGTCCTACAATAGAACCTCAACTATAGCATATCAAAGCACATGCTTCCAGCTTCGTCAGACCACCAACTCATACTCAAGTTATAGAGTACCAGTCCACGCTGTAGCAGTAGTAGTCTAGGTTTCTTCCATATAGTACTTTTAGAAACCACTACTATAGGTCCTGCTCTACATATTCAAAATACGCTTATGTCGTGAAGTGAGTGGACTACTCACTGGTTAAAAGTAAGTCATTCCTCATTTGGAATTCACAATATAATAGCCTAGATATGATGAGATTCCTATTCTTATCGATCAGTTAAGAACAAACGTTAATGTGTTAAGTAACCCGTGATCCATACCTTACTGTAAAAGACCACCATTCTCATGCAAGTATATTGGTCTTACGATAGAACCTCAACTATAGCATATCAAAGTACATGCTTCTAATTTCGTCAGACTACCAACTCATACTCAAGTTGTAGAGTACTAGTCCACGCTGTAACAGTAGTAGTCTAGGTTTCTTCCATATAGCACTCTTAGAAACCACTACTACAGGTCCTGCTCAACGTATTCACAATATGCTTATGTCATGAAGTGAGTGGACTGCTCACTGGCTAAAGGTAAGCCATTTCTCATTTGAAATTCACAACATAATAACCTAGACATGATATGATTCTCATTCTCATCAATCAATTAAGAACAAACATTTATGTGTTAAATAATCCGTGATCCATACCTTATTGTGAAAGACCACCATTCACATGGACCACTTACTTAAATACAATGGGTCTTTTCTAAACGAAATTGTGCACAAATAAAATGTAAATTCACAAATAATTTCTAAAAATAAATTCTTTTATTAAAACATTCGATATTTACATCAGAAACCTAGTCTAAGAGGGCATATTTCCCAACAGTATCAGAGCCATGGTTTGGCAAATGTAGGAAGCATGCTAGGCTTAACTAAAACAAGAAAATATTTTTTTTGGATACTTTCTGTGATCTTTCGCGTTTCTGGTATAGAATAGTATCTGTATAAACTTCGCGAGTGGAAGCATAGGAACACTATAATTTACTACTTTCTTAAATGAATCATGTAAGTCTACTATTTATAAGGGCATAGGAGCTTGTTAAGTGGCTTTACATGCTGTCTGGACGAAAGAACTAGAAGAAAAAATGAAAAATCATAGAAAAATCTGGAAAAGATGAGCCAAGCCGCCGAGCCGACTGCCTTAGATGTGAGAGGAGCTGCTGAGCAGCGGCTTGGAGCCGCAACCCAGCCAAGCTGGCGAGGAAAGCTTCCTCGCAACGAAGCAAATCGCAATTTGCATTTGCAAATTGCAATTGCCTCGGTTATCAATTTTGACCGCGGCAAGTCACGGGCACTGCTGGATCGTGGCCCATGGGTTTTCCATGGGCCACGGTCCAGGCAGGTGCCCGCGACTTGCCGCGGTCCCATGGGCCACGGTCCAGTGTGGCAGGTGCACTGGACCCGAAATAAATTTTTTTTTTTATTTTTGGTCACATACTAGGAGAAATTACTTTATTGTAATTGTTAATATTCTTTGAATATTTTGCGTGAAAAATAATAGTAAAGAAAATTTAAGATTAAACAAGACCATTAATTAATTAATGTATTTAATTTTTTTATTTGGACACTTAGGCTAAAAGAATATAAAAGCATGAAAGCGTTTATAGTTTTCTAGCATGCTTATTTCTTTGTGTACCCTATGTGTGCATTTTCTCAGAGATCAAAGTCTTTGGGAATTTTTTGACAAAGAAAAATATTTTTGTTAAATCAAATGGTTAATTTTAATTCGAACAAAAATTAATTCTTGCTTATTTTCTCAAAGGATTTTATCCTTAACATAGAAAATATTTTAGATGCAGATATTTTTGTAAATTAAAAAAAAATCATTTTGATTGAATTTTAACAAGAAAAATTATTTTTGTCAAATTAAACTTGAGATCAATATCTCTCGAAAGTTTTATTGAAAAATTCTGAAATTATTAAGTTTATTAACTTAAATAAAATTAATCCATGGAAAAATTTCTCAAAGGGTATAAACCTTTACATAGAAATTTTTATAGGTTTAGATATTTTATTTTTGAGTTAAAAGAAAACTTAATTGAAATTTTTAAAAGATATTTTCCAAGAAAACCCTTATTTTAAAATACTAAGTGAGAGAGGGGTTTCAACGGCCCCACGGCTTCCATCATGATCCTCATTAGAGCTCGCAGGTCCTCTCGCGTCACCCTGGGAGTGAACCCGTATAGGATAAGGATACCACAATGATCTAGAATTAATGAATGGATATAATTAATAACCTGGGACATATGCTATGATCGGCCAGCCCCCATTAAAGGTTCTAGTGCGAGGAATGTCCATTGAAAATGAGAAGAAATGGTCATTTCACAATAGAGTTATCTTCTAGATCATTACTTAGAAGGAAAATTAATTTGTGGTGGTTAATACACTTAGCTTAGGAAACTGTTAATCTTTCCAAGAAGTTATGTCAGTTTTTCTAAGAGCCAAATTAACCATATTAAAGATAATAGTGATAGGGTTAACTATTATCGAATTTAATATGAGGATAAAGTCACAAATTATTTTATTTTTTCACAAATTGAGTTTTCTTTTATTTTCAATTTTTCAGGAATAGTTGGTGGAGGTTCTTTTAGTCCTTTGGCTGTTATTCTCCATGAGAATAAGCTAACAAGTCTAAATTATATGGATTGGAAAAGGAATTTAGATATAATACTCACCGCTGAAAAGTATAAGTATGTTCTCTTTCACACCTGCCCTGTTATCGGGGAAGGTTCTATCGCTGAGGAATGAGAGGCGGAGAAAGCATGGAAGAAGGCCAACGAGATAGCTCAATGCTACATGTTGGCCTTTATGTCTAATTTGCTCCAATCTACACACGAGCACATGGCCATTGCATACGATAATAGCCAATCACTAACCACGATATTCGCAGATAAGAGCCGGCCTACAAGGCAGGAGGCTCTTAGGATGATCATCAACACTAAGATGGCTGAGGGAGCATCAGTTAGAGAGTATATACTCAAGATGATTGCTGCTTTCAAGGAAGCAGAAGTCTTAAGGGCTGTAATTGACCCCGAGAGCCAAGTGGACATGGTTCTCGAATCTCTTTTGGGCTTTTTTACTCAGTTCAAGTTAAATTATAACATGAACAAGTTAAACATGAGTTTAACCGAGTTAATGAAAGAGCTCCAGGTAACAGAGAAGGTCATGAAGCCACAGTCCAATGCTATGATTGCTAGGACTTTTTCTTTTAGAACTGGACCTAAGCCTAGAAAGTTTAAGAAGAAGAAGGAAAATGCATCGGCCCAA
Source organism: Voacanga thouarsii (assembly GCA_026120185.1). Lineage (NCBI taxonomy): Eukaryota > Viridiplantae > Streptophyta > Magnoliopsida > Gentianales > Apocynaceae > Voacanga > Voacanga thouarsii. The sequence goes on along the minus strand of JANUWF010001883.1, from coordinate 732,161 downwards.
CCCAAGAACTAGCCCAACAAGCCTAAAAGCAAATGCTTCAAGTGCGGGCAGAAGGGACACTCGAAAAAAGGAGTGTCCAGAACTTCAAGCCAAGAAAAATCCTAAGGTATTGTTCTCTATTTAGAGTCAATTTTAATGGTTAGATCAACTTCCATTTAGATTGTTGATTCTAGTGCCACTGATCATATGTGTAACTCCTTGCAGAGGTTTAGGAAGATAAGAAGACTGTAGAAGGGTGAGTATGGACTACGAGTAGGAAATGGAGCACAAGTATGGGCCCTTACAGTGGGAGAGCTAGATCTTGTTTTTTTATTATAATAAAGTAGTTATTTTGAAGGATATTTTATATGTACTTGATTTTAGACAGAATTTGATTTCAGTTGCAAAGATAATAAATTATAAATATTCTGTTTCTTTCCATTCTGGTGTTACTATTAGTATAAATGAAGAAGTTTTATGTATAGGGCACATGTATGAAAACTTATTCTTTTTAAATCCTACAAACAATCAAATAAATAACACTAAATCTGAACCTTTAAGTAAGAAGAGAAAGACTAATGTCAATAACTCATATCTTGGGTATCTAAGGTTGGGCCATATTGACTTAACCAGGATTTAGAGGTTAATCCATGATGGGCCATTGGGCTCATTAAGATTGGAAAGTTGGCCTTAGTGTGAATCCTGCCTTATAGGAAAAATGACCAAAAGGTCATTCACCCAAAAGGCTGATAGAGCCAATGAGATTTTGGGTCTTGTTCATACATATGTGTGTGGTCTTTTGTCTACACAAGCTAGAAGGGGTTTTGAGTACTCCATCACTTTCACGGATGAATTTACAAGGTTTGGCTATATCTACTTGATGAGGTGCAGGTCTGACTCTTTTAACGAGTTCAAATAGTTTAAGGCTGAAGTGGAGTGTTGAACAAGTAAACTAATCAAAACCTTACGATCGGATTGTGGTGGAGAGTACTTCCTCAGTGGGTTCAAGGATTACATGGTACAGCATGGGATAGTATCTCAACTCTCTGTGCTGGGTACATCCCAGCAGAATGGAGTAGCTGAGAGAAGGAACAGAACATTAATGGAAAATGGTCTGAAGCATGATATCTCATGCTACTTTTCCGGTCTCTTTTTGGGGATATGCCTTGAAAACAGCGGCATACATTTTGAACTTGGTGTTTTCTAAGTTAGTACCTAGGACACCCTATGAGATGTGGACTGAGCGTAAGCCAAGTCTAAATCATCTCAAGATATAGGGCTATTTAGTTTATTACTGATCAAGGGAGACAAGCTAGAACTAAGATCAGAATTATGCTACTTTTTGGGTATCCAAAAGGGACAAAAGAAGGTTACTTTTATTATCCCAAGGAACAGAAAGTACTGGTAAGTACTAATGCTAGATACTTGAAGGATAATCAAAGTACTTTCCCTAAGGGTTCAACAAGGTTGGAACTCAAGGAGAAGTTATCTTTGGAACCAACTTCTTCAGATCCGATTATGGAACAAGAAGAGGCACAGCCTCAAGAACCTGTACAAATGGAGCTTTGTTGTAATGGGAGAATATCTAGAGTTCCAAAAAGATGGACAGGAGAGGCTTTCGAGCTGGTCTCTGATTATCAGGAACAAAATCCTACTAAATACGAGGAGCCTATTGTTGATGCCGATGCAAATCTATAGCATGAAGTAATGAAAGTCGAGATTGAGTCTATGTACTTCAATTAGGTTTGGGATTTTGTAGTTTCACCTGAATGGATAAAATTCATTAGGTGTAAGTGGCTATACAAGAAGAAAAGGGGAGCGGATGGGAAGATGGAAATCTTCAAAACTAGGCTTGTGATGAAAGGGTATACTAAAAAAAAGGGAATCGATTATGATGAAACCTTTTCCCTGGTAGCCATGCTTAAGTCCATCCGTATCCTCCTTGCCATTGCCTGTAATTTTGACTATGAGATATGGTAAATGGATGTCAAGATGGCATTTCTTAATGGTCATCTTAACGAAGACATCTATATATCCCAACTGGAAGGTTTTATTGCTAAAGGCCAGGAACATATGATTTGCAAGCTTAAAAAGTCCATTTATGGACTTAAGCAGGCATCTAGAACATGGAACATTCATTTTGACGAGATTGTAAAGTCTTACGGTTTCATTCAAAACGAGGATAAACTATGTGTGTATAGAAAATTGGAAGGCATAAATGTGATTTTTCTTGTCCTGTATGTGGATGACATTCTACTCATTGGAAATGATATAGGAACATTGTCATCTACTAAGGTTTGGCTGTCTAGTCAATTTAGTATGAAGGACTTGGGAGAAGCCAGTTACATTCTTGGGATTAAGCTTATTTGAAATAGGAAGTAGAGAATGTTAGGATTATCCCAAATGACATACATTGACAAGATGCTGGCCAAGTTTAGCATGGACTCATGCAAGGGAGCTCTAATTTCTTGCAGACATGGGTTGTCTTTTTGTTCTAAGGACTGTCCTAAGTCTCAAGAGAAAAAAGACAGGATGAGTAGAATTCCCTAAGCTTTGGCTGTGGGAAGTCTCATATACGTCATGTTGTGCATTGGGCCATATATCTGTTCTGTTGTATGCTTAGTTAGCAGATATCAGTCAATCCCTGGGGAGGTTCATTGGTAAGTTGTAAAGCATATTCTTAAGTACCTCAATGTTTAGAAAGATTATATGGTGGTTTACAGGGCTAACGACTTTGATCCTACTGGATACACAGGCTCAAATTTCTTGACAGATAAGAATGACAGAAAATTCACTAGTGGATATGTCTTCGCCTTGTCTAGAGGAGCTATTTCATGGAGGAGTATCACACAATCTTGTATTGCTAACTCAACCATGGAAGCTGAGTATGTGGCAACTTCGGAAGCATCTAAGGAAGTAGATTGGCTGTGGAAGTTCCTTTCAGAACTTAGAGTTGTGCCACACAAGGACAGACCGATTGTGGTGTATTACGATAACTCTGGAGCAGTCTCACAATCCAAAAAATTCAAGAACTACAAGAAGGGGAAGCACATTTAGAGGAAGTACCTCCTGATCTAGGATTTCATTTAGAGACAGAAAATCGTGGTGGAATAGATAGCCTCAGAGAATAACCTAGCATATCCCTTCACCAAGCCTTTAGTTGAGAGAGTCTTCAAGAGACACTTAGATGCCATATGAGTGGGCACCTACGGGCTTTCTTAGTCTTAGCGTGCAAGTGGGAGATTGTTGGAATATATCCCCTCTAGACTAATTTTATCTGATATAATTATCGAATTTACTAATAAAAGAATATATTTTCAAAATTTGTTTGTGAATTTAAATTTTATTTGTACATGATTTTCGTTTGAAAATGACCCATTATATTTCAGTAAGTGATCCATGTAAATGTTTGTTCTTAACTGATTGATAAGAGTGAGAATCTCATCATGTTTAGGTTATTATGTTATGAATTTCAAATGGGGAATGGCTTCAAATGGGGAATGGCTTACCTTTAGACAGTGAGTAGTCCACTCACTTCATAGCATGAGTATATTTCGAATACGTAGAACAAGACCTGTAATAGTGATTTCTAAAAGTACTATTTAGAAGAAATCCAAACTATTATTGCTACAACGTGGACTAATACTCTACTGCTTGAGTATGAGTTGGTGGTCTGACGTAGCTGGAAGCATGTACTTTGATATGCTATAGTTGAGGTTCTTTCATAGAGCCGATATACTTGTATGTTGGATATATGTGACTAGTTAGTTAAGACAGACTTGTACAAGATAGCTTCTGCGCTATATCGCCCATTGTAACTGTTCAAATGATTTAATTATCCAGGACCTTAGGGAACATGACTTGAATGTTTACTTTATGGTAGCTCTCTTGGAAAGTAAAAACATTCTAGGAGTCGTGGATTATTGGACTAGTGGTGTAAGGATGGTAGATGTCTATTAGAGATGTGTCAGTACACTCCTCCTCTCTAAATGCATGACGATGCGTAGAATGGTATGTTAGTCATTACACTTATAGGTCGAGGACTTTGCTAATGCAACATTATTCTTGGGGTCAATATTTCCTTATGATTGTGAAACCCCACCTAAAGCCAACCCTAGAGTAAGGGGGTGGGGATGCATATCATATCATTTTGCATGGATATATATTTTTACATGATTTTATGTGCTTTAGAATTATGATTTATAGGTTAAAAGGCTTAGTTATGCTTATTGAGTAAGAATAGTAAAATGGTAATTTTGCTTGAGGTTAAAATAGGAAGATAGCTTGAGGATTAAATAAGAAGAATATTTGGGTGAGAAAATAAGGACAAGAGTTGTTGTGATTTAGTGGTTAGAGCTTTGGATCTCTAAGGTCATAAGTTCAAATCCCATCATTTAAGTTTTTATCATGATTATCTTAGTTAAGTTTGAAATTTTATTTTCTTGCATTCCATAAAAATAGGAATGTTATCCTAGGGGAGATATGAAGAGAATGTCCTAATCCTATCATCATGTCCTAAAAAGAATTCTAGAAGAATTCTTGTCCTTTTATTACCTCTAGCTTGTCCTAACCTCTTCACCGATTGAATTTGTTCAAAATTTATCCAAATTCATATTTTTAATTCTAGAAAATTCAGCAAGGATTCTTGGACTTTGAATTTTGAAAATGAATCTTAGAGGTGGGAGAATTGACTAAAAATAGGAGAGGAGTTAGGGGAGGTTCCCAAAGGAAATTAATCTCCATAGTTGAACCTTCAAACTCCACTCCATAGTGTTCATATTCTTCATGAAAGAAATCTAGAAAATTTCCAGATTCTTGAGCAACCTAGCCTTTGAAAATCAAATCCATCTTTCTTACTCATTTACTGCCAAAAAAATGGCCAATTTATTCAGCTTGAAGACTGAAATTCCTATGCAAAATCGGATTGCACAAAAACTGCACAAACCAGGAAAATTTCTGGGCAGATTTCGCTACATAGCAGCCAAGAAATGGAGTTGTTTTCTTCTGTCATCAACTCAGAAAAATTCCTATGCTTTTCCTCCATAAAGAAGGCTAAAGACCAGCCTTAAAGGACCCTCAAACACCTCTTAAAAACCTCTGCAAATTGGGCAGGAATATTGCAAAAAACTGCACAGAAAAATTGCAGCAAACCTTCGAACCATGAACACCATGAAACCAGAAAATTTCCAACTCTGTTCCCTTCAAGCCTTGGCCAAAAACCACCCTCAAACCTCTGTAAATTAACATTTTTTCAGCCACTAACTGAATACCGTTATCCTCTCCACTTACCTTGCACAATTAGACTCCATAACCACACCTCAAATATCTCCTAAGATCACACCATTCAAACTTCCATTTGAACTTCAAAATTTCCAGCATTTGCTCCATAAAAACACCCTTGGACTAGGCTTCATAACCAGAAATTCCTCTGCCATTGAGCTCGGAATTTTAGCTACCCTTAAAGCTCCATCAATCTTCATTCATTTCAGCCAAACATAGCAGTCCAGCCGGCTCCATTGCAGCACTAAGAAACCTCCAACAATCAAACACCATTAACATATCTTCTACCTCAAACCACTCCTCAAATCTCTCCATTTGAATTTCAAATAATTAGATTTTTATCTCCCTCTCTAAGTTGAAAACCAAAACCTCTGAATTCCCTAAACCATTTGGCCAACACTCTCCAGAAATTCGTGCATATCCTTTCTCAAATTCTCTCCATTTTCACCAAGAACACTAAGAACACACACTACCTTTCTTCAAGCCAAAGACCACTCTAAACACCTCCAATCCCTCTTAAAAACTCTAGAATACTCCTATATACCTCGTAGAGTTCATTTCTGGAATTTATAACATCAAATCTTGAAAACAAAAATTGGCATTCGGATCAAAACCAGTTTTTTTCCTTGAAGTCTCAAGAACATCATCAAGGTAACCAAGAACAACTCTTTTGTCCATCTTCTTCCATTCAACCTTTAACATATCATGCTAATGCTCTCTCTCTCTCTCTCTCTCTCTCTCTCTCTCTCGGCCGAAATGGTGGTTACAACCATGGCTGTTTTTCCTCCTCTCATGGACAATACAAGACCCTCAATCACATGGACCTTCTTGAATCTTCATCGAAGTAAACATCAATCAAGTATTTCTCCTTAAACCTTCCTTTTAATTCTAAATTCATGTCTCTTAGATATTAATAGGGAGAATAGAATATGAATGGGGGATTGAGTATATGCATATGTATGAAGTGGTTGAGATAATGACATGAGAATGGATGATCATGATAAAGCTATATAGGATCTCCTTGAGAATCAATGAATGACCATCATATCTTAAGAGAATTATGAATGTTTAAGCATGCTAGATATTATGACACCTTTGGTGAATAGGATTTTTATGTTCTTATTTTCATTGAAGCCATGAGTATGATTATGCTTAGTAGAGATTTGGCCATGTGATAGTAGGTATGGATTTAAGCCTATGTTCATGAATAGAATAGTTTGTTGTTTGATGTTGGAGTATATGTTTCATGATTCTTGTTAGCAATAGGAAAATTATGATTATGATCTTATTGATCCTATGTTATTTTAATTAGCAAATTTTATTACCTTGATTAAAATTATTACTATATTTTTCTCTAAAGATGTCGAAATTTCTAGGAAGTTTTGGAAATGGATTATTAAATAAAATATTGATATTTTACTAGTCGAATAAATAATATCTTTCATTAAAAATAATATATGTATATTTATAATAGCAAATAAGATCTTTTATATAAATAATAATAAATAAATAAAATATTAATGATCTTGTAGACCATAGTTCAAACTTTTACCTATATTCATAAATATTATTTATATTAAAATTTGATTGTTATTTATTAAACAAAAATTTAATATAATTAATTTATTATTAATTTTATTTATTACTAATTATTTATTATCTATTAAAAATTAATTGTAATTTATTATTTATTTATAATAAAACTATTTCTAAATTACCATTTACTAATATTTAACAATTAAAGCCTAGTTTATTTATTAGCCATAACACTCAAGATTTATTATTTGAACCTATAACTTGTTAACAATTATTTTAGAACCCCTAGTTAATTTAACTTATCAAGTTAGACTTATTTTATAAAATTCTTTATCAGCTAGCCTTAAAGCTTAGGACATTAAGGTCATGATTATAATAAGTTGAACTAGAATTATTTGTGTAAACGAATATAACTCGAGTATAACCTTATGTCTTGTGTTTACCTCAGGTAGGGTTAGGTCAGCCTTGGAAGATTTTTGAATTCAAGCAAGCAAAGGATCAGGTAAGCTCCTGCATGAAATTTTGTGAAGACAAAAAAATTACTGTGGCAAGCCAAATGCGATGTGTATGGATATTCATTTTGTAAAGGCAATTAAGAACTGTTTTTCCTTCTTTTTTTTTTTATTTCAGTCACGCAAATCATTTGAAAATTAAACAAGCAGTTTTAAACAAAATGCTAAACTCTTTCTAAAACTCAACTTCGACAAGAATTTTGGAAACCCTTAATTGCTATTTCAAAGAAAATCATTGTGTGATCAATTTTCTCCTAAGTGGGACAATCAACGTTGAGTACTCAATAAGGGTAGGCTAGTGGTACTAGTTTTGAAGAGCAAGAGCGAGTCTTCTGGCAGGAGGCCACCTCCAGAAGATGAACTCAACTTGGAGAAGCGACAGTACTACTTAGTCAGGCCGTCCGAGCTAGCAAGTTTCAGTTAAGTGGACTGTGTGTTTCCAGAGTGGACAACCGGTAAGTTTGGATGTAGAGACAGAGGAGTATCTCACCTAGTAGGCCGTGCACCTACCTTTTGTCTGTTTGCACAAAGTGTGGCATTTTGACCTTTATATGGTCGTGGGGCCCAACGTGTGGTAGCCCATGGCTACCCGTTTGAGTGGTTCTGTTTATTGTGCACATGTATGATTTGAAAAACAAAATGCCACTCTTTATTTTTAACATTTATTTAATGCTTGCCAACACTTTCTCTTATGAAATTTTTACAACTTGCATACATGAACTGTTTTGCCTTAAACACTCAAATCACACACGGGCTTACTAAGATTTTTATCTCATCACATTTTATACCATGTTTTCAGGTTGATCCTACTGTGGAGATGAATAGCTAGATTTGTTGCCTATGCTTTGAAGACTTTATGTTATTTTCCTTATGTATTTTTTTGCGAGATGGTAGTGAATAATTTATTTTGGATTTGTTCATGTATTTTTGGATTGTAATAAATTCAATTTTAAAGTGTTACTTTTATTTTCTTTTGTGTGACCTAGTAATAAAGACCCCTAATCCTATTGACGAGGTGACATCCCCGGCCATGTTAGGCCTAGGTAGTGGGGTGTTACAATGATGATATTAGAAAATATTTAAAATGCAAAATAGAGCTATTTATATAGTAGGGGTATTTTGGTTATTTTAGTAGCTAAAGCGATGTGTCTTTTGGTCCCCGGAATAGCCCTTAAGTCATGACAGATTTAGGTTAAAGAATTGGTCTTGATAATTATGGATTTTATTTTATTTTATTTAAATAGTCTAATTTATTATTGGACTATAATAAAATAAAATGTCCGAGAGATAGTATATATTTTATCTAGTTTAATTGGTTAATTAATTATTCAGGGCCCAAGGCCCAGATTGAATAATTAGAAATTTAATCTAGATATAAACTAGATAAAAGGTATAATATTTTATATTGGTCTATTTAGACTTGTTAATTATTTATTGGGTTGTTTAATGAAGCTCAGAAAATAAATAATTGAAACTTATTATTTATGGTTGTTCAAGCCCAAAAGTAAATAATTTTATCTGACCCAATGAATAAGACCAAGGGTAAAATAAAATTTAAAAAATTAAATTAATTAATTAAATTAAAAAAAACATCCCATGTTGTTTTGCGTGAGAGATAACAAAAAGCATGGGCTTTTTGTTTGACTCTCTTGGTCTCTCTCGGTAATGATTTGCATGAAATCAAGACCAAAAGAAGAAGAAGAATGGGTCTGTGAAGTGATCACAGTGGAAAAACAGAGAGCTTCAACTTAGCAAACCCAATTCTATAAGCTTTCACTAGCAGAGGAAAGGGCACTATTTCGGAAGCTCTAAAGCTTCACATGAATGAGATAAAGTTAACGTTTATAAAGACGTGATCCTATAGCTTCAAGCATTCTTGTATAAACATCTTCTTTAATGCCAATAAGGTCATTCAAACACAAAAGTAAAATTTTCGTTCTATAAGCATGCTTTTAGTTTCATCATTTTTGTCATTTTTGTCCTTCAACTAGAACTTATGGGGATCTATTAGTGAAACAGTTTGTATGATCTCTCAACGAAAATGCATTTGACTAGTACACCGATCTTATACCTGGTTCCATCAATGGTTGGGAGCAACTTGAACAAGAGTTTCTCAATAGATTCTATAGTATCTAGAGAATCGTCACATGGTAGAGCTCATCAACTCCCGTCAACAGAAAGATGAACCAGTGGTAAACCATATCAACAAATGGAGGAATTTGAACCTTAATTGTAGAGATCGTCTAAGTGAATCATCTGCAATTGAAATGTGCATTCAAGGCATGTACTAAGGACTCTAGTATATCTTTAAAGGGATCATGCCAAAGACTTCTGAAGAATTGGCAACATGTGCTTATGACATGGAATTGGGCATTGCTGCACATGGGGGTAATGCACCTGTTCAAGACCCCAACAAAAGTAAAGAAAAACAAGATTTTAGAAAATGGAACAAATCCTTTTCTAAAACTGAAGTAAAGGAGTCCATGGCCACAGTTACGACTCTAATAAAGATTTCTTCAAAGATAACTTAGAAAGTGACCAAGAAGGAGGATATTTTGCAGGAAAGGAAGAAGGTAACCTTCGAAGAAATGTAGTCTTAGGGATGTCCTTTTCTCGACTCTAATGTTTCTTCAATGTTTGATAAATTGTTAGTTGCTAAATCTACAGAGTTGCCAAAAGCAAAACGTCCAAATAAAATTGGATAAATAAATGATCCCAACTACTGCAAGTACCATTGGTTGGTTAGTCATCCAATTGAGAAATATTTTGCATTTAAGGACAAGATCATACAGTTGGTCCATGAAGGACACGTAGTCCTTGAAGAAGACAAAGCATCTACAAATCTGACAACTGTTTCTGTCCATCCCGTTGAACCCGTTATTTTTTAGATTAAGTCTTGAAGTTTTGCTCCTGTCAAGGTTGAAGTTGACGAATAAGTCCTTCTTACTGAAGGATATCAACAAGAAGTTGAAGAACTTTTGTCTATGGTGAAGATGAAGGCTGGATGCTTATGACAAGAAGAAAATTGTTAAGAACTTCATTATGCATTATCATAAAACGCCGTGGAAAAAACTAAATTCCAATCCCCAAGATCTCATGCCTGTGAATTAAAATGGGTAAATAGAAATGGTCTCAAGGTTTACCTTTTGCTGCGTGAGGTTTCAAAATTTTCTCCTAGAAGTTGAAGGTGCGATTCAGCAACCCCGGAATCTTGAATGAACAGAATTCTCTCTTCTTGAATGTTCAAACCGAGTCACTACAATCCAAGGACAAGATTGTCTCTGATAGAAATCCACACGAGGAAGAAATCCTGAGAACTACCTTACTCTGGTGCTAGCAAGTAGAATAGGTGGCTAGGGTTTATAGAGGAAGAAGAAGATTACAGAAGGACAATTTTTGTGCCGGTTATGGTTTCCAAAACCACTCGAATAAAATCTCCAACACTCCACAACATATGTACATGATATACTTATCCTTGTGTGTGTGTGTGTTCAGTTTCCTAATCAAATTAGGAATTCATAATTATGATTGGAACCCACAAGTTCTCATTATTATAATTTAGCCTTTAAATTTTAACTATTTATAATTTGACCACAGAAACTTCTTTTTCTCACATTTAACCCTTTAATGTTATCAAAAAACATCTTGAGTACTTAATCCACTATTATGTGTGAACTATTAGGTTTCCTGGTCTATTAGTAGTGAAATATGAATTAATCCAAACATCCTTAAGATTAATAATCCTTAATTCTAATTATGATTGATTTATTAATTCTCTAATTAATAAATTCATATTCAACAGATCATGAGCGGTATCTATCAATACATTATTACCACCCAAAAGTGCAGAAATTTAAGTTACTTGACACGAACCTTTCAATAGTAAACATCAGTGCAATAAACTCCTTTCGTCATACAATATCTCATTCAGTTTAGAATATAGAATTAGTGCCAACTCCCTTCAGAATATTAATTAATTCTGGTCCGAATATTTTAGTACTTATTCCCGAAATTCATTACTCATCATGTGTAACAATTAGAACTATTTCCAATGCACAGTCGCCTTGGCCAAGAACTTTTCAAGTAGTGATTCCTACAAGTGGCCGTGAGATATTCACTCCTACTATTAGGAGCGGTGAATCCTTTATTAGTCATCTCAACTACTTCTTTTACTTCACATTGTACCTAATATCTATCTTATAGACGACCCTCGATCTGACTCTAAAGATTAGAATCAAAGTACAATACTCAGCAAACAAAATACCTTAGAGATTTCAAGTCTAAGGATATTTGCACGTTTGCTGTAACAAGATTTTCTTATTGGAACTAAATAGTTATCCATATGATTATCTCATAGTTAGGTCATCCAATGTACTTGTTCAAGTAATAAGCATTCACGTATTAACTTTGAGTATCATAATACTCACGGATATGAGAACCATCACTTGATTAAATCAGGAAGTATAACACGTGCTAGTCTTAACGCATTAATGATGTCCTATCTCATTAATACTATGACTAGGAATAATTTAAGCACAAACACTATTCAGTGTAGTAAGAACATTGCATCATGATCTCTATCATAATTTCATTAACACAGTGTTGTACTTAGAATTTTATCCAACAGTTATATTCACACGAAAGTCTATAATAGGGGTTAAATTCATCACTATTTTCCTAGTTATTTGAGGCTCTTTTGTGTTATTTTTAATGTAATAATTAGGCATATTCCTTCTTATTTGATATTTTTCTTGTGGAAGGTATTTTTTACTAATTTGTGCAGAATTGAGTAGATTTCGAGCAAAAAGTAAAAGATTCCAGATGGTACGTAGCGCCAGGTCCAGCTAAGGCACCAGGCATCAAGTCTGTTATGGAAAAAAGTAGTTTTGAGGAGAACTAGAATGGACCCAGCACCAGGTGGGTTGAAGTGACCCGACTCTAAGTCCACTATGTGTAAAGGCGACAAATTTTCCTTGTCAGATCAAATTTTGGCAATTTCAATTTGATTCTTTTGGGAATTCTTTCAACCATGGAGAAGGACTCTTGTAGGCATTTTTTGGCAATTAGAATTCCTATAAATACAAGAGAATAACATTGTAGAAACTAGTTTTTTTTTATAGTTTTCAATTCTTCAATGTAATATCTTTAGAAAACTCCTAGAGAAACACCAAGATTTAGAAGGATCAAGGAGATTCTTGAAGAAGAGAAGGTTGCTTAAGAAGGTTTCAAAGAAGAAGAAGAAGGCTTACTTGTCTATGAGTGGTTTCTTTTTCTCTTCTTTTTTTAATTTATTGACAATTTGAGATTAATGTTTTAATTATCTTTAGAAGATATTCTTTTAAATTCATAATTTTGTGTTAATTTTAGTTCTTTGATCAATTTATTGCTATTCTTGGTATTTGATTACTTGAGTATAATATCTTGTTGGATTGATTAGTTCTCTTCTAATTAACTTGCAAAACGATGTTATGAAAGAATGGCCAACTAATTAATTCAATATTAGTTATTCTTAACTTGCCTGAAAAAGAGATTAAAGGTAAAGACTAAGCAATCAAAGATTGGTTGATGATTGCTAGAATATAGATTTATTGGCTAATTTCATGCTTAAATAACCTAGAATATAGGAATTTATGTGAGGATTGATTTTAATGTATCTTTTGGGTAAATTGGTTGAGATAGAATATATTCATTGATTTAATTAAAAGATAGTGATTTCATGTATTACAAACGAAGTGGCACTAAATAGTTATCCATATGATTATCTCATAGTTAGGTCATCCAATGTACTTGTTCAAGTAATAAGCATTCACATATTAACTTTAAGTATCATAATACTCACGGATGTGAGAACCACCGCCTGATTAAATCAGGAAGTGTAACACGTGCTAGTCTTAATGCATTAACGATGTCCTATCTCATTAATACTATGACTAGGGATAATTTAAGTACGAACACTATTCAGTGTAGTAAGAACATTACATCATGATCTCTATCATAATTTCCTTAACACAGTGTTGTCCTTGGAATTTTATCTAACAGTTAGATTCACACGAAAGTATATAATAGGGGTTAAATTCATCACTATTTTCCTAATTATTTGAGGCTCTTTTGTGATATTTTTAATGTAATAACTAGGCATATTCCTTCTTATTTGATATTTTTCTTGTGGAAGGTATTTTTTACTAATTTGTGTAGAATTGAGTAGATTTCGAGCAAAAAGTAAAAGATTCCAGATTGTACCTAGGGCCAGGTCCAGCTAAGGCACCAGGTGGAATACCCCGACCAGAACCACCTTAGACTATGGGAAAAAAGTAATGCATTGCATAGCATTTCGCATTTCATGTGATATCTTCAATTGTTTTTTGCATGGGTGCATGTGAATTTCAAGGTTGTGCTTGCATTAAATTAATTAGATGTGTTGTTGCAATATTTGAGAGTTGATTTAAGTGAAGTTTAGTAGAGGAGAAGGACGGATGAGAATTAGGGTGGAAAGAATTTCTTAAAGAAATATTAACATTGGAGTTGATTTGGAATAGCGGTTTGGTTGGGGATTATCCTTTGGTGACCCGAGTTCGAGTCTTACCTCTTGCGAATCTTAGCTTTTCTTTTTGAAATTCTTTTTCCTAGACTTCTTCGTGCTTTGGCCGAAAAACCCTAGCTATCCTAGTGAATTTTCAGCACCATCTTCAAGGGAGATAAGTCTCCATATTTATCTCCTAAATTCAAGGACTTTTGATAAGGATAAGGTTTAATTTTATTTTCAGCTTTTGTTCTCTTTGATTTTCGAAAAAACCCTAGCTAGAATAATTAAATTCCAGCTTGATTTTAATTTATCAAATTTTGTAAATGATAGTTGGAATTAAAGTGTTAATTTTCTAGTTAGATACCTTGTTGATTTTGAACATAGAACCCTAGCTAAAAATCTGGAAAATTTTCCAGCTTAGTGCCTCCACCTATGAAGGAGTTTTAGCTCAAATCAAACTCTTCAAATACTAGGAAATCTTATCCTAAATCCTTTAGCAAATCATATTTTATTTCAATCCTAAATCAACTAGGTTTTACCCTCTCTTTTTCTGCAAAATTTCGGCAGCCTTGAGCAAGCACAAGATGCATGAAATTCTTGCACTCCTAAGTGCAATCAAACTCTTCAAACCCTAAATCAAATCACCTAAAACACCTTCCATCAATTCAGATTATTTTTGCTACACAAAATCAGAATTTATCCACCAAAAATTCCAGAATTTCGGCCATCTTAGAAACCAGAATTTCGGCCAGCTTTGCACTCCAAACAAACGAAAATTCTGCACACCAAGACACACCAAAACCCTCAGCTGATTAAGCCAATTTGCAGTACCTACAACCCTCACTTTTTCTCTGTGAATTGTGGCAGAACAACAACCAAGGCAGTCCAGAATTTCTTCCTTTGGTTCAGTGATTTTCACACAGCACTAACACTATTGTTGCACAGAATTTTAGTTGTCAAAACCTACTCAAACTCTTCCTTGTTTCGGCCAAAACAACCTGAACACATACAGCCTTTTTCTTGACCAATATTTCAGCCAACATAGGAGAACAAGTCCAGAATATTTTCTCCTCTTAAACCTTCCCAAATTCGGCAGCAACAGAGGGCACAACAAGCTGCAATTTTCGCCCTTGCTGTCCAAGAAACCTAAAGTCATTAGGAGTCCTTCTTAGCACCACCATATAACCCTAAACCAATCTTCTCTAACCCTAAATCACAGTAGCCAACTACTCTCTCCATTCTACACGAAAATTCCAGCAAGAACCCTTATGCAATTTTCGAAAATCACAAGAGCAATTCCTAGCAAGAAACCGATCACACCCTAAGGTAAGCAAAACCCATCTTAACCTCTTGATTCCTTTCTTTCATCAATTCTTCTCTTTTCCTTCCCTTGAATCACGCCACCTAAAGGTTGATTTCATCCTCTTTAGCTACTCTCGGTCAAAAGGAAGGAAAGAATGTAGCTTTTCTCTTCTTCTCAAATGAACTCGGGACGATCACCATAGGAGTATCGAGATCTTGTTAACCCAGTTGTTTCAAGGTAAGGGAATCCTTATCCTTGATGTCGAAGTTAAGGTTTAATAAGGTTGATGATGTCTAAGGAGGTATGAAAGCTTGATTGATGTGCTTAGTTGGGATACATGAATATTTTGAGTTGAGTAATTAATTAAGCATATTTGATGGATAGCAATGCTATATTTTTTTGTGGTAATGGTGGATATGAATTGTGATGGCCAAGGCAAGACCTTTTTGATATATTATTCATGATTTTGATGGATATATGATCATAGTGTATGTACTTTGAGGATTAGATGATTTATTTGAAGGTAGATGATGGATCATGATATATTATGGGAATAAATGAGTTTAATGCATGTTTGAATTGATTGAGACCCTGATCATGATATTATATGATTTTAGATCAAGAGGGTATTTGAAGGAGGCAAGCTGTGATTTTATCTTGTTTGTCTGAGGTATATCAAGTAAGTCATTGCATAAACTCTTTTATTAAATATTTATGATGGCAAGTCAATGTTGTGAAGCTATTGTTGAACTATGATTGCTTGGGTTGTAAACGTGGATATTTATTCTTTTACCGATTTTGTCTAACTAACGATTTTATCAAGAAAGCTATTCTTTCTCCTAAATTTTTAGAAAACTCTTCTTAAGAAAACCACTTTTTTCAAAGCCAAGATATGGAAATATTTTGAATCAGGAATTGACGGATATGTTCGTTGAGTACTCAATAAGGGTAGGCTAACAATACTAGTCTTGGAGGGTTAAAGTAAGTCTTCTAGTAGGAGGCCACCTCCAGAAGATAAGCTCGGCTTGAAAAGACGATAGTGTTGGTTGGTCAGGCCGGTCCAAGCTAGCATTTGTACCTGGTAAGGTATTATTTATTTTTTCGGCATGGACACCCGGATGGTTTTGTTGGGTGCAGAGAATGAGGAGTATCTCACCCGGTAGGCTATAGACTCACCTTGATCAGAATGCCCAACGTGTGGTAATCTGGTCTAGGCAAGGTGCACAAAGTGTGGTGCCTTGTCCTCATAGAGCCTAATGTGTGGTGACATGACTCCTATTCGAGTGGATGATTTATTTTGTATAAATTGTGACAATAAGAAAAACCCACTGCTTGCGAAAGAGAAAATTATTCATGACTTGCCAAATATTTTTGCAAATGTTTTCCACTATGCATACACGAACTGTTCAAAGTATTATGTGCACACACATGACTTACTGAGATTTAATCTCACACTGTTTTATATCATGTTTTCAGGAGATCGATTATGCTGAGCAAGCGGGGCATGTGATAGTTGAAGTTTTTGTTATTTTTCCATTATGTTCTAGGAGACAATTGTGGTTTTAAGCTTCTGATCAGATATTTATTTTATTTCATTTTGCTCCAGTTTGAGCCTGATATAATAAGAATTTTTCTCTATTTATCTAAGTTTGATTTTTGGGGTTTGACTATATATTTTATACCTCGTTTTAAAGACCCCTTGTCCTCCTAGACGGGGCGACATCCCCGCCCTTTTAGGGTACGTAGTAGTGGGGTGTTACAAGTGGTATCAGAGCCTAGGTTTAAGCAATTATTTGACTAACTAAATTTTATTTTCTTAAGTATTTTGATCTGGTGCTAATTTTTGCCTTTTGTTTATAGGATAGTCAAAAGAGTTGTATCGGCTGTCAAAGACTGGCCCGCTAGCTATGGGAATCCACCTGCCCTACTACCCGTTGCAGAGCCACCCTCGTCTGATTCAGAGAGGGAAAATGAGCCACCTGTGCTAGACGACTCAGTGGTTGAGGCAGAGATAGAGGTTGAAGGGAGCCTAGTAGAGTATGAGGGGGAGGTAGTTGATCTTGCTAATGAGAGGGAGGAAGATGAGGAGATGGCTGAGTTGAGTGAGGGGGAGGAAGATGAGCTTGGGAATGAGGGAGACGATGAGAGTGAAGGAGAGATGGCTGGGATAGAGGAAGGGGATGAGGAGGTGATGGAGGTTCCCCGGACCCCGCAGATAGGTGAATTTGATAGGAGCCCTACTTGCTATAACTTTAAGGAGTCCAGTGGTGAGGGACATAAGCCGAATAATGGAGTTACCTCGGGAGTGAGGGAACTTAGGCAGTCCACTCTAGGAATGGAGGATAAGGGAAAGAGGAAGCTAGAAGAAGGTCTTAAGGGGTGTGGACCTCAATATGGACTGGGGATAGATGCAAAGTTGAGGAGAGAGGGGTTGCTTGATCTATCTGACTTGGGGAATGAGAGGCCTGTGCCTAGGGGTGCGGTTAGATTAGCGTTGGATGAGCTTTATGAGACGGCCATGAGAGCCAAGAGGGTGAGTCAGGATAGCCAAGTGAGAGCGTTGGTTTTGCAAGGGATTATATAGGGAGACCCGATAGCTCTGTGGGGTGGCTTGTGGAACCAGCCTCTGACGACTCCGATGCCTCTGTTAAAACTAGAGAGAGTCGAGTATAGAAGACCAGCAGCATTTACTCTTTCTCTTTCGGGATTTGCATTCCTTTATTTATTTACTCTTTTTAAAGAAGCATGTTGCTTATAGGGCTTTATTATTTTATTGAATAAAAGGGCATCGCATGTGATAACCCCTTCTTTACGAAAGCATGGTTTATATGAAAACATGAGTTTCATTTATTACTTGGTTTTTCCCTGCATAATATCATCAAATTCTCTTTTAAAATGAGTAGATAACATTGCTATTAACTGATCATGCACCTAAGCATACTTTTTCCCCCTTGGTAACTATCTGACTTTAAGTGAATGTGATCAAAGATGGCACCAAGATGCAGGACAGTCGTTCATAGAAGAACAGTGCAGGAAAGTGCATCCTCCACCCCGGAATTTGAGCAGATGCATCGTTCCACACACGATGTGGAGGAGCACTTGCAGCGAGAATAGGAGTTAGCTTCAGAAAGGTCTCGGGATGTGACCATGGGACAGGCTTTCGACAAAATGGCCTCAATCCTGCAGAATCTAACGAAGAGAGTGGACAAGGTAACCTTTCTATCTAAGGACGTCTTGTTAACGTTTTGATAGATCCAAGATCCACACACTCTTACGTAAGAAAAGTATGTGCATCATATCTAGGTTGGAAAGAAAAGGAATTACCCTATACCCTAGTAGTAAGCTCACCCTTGGGAAAGGTGTTAGAAGCGAGTAAGAAAATGGGGAGCTGTGAAGTTGAGGTAGAGAAGGAGATTTTGGAAGCAAACTTCATAATTCTGCCCATAGACGATTATGACCTGATCTTGGGTATGGATTGGTTGTCGAAGCATAGGGCTCGTGTGGACTGTAAGATCAAGACGGTGCAGTTTGTGAGACCCGGTCAGGATGTGATTGAATTTAACGGTAAGCGAGTAAAGGAACTGAAGTTCTTGATTGTTGGTGCTAAGGCCCGGAAGTTGCTCAAAAGAGGCTATACGGGATATTTGGCTTATCTTCTGAACAAACCCAAGGATCAGTGTACCTTGGAGTGTACGAAGATGGTAAAAGACTTTCCAGACGTTTTTCCTACTGAGCTCACTCTCTACCCCCAGAGCGGGAAGTTGAGTTTACCGTGGACCTGATTCCCGGAGAAAAATTGGTGTTAAGAACCCCTTACTGGATGGCACCGATAGAGCTGAAGGAGTTAAAGGAGCAATTGGAAGAGTTGGTGAGGCACGGATACATTCGACCGAGTATGTCACCGTGGGGAGCACCAGTGTTGTTTGTTAAGAAGAAAGATGGTACTTTGAGGTTATGCATTGATTATCGGGGATTGAACAACTTAACGATCAAGAACAAGTACCCCCTACCCTTGATCGACAAGTTGTTCGATCTACTTCAAGGCACCGCTTGCTTTTAGAAGTTGGACCTGCGGCAAGGATACTACCAGGTGAGGATCAAGGAAGAAGACATTCCTAAGACTGCTTTCAACACGCGGTATGGCCATTATGAATTCATGGTAATGCCGTTTGATGTAACCAATGCACCGATAGTTTTCATGGATTTGATGCATCGAGTTTTCCAGCTATATTTGGATAAGTTTGTGGTTATCTTCATCGATGATATTTTAATCTACTCCAAGAGTCCGGAGGATCACGCGGAGCACTTAAGGTTGGTCCTGGAAAAGCTGAGGGAATTCAAGCTTTTCGCTAAGTTCAGTAAATGTGAGTTTTGGTTGAGCTCGGTATCCTACCTTGGCCATGTGATATCCAAGGATGGGATCAAGGTGGACCCTGCCAAGGTGGATGCCATAGCTAATTGGAAACAACCGAAGAACGTTACCGAGATACGAAGTTTTCTTGGGTTGGCTGGGTACTATCGGCGTTTCATTAAGAATTTCTCTACCTTGGCTTCACTAATGACGCAACTGTTAAAGAAGGATGTCGCTTTTGCTTAGAACGAGAAGTGTGAGAAGAGCTTCCAAGAGCGTAAGAAGAGGTTGATTACAACACCCGTATTAAGCCTACCTGAGATTGACAAGCCTTATGCACGCTATACGAATGCATCCAAGGAAGGTCTAGGAGCTGTGCTGATGCAGGAAGGGAAGGTCATAGTTTATGCGTCTAGGAAGCTAAAGTCGCATGAAGCTAATTATCCAACGCATGACTTGGAGTTGGCAGCCATAGTGTTTGCTTTGAAGAAGTGGCGACATTATCTGTATAGAGCCCAATATGAAGTCTTCACTAACCATAAGAGTTTGAAGTACATCTTCACGCATAAGAACTTGCATCTTCGATAGTGTAGATGGATGGAGTTCCTGGAGGAGTATAGGTGTCCCATTAATTATCACCCTGGAAAAACGAATGTGGTAGCTGATGCTTTGAGTCGTAAAATGAAAATAGCACATTTGAGAATGCAGGAGGTGTCGGCAGTGCAGGAAATCTTGAAGCAGGAAGCGGAAGTTCAAGAGATTAAGATCTGTGTGAGCAACTTGACCCTGAAACCCGATATGGAGTAGGAGATTGTATCAGCCCAACAAGACAATGTGGAATTTTAGGCCTTCAAGGAGAAAGAAATCGCGAGGGGAGGAAACGAATTTCGGACCAACGAGAAGGGGGTACTGTATTTTCGGGACCGGATATGTGTACTTGACAACCAAGACTTAAGGAAGAGGATATTGGACGAAGCTCACAAGAGCAAGTATACCATACACCCTGGGGAAGTAAAGATGTACCATGACCTAAAAAAGAAATATTAGTGGGCCGGAATGAAGAGAGATGTGGTTCAGTATGTGTCAACATGCATGACGTGCCAGAAAGTTAAAGTGGAGCATAAGAAGTCTGCAAGTTTACTGCAACCGTTACCGATTCCCGAGTGGAAATGGGAAGAGTTGACTATGGATTTTGTGACTGGTCTTCCGATGACCAAGTCACACAAGGATGCAATTTGGGTGGTAGTGGACCGACTAACCAAGACAACACATTTTATACCAGCGAACGTAAGGGACTCGATGGAAAAGTTGGCTCAAACGTATACCAAGGAAATTGTAAGGTTGCATGGTATACCGTCAAGCATTATATCGGATAGGGACCTTAGGTTCACTTCAAGATTCTGGAGCAAGTTCCAAGAGTCTTTGGGTACTACATTGAAATTCAACACCTCTGCTCATCCATAAACTGATGGTCAATCCGAGAGAGTCATTCGGATACTAGAGGATATGCTCCGAGCGTGTATTTTGGACTTTGGGAACAAGTTGATCGAGTGTTTACCGCATGTTGAATTGGCGTATAACAACAGTTACCAGGCATCGATTGGGATGGCACCGTATGAAGCCTTATATGGGCGAAAATGTTAAGTACCGATATACTGGGGATGGACAGAAGAGGCCATATTAGAAGGACTGGCGAGGTATGTATTTAGGAAATAACTGACAAGGTCAAGGTTATCCGAGAAAGACTAAGGGCAGCGCAAAGCCGGCAGGAAAGCTACGCAAATTCTAGAAGGAGGGAACTGGAGTTCCAAGTAGGTGATTGTGCATTCTTGAAGTTGACTCCTAGTAGAGGAATCCTGAGGCATCCGAAAGGAGGGAAGCTGAGTCCTAGGTATTTGGGACCGTTTCCGATAATAGAGAAGGTTGGGCCGGTTGCCTATAGACTGGATCTACCTAATGGACTAACTGGGATGCATGATGTTTTCCATGTATCGTAGTTGAAGAAGTACAACCCCGATCCAAGTCATGTACTTAATGAGGAACCGTTGGAGTTGCAACTAAATCTGAGCTACGTGGAAAAACCCAGTCAAGATTTTGAAGCAGAGTATCAAGACCCTTCGAAATAAGCAAATACCTATGGTGAAGATACCTTGGGATCATCATGGAGCACAAGATGCAATGTGGGAAACGGAAGAATGGTTAAGACAGAAGTATCCGGATATGGTCTAAGGGTATGGAATCTGAATTTCGGGACGAAATTCTCTTAAGGGGGAGGGGATGTAATACCCCGCCCAAAACCACCTTAGACTATGGGGAAAAAGTCATGCATTGCATAGCATTTCGCATTTCATGTGATATCTTAAAATTATTTTTGCACGGGTGCATGTGAGTTTCAAGGTTTTGCTTGCATTAAATTATTTAGATGTGTTGTTGCATTATTTGAGAGGTGATTTAAGTGAAGTTTAGTAGAGGAGAAGGAAGGATGAGAATTAGGGTGGAAAGAACTTCTTAAAGAAATATTAACATTGGAGTTGATTTGGAATAGCGGTTTGGTTGGAGATTATCCTTTGGTGACCCGAGTTCGACTCTTATCTCTTGCGAATCTTAACTTTTCTTTTTGAAATTCTTTTTCCTAGACTTCTTCATGCTTTGGCCGAAAAACCCTAGCTATCCTAGTGAATTTTCAGCACCATCTTCAAGGGAGATAAGCCTCCATATTTATCTCCTAAATTCAAGGACTTTTGATAAGGATAAGGTTTAATTTTATTTTCAGCTTTTGTTCTCTTTGATTTCTGAAAAAACCCTAGCTAGAATAATTAAATTCCAGCTTGATTTTAATTTATCAGATTTTGTAAATGATAGTTGGAATTAAAGTGTTAATTTTCTAGTTAGATACCTTATTGATTTTGAACATAGAACCCTAGCTAAAAATCTAGAAAATTTTCCAGCTTAGTGCCACCACCTTTGAAGGAGTTTTAGCTCAAATCAAACTCTTCAAATGCTAGGAAATCTTATCATAAATCCTTTAGCAAATAAGATTTTATTCCAATCCTAAATCAACTAGGTTTTACCTTCTCTTTTTCAGCAAAATTTCGGCAGCTTTGAGCAAGCACAAGCTGCACGAAATTCCTGCACTCCTAAGTGCAATCAAACTCTTCAAACCCTAGCTCAAATCACCTAAAACACCTTCCATCAATTCAGATTATTTTCGCTACACAAAATCAGATTTTATCCACCAAAAATTCCAGAATTTTGGCTAGCTTATGAACTAGAATTTTGGCCAGCTTTGCACTCCAAATCAAACGAAAATTCTGCACACCAAGACACACCAAAACCCTCAGCTGATTAAGCCAATTTTCAGCACCTAAAACCCTCACTTTTTCTCTGTGAATTGTGGTAGAACAACAACCAAGATAGTCCAGAATTTCTTCCTTTGGTTCAGTGATTTTCACACAACACTCACACCATTCTTGCACAGAATTTTAGTTGTCAAAACCTACTCAAACTCTTCCTTGTTTCGGACAAAACAACCTGAACACATACAACCTTTTTCTTGAGCAATATTTCGGCCAGCATAGGAGAACAAGTCCAGAATATTTTCTCCTCTTAAACCTTCCCAAATTCGGCAGCAACAAAGGGCACAACAAGCTACAATTTTCGCCCTTGCTGTCCAAGAAACCTAAAGCCATTAGGAGTCCTTCTTAGCACCACCATCTAACCCTAAGCCAATCTTCTCTAACCCTAAATCATAGTAGTCGACTGCTCTCTCCATTCTATACGAAAATTCCAGCAAGAACCCTTCTGCAATTTTCGAAAATCACAAAAGCAATTCCTAGCAAGAAACCGATCACACCCTAAGGTAAGCAAAACCCATCTTAACCTCTTGATTCCTTTCTTCCATCAATTCTTCTCTTTTCCTTCCCTTGAATCATGCCACCTAAAGGTTGATTCCATCCTCTTTAGCTACTCTCGGTCAAAAGGAAGGAAAGAAGGCAGCTTTTCTCTTCTTCTCAAACGAACTTGGGACGATCACCATAGGAGCATCGAGATCTTGTTAACCCAGTTGTTTCAAGGTAAGGGAATCCTTATCCTTGATGTCAAAGTTAAGGTTTAATAAGGTTGATGATGTCCAAGGAGGTATGAAAGCATGATGGATGTGCTTAGTTGGGATACATGAATATTTTGAGTCGAGTAATTAATTAAGCATATTCGATGGATAGCAATGCTATATTTTATTATGGTAATGGTGGATATGAATTGTGATGGCCAAGGAAAGACCTTTTTGATATATTATTCATGTCTTTGATGGATATATGATCATAGTGTATGTACTTTGAGGATTAGATGATTTATTTGAAGGTAAATGATGGATCATGATATATTATGGGAATAAATGAGTTTAATGCATGTTTGAATCGATTGAGATCCTGATCATGATATTATATGATTTTAGATCAGGAGGGTATTTGAAGGAGGCAAGCTGTGATTTTATCTTGTTTGTCTGAAGCATATCAAGTAAGTCCTTGCATAAACTCTTTTGTTAAATATTTATGATGGCAAGTCAATGTTGTGAAGCTTTGTGAAGCTATTGTTGAACTATGATTGCTTGAGTTGTAAACATGGATATTTATTCTTTTACCAGTTTTGTCAAACTAGCGATTTTATCAAGAAAACTATTCTTTCTCCTAAATTTTTAGAAAACTCTTCTGAAGAAAACCACGTTTTACAAAGCCAATATATGGAAATATTTTTAATCAGAAATTGACGAATATGTTCGTTGAGTACTTAATAAGGGTAGACTAATAATACTAGTCTTGGAGGGGTAGAGTAAGTCTTCTGACAGGAGGCCACCTCCAGAAGATAAGTTTGGCTTGAAAAGGCGACAGTGTTGGTTGGTTAGGCTGGTCCGAGCTAGCATTTGTACCTGGTAAGGTATTATTTATTTTCTCGGCATGGACACCCAGATGGTTTTGTTCGGTGTAGAGAAGGAGGAGTATCTCACCCGGTGGGCTGTACACTCACCTTGATCAGAACGCCTAACGTGTGGTAATCTGGTCCAGGCAAGGTGCACAAAGTGTGGTGCCTTGTCCTCATGGAGCCCAACATGTGGTGACATGACTCCTATTCGAGTGGATGATTTATTTTGTATAAAGTGTGACAATGAGAAAAACTCACTCCTTGCGAAAGAGAAAATTATTTATGACTTGCCAAATATTTCTGCAAATGTTTTCCACTATGCATACACGAACTGTTCAAAGTACTATGTGCACACAAAGGACTTTTTGAGATTTAATCTCACACTGTTTTATATCATGTTTTCAAGAGATAGATTATGCTGAGCAAGCGGGGCATGTGATAGTTGAAGTTTTTGTTATTTTCCCATTATGTTCTTGGAGACAATTGTGGTTTTAAGCTTCTGATTAGATATTTATTTTATTTCATTTTACTCCAGTTTGAGCCTATTGTAATAAGGATTTTTCTCTATTTATCTAAGTTTGATTTTTGGGTTTTGACTTTATATTTTATACCTCGTTTTAAAGACCTCTTGTCCTCTGGGACGGGGCGACATCCCCGCCCTTTTTAGGGTACGTAGTAGTGGGGTGTTACACCGGCATCAAGTCTGTTCTGGAAAAAAGTATTTTTGAGGAGAACTAGAATGGACCTAGCACTAGGTGGGTCGAAGTGACCCGGCGCTAAGTCCACTCTGTGTAAAGGCGACAAATTTTCCTTGTCAGATAAGATTTTGGCAATTTCAATTTGATTCTTTTGGGAATTCTTTCAACCATGATAAAGGACTCTTGTAGGCATTTTTTGGCAATTAGAATTCCTATAAATACAAGAGAATAACATTGTAGAAACTAGCTTTTTATAGTTTTCAATTCTTCAATGTAATATCTTTAGAAAATTCCTAGAGAAACACCAAGATTTAGAAGGATCAAGGAGATTCTTGAAGAAGAGGAGGTTGCTCAAGAAGGTTTCAAAGAAGAAGAAGAAGGCTTACTTGTCTATGAGTGGTTTCTTTTTCTCATTTTTGTAATTTATTGACAATTTGAGATTAATGTTTTAATTATCTTTAGAAGATATTCTTTTAGATTCATAATTTTGTATTGATTTTAGTTCTTTGATCAATTTATTGCTATTCTTGGTATTTGATTACTTGAGTATAATATCTTGTTGGATTGATTAGTTCTCTTCTAATTAACTTGTAAAATGATGTTATGAAAGAATGGCCAACTAATTAATTCAATATTAGTTATTCTTAACTTGCCTGAAAAAGAGATTAAAGGTAAAGACTAAGTAATCAAAGATTGGTTGATGATGGCTAGAATATAGATTTATTGGCTAATTTCATGCTTAAATCACCTAGAATATAGGAATTTGTGTGAGAATTGATTTTAATGCATCTTTTGGGTAAATTGGTTGAGATAGAATATATTCATTGATTTAACTAAAAAAAAGTGATTCCATGTATTACAAACGAAATGGGTCTATTTTAATCCTTCATAATGCCAAAATAATAATTAATTGAAAGAATAGCTAGTCAATCATTACCGTGTATTCAAGGATTTCTATCTATTTACATGCCTTTTCTCCTTGTTCTCACTCCTTAATTATCCTTGTAACTTTTCTTGTGTGGCTTAATTTTCTCTAGTATATTAAGTTAGTAGGTTATTTACTTATATTTTTCTATTCTATTAGCTAAACAATAAAGATTTGGGTAAAGTAAGGTAGGAGCCTTTGTTCTCGTGGATTCGATACTTACTATTTCCTATATTATATGATGGGTATACTTGCCCGTATGTGTGGTTTTAGTAGTTAGCATTTTAATTAAAGCTTGATTGATTGTGAATTTTGTTAGTAATATTTTCTACACTAAAAAAATACACATCAGTATAAATAAAACAAGCTGAAAGACAAAGAATGCCTTGTATTATTAAACAAATGCGCAATATATAAAATACATGTGATTTCGTCTAGGGCATAACACTAACAATCATTCATGTATCTAATATCGAATGACTCAATATGTCTATCATGTTTTTTTTTGGAGTAGTGTCTTAGTTAGTAGGTCCGCTATATTCTCATCCGTGAGAACTCTTACTATCTTTTACATCTTTCCTATTAATAATTTCATAAATTAATTGATAGCGCTCAAATTGAACACATATCCTAATTGTGACTCGTAGTCATTATTATCAGATTGGAAATTGATATCAGTGTACCCTTTTAACTTATTGAAGAATAGAGATAACATTTCCCATTAGCAATATGTCATCCACATAAAGTAATAGGAAAATAATTGCACTCCTACTAATCTTCTTGTATACATAAGGTTTATCCATATTTTGAATGAAACCAAAATCTTTAATTATTTTATTAAAATGGATATTCTAACTCCTAGAAGCTTGCATAAGTCCATAAATAGACTTTTGTAGCTTGAACACTTTCGTGCCATCATTAGATGTAAAACCTTTAGGTTTTGTCATATACACTTCTTCAGTCAGGTTTCCATTTAGGAAAGCTATTTTCACACCTATTTTTCATACCTCATAATCATAATAAGCGGTAAGTGCTAGGAGTATTCTTATGGATTTTAGCATAGGAATTAGCGAGAAAGTTTCGTCATAGTCAATCCCATATTGTTGACGATAACCTTTAACAACCAGTCATGCTTTATAGGTAACTGTTTTAGCATCTATGTCGGTTTTCCTTTTGAAAATCCCATTTGCACCCAATAGGTTTGATTCCTTTGGGTGGATCAACTTAAGTCCATCCTTCATGCATGAAATCCATCTCTAACTTCATGGCTTCAATCTATTTGTTACATTCTGAACTATTCAAAACATCCTTGTTAGTAGGCTCATCTTCATCTATGAGCAATACGTTATTATGGTCACTTATGAGAAATTCATATCTCTCAAGTACCACACGTATCCTACTCGACCTATGAGATTCTTGTGTAGATAAAGGTTCATCTATTCTCTCAACAGATATGGGATCAAAAGTTTGATCTATGTTTGTTTGTTCTTTTTGAACTTCACTAAATTCAATTTTACTCCCACTATCCCCTTTGAGCATGTGCTCCTTTTCTAAGAAGACGACATGCTTCCAAACAAACATTTTATTTTTGGAAGATAGATAGAATTAATACCTAAAAGATTCTTTCAGATATCTTACAAACAAATACTTGTCAGATTTATTTTCAAATTCGTCTGACTGTGGCCTTTTAACAAAGACGTGACAACCTCATATTCTCAAGCGAGATAACTTTGGTCTCTAACCAAAGAATAGCTCAAATGAGGTAGTGTCAACCATTTTTTATAGAACCCTACTCAGAATATAAACAATAGTCTTTAGTGCATACTTCCAAAAAAATTCTGGTATATAAAAGCCATCAGGGTCTGTACTATATCTAGAAGGGTTCGATTCCTTCTCTCAGTACACCATTATATTGAGGTGTGTATGGTGGAGTCCATTGAGATAATATCTCATTATCTCTAAAATAACCTTGAAACTCTTGGCTTAAGTATTTATCTCCTCGATCAGATCCTAGAGTTTTAATACTATTACCCATTTGTTTCTCTACTTCATTCTTGAAGTCTTTGAACTTGTCAAAGCCTCAGATTTGTATTTCATTAAATACAAATACCCATATCGTGAATAATCATCGACAAAGGTTAAGAAATAGTGATAACCTCCTCTTACTTGTATAGACATTGGGCAATATACATCAGTATGCATAAGATCTAATAACTCTTTGGCCCTTTTTCCTTTTCTAGAAAAAGGAATTTTAGACATTTTAACAAGTAAACAAGATTTGCTATATGATTCATAATCAAATGACTCTAAATCACCAAGCTTGTGTAACTTACAAATATGATTCTTATTTATATGGCCTAAATAACAATGCCATAGGTAAGATGAGATTAACTTATCTTTTCTTTATTTCTTGTTGTTTATATTGAGAATTTGATCATTCATGTCTAGAACATACAAGTCATTTATCAAAATCTCTGTTTTATATTGGACACCATTTAATGAAAAAAACAACTTTTATCCTTGAAAATTAAATGAGTACCATTCATATCCAAATAAGCGACCTAGATAATGTTCTTGATTAAAATAGGTACATAAAGATAGTTTTTAAGTTCTAAGACTAATCCAGAAGGCAAGTGTAGCTCATAAGTCCCCATATTAAGTGCAACAATTTTTGCTCTATATGTAGCATATAGGTTCATATTGCCCTTCTCAAGCCTTCTACTATCCTTTAGTCTCTACAAATTATTGCATAAATAAGATCCACATCCAGTATCCAATACACATATCTTATTTCTAAAGCAGTATTAATCTCAATCATAAACATACCAGGAGTGGAAGTAGAAGTGCTCGCGAGCTTCTTCTTCTCCTTCCTATCCTTGACAGTCTCCAGGTAAGCTTTGCAATTGTGCCTCCAATGGCCCATCTTGCCACAGTGATGATATGAGATTTTGGCAGCTGCCTCCTTCTTCTTTACACCACATTTAGGCTTAATGAGAGCCTTATTCTTCTTCTTAAGAACTTTCTTCTTAGAAGAAGAATATTCTACCATCATGACTGCATTAGATTCCTTCTTCATGGAGGATTCCGCAGTCTTAAGAAAATTGATCAACTCGGGTATAGTGGACTCAATCTTGTTCATTCGATAATTTATCACAAATTGAGAAAAACTACTTGGCAAATATTATAGAATTAAGTCAAATACTTAATTCATTATCTATTACAAACCCAAGAGACCCAAGCTTCTCAATTAATCCCAGCATCTTCAGCCCATCAGTGGCCACATAAGTATCCTCAACTATTTTAGAATGGAACAGTTATTTTGAGATCTCATATCTCTCCGTTCTGACTTGGGCATTAAACAGTTCTTGAAGATGTAAAATGATCGAGTAAGCATCCATATGCTTTTGTTGTTTTTACAGTTCAGGGGTCATTGACGCCAACATTACATAGGATACTGTATCACTGCCCTCTTTGTGCTTCTTGTGGACAACATGTTCATTAGCATAAACATCTTGAGCTGGTGGTGGTAGAATAGGAGTATCTAGCATGTAAAGAAACTTTTTTAACTTGAAAATGTTTCTCAAGTTCCTATACCAGTCCAAAAAATTAGACTCAGTAAGTTTATTAGTTTTGAAAATGCTACGTAAGTTTAAGTTTGTTGTCAGGATGCAGATGACCTAGATGTAAAGATATGAAAATTAGCATAATCTATATGTACATGTAATGCAAATAATTAGGTCTTTAATTAAGCGCATTATTATTTCACTATTTTACTCAAACCAATAGCCCTCACTATTGGTCCGAGAAAGCCTGTTAGAAGCTTTACTAATGGACCAGTATCCAAAGTCCTCAAGAATGACCTTGGATTTGCCCAACAAGCTACCCTTAAATTCGATAGTAGGTATCCAATACCAATTACATTGAATGTAATTACCCGATTATTGGATGATTAATATCTTTTAATCTTAAAGCATTTAAGATAGCCCAATATTATCTATAATATTCTTTATGCTTGGGTTAGCCCAATTGGGATAAAGAAATTAATTAAACCCAACCTATTAATTAGAAATTTAATTTCATAAGGTGAACATACCCGATGTTAAGTAGACTTAGGTTAGCCTAACAACCTGATTTCAAAAAAGGACTCTCGTTCTTACTATATTAATGGAATGCATTATGTTTAATATTAATTTGAGGGATTTGTGATTATTAGCGATCTCATACATAGCATGCATAATATCAATATATTCATACATTGCAAAAATAATAACGTGGTTTAGTTATGAACTTTACTATATTAATTTTCTTGAGCCACAAAGGAAAGTAATTTGGTCAATCCTAAATGTTCATGCATTATCTAGGAAGAAAGTCTTATCATCCTCCTTTTAGTCTTCAACACCTTCTCATTGACTTGTAATAAATTCTAATCCTATCTAACCTATGTAATCTAATTACATAAAATTTAAATAAAGAAACCTTGAATTACATTCAAGGAAGTTAGATGAGAAGAGAAATTACGTAAGAAAAAAAGAGAAGGCAGGACATGCAGGCCCTATTTAATTCAAAACCAAAGCAATAAAATTCTTGAACAATTTAATTGGGTCCATAGTCCATAACCAAACCACCATGCTAATTTTATGCTCAAAATAAAATTAAATATAGGAAATAATTCCAAAATTTCTATTTTGAAAAAATAGAATAAATTATAAAATTAATATTTTAGAAAATATATTAATTGCTAAAATCATATTTTAGGAATTAAAAATAATATATAATCTAAAATCAATATTTTAGAAAATATATTAATTTCCAAAATCAAAATTTGAACATTATCTCCATTAGTCCCAAAACCAAAATTTTGGGAAAAATTAGGTGCTCAATGAAAAAAAATAAAATGCGGGCCTTTAGTGAATAACCAGAAAAAGGGAAAAAAATAATTTTTTTTTAATAAAAAACATAACTATGACTGGCATTTAATATGCCAGCCGCAGCTTCTCATAAGCCAACCACGGCTGGGGTAGTTTTTTATGCCTAAGCCGCGGTAAGCTTCCAATAATCTGCCCATGGCTTGGGCAAAAACTCCATTTTTTTTTATTTTGTCTGTAATTTTTCTGGTTGTCTACTCCAGCAATTACAGAAGATAATCCTTTGTTAAATGCCAAAAAAGAACAATCTCTCCACTACCGTTTTGTTCTCTATTGAACAGATACTCTGTTCATTGTAAAACACAACCAACCAAACAAAGAACAATTTCTTCGCAGAAACCAATTTATAGAACCTTTTCTTCTTTGCAAAACCTTTTAGAAAACAAATTTTCTGGGATCAACATATTATTGTAACCATTACAATGTAACCCAGCAATACATAAACAACATGAAACAATTTCCAAAACCATTGTGAAAAAGATTTTCATAGACAAAAAATTGTAACGGTTTTCAACACCTAATAATTTGTGTATTCAAAATACACAATGAAGCGTAGGTTCATGAAATAATTTCACATAGGCATGCTCGAAATAATTTTTCATAGTATAAAAACCCATTAAAACCACAAACATGGAGTCTCTAATACTATTGTTAAGAAATCCAGTCATGCATTATCATAAAACGTAGTAGAAAAAACTGAATTCCAATCCCAAGATCTAATGCCTGTGAATTAAAATGGGTAAATAGCAATGGTCTCGGGTAAATAGCAAGAAGTAAATTCACTAAGAAAAATGTGAGGAAAGTCAAAAGTAAAAAGACCAAACCTGTATCAACAGTAGATGATTCTTTTTGGACGAAATCTCTAGCATGTCTCGCTCTGAAAGATTTCATACCAAGGGAACTTGCTAAAAAGATCAACATTATTTCATGCTGTGCCATACATGATGAAGAAAGCGAAGAAGAGAATGATTAGTATATAAAGGAAGGAGACATGGAGAAAATTGAGTCTTCAGCAGACCTTACTAGCTATATTATTGAGATTACATTCTCTAATGATGATTTGCTGCTTAACTTAACACCTCATAATAGACCATTATTTGTGGCTGGCTACATATAAGAACTAAGAGTGAATAGAATACTATTAGACGAATGATCAGCAGTGAATATCTTACTTCTACGAACATGATAGGGCCTAAATTTACATATATTTTTCTAGTTATTTGAGGATATTTTGTGATACTTTTAATATAATAACTAGTCATATTCTATTTTATTTAATATTTCACTTATGGAAATGTTTTTTTTTTATATTCTATGTGAAAATAGGTGAATTTGGAGTAAAATTGAAGAAGTCTAGTGGAAACCTTATGCTAGCCTAAGAAAACTGACCTGGTGCCAGTCTAAGGCTGGGTAAACAAAACAAAACAGAGAAAAAAACATTTGCAATCTGTGGGAGGATGTGTAGCACTCGTGGGAGGATGCAACAAGAAAGGAGAGCCGCGGCTCAGCAAAAAGGAGAAAGAAAGAGAAGTCACGACTTGGCAGGAAGAAGAAAAGAGATATCTCCCGTAGGCTCGGCTCGAACTCCCTTGGCTCATCGGCTTCGTGGCTCAGCAACAAAGGAAATGTTTTCACAGCTAGAATGTCTTCAATACCTTGGGCTCGGGCTATGCGGCTTTGGGAAAAGAAAAGTGCGACTCACGTACAGCTCGGTTCTTCTTGGTTTCAGCAACTCAGCGTTAATCAAAAGCATGGCTCGGATTCTTTAGTTTTTCAGTGGCTTCAAGTGTTAGGATTGTGCCCTAGAAGTAATCATTTATACAATGTATTTTGCACATTAAATCAATAAAAGACATTCTTTATCTTTTAGATTCTTTATTACATATGTTTATGTGTATAAAACTGTTAGATAAAGTACCAAGTATGACACTGTATTAAGAAAATCATCATAGAGATCGTGATGTGAGGTTCCTACTACACTAAACTGTATTTGTGCTTAAATTATCCCTAATCCTAGTATTAATGAGATTGGACATTATTAATACACTAAGACTAGCACGTGTTCTACTTCTTGATGTGATCAAGCAGTGATTCCCATATCCGTGAGTATTGTGATACTCAAAGTTAACACATGGATGCTTGTTACTTAGAAAAGTATATTGGATGACCTAACTATAAGATAATCACATGGATAATTATTTAGTGCCAGTGATAGAATCTCGTTAACGTTATAGCAAATGTGCAAGTATCATTAGACTTGATATCTCTAAGATACTTTATTTGCTGAGTATTGTACTTTGATTGTAATCTTTGGAGTCAGATTGAGGGTCGCCTATAAGATAGATATTGGGTACAATGTGAAGTAAATGAAAGTAATTGAGGGGGTCAATAAAGGATTCGTCACTCCTAATAGTAGGAGTGAATATCTCAAAACCACTTGTAGAAATCATTACTCAAGAAGTCATTGGCCAAGGCAACTATGTATTAGAAATAGTTCCAATTGATATACATATTGAGTAATGGATTCCAGGAACAAGTACTAATATATTCGGGCTAGAATTAATTAATATTTTGGAGGGAGTTGGTAGTAATTCTATAATCTAAACCGAATGAGTTATTGTATGGTGAAAAGAATTTATTGCACTGACATTTTGTTATTGAAAGCTATTAGGATTTGTGGACTCCTAAACGCGAAAAATATCTATGAATCCCTTCCGAGGACCCTAGCCAAATGATTAAGATGATCTAGGGATAATAGAATTACCTCTATTTGGCGTAATCAAGATCTTTGAATTCTATTTTTTCGGTCGTACGTGTAACTTGAACGATCACCAAATGTTGCAACGTGCGAATGCCCTCTATTGGATACACACGGCAAGCCAACTCGTTACCCTGGGAATGCTAGCGCCTAGGGTTGAGAGGCTTAAATTTTTCTGGTGAATGGAGGCATAAATATTAACAGAGAGCACTCGTGAGAAGACGACTAAGGTTTCTTTTAAAATAACCCGAACCTCTTGGAGTCCAACTTTGATAATATATTATCCTATTTTATTTTAAATTCAAATTAAATTAAAACTGATATGATAAGATTCTGCCATTATCTCGGTAATTTAACTAATTAATTTACCAAGTCAGATTTTTACAATCTGGACATCATCCAGATATATTGAATGTGAACATATTTCTAAATTCATTATATCTAGTCAATTTTCTAGGTTTGATTAACTTAGACATATTTGCAGATTCATCAAACCTAATTACCAGAAAAATAACGTAACGAGTTTTCTTATTGTGTGCCTATAGGTTTCTTTAATACTGGTAGTGTGCCCAAATCACATTTAAATGGACCACAAGTTATAAGCGGTTTCTAGCAAAATATTATAACTATCCAGGTTAAATGAAGACTAGTGATCTCTTTGAACCAAACCATAACTTTATATTTAGTCATTTTGTCACACGATATCCAGATTAAGCATAAAGTATGGAGCATGTCATCCTTATTAAGCTTAATGAGTTATTTCTTGATCTCATAGTAGACTGTTCAAACAAATGATATCAATATCTCAAATTGATATATTTGAGCACGACCATGCATTTTAACATTCTAACTTATCAAGGGGCCTATGGATATCTCTTCCATAATTGAGAGGGACAAATTCCTTTACTATCAATCATATTTCTCTCCCAGGTTTATTCTATATCCAACAATGATTTAATTTATTATCTAGTTAAAGACAACTTTAGACAACATCAAAATATAGAATTTATCAAGTAGGAAACTATGTTGAATTCAGGTCGTAGGACTGTTAATATCATTATGATTAGAAAGTGCTTATGACATGTCCCATGAAGTACTATCACAGTAGATCATGTCCAATACAATATTCTCTAATATTTATTTATGTTTTGACTTGATATCACATATATCCATGACCAGTAAAACAGAGCCATCAAGTCACAAATATACTAATCTTAATTTATTATTGTTCCACTAATAATAATCGACCAGTGACAATTTAAGAATAGTCATTGTATTGATTGTAGGGTTTTATTATCAAGTCACGTACTTGATGACCACAAAACTAAATGCACTATTCATGAAAAGAAATGCCTTGTATTATTACATAGTACATAATGACAATAGTATAAGTACAAATTGACTCTAGGGCATATCCCTAACAAAAGGTTCATGTCAGGCCACTTGATTTTCTAGACTTTTTGGTGGTCATGATGTATTGTTTGACACTGCTCATGATCTGCTAAATATGGATTTATTAATTAGAAAATTAATAAATTTAATCTTAAATTAGAATTAATAAATTAATTCTAATTATTAAAAGGATTATTAATTTTATTATGATAGTATTAATTCATATTAGCTACCAATTGACTAGAAAACCTAATCAGTCACACAAAATAAAATAATTGGTACTCAAAACATTCTTTGATAATATTATAGGGTTAATTTGTGAGAAGAAATAATTATTATTGGATAATTATAAAGTGTTATAATTAGTAGGGGTTGAATTGCGATTGTTAAATCCCTATAGGTGAATTATAAACTTGTTATAATTTATATGGCCTAATTGCAATTCTTGAAAATCCTAAGCCCATAATTGAAAAAGAGGAACAAAATATTTGTTTCCTAAAAGAATTAAAGAAATTTGTACGTGTTCTTTTTGGTTTTCTGGTGGCAGTTGTTTTTGGAAATGGAAATCAATTTCCTATAAAAAAAAAATAGAGAATTTGTTCTCTGTGGATATATAAGAAAAACATTGGCTGCCGTAAGGATAAAAAGATAAAACACACAACACCATCATTTTTTTCCTTCTTTCTTTTCAATGGAAAAGAAAAATAATTTCTTCTCCAATTAAATTAATCCAAAAGCCATCATATACTACTTACTAGCATAGGGATTTGGTGCTTAACTTGAGTACAATTCCTTATGTGGATTACTGTTAGACAATTCCTATTATTGAAATTTGGTGGCTCGATTGGATTAACTTTTGAAGGGGATTCACGTGGAAGGGAAAATTTTAAAGCTGCGTTTTTTGAAGTAATTAATTTTTCTTCCTTCTTATAACCTGTTTAATTACATACGAGTGATCTTTTGCATAGATTTTGTTTTAATTTTCTGCTGCGTATAAACTGGTTTGAATAATTGAAATCCAACATCAATTTCAGCAAATTAGAAGTAGTTGGCTCAAATCCAATTCAAGTCGGTAGACCTGTACACCTTTTAGAATCCTCTTTGGAATTTACTTCTTCTATGTTTTAGATCATTTAGAAAGTCTAGAGGCATATAAATATTGTCCATTCACGTTAGAAAAAGGTGTGCAATGTGGATCATTAGATATATATTTTAGAGTGCATCTCCATTAATATTTTCTCTAGAGAAATCATTCAAAGAGCATTGATTTAGGAGGAGCTTTCATTAGGAATTGAAGGGCTTGGTCTATGAGTACCTATCTCTTTCTTTTGTTTTCTTTTTCTTAAACAATGATGAGTTATTATTTAATTGTATTTGGATGTTATTCTTGGATTTATGATTTTGAATTAATTTGGTTCTTTGATCAATCGATTATTTTTCTTGGTATTTGATTACTTGTTTTTTCATTAAGGAATTGATTGATTAATTCTTCTTGTTAACTTGCTTGAAAAAGAGATTGAAAATGGTTTTAAACTAATCAATTTTATATTTTTTATCTCTTAATTTGCTTGAAAAAGAGGTTAATTGTTAAGAATTTGGGTAATCAAAGATTAGTTGATAATTGTTAGAATATAAATTCATTGGCTAATTTCATGATTTTAGTCACCTAGAATATAGGAATTTATGTGAGGATTAATTTTAATACATCTTTTAGATAAATTGGTTGAGACAGAATATGTTCACTAATTTAACTAAGAGATAGTGATTCCATGGATTGCAAACGAAATAGGTCTATTCTAAATCTTTCATGATATTAAGATAATAATTGATTGTGATATTTGCTAAGTAATTCATTGTCATGTCTTTAAGAATATTTGTCTAAATTGCATACGCTTTCATCCTTGAGTTGTATATATTTTTCTTTATTTTCCTTTTTATTCTCTCATCACTTTATTGATTGGTTAAACAATGAAAGAAAAGTAATTAATGATAGTTGTTCCTTGAGGATCGATACTCGTTAATTCCATATACTATACTTGTGATGAGTATATTTGTACATATGTGTAATTTAGGGATTAATATTTTAATTAAAACTTGGTTAAGGATGGATTTAAATTTGAATGATTTTTCTATACCCAAAATCTACGCATCAAGTTTTTAACGCCGTTGCCAGGGAACAATAGCATGAAAGCTTGAAGTTCATTGATTTAGCCATGTAAATATGTAAACATTTGTTTGGTGTCGTAAATAATTTTCCTATTGTATTGTATTTATTTCCTTATTTTGAATATATATATGTGTGTGTGTGTGTGTGTGTGTGTGTGTGTGTGTGTGTGTGTTGGGAAATATACCCTCTTAGACTAGGTTTTTGATGTAAATATCGAATATTTTAATAAAAGAATTTATTTTCAAAAATTGTTTGTGAATTTACATTTTATTTGTGCACAATTACGTTTGGAAAAGACTCATTGTGTTTAAGTAAGTGGTCCATGTGAATAGAGGTCTTTCACAGTAAGGTATGGATCACGGGTTACTTAACACATAAACGTTTGTTCTTAACCGATTGATGAGCATGGGAATCTCGTCATATTTAGGTTATTATGTTATTAATTCCAAATGGGGAATGGCTTACCTTTAGCTAGTGAGTAGTCCACTCACTTCATGACATAAGCGTATTTCGAATATGTAGAACAAGACCTATAGTAGTGGTTTCTTAAAGTACTATATGGTAGAAGCCTAGACTACTACCGCTACAGCGTGGACTAGTACTCTACACTTGAGTATGAGTTGGTGGTCTGACGAAGTTGGAAGCATGTACTTTGATATGCTATAGTTGAGGTTCTATCGAAGGACCAACAAATTTGCATGTTAGGTATGTGTGCCTAGTTAGTTAAGACAGACTTGTACAAAATAGTTTTTATATCATATCACCCATTGTGGTTGTCTGAATGATCTAAACATTCAGGGCCCTGGAAAACATGACTTGGATGTTTGCTTTAGGGTAGCTCCATTGGAAAGCAAAAATAATCTAGGAAGTCGTAGATCATTGGACTAGAAGCCTAAAGATGGTAGATGTCATTTAGAGAGGTGTTAGTACATTTCTTCCTCTCTAATGTATGGCGATGTATAGAGGGGTATTTTAGTCATTACACCTATAGGTTGGAGACTTTGCTAACGTAGCATTGTCCTTAGGGTCAATATTTCCTTATGATGATATTAGGAAATATTTAAAATGCAAAATACAACTATTTATATAGCAAGGGTATTTTGGTCATTTTAGTAGGCAAGGCAGGTGTCTTTTGGTCCCTAGTATAGACCGTGAGTCCTAATTAAATACAGGCTAAGAAATTGGTCTTAAATTAAATTAAATAGAATTTATTTTATTTAAGTAGTCTGAGTTAATTATTGGGCTAGAATAAAATAAAGGTCTATGAAGAGAAAGAATTAATTAAATTAGTTTGGTGGGCTAATTAATTGTTTAGCGCTTTGGCCTAGTTTGAATTTTTGAAGATTAACTTAGGACTAAACTAATATAGGCTTGTTAATTGGACTAGTTTATTTGGGCTGAGAAATTAATTATTTGTTGGGCCATTTATTTGGTTCTAATTAGAATAACTAATTTAGTCCAAAAGGCTAAACTAAGAGTCCAATGGGCCAGACCAGTTTAACCTAGGGTTTTATTTAGGTTAAACAGGAGAAAAGAAAACAGCGTTATTTTTCACTACTTCTTCTATGTGAAAAAGAGGCGCCTCTCTCACTCTCTCTCCAAGAAAAGTTCCTTAGTCTGTGAGTTGTTCACCAAATGGAATTAAGCAGGCCATATACTGGAAGATCGAGAAATTGGCATTCCTATTCATGCAAAGATAGAGTAGGAAGCTTGCAGGAATCACACCAGAGGTTTCCACCAGTGCACCTACCCCGGTTGCACACATTTCGATCCAGCCATCTTTGAGAACAAGAAGAAAATGTTAGAAATTTTTTCCCTCAGTATCTGGACATAGTGCAATTGGCACCGGCTAGGGCTACCAGAGTCGCCGGCTCTGTTCGGGAGTTCCCCTGTTCTTTAGTTTTTTCAATTTTTCAGTTTTTGCTTCCGCTGCGTGCTCTGTGTTTTCCTCTTTCTGAGCCTTCAATTGGTATCAGAGCATGAAGGTTTTGTGAAAATATAGGGAGTATGCATCTAGTTGAATAAAACTAGACACATATGTGTGATTAAACTACTGTTTTGGTATGGATAGATTCTCTATTAAACCTTTTTGATGAAGGTATAGAAGATTTGTAATTTACTATTTTCCTTAGCAAATAGTGTAAGCCCAATATTCAAGGGTATAGGCGATTGTTGGTTTTGGTTGATTTCATTGTATTTTGGTTGAAATAGGAGAGACAATGGAGGAAGAAAGTTGCAGGAAGCTAGAAAGAAAATTGCAGAAAAATCGCAAGAAAATCGAAGAAGGATGACCTAGCAGACCGCAACCGGCATCGGCTGAAAACGCCCGAACCGGCGCCGGCTCTGGTTTGGGATCCGGTCCGACGCTGGTCGCTCACGGGGTCTGGTTCTGTGTGGCGGGTGCAGTGGACCACAGTGCAGATGGGTGCTTGATCCAATGTAGCGGGTGTAGTAGATCAAGGAGAAAATTTTATTTTTCCTTGTAATTTTTCTTGCATTTTCCTTTTGGTTTTGGTGTCCATACCAGGTGAAGTTAATATTTTTGCAATAGTTAATATTCAAGGAATATTTTTGTATGAAAAATATTAGTAAGGGATTTTAGGATTAAACATGACTATTAATTAATTAATTAATTAATGTGTTTAATTCTATTATCTGGGTACTTAGGTTTAAAAATAGAAAAACATGAAAATGTCTACTGTTTTCTAGCATGCTATTTGTTTTTTAAGTACCTATGTGCATGGTTTCTCAAAGACCAAAGTCTTTGGGAATATTTTTGACAAGAAAATATTTTTCTACATATTAAATGGTTATTTTAACTTGAACAAAAATTAATCCATAGATATTTTCTCAAAGGATTTAATCCTTGGCATAGAAAATATATTAGATTTAGATATTTTTGTAAGTTAAAATAGAAAGCCATTTTATTTTATTTTGGCACCAAAAAAAAATTGTTTTGTCAAATAAACTTGAGACCAAAGTCTCTAAAAAGTTTTAAATGGAAAATTTTTGAAATCATTAAGTTTTTTAACTTAAATAAAATTAGTCCATGGAAAAATCTCTCAAAGGATATATACTTTGACATAAAGATTTTAATGGATTTAGATATTTTATTTTTAAGTTAAGGGACAACTTAATGGAAATTTTAAAAAAGATATTTTTCAGAAAACCCTTGTTTTAAAAGACTAAGTGGGAGAGGGG
This sequence comes from Voacanga thouarsii, assembly GCA_026120185.1. NCBI lineage: Eukaryota > Viridiplantae > Streptophyta > Magnoliopsida > Gentianales > Apocynaceae > Voacanga > Voacanga thouarsii. Next base: position 691,694 of record JANUWF010001883.1, on the reverse strand, counting down.
TTCCAACGGCCCCATGACTTCCATCACGATCCTCATTAGAGATTGTGGGTCCCCTCACGTCACCCTGGAAGTGAACCTATATAGGATGGAGATACCACAAGGATCTAGATCTAATGGAGGGATGTAATTAATAACCCGGGATACGTACTATGATCGGCCAGTCCCTCGTTGGAGGTTATAGTGCGAGGTATGTCCATAGGAAATGAAAGGAAATGGCCATCCCCTCGATAGAGTTATCTTTTAGATCATTACCTAGAAGGAAAATTAATTTGTGGTGGTTAACACACTTAGCTTAGGAAACTGTTAATCTTCCCAAGAAGTTATGTCAGTTTTCCTAAGAGCCAAATTAATATCAATTTTGATAAAGTGCACAAATTTGTTTTGTTTTCACAAACTAAATCTTTTTCTTTTATTTTTTGATTTTTCAGAAATGGTGGGAAGTTCTTTTAGTCCATTGGCCGTTATTCTCCAAGAGAATAAGCTAACGGGACCAAACTATGTGGACTGGAAGAGGAACCTGGACATAATACTCACAGCGGAAGAGTATAAGTATGTCCTTTACGAAACCTGCCCTATTATCGAGAAGGGTTCCACCACTGAGGAGCGAGTTTCTGAGAAGGCATGGAAGAAAGGTGACGAAATGGCATGTTGCTATATGTTAGCCTCCATGTCTAATATGCTCCAGTCAAAACACGAGCACATGGCTTCTGCGTACGATATAAGTTAATCATTAGCCACAATGTTCGCAGATAAGAGCTGGCACACAAGGCAGGAGGCTCTTCGAACTATCATTAACACAAAGATGGCTAAGGGAGTATCAGTCAGAGAGCATATGCTCAAGATGATTGCTGCCTTCGAAGAAGCAAAAATCTTAGGGGCTGTCATTGACCTTGAGAGCCAAGTAGACATGGTTCTCGAATCTCTACCGGGTTCATTTACTCAGTTCAAGTTAAATTACAACATGAACAAGTTAAACATGAATTTAACTAAATTGATGAAGGAACTCCAGATGGCAAAGAAGGTCATGAAGCCACAATCAAAGGTTATGATTGCTAAAGCTTCTTCCTCTAAAACTGGGCCCAAGCCCAGAAACTTCAAAAGGAAGAAAGGAAACGCAGTGGCCTAGCCTAAGACCCAGCCCAAAGACAAACCCAAAGGCAAATGCTTCAAATGTGGACTGAAAGGACACTGGAAAAAGGAGTACCCAGATCTTCAAGCCAAGAAAAACCCCATAGGTAATGTTTTCTATCTAGAGTCTATATCAATGGTTGGATCAACTTCCACTTAGATTGTTGATTTAGGAGCTACTGATCACATTTGTAACTCTTTACAGGGGTTTAAAAAGATTAAAAGACTCCAGAAGGGTAAACATGGACTACGTGTGGAAAATGAAACACAAGTTTGAGCCCTTGCAGTGGGAGAGTTGGATCTTATTTTTTTATTGTAATAGAATAGTGGTTTTAAAGGATATTTTATATATACCTGGATTTCAACAGAATTTTATTTTGGTTGTGAAACTAATAAATTAAGGATATTTTGTATCTTTCCATTCTGGTATTTCTATCAGTAGAGATGGAGAAATTTTATGTACTGGGCACATGTATGGGAATCTATTTTTCTTAAACCCTATTAACAATCAATTAAATAATGCTCAATCTGAACATTTAACAAGGAAGAGAAAGACCAATGTCAATGACTCTTATCTTTGGCATCTAAGGTTGGGTCATATCAACTCAACCAGGATTCAGAGGTTAATCTATGATGGGCCTTTGAGTTCATTGAGATTGGAAAATTGGCCTCAAAATGAATCCTGCCTAATAGGAAATATGACCAAGAGGTCTTTTACCCCTAAAGCGGATAGAGCCAAAGAGGTATTGAGTCTTGTTCACACTGATGTGTGTGGTCTCTTGTCTACACCAGCTAGAGGGGGTTTTGAGTACTTCATCACTTTCACGAATGATTGTACAAGGTTTGGTTACATTTACCTGATGAGATACAAGTCCGACTTTTTTGACAAGGTCAAAGAGATTAAAGCTGAAGTGGAGCGTCGGACAGGTAAATTGATCAAGACCTTACGATTAGATCGTGGTAGAGAGTACCTCCTAGGTGAATTCAAGGACTACATGGTGCATCATGGGATAGTATCCTAGCTCTATATGCTAAGGACACCCCAGCAGAACGGAGTAGCTGAGAGAAGGAATAGGACATTGATAGAAATAGTATGAAGCATGATGTCTCATGCTACTCTTCCAGTGTCTTTTTGAGAATATGCCCTGGAAACAGCGGCATACATTCTGAACTTGGTGCCTTCCAAGTCAATATCTAGGACTCTTTATGAGATGTGGATTGGGCGTAAGCCAAGTCTAAATCATCTCAAGATATGGGGTTGTCCAACTTATGTACTGGTCAAAGGAGACAAGTTAGAACTAAGATCAGAATTATGCCATTTTGTTGGGTTAAAAGACACCTTGATCTTCACTTTGCTCGTGATGATCAATATAGGTTATGGGCCATGCTATGTCACTTTTATTTATGTCTTGCATACATATTTGATATGTTTATTCCATGCTTACTACAATCAAATTTTTATTTTAAAAAAAATTAAGTGTTAAATGCCTTCCAAAATCAAACACTTGTTCTTACTTGGATCATCATATTGTCATTCCTGCCAAAGTAGGATGCTTTTGATTATCTAAGTGAGACAAGATGGAAAATAGTTTTCCATATGTTTGATATGATTTGACTTAACTGGGCTATCAAAATGGTTTTGGGCCTAGGGCATTATATGAGATATTTTTAGCCGGGACATTTCATGCCTATCTCATTTAAAATTTGAGTTTTATTTAATTATAAGATTAAAGCCAAAACTTACTTATGATTAAAATAAAATATTTATGAATTTTTTTTTTACCCACTACGAAAGATCAAAATATTGAAGTTTCAAAAGTTTAAATGCTTTTAGTGGGAGTTTTTCATTAAAGCCTCAAAATTAATTACTTTGCATATTTTGTATGTAGATAATGGCAACAAATAGTTGGAATAACTCATTGCGATCTGTGCTCGAGAAAGGCAAGCTTAGTGGGACTAACTTTCTTGATTGGGCACGAAACTTAAGAATCATTCTTAAGCAAGAAAAAAAGCTCTATGTTCTTGAAAATCCTATTCCCCCTACTCCAATAAATAACACCTCAAAAGCTGAAAAAGATGCTTATAGTAAGCGCAAAGATGACTCTAACGATGTTACTTACCTCATGCTAGCAACCATAAACTCTGAACTTCAAAAACAGTTTGAAGAAGTAGAGGCATATGACATGATTGTGCATCTCAAGGAAATGTTTCAAGAGCAAGCACGAAAAGAGAGATTTGAAACTCACAAGGCGTTAAATGCATGTAAGATGATTTTTGGCACCTCGGTAAGTGCTCATGTCCTTAAAATGAAGGGCTATCTTAATCATCTTGATAAGCTTGGTGCTCCTATTAATCATAACATGACCACGGATTTGACCTTGGGCTCATTACCTCCTGAGTATGACCAGTTTGTCATGAATTTTAACATGCATAATGTAACACCCCACAACTTAGGCCCAGCAGGGCCGGGGCTATTGCTCCGTCCAAAAGACAAGGGATCTTTATAACTAGGACACACAACAAAAATAAAATAATACTTTGAAATTAAAACTTATTACAACTTAAAAATTCAAGAACAAATCCAAAATAAATTGTTTACTCTCATCTCTCAAAGAATTACATAAAATAAATAACACAATATCTTCCAAAGAAGGCAACAACTAGCTACTCATCCCCACAGCAGGATCGACCTGAAATCATGATAAAAAGGGTGATAAGATAAACATCTCAGTAAGTTTGTGTGTGCTTTGAGTGTTCAGGTAAAACAGTTCATGTATGCAAGTTGAAACATTTTATTAGAGAAAATGTTAGCAAGTAATAAATAAAGTTAAAATAAAGAGTGGCGTTTTTCTCTTTTCAAACCATACAAGTGCACAATAAATACAACCACTCAAATAGATGGCCATGGGTACCACACGTTGGGCTTCATGTCCATACAACAGTCAGAATGCCACACTTTGTGCAAACTAACAAAAGGTAGGTGAACGGCCTACCGGGTAAGATACTCCTCATTCTCTACACCCAAACAAAACTGGTTGTCCACTCCGGCAATACACAGTCCACATGACTGAAACTTGCTAGCTCGGACCGGCATGACTAAGTAGTACTGTTGCTTCTCCAAGTTGAGTTCATCTTCTGGAGGTGGCCTCCTGCCAGAAGACTCGCTCTTGCTTTTCAAAACTGGTACTACTAGCCTACCCTTATTGAGTACTCAACGTTAAGTGTTCCACTTGGGAGAAAATTGATAAAACTTAGCTTTACTTGAAAATGGCAATTAAGGGTTTCTAAAGTTCATGACAAAGCTAGTTTTAGAAAGAGTTTAGTGTTTGAGTAAAACTGCTTATAGTTTTTCAAATAATTTGTTTGATTGAAATAAGAAAGGAAACGGTCCTCAATTGCCTTTACAAAATCAGTGTTCACATACTTCATGTTTGGCTTGCCATAGTAACCTTTTACAACAAACAAGTTTTATGCAGGAGCTTACCTGATACTTTGCTTGAGCTAACTCAAAGATCTTCCAAAGCTGACCTAACCCTGCCTGGGGTAAACACAAGCCAAATTTGCTTCTATAAATAATCCTAGTTCAACTTCCTACAATCATGACCCTAATGTTCCAAACTTTAAGGCTAGATAATCAAAAGGATTTTATAAAATAAATCTAGTTTGATAATGAAATAACTAGGGTTTGTGAAGTAGTTACTAATAAGTTGTAGATATAAATCTTTGTTATTAATAAATAAACTAGGGTTTATTTGATAAAGAGTCCTAAGTCCTAGATGATATTATTAAAATAATAAACTATTACTATTCTCTTAATTAATAATTAATAGTTAGGAAAAATTTAATAAATAAAATTAATAATAAGTAACTTTTAATATATTTTGATTAAAAGATAATAAATAAATTTTAATAGTATTTATGAATATATAACTTATAAGATTAATATTTTACCTATCATGATTATTTATATAAAATGCTTTATTTAATATTATTATTATATATAATATTTTTATATTTTAATTTTAATAGAAGATATCATTTATTTGGCTAAAATTCCACTATTTCATTTAACAATCCAATTCCAAATCTTCCTAGGGTTTTCAAAATCATTAGAAGAAAATATAGCATTAATTTTTATTAATGTAATAAAATTGGCTAACTTAAATAGTTTTGGAACAACAATGTCGTGATCATAATTCTCCTATTACTAACCATAATCATGAACATAGACTTTAACACCAATCCACAAACCATTCAATTCATGAATAAAAGCATAGATCTATATCTACCATCACATGATCTAAACTAAGGTTGGTTTTACCAAAAATTGGAGTGAGTTTCGGATAGGGTTGAAGAGGAGTTTCGGATAGGGTTGAAGAGGGAACAAGGCTAGAATTTCTGGTTGTTCATTCAAGAGGTTTGCTGAAATTTTTGTGCAGATTTTTCTGCAATGTTCCAACCGACTTGCAAAAGGTTTGAAGGGGTATTGGAGGGTCCTTTAAGGCTGGTTTCCAGCCTTTTTTATGGAGGAAAGAAATAGATGAATTACTGGTTTGAAGGCTAGAAGAAATAGCTTGGTTTTTGGATTGTTATGCTGCGAATTCTGCCCAGAATTTTTTTCTGGTTTGCACAGCTTTGTGCAGTCCGAATTTTGGCCAAAGTTTTCAGTCTTCAAGTTAAGTAAATTGGCTATTTTTCTGGCAGTATTTTAGTGCGAAATGTAGCTAAAGATTTTGAAAGTTGGACTGACCAAGAAGCTGGAAAAATTTTCCAGATTGCTACATGAAGAAGATGATCACTTACAGGGTGGAGTTTGAAGGTTCAACCATGGAGATTAATTTTCTTGGGAACCTTCCATAACCTCTTCCCCATTTTCAGTCAATATGCTATCCTCATATAGACATTTTTGAAACTCCAAGATCAAAGAGTCTTGCTGAAATTTTCTGGAAATAAAAATGGCTTGGATAAATTGAGCAACTTAATTAATAAAGAATTAAGGTAAGTTAGAGAGCAAAAAGGGTATGAATCCCTTAAGAGTTTTTGTAGGGTACAAGAGTAGGATTAGGATATTCCTTTCATGTCTCCCCTAGGAAAACACTCCTACTCCTTCTTATGGCCTACAAGGGACGAAAATATCCACCTATCTAAAATAAAATTTAATTATGCCAAAACTTAAATGATGGGATTTGAACTCAAGACCTTAGAGATAAATTCCAAAGCTCTAACCACTAAACCACAACAACTCTTGCTCTTATTTTCTCTCCTAAATTTTCTTCTTATTCAATCCCCAAGCTATCTCCCTATTTCCACTTCAAGCAAAATTACCATTTTGTCCTTCCTACTCAATAAGCACAATTAAGCCTTCTAGACTATAAATCATGATTTCAAAACACATAAAATCATTCAAAAATATGCATGCAAGAAAATATGATATGTATCCCAACCCCCTTACTCTAGGGTTGGTTTTAGATGGGGTTTCACACATAATATGGAGAAATCTATCATTGAATTGCATGGGATGCTAAAACAAGATGAACTGAATATTAAGAAGAATACTCATAGTGTTCTAATGGTTTAAAAAGGGAAAGGGAAAAAAAAACAACCAAAAGGGCAAAGTCATGGCTAGTAAAGGCAAGGACAAGGCAAAGTCTAAGTTCAAGCCCAAACCTAATGTAACACCCCACTACCTAGGCCCATCAGGGCCGGGGATGTCGCCCCGTCTAGAGGACAAGGGGTCTTTATAACTAGGTTACATAGAACAAAATAAAATAAAGACTTTAAAATTAAACTTATTACAACCCAAAAGATAAATATTGGTACAAATTCAAAATTAATTGTTTGCAACAATCTCTCAAAACGTCACATAAAGAAAATAACACGAGTTTTCAAAGCATAGGCAATAATCTAGCTAATGACCTCCACAGCAGGTTCTTCTTGAAAACATGGGATAAAAGGTGGTGAGATTAAAATCTCAGTAAGCCCGTGTGTGCTTTGAGAGTTTCAGGTAAAATAATTCATGTATGCAAGTTGTAAAAATTTCATAAAGAAAAGTGCTGGCAAGCATTAAATAAGTATTGAAATTAAGAGTGGTGTTTTGCTTTTCAAACCACCCATGTGCACAATAAATACAACCACTCAAATAGGTAGCCATGGGTTACCACACGTTGGGCCCCATGACTAAATAACGGTCAGAATGCCACACTTTGTGCAAGCTGACAAAAGGTAGGTGTACGGCCTACCGGGTGAGATACTCCTCCATCTCTACACCCAAACTTACCGGTTGTCCATTCCGGGAACACACAGTCCACATGACTGAAACTTGCTAGCTCGGACCGGCATGACCTACCGGACTGGCATCCTATCCTGGAAGGACTCACCCCTCAGAGGTGGCCACCTACTGAGAGACTTACCCTAACCCTTCAAAGACTAGTCCTGGTAGTCTACCCTTATTGAGTACTCAACGTTGATTATTCCACTTGGGAGAAAATTGATCATACCCTGCTTTATTTGGAAATAGCAATTAAGGTTTTCTAAAAGTCTTGTCAAAGTTGCATTTTAGAAAAAGTTTAGCATTTTGTGTAAACCTGCTCGATTAATTTTCGAATGATTTGCTTGACTGAAATAAAAAAGGAAAAACAGCCCTTAATTGCCTTTACAAAATAAATGTCCATACACATCGCATTTAACTTGCCACAATAATTCCGTTGGTCTTCACAAAATTCCATGCATGAGCTTACCTGATTCTTTGCTTCCTCAAATTCAAGAGTCTTCCAAGGCTGACCTAACCCCGCCTGGGGTAAACACAAAACATAAGGTTACACTCAAGCTAAATTCACTTACACAAGTAATCCTAGTTCAACTTATTACCATCACATCCCTAATGTCCTAAGCTTTAAGGCTAGCTGATAAAGAATTTTATAAAATAAGTCTAGTTTGATAAGTTAAAATAACTTGGGGTTCTAAAATAATTGCTAATAAATTATAGACTCAATTAATAATTCTTGAGTGTTATTATTAATAAATAAACTAAGGTTTGAATATTGAATAATACTAAGCCCTAAATAATATTAATAAATGGTAACTTAAAATAGCTTTATTGTAAATAAATAATAAATTACGAATAACTTTTAATTAATTTTTTTAATAGATAATAAATAATTAGTAATAAATAGAATTAATAATAAATGAATTATTTTAAATTTTTAATTAATAAGTAACAAATAGATTTTAATATAAATAATATTTAGGAATATAGGTAAAAGTTTTAACTAGGGCCTACAATGTCATTAATTAATTCTAATATTTTATTTATTATTATTTATATAAAAGATTTATCCATTACTATATATATTATTTTTAATAAAAGATTTTATTTATTTGATAAATAAAATTTTAATATTCCAATTAATAATCCAATCCAAATCTTCCTAGAGTTTCGAATTTTAAAGAGAAAAATATAGTAGTAATTCTAATTAAAGTAATAAAATTTTTTAATAAAAATAACCTAGACTTAACAAGAAAATAATCTCTCACCATGATTTTCCTATTGCTAGAAGAGATTCTTAAACACATTCTCCAACATCAAATAATAAACCAATCCATTCATGAACACATGCTTGACTTATCACATACTATCACAAGGCTAACTTTCTTCTAGGCATAATCATCATTAATGGCTTTAATGGAAAATAGAAACATAAGAGCCTAATCACCTTTGGTGTCATGATGTCTAACATGCTTCAACCATCCATAAAATTCATCAAGCACGAAGAACATACATTGATTCAAAAGGAAATACATACAACTTAGTCATATACAACAATCATCATGTCTTAACTCCATCCCCTTAATCCACATGCATATACTCAATCCCCCATTCATATTCTATCTCCCTATCACCTCCTAAGAGACATGATTTCAGAATTTAAAAAGAAGGTTTTGAGAATAATTACTTGATTGACGAGTACTATGGTGAAGACTAAAGAAGGTCCACGCGCGACGGAGAGTCTTGAGTGATCCCACGGAAAAACAGCCATGGTTGGTGGTTGATCAACCATTTCGGTTGGAGAGAGAGAGAGAGAGAGAGAGAGAGAGAGAGAGAGAGAGAGAGCATTAGAAAGGTATATTGAGATTTGAATAGAAGAGGATGAACAAGAAGGTTGTTCTTGATTTACCTTGTTGATGTTCTTGAGACCTTCAAGGAAAAAGCTGATTTTGATCCGATTGAAAATTATTGTTGGCGTGGTTTTGTGTTATAAATACTAGAAATGAAGTCTAGGGATTAAATAGAAGTGATCTGGAGTATTTGAGAGTGATTGGAGGTGTTTAGAGTAGGTTTAGGCTTGAAGAAGTTCAGTGTGTGTTCTTGGTGTTCTTGGTGAAAATGGAGAGAGTGTGAGAGTGCTGCACGAAATCTGGTAGGGTGCTGGCCGAATGGTCTAGGGTGAATGGGAGTTTCGGTTTTTAGCTTGTGGGAGAGAGAGTGATCAGATTTTTTTTTTTTTTTTGAAATTTAAATGGAGGAAGTTGTGGAGTTGTTTAAGGTAGGAGGTTAGCTATGGTGTTTGATCAAGGAAGGTGTCTATGCTCTTCAATGGTGCCGGTTGAACTAGCTACCTTTGCTGGAATGAATGGAACTTGTTCAGGTTAGAAGGCTGGCCAAAATGCAGTCTATGATGGCAGAGAAAATTCTGGTTTATTAGTTTGATGCAAGAGTGATTTAATGGAGTAAAATTCTGGAGTTATTTTGAAGTTCAAAAAGAGTTTGGATAGAGTAATCTTAGGAGGGTTTTGAGGTATGGTTATGGAGTCCATGTATTCAAGGTAAGTGTGAAGGTCAATGATGTTCAGTCCATGGCTGAACAAGGATCAATTTTTCAGAAGTTGAAGGGTGATTTTCGGCCTAGGCTTGAAGGAAGCAAAGCTGGAGAAATTCTGGTTGCAAGTGGTTCAAAGTTTCGAAGATTGGTGAAGAATTTTTGTGCAGAATTTTCGCACTTCTTCAGCCCGATTTGCAGCTGGCTCTTGAGGGGGTTTGAAGGTCTTTCAAAGGTGATTTTCCAGCCTTCTTTCTGGAAAAATATAGAGGAGTTTTGCTGGCTTGAAAATGGACTAAAACAACTTCATTTTCTTGATTGAAAGCTGCGAAATGCCTAGAATTTTTTCCTAGTTTTGCACAGTTTGTGCATTCCGAAAATTGTACAGATTTTCCAGCCTTCCAGCCACATGAAATGACCATTTTTCTGGTAGCAAATGAGTGGGTTTACTGGCTGAATTTTTCGAAGAGATGGCCTGCAAAAAAAATCTGGATAATTCCTTCACTAAAATATGAACAATATGAAGGTGAATTTGAAGGTTCTATCATGGTGATTGATTTCTCTTGGAAACCCTTCCTATTTCCCCTCCTATTTTCGGCCAACCTCCATCCTCCAAGATTGATTTTTGAAATTCAAGGATGAGAAATTATCACAGATTTTTTTTTTAATTTAAAAGAAAAGATTTAATGGATTTTGGTTCATTTGAATTATGAAAATGCTAGGACAAAGCTAAAGGTAATAAAAATGACAAGAATTCCTCCAGAATTCTTTTTAGGACACAATGATAAGATTAGGACATTCTTTTCATGTCTCCGCTAAGACAACAATCCTATTTTTTTTATGGAATGCAAGAACAAAAATTCAAACTTAATTAAGATAATCATGATAAAACTTAAATGATGGGATTTGAACTCATGACCTTGGAGATTAATTCCAAAGCTCTAACCACTAAACCACAACAACTCTTGTTCTTATTTTCTCACCCGCATATTTTTCTTATTTAATCCTCAAGTTATCTTCCTATTCGGACCTCAAGCAAAATTACCATTTTACCCTTTCTACTCAATAAACATAACTAAGCCTTTTAACCTATAAACTACAATTCTAAAGCACATACAATCATTCAAAAATATATATATATTCATGCAAAATATTATGATATGCATCCGGACCCTCTTACTCTAGGGTTGGCTTTAAGTGGGGTTTCACATCCTCCCCTCCTTAGGAGGATTTCATCCCGAAATTCAAACGTACCTCTATCCCAGATCGGGATACTTCCGCTTTACCCATTCTTTTGTTTCCCATGTGGCATCTCACGTGCCATGATGCTCCCACTGCACTTTTACCATTGGAATCTGCTTGTTTCGGAGAGTCTTGATACTTCAGTCCAATATTTTTACGGGTTTCTCCACATAGCTCAGGTCGGTTTGCAACACCAACGGCTCATTATTCAAAACATGTTCGGGATCGGCATTGTACTTCCTCAACTGCGAAACATGGAATACGTCGTGAATTCCTGTCAACCCATCTGGCAAATCCAATTGATACGCCACCAGTCCAATTCTCTCTTTTATTGCAAACGGTCCCAAATACTTCGGACTCAGCTTTCCCCCTTTCGGATGTTTCAGGATCCCCCTATTTGGTGTCAGTTTTAGTAACACGCTGTCTCCCACCTAAAATTCTAACTCCCTCCTCCTATTGTCTGCATAACTCTTTTGTTTGCTCTGGGCTGCTTTCAACCTTTCCCTAATTAACTTGACATTGTCCAACATTTCTTGAACATAGACTTCTCCCGATTTACCTATGTGACCATCCTCAGACCAACTCCAGTATAGTGGCACCTGACACTTACGTCCATATAGAGCTTCATACGGAGCCATTCCAATCGAAGCTTGATAACTGTTATTGTATGACAACTTGGCATACGGCACACTTTCGATCCACTTATCCCTGAAATCCAATACACAGGCTCTCAACATATCCTCCAATATCTGAATAACCCTTTCTGACTTTTGAATTAATTTTGCCTAGTGGGCTTGTTTTAGAATTGAATGATTATTTTTGTGTTCCTGCTACGAGTAGGAATGTTGTTTCAGTTTCTTGTTTGCTGATATGTCCGGACTTGAGCATAAAAATCATACAAAAACTAAGCACATTCCCAATCAAGTTTAAATTAAAACGTTCAATCCAAATCACACATATGAGCAAGCGTACTCATCATTAACCGAGCATAGGGTTCAAACGAGTATCGATCCTCAAGGAACAAATAGACATTAATTACATTTCTTTCATTGTTTAACTGACTCAATAAATTGAAAAAAATCAAAATCAAAATAAAATCAAAATAAAATAAAAATATATACATGTCAAGAATGTAGATTTATGTAACTCGAGCCATTGGTTAGACAACCATGATCTTAAAGAACCCAACATTTATCATAACTAATTATTCTCTTGGCATCATAGAGAATTAAAGTAGACTCACTTCTTTTCCAATCCATGAATCCCTATCTTCTAGGTAACTTAGTATCACATACTCTGTCTCAACCGGTCTTACCCAAAAGATGCAATAAACACAATTCTCTGATTAAGTCCCATTCTTAGGCAAACTCAACCTATGAAATTAACCAATTAAATCCATACACTGGTAGATATCAATTAACCTTTAATTACTCTGTTCTTAGCAATTAACTTCATTTTTAGGTAAGTTAAAAGACAACAAATATGAAATCAATCAATTAAACTACCATCAACCATATTCTCAAGCAAGTTAACGGAAAGCCACAATCAATTAATCTTATAATAAGCACGAGTAATTAAATACCAGGAATAACAATCAATTAATCAAAAGATCAAATAATTCTAAAAACCATGAATGTCTAGACCAATGTCAAATTATAATAAAACAATTAAAACATCATCGTAAAAAAAAAAAGAAAATAAAGTAAAAGAAAGTACTCATAGACAAGCCTCATTCTTCTTCCTTTGAAGATCTTCTCGCACAACCTTCCTTGAATTTGAAGAATTCCTCTCATTTGATTAAGTGATTTTCTATGATGATCAAAGAGTTCTCCCCTTTTTCCTTGAGTTTTTCATCTATTTATAGCCTTAGACAGTGCCTAAACTCGTAGTACAAAGTTCTTGGCCGAGTAGAAGTTGGAAGATACTAAAATTCCTCAAATTACCAAAAACCTCGTAGAAAAATCACAGCACCGCCTTAGCTTCAGGGCACAGCCGGTGTTGCCTTCACTCTTGGAGCCGGCGCCAGTTATGTTCTATTTCTTTACTCGTTCGCCAATTTTTCTTCGAATTTTGCACAATGTTTTCCAGAATGCAGCTGGCGTCGGTTCCAGGTTCACAGTCGGCGCCACCTTGGTTCTATTCTACTCTGTTTCAACAATTTTTCCATCACTTCGAAGTTCGTTTCCACAATGTACGGCCGGTGCCGGTTCTAGGGCCCTAGCCGGTGCCGCTTCTCCTTTGGTTTGCGACATTTTTATTTCGTTTTACCCTAAAAATCTGAAATAAAGAGAAAAATACCTTCCCAAAGGTAAAATCTCAAAAATGAAGGAATATGACTAGTTATTGAACAAAATGTATTATAAATGAACCTCAAATAACTAGGAAAAGTATGACTAATTTAGCCCCTAATATATTCCCCCACACTTAGCTCTTTGCTGGTCCTCAAGCAAAGTATCAAGAATAAGTAGGAAAACACAAGGTGTAACAAATCACTCAATCAACTTTAAAACCATATCTTCAACGCTTTCTTTATTTAAGAACATAAAACATATGATACTAAATCTTTAACAACCAATGCAAGACTTGTGTTAGTGATAAATAACTTAGTAGAACCATCACAATAATTCACAATATTCTTGATGCGTTCAGACTTGGGTATAAAAATCATACAAAATTAAGTACATTTCCAATCAAGTTCAAATTAAAATGTTAAACCTAAATCACACATATGAGCAAGCGTACTCATCATTAACTGAGCATAGGGTTACAACATGTGTCGATCCTCAAGAAACAAGTAGACATTAATTACCCTTCTTTCATTGTTTAACTGACTCAACAAAGTGAAAAACAAATAAAAATAAAATAAAAATAAAAATATGTATATGTATATGTCAAGGATGTAGATTTATGCAACTCAAGCCATTGTTTAGACAAACATGATCTTAAAGAACTTAACCATTATCATAACTAATCATTCTCTTAGCACCATGAAGGATGAAGATAAACTCACTTTGATGGTCAATCCATGAAATCACTATCTCCTAGATAAATTAGAATCACTTGGTCCGTCTCAACTAATTCATCCAAAAGACGCATTAAACACAATCCTTAATTAAATTCCCTTGTTCTCGGTGAATTTAGAACATGAAATTAATCAATAAACCCTTGGTCTTGGTAGACATCAATTAATCTTCAATTACCAGTTCTTAAACAATCAACCCCCTTTGGTCCAGCAAGTCAATTGCCAACAGAATATGGAACCAATAAATCAAAACACCCATCAACCCCCTTTGGTCCAGCAAGTCAATGGATAGAATCAACTAACTAATCTCGTAATAAGCATAAGTAATTGAATACCAAGAATAATAACCAATTAATCAAAAGATCAAATAACTCTAGGAATCATGAATATCTAAAACAATGTCGAATTACAATAAAACGATTAACATATCATTGTTCAAGAAAAAGAAAACAAAGTAAAAGAAAGAACTCATAGACAAGCCTCCTTCTTCTTCCTTTGAAAACCTTTTTGTACAACCCTCCTTGAACTTTGAAGAATTCTCCTTGGACTGAGTGATTTTCAATGATAATCAATGAATTCTCCCCTTTTCCCTTTTGTTTTCCATCTATTTATAGGCTTAAGTGGTGCCTAAACTCGTAGGTACAAAGTTCTTGGCCGAGTAGAAGTTGAAAGCTGCTAAAACTCTTCAGATTTCCAAAAATATGTAAAAAGATCGCAGCACCGCCTTAGGGACAGACCACAGCCGGCGCAGCATTGGTTCTGTTTCTCCACTCTTCCGCCAATTTTTCTCTGAATTGTGCACATACGTTCCAGAGTACAGTTGGTGCCGATTCCATCCTTGCAGCCGGCGCCGCCTCTGCTCTGCTTCGCGACGGTTTTGCTTTGTTTTACCCAAAATCCTAAAATAATGACCAAAATACCTTTCCAATGGTAAAATCTCAAATATGAAAGAATATGATCAATTATTTCACAAAATGTATTACAAAAGAATATCAAATAACTAAGCAAAGTATAACCAATTTAGCCCCTATCATATTCCCCCACACTCAACTTTTTGCTTGTCCTCAAGCAAAGTATCAAGAACAAGTAGGAAAAACACAAGGTTTTAATCAAATCACTCAATCAATTCCAAAACCATATCTTCAATGCTTTCTTTATTCATGAACATAGAACATATGATACTAAATCTTTCATAGCCAATGCAAGACTTGTGTAATGATAAACGACTTAGTAGAACCATCTCAATACTTTACAATATTCTCAAACCATTGGAAAGAATTTAGTTAAAAAAGAATATGCATTCCATATGCTTACTTTTCATACACTCTCCCCACTAATCCGAGATATATCATGATTCTACTTAGATCAAGTAGAACTTTTAAGCTTGTAATGTAAGGCTAAAGGTTTGTAATGCGGCTTAGCAAACGAAGGATATAGGAACATCAAAAGTCAAAGAAGAACTGAGAGTAAGCAAGAAAAGGATAACCAAAATGAACCTATAATTCCCAACTCTTCTTGCTCTCCTATTCCACGAATCAATCAAACCATAACCTTGTATGACAACCCTTATGTATTTCAAGCAAATCCTGTATTTTTTTTCTTTTTCTTTCTCTTCTCATCATCAACTCTTTTCCTCATAAGATCACTCAATTTTTCCAGCAATGGTGTCAAGTACTTTATATGAACTTACTTTTACAGTTCACTCACTACCCCTTTTGTAATCTTTTCCATTCTTTTTTTTCCACTGCTTTTTTCAATTCTCTTCTCTTTTGTTTTCACTGCTGCTGTTCTTTTCTTTTTCACTCACTTTTCTTTCTAGCATCTTGTTATTTTCTCTTTTTACTTCCTCTCTTTTCTTTTCTTCTTTCTCATCTTTTTCAGCTCACCATTCTTTTCTTTCTCAATTTTTTCAACTTCTTCCATCCATTCCACTTCCTTTCTTTTCCTAGCTCCACTTGTAATTGATCCATGACTGAGAGTAACAAGTCATGATCTCCATACCTGCATTTTTTTCCAACATACATATACTTTCATCCTTCAAGAGCATAAAGATTTGGAAATTATACAAACTCTCAGCACAAGGAATAGACAAAATATTGTGACGGGTTTTAAAGAAAGAAATCACCAATTTAGGCTCAAAATAGGCACTAGGGATAATATAACAATAGGTAGGCTTGAAAAGCTCAAACTATCCAAAGAAGGCCTATTACCGTCATCCCTAAGTTAAATCATGAATGTCTTTCTTATTTCACCTTGAGAGGTATTCAAGTAAGTTCTAGAATGCTCCATGAATGTTAGAGAAAAACAAGTTTAAGAATAATGCACAACATTTGATCAAGAACTACTTCGTCCAAGTGAGTGCAAAAAGTTATACATAAGCCATCAATGATCTAGAACATAAGCTCTATAATCCATCATAAAGACATGCACTAAAAAAATACAGCTTGAATTGAAAAATGTTGAAAAATTTTTGAAAAATCCCCCAAATATGTATAGAAGAATTATCAACCAAACCACTCCCCCACACTTAAACTGGACATTATCCTCAATGGCCAAATAAATATAACCAAAACAACTAATACCATGGGACCAAACAAAATAAAGGAGAAGAGATAGGAAAAACAAACTTCCATTTATTGTGGCGTACAAGAGCTGAATGCATGAAGAGGGAAGCAGCATCAATGTACCTAAAAACAAAAGAAAATACCAAAGCGTAACAACTAGAAAAGAAAATAAAGCAAAGACAAACGAAATAGAGAGACAACGAAAACAACCGCTGCTTGGGAAACCACACATTTTCTATGTGGATTCGTCAAAGAGCATGTCCACCTGTTCGGGATATGGAAGACTGCCACCCGCATAACGTTTCACCCTATGGCTATTGACTTTGAAAGTGCCCCGAGTGAGGTGAGTGAGTTCGAGGGTGCCAAAAGGGCCGATCTTACTTACCGTGAATGGTCCTAACCACAGAGATTTCAACTTGCCGGGAAAGAGTTTTAAACGAGAATTGAATAACAGTACTTGCTCGCCTGGTTCAAATTCAGGTTGGTAAGTGATATGCTTATCGTGCCACCGTTTGACTTTCTCCTTGTACCGTATGGAATGATCATAAGCATCGTTTTGCAATTCCTCCAAGGCTGTGAGTTGAAGTAACCTGGACTTCCCAGCTGACTCAAAATTGAGGTTAACTAGTTTTGTCGCCCAATAAGCCTTGTGTTCAATTTCAACGGGTAAGTGACAGGATTTACCATAAACTAACCGAAATGGAGTTGTACCAATCGGTGTCTTAAAGGCTGTTCGGTATGCCCAAAGGGTATCATCTAATTTTAAGCTCCAATCTTTCCGAGTATGATTGACAGTTTTTCCAAAATTCGTTTGAGTTCTCTATTAACCACCTCAACTTGTCCACTTGTTTGCTGGTGATATGGGATAGCCAATCTATGGTGTACATCTAGGTATGTGAGAACTTTTTTCATTTGTGCATTGCAAAAATGAGTCCCCCTATCACTAATGAGGACCTTAGGCACACCAAAACGAGTGAAAAGTTTTTTCAGAAATTTAACCACCACCCTTGCATTATTAGTGGGTAAGGCTTGGGCTTCTACCCATTTAGAGACATAATCCACTACCACTAAGATATATTTATTCCCTAAAGAACTAGGAAAAGGTCCCATAAAGTCTATGCCCCAACAGCCAAATACTTCACATGCTTGAAAATTTTGTAATGGCATCTCATTAGATTTTGAAAGGTTACCTGTGCGTTGACACCTATCACAATTTTGGACAAACTTGTAGGCATCTTTAAACAACGAGGGCCAATAGAATCCGGAGTCTAGCACCTTTTGTGCGGTGTTGTTGGCTTGGTAATGGCCTCCAGTAAGTCCTTCATGACAATGTCGAAGAATATCTTCCCCTTCCCAAGAATCCACACATCTCCGAATGATTTGGTCTGCACAACACTTGAACAAATATGGATCATCCCAGAAGTAATGTCGTACGTCGAAGAAGAATTTCTTCTTTTGATGTGTCGTGAGTTTTGGGGTAATTCCTACAGCCAAGTAATTAGCAAAGTCGGCGAACCATGGTGGGGTTTGGATCTCACCTTCTATGAGCAAGAGTTGCTCATCCGGAAAAGCGTCATCAATGTCTTCGTCTAGCAAGGATTCCAGGTTTGGATTATCCAATCTTGACAGATAATCGGCAGCCAAGTTTTCTGCCCCCTTTTTGTCCCTAATCTCCAAATTAAATTCCTATAATAATAGAACCCATCTTAGCAATCTTTGTTTGGAATCATGTTTGGTTAGTAGGTACTTCAAGGCCGAATGGTCCGTATATACAATGACTTTGGACAAAATAAGATAAGAGCGGAATTTATCAAAGGCAAACACTATGGCAAGCAACTCTTTCTCTATTGTTATGTAATTTTCCTGTGCATCCGTTAGAGTCTTACTGGCATAGTATATCGGTTGGAAGTGCTTGTTCTGTCTTTGTCCCAAAACTACACCAACTGCAAAGTCACTTGCATCACATATTAGTTCAAAGGGAAGAGACCAATCCGGGGCAATTAGAATGGGTGAATTAATTAATTTCTCTTTAAGTATGGTAAAAGCGTTGAGACATTTATCATCAAAATTAAACACAACATCATTTTCAAGTAAAGAAGTAAGAGGTTTCGAAATTTTTGAGAAGTCTAAGATAAACCACTTGTAGAAACCTGCATAACCAAGAAAGCTCTTTATAGCTTTTACCGAAGTGGGAGGAGGTAGCTTCTCGATTGCTTCAATTTTTGCTCTATCGACCTCAATACCCTTCTTTGAAATTTTATGCCCTAGGACAATACCTTCTTGTACCATAAAGTGGCACTTTTCCCAGTTATGCATGAGGCTAGTCTCTTCACATCTTGCGAGCACCTTCTTAAGGTTAGATAAACACAAGTCAAATGAATCACCAAAAACTGAGAAATCATCCATAAATATCTCCATGATATCCCCCACGAGTCCTTCAAATATAGCTGTCATGCACCTTTGGAATGTTCCGAGGCCATTGCAAAGGCCAAATGGCATCCTACGATATGCAAAAGTACCATATGGACACGTGAAAGTGGTGTTTTCTTGGTCCTCCAGAGCTATGGGAATTTGCAGGTAGCCCGAGAATCCATCTAAGAAATAATAATACTCGTGTCCGGCTAACCTTTCCAACATTTGGTCAATGAAAGGAAGAGGGAAGTGATCTTTTCGAGTGGCTTTGTTTAATATCCTATAATCTATGCAAAATCTCCAACCCTTGACCAATCTTATAGGGACTAACTCATTTCTATCGTTGGGGCTTACCGTCATTCCTCCCTTCTTTAGTACTACTTGAGTAGGACTTACCCAACTGCTATCTGAAATAGGGTAAATGATGCTGGAATCTAAGAGCTTAACAACCTCACCTTTTACCACTTCACTCATATGTGGGTTCAACCTACGTTGGGGTTGAACTACAGGTTTTGCACTTTCTTCTATCAAGATCTTGTGTGTGCAAAAGGATGGACTAATACCTTTAATATCAGTGATTTTCCAAGCTATCACCCTTTTATATTTTTCCAACAGACTTACCAGCTTGGTCTTTTGTTCTGCCTTGAGATTTTTGGCAATGATAACAGGCAACTTACGATCCTTAGTCAAGAACACATATTCCAAATGCTCGGGTAGGTCCTTTATGTCTACTTCGGGAGGATCCTCTATAGATGATTTTATTCTCCCCAAGCTGTGTTTTTCTATGTCAAAACTTTACCTCCCATCCTCGCTATGAAATTCCTCTGAATATGCCATTAATGTTTCCATCAATTCTTCCTCAATAGATTCCTGCATCATCTCAAAAATTGGTTTGTCAAGAATATCAACTCTTAGACACAAATCATCAGAAGTCATAGGTTGTTGCATTCTCTTGTGGATTCGAATTATGACTTCCTCATCCCCAATCCTCAGTGTTAACCTCCCCCTATGGATATCAATTAATGCTTTTGCTGTAGCTAGGAAGGGTCTACCTAAGATTAAGGGGACTTTAGAATCTTCATCCATGTCAAGAATAACAAAATTCACAGGGAATATGAATTTATCAACTTTTACCAACACACTTTCAATGATACCCCTAGGGTATTTGATAGATCGATCCGCTAGTTGAATACTCATTCTAGTGGGCTGTGGTTCTCCTAGGCCTAGCCTTTTAAATGTTTTATATGGTAGTAAATTAATGCTAGCACCTAAGTTAGCTAATGCATTACAGACATGAAAAGTGCCAATTAGACATGGGATACAGAAACTTCCTGGATCTTTCGCTTGTTGGGGCAAACTCGAGTTGTCCTGCAGGATGGCTAAGCATTCTTCGTTAAGGACTACTGTAGACAATTCTTCCAATTGCTTTTTGTTAACAAGCATGCTTTTGAGGAATTTGGCATATTTGGCCATGTGGATTAAAGCTTCACTGAGGGGAATGTTTATGTGCAGTTGTTTAAATACCTCTAGGAATTTATTGAACTGAGCATCTTTTTGGGCCTTGTGTAGACGAGTAAGGTATGGTACGTTAGGCTGAAAAGTAGGTTTTTCAGGAGGTGGATAGGGGATAGCCAGCACCGGTTCTAGTGCTTCAGCCGGTGCCAGTTCCATTCTGTGTTGTATCGTTTCGGCGTTGATGGATATCCAATGCCGGTTCTCTTCTTCCAGCCAGGGCCGGCCTTCATCTGGTCTGTCTGGTAATTCTTTTCCACTTCGCAACATGACAACAACTGTTTCCATACTGGCTAACAGTGTGAGTTCATGAGATTTTATTACCTTATCCATCAAAAACCAGATTTGTTGTTCCATGTTGCGGATCATTGCGTCGAATTTCTTGAATGTGGAATCGATTGCTTGGAAATGCCTCGTGACATGCACTACAAATTTACCAACTAAGGTTTCAAGCTCTGTTGATTCTAGTGCTGTGAGTGTCTCTTCCGATGCGCGATGGAGGTACTACTCCCTGTTCGACCTTCTTCGATCCCAATTTGCCATTTCTCCTAAACAAGGAGATGAGTTAGACATGGAATCTACAAGAGTATGTAGTTAGTTTAAAAGACGTAATCCAAGTTGGTTAGTTTAAGTTAGGTTACACAGGTATACAAGAATACACGAAATATAATAGATAGCACCGTTTTGCAGAAAGAACAAATATACATATTTACCTTTTGACATATTTATATATTTACATGGTTAAATCAATGAAATCCGAGTTCTCATGCTATTGTTCCCCGACAACGGCGCCAAAAACTTGATGCGTTCAGACTTGGGTATAAAAATCATACAAAATTAAGCACATTCCCAATTAAGTTCAAATTAAAATGTTAAACCCAAATCACACAAATGAGCACGCGTACTCATCATTAACTGAGCATAGGGTTACAACAAGTGTCGATCCTCAAGGAACAAGTAGACATAAATTACCCTTCTTTCATTGTTTAACCGACTCAACAAAGTGAAAAACAAATAAAAATAAAATAAAAATAAAAATATGTATATGTCAAGGATGTAGATTTATGCAACTCAAGCCATTGTTTAGACAAACATGATCTTAAAGAACTTAACCATTATCATAACTAATCATTCTCTTAGCACCATGAAGGATGAAGATAGACTCACTTTGATGGTCAATCCATGAAATCACTATCTCCTAGATAAATTAGAATCACTTGGTCCGTCTCAACTAATTCATCCAAAAGACGCATTAAACACAATCCTTAGTTAAATTCCCTTGGTCTCGGTGAATTTAGAACATGAAATTAATCAATAAACCCTTGGTCTCGATAGACATCAATTAATCTTCAATTACCAATTCTTAAACAATCAACCCCCTTTGGTCCAGCAAGTCAATTTCCAACAGAATATGAAACCAATAAATCAAAACACCCATCAACCCCCTTTGGTCCAGCAAGTCAATGGATAGAATCAACTAACTAATCTCGTAATAAGCATAAGTAATTGAATACCAAGAATAATAACCAATTAATCAAAAGATCAAATAACTCTAGGAATCATGAATATCTAAAACAATGTCGAATTACAATAAAACGATTAACATATCATTGTTCAAGAAAAAGAAAACAAAGTAAAAGAAAGAACTCATAGACAAGCCTCCTTCTTCTTCCTTTGAAAACCTTTTTGTACAACCCTCCTTGAACTTTGAAGAATTCTCCTTGGACTGAGTGATTTTCAATGATAATCAATGAATTCTCCCCTTTTCCCTTTTGTTTTCCATCTATTTATAGGCTTAAGTGGTGCCTAAACTCGTAGGTACAAAGTTCTTGGCCGAGTAGAAGTTAGAAGTTGCTAAAACTCTTCAGATTTCCAAAAATGTGTAAAAAGATCGCAGCACTGCCTCAGGGACAGACCACAGCCGGTGTCGCCTTGGTCCTTCGGAGCCGGCGCTACCTTGGTTCTGTTTCTCCACTCTTCCGTCGATTTTTCTCTGAATTGTGCACATACGTTCCAAAGTACAGCCGGCGCCGCCTCTGCTCTGCTTCGCGACGGTTTTGCTTTGTTTTACCCAAAATCCTAAAGTAATGACCAAAATACCTTTCCAAGGGTAAAATCTCAAATATGAAAGAATATGACCAGTTATTTCACAAAATATATTACAAAAGAACCTTAAATAACTAAGCAAAGTATAACCAATTTAGCCTCTATCAATTTTCAAACCATTGGAAAGAATTTAGTTCAAAACGAATATGCATTCCATATGCTTACTTTTCATACACTCTCTCCAATAATCCGAGACATATCATAATTCTACTTAGATCAAGTAGGATTTTTAAGCTTGTAATGTAAGGCTAAAGGCTTGTAATGTAGCTTATCAAACGAAGGATATTGGAGAATAAAAAATCAAAGAAAAACTGAGAGTTAGCAAGAAAAGGATAAACAAAATGAATCAATAATTTCCAACTCTTCTTGCTCTCCTATTCCAAAAAAAATCCAACAAACCATGACCGCATATAGCAATTACAGCTCCACTCAAACAAATTCTGCATTTTTTCTCTTTTTCTTTCAACTTTTCTTTTCATCAACTCTTTTTCTCACAAAAGCACTCAACTTTTCAGCAATGGTGTCAAATTTTAATATGAACTTTAACTTTTTTTTTCAGCTCAATCACTATTCCTCTTGTGATCTTTCTTTTCTTTCTCTCTCAACTTTCTTTTCCTTCACTCCTCTTTTGTTTCTACTGCTGCTGTTCTTTTCTTTCTCATTTTCTTTCCATTCTTTCTAGCAGTTATTTATTTTCTTTTCTTGTTTTCACTCCTTCTTTTGTTTCTATTCTCTTTTCTTTTTCCAGCTCAACTCAATATTGATCCATGACTGAAAGTAACAAGTCATGATCTTTATCCCAGCATTCTTTCTCAACATTCCCTTACATACACTTTCAACCATCAAGAGCATAAAGATTTGGAAAATTATTCAAACTCTCCACACAAGCAATGGACTAAATATTGTGACGGGTTTTAAAGAAAGAAATCAACAATTTAGGCTCAAAATAGGCACTAAGGATGATATAACAATAGGTAGGCTTGAAAAGCTCAAACTATCCAAAGAAGGCCTATTAACGTCATCCCTAAGTTATACCATGATTGTCTTTCTTATTTCGCCTCGAGAGATATTCAAGTAAGTTCTAGAATGCTCTATGAATTTTAGGATAAAAATAAAGTTTAAGAATAATGCAAAATATTTGATCAAGAACTATTTTGTCCAATTGAGTGCAAAAAGTCATGCATAAGCCATAAATGATCTAGAACATATGCTCTATAATCCATCACAAAGACATGCATTACACATATAGCTTGAAATTGCAAAGAAAATCAGAAAAAATTTTGCAAAAATTTTGTTGCAACTTTGCTCAAAAAAAGCGAAAGAATATGTATAAAAGACTTGTCAATCAAATCTCTCCCCCACACTTAAACTGGACATTGTCTTCAATGGCCAAATAAATATAACAAGGAATAACCAAAGCCAAGGGACCAAAAATATAAAGGAGAAGAGATAAGAAAAATAAACTTTCACCAGTTAACATGGTGCCACGTGTAAAGTCATGGCCGCTTGATCTGTACGGCAACGAGGTGCACCAACATAGCGTTTTATGCGATTGCCATTTACTTTGAAAGTGCCCTTACTAGGGTGACTAATTTCGATAGTGCCGAAGAGAAATAGCTTACTCACCGTGTATGGTCCCGACCATCTAGATTTTAACTTACCTGGAAACAGTCGTAGGCGAGAATTGAATAACAATACTTGATCGCCTATCTCAATGTCATGTTGTCGAGTAATATGCTTGTCGTGCCAGGATTTCACCTTCTCTTTATACTGAATTGATATAAGCATCTTTTCGCAATTCCTCCAAAGCTGTGAGTTGAAGTAACCTGGACTTCCCAACTAACTCAAGATCAAGATTAACAAGTTTTATCGCCTAATAAGCCTTGTGTTCAATTTCAACTGGTAGATGACATGATTTACCATAAACTAATTGAAACGGAGTCGTGCCAATCAGTGTCTTAAAGGCTGTCCAATACACCCAAAGGGTGTCGTCTAATTTTAAGCTCCAATCCTTCAAAGTGTGGTTGACAGTCTTTTCCAATCGCTTTTTGTTAATGAGCATGCTTTTGAGGAATTTGGCATATTTGGGCATGTGGATTAAGGTTTCACTCAAGGGGATGTTTATGTATAGTTGTTTAAATACCACAAGGAATTTGTTCAATTGAGTATCTTTTCGAGCCTTATTTAGACGAGTAAGGTATCGTATGTTAGGCTGAAAAGTAGGCTTTTCGGAAGGTGGACAGGGGATAGCCGGCGCCCGTTCAGTTCTGGGTGTCTGGTTCTCGGGGTTACCGTATAGCCGGCGCCAGTTGTCATCTGGACTGTCTGGTAATTCTTTTCCACTCTGCAATATGACAGCAACTGTTTCCTCACTGGCTATTAAGTTTAGGTCGTGGGATTTTATCACCATGTCCGTCAAGAACCAAATTTGTCGTTCCATGTTGCGGATCATTGATTCGAATTTCTCAAATGTGGAATCAATTTCTTGGAAACGCCTCGTGACATGAACAGCAAATTTCCCAATTAAGGTTTCAAGTTCTACTGATCCTGGTGCTGCAAGAGTCCTTTTAAGAGTTCAATGGAGGTACTGCCTCTCATTAGATTTCCTCATATTCTAGTTTGCCATTTCTCCTACACATAGAGGCGAGTTAGGTACTGAATTACTGATGCAAACAAAATTATAGGACTACAAAGTTAGTAAATCAAACAGAATCCAAGTTAGTGGGTTAGGTTAGGTTACAAGGGTGTACAAGAATACATGAAATACAAAAGATAGCACCTTTTTGTGGAAAGAACAATTATACATATCTACATATCTACATATTTACAAATTTACATGGTTAAATTAACAAAATCCAAGCTTTCATGTTATTGTTCCTTGGCAACGGCGCCAAAAACTTGATGTGTCCGAACTTGGCCATAAAAATCATACAAAAACTAAGCACATTCTCAATCAAGTTTAAATTAAAACATTCAACCCAAATCACACATATAAGCAAGTGCACTCATCATTAACCAAGCATAGGGTTCAAACGAGTGTCGATCCTCAAGGAACAAGTAGACATTAATTACCTTTCTTTCATTGTTTAATCAACTTGATAAATTGAAAAACAAATAAAAAGAAAAATTAAATCAAAATAAAATAGAAATATATACATGTCAAGGATGTAGATTTATGTAACTCGAGCCATTGGTTAGACAACCATGATCTTAAAGAACCCAACATTTATCATAACTAATTATTCTCTTGGCATCATAGAGAATTAAAGTAGACTCACTTCTTTTCCAATCCATGAATCCCTATCTTCTAGGTAACTTAGTATCATATACTCTATCTCAACCAGTCTTACCCAAAAGATGCATTAAACACAATTCTCTGATTAAGTCCCATTCTCAGGTAAACTCAACCCATGAAATTAACCAATTGAATCCAGACTCTAGCAGACATCAATTAACCTTTAATTACTCTGTTCTTAGCAATTAACCCCATTTTCAAGCAAGTTAAAAGACGACAAATATGAAATCAAACAATTGAACTACCATCAACCTTATTCTCAAGCAAGTTAACGGAAAGCCACAATCAATTAATCCTGTAATAAGCACGAGTAATTAAATACTAAGAACAATAATCAATTAATCAAAAGATCAAATAACTCTAAAAATCATGAATGTCTAGACCAATGCCAAATTACAATAAAATAATTAAAACATCATTGTCAAGAAAAAGAAAACAAAGTAAAAGAAAGCACTCATAGATAAGCCTCATTTTTCTTCCTTTGAAGATCTTCTCGCACAACCTTCCTTGAACTTGAAGAATTCCTCTCATTTGATTGAGTGATTTTCTATGATGATCAATTAATTCTCCCATTTTTCTTTATGTTTTTCATCTATTTATAGCCTTAGGTAGTGCTTAAACTCGTAGGTATAAAGTTCTTGGCCAAGTTGAAGTTGGAAGATACTAAAATTCCTCAGATTACCAAAAATCGCGTAGAAAAATCACAGCACCGCCTTAGCTTCAGGGCACAGCCGGTGCAGCCTTCACTCTTGGAGCCGGCGTCGATTATGTTCTGTTTCTTTACTCGTTCGCCGATTTTTCTTTGAATTTTGCACAATGTTTTCCAAAATGTAGCCGGCGCCGGTTCCAGCTTCACAGTCGGCGCCACCTTAGTTCTGTTCTACTCTGTTTCAATAATTTTTTCATCGCTTCAAAGTTCGTTTCCATAGTGCACGACTAGTGCCGGTTCTAGGGCCCTAGCCGGTGCTACCTCTCCTCTGGTTTGTGATGTTTTTATTTTGTTTTACCCTAAAAATATGAATTAAAGAGCAAAATACCTTCCCAAAAGTAAAATCTCAAATGTGAATGAATATGACTAATTATTGAACAAAATGTATTACAAATGAACCTTAAATAATTAGAAAAAGTATGACTAATTTAGCCCCTATCATTTGGATTTAGAAGGTTTTGAATTTGTTATTAGGAATAACATTTGCTCCATTAATAAAACGGTATTTTTTATGGAGATGCCTTACTATCAAATGGGCTCTATATTCTCAATCTTCGTGGATCTTCAAACAAGTCTATCTGTAATATTAAAACTAAGAGATTGAAATCCAATGATTTAAATTAGACTTACTTCTGGCATTATCATTTGGGCCATATAAATGAGAAATGCATAACAAGGCTTCATAATGATGGGCTTCTAAAATCGTTTGATTTAGAATCTTACGAAACATGTGATTCTTGTTTATTAGGCAAATGACTAAAGCACCTTTTAAGAGACAAAATGAAAGGGCAACTGATTTATTGGGCCTAATACATACTGATGTATGTGGACCAATGAACTCACATGCTAGAGGAGGATTTTAGTACTTCATTACATTTATGAATGGTTTCAGCAGATATAGCTACCTGTATCTGATGAAACACAAATCTAAATCGTTCTAGAAATTTAAAGAATTTCAAAATGAAGTACAAAATTAGCTTGGTAAAAGTATCAAAACACTTCGATCAGATCGAGGTGGTGAATACTTAAGTCATGAGTTTGACGAGCATCTTAAAAATTGTGGAATTATCTCCCAATTAACTCCACCTAGAACACCTCAATGGAATGGTGTATCTGAACAGAGTAATCGGACTTTGTTAGATATGGTTCGATCAATGATGAGTCAAACTGATCTTCCAATCTCCTTTTGGGGTTATGCCCTAAAGACTGCTGCATTCATACTAAATCGAGTTCCATCTAAATCGGTTCAGAAAATGCCATATGAGATATGGACTGGGAGACAACCTAGTTTGTCATTTCTCAATATTTGGGGTTGTGAAGTTTATGTAAAGCATTTATTATCTGATAAACTTGCACCTAAATCGGATAAATGCATATTTGTGGGGTATCCTAAAGAAACTAAAGGATATCAATTTTATCTCCCAAAAGAAAATAGAGTAATTGTTGCTCGAAATGGATTCTTTCTTGAAAAGGAATTTATTTCCAAAAGAATCAGTGGGAGTAAAATACATCTTGATGAGATTCAAGAACCACAATTAGTACCTAAACCAAATAATGAACCTCAATTCGATAACTCACAAGTCCAAGATGAGCCTACTTCTATAGAACAAGGACCTCAAAAATCTGATAGGGTTCGTCAACAACCTGAGAGATATGGATTCCTCATCACTGATGATCACAATGTGGAGCTTATGGTTAATGATGAGCCCACTTCCTATCTAGAAGCCATTAAGAGTTCTGACTCCAGAAAATGGTTAGAGGTTATGAAGTCTGAGATGCAATCCATGTATGATAACTAAGTCTGGACTTTGGTTAATCCACCTAAAGGTTCAAAAACCATTGGGTGTAAATGAGTTTTCAAAAAGAAAACAAACATGGAGGGAAATGTGCATACTTATAAAGCACGACTGGTAGCAAAAGGTTATAGATAAACTCATGGTATAGACTATGATAAAACCTTTTCACCAGTTGTAACGCTTAAATCTATTAGAATTCTTCTTGCCATAGTAGTATATTATGATTATGAGATTTGGCAAATGGATGTCAAAATCACGTTTCTCAATGGAAACTTATTCGAGGATGTGTACATGACACAATCTGAGGGTTTTGATGATCCTTTGAATTCTAATAAAGTGTGCAAGCTTCAAAAATCCATTTATAGATTGAAGCAAGCATCTCGAAGCTAGAATCTTCGTTTTGATGAAGTAATTAAAAAATTTAACTTTATCAAAAATGAAGATAAGCCTTGTGTTTATAAGAAAATAAGTGGGAATGCAATAGTCTTTTTGGTACTTTATGTTGATGACATCTTACTCATTGGAAATGACATCCCAACTCTACAAAGTGTGAAGACATGGTTGGTAAATTGTTTATCAATGAAAGACTTGGGTGAAGCTGCCTGTATTCTAGGTATAAGGATCTATAGAGATAGATCTAGAAAGCTAATTGGACTAAGTCAAAGTGCATACGTTGACAAGGTATTGAAAAAGTTCAGTATGCAAGACTCTAAGAGAGGCTTCTTTCCAATGTCACATGGCATTAAGCTCAGCAAAACTCAAAGTCCTTCTATGAAAGATGACGAACGAGCGCATGAACAAGATACCATACGCTTCCGCTATAAGGTCTATTGTGAAACCCCAGTCGGAACCAACCTTAGAGTAAAGGGGTTGGGATGCATATCATATTTTATTGCATGTTTAAATATATTTTTATATGATTTTATGTACTTTGGATTTGTGTTTTATAGTCTAGAGGGCTAAATTATGATTATTGAGAAAGAATGGCAAAATGGTAATTTTTTACTTGAAGTGAAAATAGGGAGATAGCTTGCGGGTTAAATAGGAAAAATATTTTAGGGAGAAAATAAAAACAAGAGTTGTTGTGGTTTAGTGGGTAGAGCTTTAGAATTAATTCTTGAGGTCTTGAGTTCAAATTCCATCATTAGAGCTATAGCATGATTGAATTTTATTTTTGCTTGGGAAGTGATATTTTCGCCTTAGGTACTTTAGAATAGGGGAGAGGTGTTATCCTAAGGGAGGCATGATAGGAGTATCCTAATCCTACTCTTTTACCCTATACAAAATTCCTAAGGGGAATTCATTTCCTCTTGATCCTTAATTTTCCCTATTTCTCAATTCATTAGTTTGTGTTCAATTTGTTCAAGGGAGTTTTATTCTAGAAAAATTCCAGCAATGTGCTGTGGCTTTGGAGGTTCAAAATGTCTTAGTGAAAGTGTGAAACCCCAGTCAAAACCAACCTTAAAGTAAGGGGGTTGGGATGCATAACATACTTTATTGCATGATTAAATATATTTTTATTTGATTTTATGTGCCTTGGATTTGAGTTTTAATATCTTGGAGGCTTGTTAGTGAATATTGAGTGAGAAGAGCAAAATGGTAATTTTTGCCTGAGGTGAAAATAGGAAGATAGCTTGAGGATTGAATAGGAAATAAGTTGCTAGTGAAAATAACAACAAGAGTTGTTGTGGTGTAGTTGTTAGAGCTTTGGAAATTAATTCTTGAGGTCTTGGGTTCAAATTCCATTATAGGAGCTTTAGCTTGGTTAAATTTTATTTTTGCTTGGGAAGAAATAATTTCAACCTTAAGTGCTTAGAGTAGGGGAGTGATGATGTCCTAAGAGTGACATGTTAAGAGTATCCTCATTCTACTCCCTTGTCCTGCTAGAATTTCCTAAGAGGAATTCATTTTTCCTTGATCTTTGATTTTTCCTTAGTTCTCAACTCATTAGTGTGATCAAGTTGTTCTGGTCATTTTCTTTCCAGATATTTCAGTGAAGTGTTGTGGTCTTGTAAGATCAAAATGTCTTAGTAAAAGACTTCTTATGGCCTAAAAATGTGGAAGAGTTGTGGGAGATTCCAAGAGGAAAAATTCCTCTAGTGAGCTTGCTGAAAATTCACTCTACCTAGTTCATCTTCCTTCTTGGAATGAACTGAAAATTCTCCAGCTTATTGTGCCATCAAGGTGTCGAGATTCTTAGCTAACATTCCCTCCCAAATGCTGCCAGAAAAATGGTCTTTTGGATCAGCTTGCAACCTGAATTCTTTAGCCATTTTTGGACTGCTCAAAGCTGGAGCAAAACCAGGAAAAATTCATGTACAAATCGCAGCTTTGAGAGTCCAAAACCAAGCTGTTTTCTTCCAGAGTTTGTTCAGCACCTTAGCCATGTTTTTCCTCCATGAAGAAGGCTAGAAACCAGCCTTGAACACCCCTAAAATTCCCCCTCAAACTCGCTGCAAGATGGCTGGAAAATGACAGCCGAAAAAGCTGTCCAGAAATTCCAGCCTAGCGAAATTCTGTGCAGGATTTTGTCCAGCTTTGTTTCCTAATCTTCCTCCAGTCGAAACACCATCATTGTTCTGCATAAACCTTCCTTAAACCTCCAATAACTGAGCTCCATTTTTCCCCTTAAGCTTCTGCACGAAATTCAGATATGGCTGCCCGAAAATCTCTCCAACAAATCCATGCAATTATGCTTGATTGATTACCAAATTTCCAACCACCATAGTTTAGCAACTTTCCACAATGTATCCCTCAAATAACCAGACTTCTTCTTCACCATTATGCTCCCTATTTTCGGCCACCATAAGCTTCCTTAATCCAGCATTAATCCCACCGAAATTCTACTCAAAGCAGTCAGCCGTGGTAGACTTCCAAAGCTCTCCAACAATCAAGATATTCTAGGATATTTAGTTTCCAAATTTACTTTCTAAAAATATTCTTCAAGGATTTTAACAACTAACCTTTCCTTTTCCCTTCCAAATCAGAGAATCATCTTCCTAAACCCTACAGAAATTCGGCCAGCCCTAGTTCTTACAGAATTTCGGCAACTGCAAACTACAATCTCACAAATTCCTTCAACCTTCAAGAACACACACTACACCAAGAACACCTACTCCTTCCTTTTACCTAATACCCCTCCAAACCACTTCAAACCTTCTCTAAAATCTCCAGATTTGACCTACTCACTGCCGTGAGTCCATCAACACCATTTTTAACATCAAACTCCACAAATCAACTCGCTACTTCGGATCAAAACCAGAAAATTCTGTGAAGGTTCAAGAACACCTTCAAGGTAGGTTTGTTCTAACTTCATTTCCTCCAATCTTGATCTCTAGTGAGAATATATGTGAATAGACATGCTAATGGTCTCTCTCTATCTCTCTCTCTCTCTCTCTCTCTCTCTCTCTCTCTCTCTCTCTCTCTCATGGCCGAAACTCCCTCTCTTGGCCGGATGGCTTCTTCCTCCATGGCCATGCTCCCTCCACCTTCCTTGGACGATTTTAGGCATCTAGGAGTTGAAATCCATTCTAAACTCCTTCAAGGCATCCCTCAACCAAGTAAGTCCCTTCAATCTTTCTTTTAAATTCTAGATTCATATCTCTAGGATGATGTTGATAGTATGTGGATTGTGATAGGATTTGAGTATGCATTGTAGAGATTGAAGCATGAATATATGTATGATTGTGAAGGAGATGAGATTTATGCATGGAAGGATTATATTATTTGATTGAATGATGATTTGGGGTTTGATACATGTTTCCATGTCATAGGTAGTATTTGTGATGAAGTATGCTAGAGATTATGTCACCATTGGTGATTAGGACTTATATTCATGTTGGATCATTTAAGCCATGGCCATATCTATGCTAGTAGAGGTTAGATCATGTCTTGATAAATTGACATCTATGCTTGTGTGCATGATTTGGATGAATTGATGAGTTGAATGGTTGTATATGTTCATGATTGTGAGTAACCTTGGAATTATGATCATGATCTAGCTGTCCCTAAGCAAATTTTATTTCATGAATAAAATATTTAGTAATATAATTTTGATAGTGATTTCGAAAAACCCTAGGAAGGGTGGATCTGGAATATTATATTTATATAAAGGAAAATTTAGTCAAATAAATAATAGTTTTAATAGAAAAATAAAATATATAGATATTTTATAAAATAATGAGATCAACTAAAGTCTTTTATGGAAATAATCATGATTAGTAAAATACTTATTTCTATAAATTTAATTATCATCTTTTAATCAAAACCTATTAAAACTTATTTATTATTTTTCAAGCAAGATTCATTAAAATTCATTTTCAACTAACTTTAGTTATCAATTATTTTCTAACAACTAAATTATTAATAAATCATTAACAAATAAACTTTAAATTTTTCTTAGCAAGTTTTGAACATTTAACTTATTAGTACCTATTTCCCAAAACATTAATTATTTTAAATATCAAATTATCCTTAGCCTATAAACCTATTTATTTATTGAGTGGCCTTAAAGCTTAGGACACTAGGATTATGATAGTAGTAAGTTGAGTTGTTTTAAAATTGAGGAAGTGGATTGTTGCTTGAAATTGATTGTGTTTTGTATTTGCCCATGTGGGGTTAGGTCAGCTGTTGGAGACCTTTTATTTGTGAGCAAGAGTCAGGTAAGCTCCTGCATAAAACCTGATTGATGTGAAATGTTTTTCTTATGGCAAGCCAAATGTGGAGTGTATGGACACTCATTTATGTAAAGGCAATTGAGGGTTCAACTCTCTCTTATTTCAAACATTTAAATTATTTAAAAATCAAAGAGCAGATTTGCCAAATTCAAACTCTTTCTAAAGCTGATTTTTACAAGGACTTTGGAAACCCTCAAAATGCCATTTTCATGTGGAACAATGTTTTGTTCATTTTATCCCAAGTGGGAAACGTCGTTGAGTACTCAATAAGGGTGGACTGCTAGGGCTAGTCTTTGAAGGGTTAGGGTAAGTCTCTCAGTAGGTAGCCACCTCTGAGAGGTGAGTCCTTCCCGGATGAGATGTCAGTCCAGTAGGTCATGCCGGTCCGAGCTAGCAGTTTGTTTTATTTCAGTCAAGTGACTGTGTTTTGCAGGAATGGACACCCGGTTGTTGTTGGGTATAGAGAAGGAGGAGTATCTTACCTGGTAGGCCGATCACCAACCTGTTGTCAGTTTGCACAAAATGTCGGCATTCTAACCGGTTATGGGGCCCAACGTGTGGTAACCCATAATCATTTATTTCGAGTGGTTGATTTTATTGATTATGTATGCTTGGAAAAGCTAAAACACCACTCTTATTTTTTACTAATGTTTATTGCTTGCCAATATTTCTCTTATAAAGATTTCGCACTTTGCATCCATGAACTGCTTTCACTAAACACCCAAAGCACACATGGACTTACTGAGATTTCTGTCTCATCACCTTTTTACCATGATTTCAGGTCGATCCTGCTGTGGGGATGAGTAGCTAGTGTAATCTGCCTGGGAAGAGATTGTTATCGTTTATTTCTATGTATTGCTTTGGGGAGTCGAGAGTGGATAATTTTATTTATGGTTTTGTTTTAGGAATTCATGGATTTATTCTTGGAGTATTTTGGGATGTAATAAATTTTTAAGTTAAAGTATTATTTTATTCCGCTATTT
Organism: Voacanga thouarsii; assembly: GCA_026120185.1. Taxonomy (NCBI): domain Eukaryota; kingdom Viridiplantae; phylum Streptophyta; class Magnoliopsida; order Gentianales; family Apocynaceae; genus Voacanga; species Voacanga thouarsii. Next base: position 657,433 of record JANUWF010001883.1, on the reverse strand, counting down.
TATTTGTGTGACCTAGTTATAAAGACCCCTTGTCCTTTGGACGGGGCGACATCCCTAGCCCTAGCGGGCCTAGGTAGCCGGGTGTTACAGAAAGACATCTTATGGACCGAAACCATGGAAGAGGGGAAAGGAATCCAAGTGAATTAATTTCCCTAGTGAACTTTCTAAAACTTCACTCTAGTTAGGTTCATTTTCTTTCATGTATTGAACTGAAATTTTTCCAGCTTCTTGTGCCTTTAAGGTGTCGAAATTCTTAGCCATTATTCCCTCCCAAATGCTGCCAGAAAATGGCCCTTTTTATCAGCTTGAAATCTGAATTTTCCTGGCCATTTTCGGACTGCACAAAGGCTGTGCAAAACCAGAAAAATTCCTGGGCAAATTCGCAGCTTTGGAGGTCCGAAACCAAGCTGTTTTCTTTCAGTTTTTGTTCAGCATCTTAGCCATGTTTTTCCTCCATAAAAAAGGCTGAAAACTAGAATTGAAAGACCTCTGAAATGGCCTTCAAATCCTCTGCAAATTGGCTGGAAAATGGCAGCTAAAACTGCCCAGAAAAATTCCAGCCCTTGCGAAAATCCTGTGCAGAATTTGTTTTCCATCTTGTTTCCTAATTCAGCCCTAGCCGAAACTCCACCCTTCTTCAAACCACCCTTAAACAGCCATGAACTGAACTCCATTGTCCTCCCTAAGCTTTTGCACGAAAATCCAATCATGGCTGCCCTAAAAGATTTTCAAAAAAATTACTGCAATCATACCTTGATTGGATACCAAAATTTCAGCCACTATAATTTAGCAACCTTCCATAGAATATCCCTCAAACAACCAAACCTTTCCTTCACCATTATACTCCTTATTTTTTGCCACCCTTAGCCTCCTTCAACTAGATTTCATCCAGCCAAAATACTGTACAAGCAATCAGCCATGGCAGCTTCCCAAACGCTCTCCAATAATCAAAGATATTCTTGTTATATTTAGTTTCCAAATTTGCTTCTCAAAAATATTCTTAAGGATTTCAACAACTAGCCTTTCCTTTTCCCTTCCAAACCAGAAAATCATCTACCAAAACCCTACAAGTAGTTGGCCAACCCTAATCCCTTCAGAAATTCGGCCAGCCTTGAACAAAACCTCTCTACTCTCTTCAACCTTCAAAAACACATAGCACACCAAGAACACATACTCTTTCATTTCGCCTAATACCTCTCCAAATCACTTCAAACTTCTTCTAAAAATTCTAGATTTCATCTATACACTACCGGGAGTCCATCCATACCAGTTTTAACATCAAACTCCAAAATCCAACTTGCTCTTTTGGATCAAAAACCAGAAATTTTGTGAAGGCTCAAGAACACCTTCAAGGTAGGTTTGTTCAAACAACTTCATCTTCTCTAATCTTTGATCTCTAATGAATATGTATATGAATAAACATGCTAATGGACTCTCTCTCTCTCTCTCTCTCTCTCTCTTGGCCGAACCTCTCTCCTTCTTGGCTGAATGGCTTCTTCACTAATGGCCATACTTTCTTCATCTTCCTTGGACGGATCTAGTCATCTAGGAGTTGAGATCCATTCGAAACTCCTTCAAGGCATTCATCAATCAAGTAAACCTTTTTAACCCTCCTTTTAAAGGCTAAATTCATGTCTCTAGGGTGATATTGGTAGAAGTTAAATTATGAATAGGATTTGAGCATGTGTTGTTGTGATGAGTAGATATTGAAGTATGAATAAATGTATGAATATGATGGAGATGGGACTTATGCATGAGTTGATTATCTTGGTTGATTGTATGGTGTTTTAGGGTTCATGCATGTCTCCATGTCATAGGTAGTATTTGTGATCAAGTATGCTAGAGATTATGTCACCTATGGTGAATAGGATTTATATTCATGTGTGTTTATTAAAGCCATGATTATGTCTATGCTAGTAGAGGTTGAATCATGCCTTAATAAATTTAGATCTATACTTATATTCATGATTTGGATGATTTGATGAATTGAAGGGGTGTATATGTTCATGATTGTGGTTAGCAATAGAATTATGATCATGACCTAGTTGTCCCTAAACCGATTTTATTTCTTCAATAAAAATATTTAATATTATGATTTTGGGCTAGTAATTTTGAAAAACCCTAGAAAGGGTAGATTTGGATTATTATATATAATAAGGATATTTTAGTCAAATAAATAATAGCTTTTGCTAGAAAAATTATATATATATATATATATATATATATATTATATAAAATGAAGAAATCAACTAAAGCCTTTTATGAAAATAATTATAATAAGTAAAATATTTATTACTAAAATTTAATTATTATCTTTTAACAAAAACCTATTAAAATTTATTTATTATCTTTCAATCAAGACTCATTAAAATTTATTTTCAACTAATTTTAGTTATCAATTATTTTCTAGCAAATAATTATTAATAAATCATTATTTTACCTAATACCGCCTAGGGCTCTTCATCAAATAAACTCTAAATTTTTCTTAGTAAGATTTAAACCTTCAGCTTACTAGTACTTATTTTCCAAAACACTAATTATTTTAAATATCATATTAGCCTTAACTTATAAACCCTTTTCCTTTATTATTTGGCCTTAAAGCTTAGGACACTAGGATCACGGTAGTAGTGAGTTGAGTTAGTTTTAAATTGAGAAAGTGGATTTTGACTTGAGTTTGATTGTGGTTTATATTTATCCCATACGGGTTTAGGTCAGCTGTTGGAGACCTTTATTGTGAGCAAGGATCAGGTAAGCTCCTACATAAAATCTATTTGATGCAAAAATGACTTTTTTTTTTAATGGCAAGCCAAATGTAGAGTGCAAGGACACTCTGTAAAGGCAATTGATGATTGACTCATTTCTTATTTTAGTCAAACGAATTATTTGAAAATCAATAAGCAGATTTACTCAAACTCAAAACTCTTTCTAAAACCGATTTTGATAAGGACTTTGGAAACCCTTAATTGCCATTTTCATGTGAAACTGTGTTTTGTTCATTTTCTCCCAAGTGGGATACGTTCATTGAGTACTCGATAAGGGTAGGCTAGTAGTACTAGTTTTGAAGAGCAAGAGTGAGTCTTCTGGCAGGAGGCCACCTCCAAAAGATGAACTCAACTTAGAGAAACGTCAGTAGTACTTAGTCATGCCGGTCCGAGCTAGCAGTTTTTATTTCAGTCAAGCGACTGTGTTTTGCCAGAATGGACACCCGATTGTTGTTTGGGTATAGAGAAGAAGAAGTATCTTGCTTGGTAGGCCGATCATCTATCTTTTATCAATCTGCACAAAATGTCGGCATTCTGACCGGTTATGGGGCCCAATGTGTGGTAACCCATAACCCTTTCTTTTGAGTGATTGATTTTAATTATTGTGTATGGCGGAAAAAGCCAAAACGCCATTCTTTGTTTTAACTAATATTTATTGCTTGCCAGTATTTCTCTTATAAAGATTTTATACTTTGCATTCATGAACTGTTTTCACTCGACACTCAAAGCACACACGGACTTACTGAGATTTTTGTCTCATCACCCTTTTTACCATGATTTCAGATCGATCCTACTGTGGGGATGAATAGCTAGATATTGCCTGCTTTGGAAGATTTTCTGATAATTTATTTTGTGTAATGCTTTGGGGAGATGAGAGTGGATAAATTTTATTATGGATTTATTTTTGGTATTCTTGGGTTTATTCTTGGATTTATTCTTGGGTTGTAATAAATTTTAAGTTAAGATATCATTTTTATTCCGCTATTTTGATTGTGTGACCTAGTTATAAAGACTCATTGTCTTTTGGACGGGGCGACATCCCTGGCCCTGGCAGGCCTAGGTAGCAGGGCGTTACATCTATCATGTATGACATGTTATGTACTCGATCCGATGTATCATATGCATTGATCATGATGAGTAGGTTCCAATCAAATCCTGGAGAGGCACACTGGATTGCTGTCAAGAACATACTGAAGTACTTAAAAAGAACTAAAGATATGTTCTTAGTTTATGGAGGACAAGAAGGTGAGCTAGTTGTAAATGGTTACACTGATACTAGTTTTCAGTCCGACATAGATGATTACAGATCGCAATCAGATTTTCTATGTTGTGTGAATTGAAGTGCTGTAAGTTGGAAAAGTTTAAAGAAAGACACCATCGCCAATTCTACTACAGAAGCTGAGTATGTAGTTGCCTCAGCTGTAGCTAAAGAAGCAAATTGGATTAAAAAGTTCATTACAGAACTATATGTAGTTCATTACAGAACTAGATGTAGTTCCTGGTATTGTGAACCTAGTGGATCTCTATTGTAACAATAATGGAGCCATTGCACAAGCTAATGAACCAAGATCACATCAACGATCCAAACATATACTTAGACGTTTTCATCTCATTCAAGAAATTATTGATAGAGGAGATGTCAAAGTATGCAAGGTATCAGCTGATGACAATGTTGCAGATCCACTGATCTTCATTTAACCTGGATAGTTATAATGTTTTGCTAGAAACTACTTATAACTTGTGCGCCAGTTAAATATGATTTAGGCACACTGCCAGTGTTAAATGAACCTATAGGATCACACAATAAGCGAACTTGTTAGGTTATTTTTCTGGTAACCAAATTCGATGAATTTGAAAATATGTCTAAGTTAATCGAACTTAGAAAATTTACCAGATACAATGAATTTGGAAAGATGTCCACATTCGATGTATCTGAATGATGTCCAGATTATAAGAATTTGGCTCGGTAAATTAATTAGTTAAATTATTGAGATAATGGCATAATCTTATCATATCAGTTTTAATTTAATTTGAATATAAATTAAAATATGATAAGATATTATCAGAGTTGGACTCTAAGAGGTTCGGCAGTTTTTTAAAAAACCCTGGTCGTCTTCTTCAAAACCCCGTTCTGTTGAGATTATTCGTGCCTCCATTCACCAAAAAAGAAAAAACTCTCAAACCCTAGGTGCTAGCACTCTCAGGGTATCAAGTCAGTTCACTATGTGTATCCAATAGAGGACGTTCGCACACTGCAGCGTCTGGTAATCGTTCGGGTTGCACATACGACATCACAATCAGAATCGAAGGATCTCGATTACACTGAACAGAGGTAATTCTGTAAATCTTAAGTCTTCTTAATCATTTACTTAGGTCCTCGGAAGGGATTCATAGATGTTTTTCGCATTTAGGAGTTTATGAATTCTAACAATCCAAAAGGGACAAAGGGTGGTTACTTTTATCATCCTAAGGAGTAGAAAGTACTGGTAAGTACCAATGCTAGATACTTAGAGCATGATCAGAGTACTTCCACGAAAGGTTCAACTAGGTTGGAACTTGAGGAGAAGTTATCATCGAAATCAACTTCTTCTGACCCGAAATAAGAAAAGGCACAACCTCAAGAGCCTATACAATTGGAGCCTCGTCGTAGTGGGAGAATGTCTAGGGTTCCGGAGAGATGGACTGGAGAAGCTTTCGAGCTAGTCTCTGACCATCAGGAATAAGACCCCACTAGATACGAGGAGACTCCCCACTAGACACGAGGAGGCTATTACTGATGCCGATGCAAATCAATGGCATGAAGCAATGAAAGCCGAGATTGAGTCTATGTACCTCAATCAGGTTTGGGATCTTGTAGCTTCACCTGAAGGGATAAAACTCATTAGGTGTAAGTAGGTGTACAAGAGAAAGAGGGGAGCGGATAGGAAAGTGGAAACCTTCAAAGTTAGGCTTGTGGCAAAAGGATAAACTCAGAAAGAGGGAATCAATTATGAGAAAATCTTTTCCCCAGTAGCCATGCTTAAGTCCATCCGTATCCTCCTTGCCATCGCATATCATTATGTCTACGAGATATGGCTAATGGATGTCAAGGCGGCATTTTTAAATGGCCATCTTAGCGAAGACATCTATATGTCCCAACCAGAAGGCTTTATTGCTGAAGGCCAAGAACATATGATTTGCAAGCTTAAGAAGTCCATTTATGGACTAAAGCAGGCATCGAGAGCATTCGTTTTGATGAGACTTAAATGTTAGTGTTGTGCCCTAGAGGCAATCACTTGTACATTGTATATGACACATTTTATTTTAATAAAAGGCATTATTTATCTTACAGTTTCCTTTTGTTTACTTTAAGTAATATAACTGTTCGATAAAGTCCCTAGTACAACACTGTGTTAAAGAAATTATGATAGAGATCATGATATGAGATTCCTACTACACTGGATGGTGTTATTACTTAAATATTCCCTAGTCATAGTATTAATGAGACATGACATCATTAATGCGTTAAGACTAGCATGTGTTAGACTTCCTGATTTGATCAGGCGGTGGTTCTTATAACCGTAAGTATTGAGATACTCAAAGTTAATACATGAATACTTGTTAATGGAACAAGTTCATTGGATGACCTAGCTTTGAGATAATCATATGGATAACTATTTAGTGCCAGTGTATAATCTCAATATAGCAAACGTGCAAGTATCCTTAGACTTGAGATCTCCAAGGTACTTTGTTTGCAGAGCTTTGTACTTTGATTCCAATATCCAGAGCTCGATCGAGGGCCACCTATGAGATAGACATTGGGTACATTGTGAGGTAAACAAAAGTAGTTGAGAGGGTCAATAAAGGATTCACCACTCCTAATAGTAGGGGCGAATATCTCACGGTCACTTGTAGGAATTACTACTCGGAAAGTCCTTGGCTAAGGCGATTGTGTATAAGAAACAGTTCTAATTGATACACATCTAGAGTAGTAGGTTCCTGGTCCAAGTACTATTGTATTCGGGCCAGAATGAATTCTGGAGGGAGTTGGCACTAATTTCGTACTCCAAACCGAATGAGATATTGTATGGTGAAAGGAGTTAATTACACTGAAGTTTGTTATTGAAGAGTTCATGTCAAGCCACTTGACTTCCTAGACTCTTGGGTGGTCATGATGTGTTGCTAGATACCGCTCATGATCTGGGAATATGGGTTTATTAATTGATAAATTATTAAACCAATCCTGATTAGAATTAATAGGATTAATTCTAATTAATTATGGATTATTAATCTCAAAGACATTTAGATTAATTCATGTTCTCTACCAATTGACTGGGAAACCTAATAGGTCACACACAATAGAGGATTATATACTCAAGATGTTATTTGACAACATTGTGGGTTGATTGAGAGAAAGAAAAGTTGTGTGGACAAATTGTAATTAGTTATAATTTGTGGTACAAGTTGTAATTGTGAGAACTTGATGTTTCCAATTACAATTAGGGAATTCTAATAGGATTCGAATTCTCAGTTTTGGGAAGGGAATTTCGTGTGATATATAGTAGCTAATAACACACGAAAAACCCTAGCCAATAGCTGAACAACACACAAAAAGAAACAACAGCCACGAACTTTTTCTCTTCTTCTCTCTCGATTTGATCTTGAAGAGGAACCCTAGCCGCCACTTAGAATTTCTGCTAGCACAGAAAACTACGTACTTAAGTATTCCTCTGTATGGATTACTATTAGAGATAATCACACACTGTGATTATAGTGGATAGACATTCAACTCACGTGAAGGTTGATCACGAGGATTGCTGGATCATGCCTCAACTTGAAGAAGAAAATTTTGTTCTTCGCACGATCACCCAAAGGTAAAAACTGTTTCCTTTACTCTCTTTATATCTTGTTTTCCACACATAGACGGGTCCTGGGAGGGTATCTCGTTTTATTTTTCGCTACGCCGTATATGATACGAGCATGAGATACCCAATAGTAGTATTAGAGCCATGCTATGTGTGGTCTACGGACATTGTTTTAGCATGAAAAACTATTTTTATGTTTGTCTTTGTTTGCTGTGAAAATCGTTTTCACTCGAGTTGAAATCGTTTCGATCTTTATATGTTGGGTCCGTAGCACAATATGATTGTGTAAAAGTCACAGCATATTTCGAAAAAATGCTTTCTTTGGTGCTGAAAATTTCTGCAGGAAAAACGTTTTCTTGCAACATGGATGTTGCCCTCCATTTCATCTTAATTTTCCATTTTGATTTTGTTTAAACTAACAAATTGGTTGTTGTTTTGAGCTTCAAAACAGAAAATACTGCTGAGAGTTGTTCTCACTAAAAATTTGCAGAAGAAGAAAGCACCAGAAATTGTTTCTGGAATTTTTTGAAAATCGCCGCCATTGTTGCAGAACACAGGCGGCGCCGGCTCCGGACACCAAGCCGGCGCTGGTTCCATTCTATTCGCGATGTCTGAAAATCATTTTTCGAAGAGAAAAATTTTTGGAAACCAGAACAGAGCCGGCACCTGCTCCAGCTTCCAAACCGGCACCGGTTCTGCTCTATTTGCAACTTCCAGGTATTTTTAAAAAAAAAAATTCGGAATAGAATTTTGAAAGGGAAAAACCTCATTTGATGAGAGATGGGACCCAAAAGCATTTTCTCAAAATTAGTTTTGAGATAATCAATTTTGTTCTTCAAAATAATGATTTTGAAAATCTAAAATTGATGTATTCTCTAAAATGGTTATTTTAGAATTTGTTTTATTTTTTCAAAAATAGTGATTTTGAAATAATAAAAGTATATGTTTATTTTGTTTAAGCATAGTCAATGGCATGGTGGATAGTTATGGACTAAAACCAATTGTATCTGTTCATGCATTTTACAGTTTTGGTTTTTATGAAATAGAGCCTGTGTGTCCTGCCTTCTCTAGAATTCTTATGTAATTCTCTTCTCATCTAACTCCCCTCGAATGTAACTCGAGGTTTTCTCTCTTTAGGAAATTATGTAATTAGTTTACATAGGTTAGATAGGAGTAGAATTATTTTATTCTGGAGATGGCAACCAAAACAAGGCGATGAGGTAAGACCTTCTACTTAAATCATGCATGAACACATAGGGTTAACTATATTAATTTCTTTTATGGCTCAAAGAAATTAATTTAGGAAAAGTCCATAACTATACCACGTAATCGCTTTATTACCATGATTATCAATTATGTGATTTATTGATTATTATGCATGTCATTCAACGAAATCACTAAAAGGAACAAATCCCTCAATTAATATTAAACCTAATTCCTTCCGTTAATATAGTAAGAACGAGAGTCCTTTTTCAAGACCAAGTTGTTGGGCAAACCCAAGCCTACTTGACATTGGGCATGTTCAAGCTATGGAATTAAATTCCTTTGGAATTAAATTCCTGATTAATGGGTCGGGTTTAACTAAATTCTTTATCCTGGTTGGGCAAACTCAAGCATAAAGAAATTTAGAGGAAAAGTTAGGGTAGCCCAAAAGGCTTTAAGATTAAAAGCTGTTAATCACCCAATGATCCGGTAGTTACATACGATGTAATTGGTATTGGATACCTACCAATGAACTCAAGGGTGGCTTGTTGGGCAAACCCAAGGTTATTCTTGAGGAATTTGGATACCAGTCCACTAGGAAAGCTTCCAACGAACTTTCCCGAATCAGTAGTGGGGGCTATTGGTTTGAGTAAAATAGTGGAGTAAAAATGCGTTTAATTAAAGTCCTAATTATTTGCATATTATGTGCATATACAAGTAGCTAATACTCTATCATGTCAATGAACTTGAACTTATGTAGCATTTTGGAAACCAACAAGTTAACCGAATCAAACTATCTCGACTGGTATAGAAATTTGAGAAGCGTTCTCAAATCGAAAAAGTTGCTCTACGTGTTAGATGCTCCTATTCCACCACCACCAGCCCAAGATGCTCATGCTGATGAGCATGCTGTCCACAAGAGGCATAAGGAGGATAGTGATACAGTATCATGTATTATGCTGGCATCCATAACTCTTGAGTTACAAAAACAGCACGAGCATATGGATGCTCAATCGATCATTTTACATCTTCGAGAGTTGTTTGATGCCCAAGCCAGAACTAAGAGATATAAGATCCTAAAGCAACTATTTTTTTGTAAAATGGTAGAGGGTTCTTCTATGGCCACTCATGGGCTAAAAATGCTGGCCTTGATAGAGAAGCTTGGATCTCTCAGGTTTGCAATGGATCATGACTTAAGTGTTGACTTAATTCTACAATCTTTGCTTAATAGTTTCTCATAATTTGTGATTAACTATCAGATGAACAAGATTGAGTCTACCATTCCTGAATTGATCAATCTTCTCAAAACTGCGGAGTCCTCCATGAAGAAGGATTCCAATGCGATTTTAATGGTAGAATCTTCCTCTTCTAAGAAAAAAGCTCAAAAGAAGAAGAAGAAGGCTGCCATGAAGCCTAAAGGTGGTGTGAACAAGAAGGACGCAGCTACCAAGGGCCCATGCCATCATTGTGGGAAGATGGGCCATTGGAGGCGCAACTGCAAAGCCTACTTGGAGACCATCAAGGACAAGAAGCAGAAGGAGAAGCTTACAAGCACTTCTATTTCTTCTCCAGGTATATTTATGACTGAGATAAACACTTCCTTTAGAAATGAGATATGTGTGAAACCCCGGTCAAAACCAACCTTAGAGTAGGGGGGTTGGGATGCATATCATATTTTATTTCATGGTTAAATATATTTTCATATGATTTTTATGTGTTTTGGATTCGAGTTTTATTGTCTTGAAGTCTTGTTGATGAGTATTGTGTGAGAGGGGCAAGATGGTAATTTTTGCCCGAGGTGAAAATAGGGAGATAGCCTGTGGATTGAATAGAAAATAATTTTCTAGTGAAAATATCAACAGGAGTTGTTGTGGTTTCGTGGTTAGAGCTTTGGAATTAATTCTTGAGGTCTTGGGTTCAAATTCCATCATAAAAGCTTTAGCTAGATTAAATTTTATTTTTGCTTAGTGGAGGAAATTTCGGTCTTATGAACTTAGAGTAAGGTAGGGATGATGGTCCTAAGAGAGACATGTTAGGAGTATTCTCATTCCACTCCTTTACTCTACTCGAATTTCTTAAAGGGAATTCATTTTCCCTTGATCCTTAATTTTCCTTAATTTTCAACTCCTTGGTTTGATCAAGATGTTCTATCCATTTTCTTTCCAGAAATTTCAGTAAAATGCTGTGATCTTGTGAGACCAAAATTTCCTAGTAAAGGCTTCTCATGGTCTGAAAAATGTGGAAGAATGGTAGGAAATTCCAAGGGGAAAAATCCCTCTAGTAAGCTTGCTGAAATTTCACTCTAGACTAGTTCATCTTACTTCTTAGAATGAGTTGAAATTTTTCAGCTTGTTGTACCTTCAAATTGTTGAGCTTCTTAGCTGACTTCCCCTCCCAAATGCTGCCAGAAAAATGGCCTTAAGATCAGTTTGAAACATGAATTATTTCTGCCATTTTCGGGCTGCACAAAGGCTGTGCAAAACCAGTGAAAATTCTGGGCAAAATCACTACTTTGGAGGTCCAAAACCAAGATGATTTCTTCCAAATTTTGTTCAGTACCTTAGCCATGTTTTTCCTCCATAAAGAAGGCTGGAAACCAGCCTTAAATACCCTAGAAATTCCCCTTCAAGCTCTCTACAAATTGGCTGGAAGTGGCAGCCGAAAATCTGCCCAGAAATTTCTGTTCAGCGAAATTCTAGGCAGTCCAAACTTCCAACTTTGTTTCCTATTTTTCTTCTAGCCGAAACACCAGCCCTAATCTGTCAAAACCTTCCTTAAACCTCCATTAATAGAGCTCCATTGTTTCCCTCAAGCTTCTGGACGAAAGGCAGCAATGGCTGTCCGAAAATCTCTCCAACAAATCCCTGCAATTTAGCTTGATTGGTTTCCAAAATTCCAGCCATCCTTGTTTAGCAACCTTCCATAAAATCTTACTCAATTGACCAGACATCTTCTTCACCATTAAGCACCCTACTTTCGGCCACCATAAGCTTCCATAAAACAGCATTAATCCCACCAAAATTCTGCTCAAACAGTCAGCCATGGCAGACTTCCAAAGCTGTCCAACAATCAAGATATTCTTGGAATATTTAGTTTCCAAGTTCACTTCCTAAAAATATTCTTCAAAGATTGTAACAACTAACATTTCCTTTTCCCTTCCAAATCAAAGAAACAACTCCCTAAACCCTACAGAAATTCAGCCAGCCCTATCCCTCACAGAAATTCGGCAGCTACACACTACAATCTCTCGAAATCTCTCAAGCTCCAAGAACACACACACTACACCAAGAACACCTACCTCTTCCCTACACTTAATACCCCTTCAAACCATCTCAAATCCTCTCAAAAACTTCCAGATTTAATCTACTCACTGTTGTGAGGCCATCAACACCGTTATTAACATCAAACTCCTCAAAACATCTTGCTACTTTGGATCTAAAGCAGAAATTTCTGTGAAGGACAAGAACATCTTCAAGGTAAATTTACTCTATCAACTTCATCCTCTCCAAACTTAATCTCTAGTGGGAACCTATGTGAGTAAACATGCTAATGATCTCTTCTCTCTCTCTCTCTCTCTCTCTCTCTCTCTCTCTCTCTCTCTCTCTCTCTCTCTCTCTCTCACGGCCGAAACTCCTCTCCCTTGGCCGGATGACTTCTTCTCCATAATCATGCTCTCGCCATCTCCTTTGGACAAAGTTAGACATCTAAGAGTTGAGATCTACTATAAACTCCTTCGAGGCATTCATAAATCAAGTAAGTACCATCAATCCTTCTTTTAAACTCTAGAATTATGTCTCTAGGGTGATGATGATAATAGGTGGATGGTGATAGGATTTGAGTATATATATATATATATATATATTGTTGAGATTGGAGTATGAATATATGTATGATTGTGAAGGAGATGGGATTTATGCATGGAAGGATTGTCTTGGATGATTATATGATGATTTGAGGTTGATGCATGTCATAAGTAGTATATGTGATGAAGTATGCTAGAGATTATGTCACCATTGGTGAATAGGATTTATATTCATGATGGATTAATATTGAAGCCATGATCATGTTTATGCTAGTAGGGGTTAGATCATGTGTTGATAAATTGAGGTCTATTCTTGTATGCATGATTTGGATGATTTGATGAATTAAAGGATTGTGTATGTATTGATTGTGGTTAGCCATGGGAATTTGATCATGATCTAGTTATCCCCAAACAAATTTTTACTTCATGAATAAAATATTCAATAAAATAATTTCTCTTAGTATTTTCGAAAGAAAAAAAAACCTAGGAAGGGTAGATTTGGATTGTCATATATATAAAGGATATTTTAGTCAAACAAATAACGATTTTTTCTAGAAAAATAATATATATATGTATATATTACTTAATATAATGAGATCAATTAAAGCCTTTATGAAAATAATTACAATTAGTAGAATATATATTACTAAAAATTTAACTATTATCTTCTAATCAAAACTCCTTAAGAATTTATTTAATATTGTTCAAGTGAGACTCATTAAATTTATTTTCAACTAATTTTAGCTACCAATTATTTTCTAACAACTAAATTATTAATAAATCAATATTTTATTTAATACTACCTAGAACTCTTGATCAAATAAACTCTAAATTTTCCCTAACAAGATTTAAGCTTTCAACTTATTAAATTTATTTCCCAAACCATTAATTATTTTAAATAATTGTGCTAGGCTCAACTCTTAAACCTATTTACTTATTGTTCAACCTTAAAGCTTGGGACACTAGGATCATGGTAGTAGTAAGTTGAGTCGATTTAAAATTAAGGAAGTAGTTTGTGATTTGTATTTGCCCATGTGGGGTTAGGTCTGCCGTTGGAGACCTTGTTATTGTGAGCAAGAATCAGGTAAGCTCCTGCATAAAACCTGTTTGATGCAAAATGTTTATTATGGCAAGCTAAGTGTAGAGTGCGTGGACACTCATTTATGTAAAGGCAATTAAGGGTTAAATCCTTTCTTATTTCAAACATTTGAATTATTTAAAAGCCAATGAGCAGATTTACTCAAACTCAAACTCTTTCTAAAACTGATTTTGTTAAAGACTTTGGAAAACCCATAAATTTCCATTTTCATGTGGAACAGTGTTTTGTTCATTTTATCCCAAGTGGGAAACGTCGTTGAGTACTCAATAAGGGTAGACTACTAGGACTAGTCTTTGAAGGGTTAGGGTAAGTCTCTCAGTAGGTGGCCACCTCTGAGGAGTGAGTCCTTCCTGGATAAGATGTCAGTCCAGTGAGTCGTGCCGGTCCGAGCTAGCAGTTTGTTTTCAGTCAAGTGATTGTGGTTTGTCGGAAGAGACACCCGGTTGTTGTTTGGGTATAGAAAAGGAGGAGTACCTTGCCCAGTAGGCCGATCACCTACTTTTGTCAGTCTGCACAAAGTGTCGGCATTCTGACCGGTTATGGGGCCCAACGTGTGGTAACCCATATCCCTTTCTTTCGAGTAGTTGATTTTATTACTTATGTATGGCTGGAAAAGCCAAAACGCCACTCTTGCTTTTGACTAATGTTATTGCTTGCCAGTATTTCACTTATAAAGGTTTCACACTTTGCATCCACGAACTGTTTTCACTAAACACCTAAAGCACACACGGACTTACTGAGATTTCTGTCTCACCACCATTTTATCATGATTTTAGGTCCATCCTACTGTGGGCATGAGTAGCTATATATTTTCTGCTTTGGAAGAATTATCTGAGTATTTATTTTATGTAATGTTGGGAGTGCTGAGAGCGGATGAATTTTTATTATGGATTTGTTTTGAGTATTCTTGGATTTATTATTATTTCTTTTGGGTTATAATAAATTTTAAGTTGAAGTATCATTTTATTTCCGCTATTATATTTGTGAGTCCTAGTTATAAAGACCCCTTGTCCTTTGAACGGGGCGACATCCCTGGCCCTGGCGGGCCTAGGTAGCGGGGTGTTACAATATGGGTATTAGATACCGGATGTGGATCTCATTTTGTGCAATAACTTGCAGGGGCTAAAGAGCAGTGGAAGGCTAGAGAAAGGCGACGTGGATCTACGTACTACAAATGGGACAAAGGTTGCTGCACTTGCTGTGGGGACATACGAGCTGAACCTACCTTCAGAATTAATTCTAGAACTACAAAACTGTTATTTTGTACCAGTTTTAATGAAAAACATTTTCTCAGTTGCATGTTTAGACTTATGTGGATTTCATTTAATATTTAAGAATAAATGTTATTCTTTTTCATTGAATGATATTCATTATGGTTCAGCAACTTTAGTTAATGGTTTATATGTTCTAGACTTAGACAATCCAATTCTCAATATAAATAATAAGAAACCTAAAATAAATAACTCTAACACCTCTTACTTATGGCATTGTCGTTTGGGCCATGTAAATGAAAATCGTGTTTCTAAGTTACACAAGCTTGGTAACTTAGGGTCATTTGATTATGAATCATATGGCACATGCGAGTCTTGTTTACTAGGTAAAATGACTAGAACTCATTTTCTAGGAAAAGGAGAATGGGCCAAGGAGTTATTAAAACTCATACATTCTGATGTATGCGGCCCAAGCAAGAGGAGATATAACTATTTCATAACCTTTATCGATGATTTCTCATGATACAGGTATTTATATTTAATGAAATACAAATCTGAGGCCTTTGAAAGGTTCAAAGACTTCAAGAATGAAATAGGGAAACAACTTGGCAAAAGTATTAAGACTCTAAGATCTGATCGAGGAGGAGAATACTTGAGTTAAGAGTTTCTAAGTTATCTTAGAGATAATGGGATATTATCTCAATGGACTCCGCCACATACACCTCAACATAACGGTGTATCTGAGAGAAGGAATCGAACCCTTCTACATATGGTACGAACCATGATGGCTTCTGCAGACCTACCAAAATCGTTTTGGGGGCATGCACTAGAAACTTTTGTTTATATACTAAATAGAGTTTCAACAAAATCAGTTGATACTACCCCATTTGATATGTTCTTTGGTAAGAAACCAAAGTTATCTCACTTGCGAGTATGGGGTTGTCCTGCCTTTGTCAAAAGGCCACAGTTAGACAAACTTAAAAGTAAGTTTGACAAGTGTTTTTTTGTGGGATATCCAAAAGAATCTTTTGGATATTTCTTCTACCTACCCTCTGAAAACAAATTGTTTGTTTCGAAGCATGTCGTCTTCTTAGAGAAGGAGCACATGCTCAAAGGGGACAGTGGGAATAAGATTGAACTTGGTGAAGTTCATGAAGATCAAACAAATGAGGATCAACTGTCTAACCCCACATCTATTAAGAGAATAGATTAACCTTCTAATACACAAGAACCTCGTAGATCTAGTAGGATACGTGTGGTACCTGAGAGATATAGATTTCTCATTAATGACTGCAACGGCGTATTGCTCATAGATGAAGATGAGCCTATTACCTATAAGGATGTTCTGAATAGTTCAGAATCTGGCAAATGGCTTGAGGCCATGAAGTCAAAGATGGATTCCATGTACGACAACCAAGTATAGACTTTGGTTGATCCACCCAAAGGAATTAAACCTATTGGGTGCAAGTGGGTTTTCAAGAAGAAAACGGACATGGATGGTAACTTAGTTACTTATAAAGCACAACTAGTGGCGAAGGGTTATCGTCAACAACATGGTATTGACTATGATGAAACCTTCTCACCAGTAGCCATGTTGAAATCCATCAAGATACTCCTAGCCATTACTACTCATTATGATTATGAGATTTGGCAAATGGATGTGAAAATAGCTTTCCTAAATGGAAATTTGACTGAGAAAGTGTAAATGACACAATCTCAGTGTTTCACATCCAGTGATGGCACAAAGGTGTGCAAGCTGCAAAGGTCCATTTATGGACTCAAGCAAGCTTCTAGGAGTTGGAATATCCATTTTGTTGAAACAATCAAAGAGTTTGGTTTCATTCAAACACATGGATGAGCTTTGTGTATACAAGAAGGTTAGTGGGAGTGCAATCATTTTCTTACTGCTTTATGTAGATGACATATTGCTAATAGGAAACGATATACCTATCTTGCAAACTGTTAAAATTTGGTTGTCCAAATAATTCTCCATGAAAGATCTTGGAGAAGCAACCTATATTCTTGGAATAAGGATCAATAGAGATTGATCCAAAAGGTTACTTGGTCTTTCACAGTCTACATACATAGATAAAGTGCTAAAGAGGTTTAACATGGATCAATCCAAAAAGGGATTCTTACCCATGTCACATAGTGTAAACCTTTCAAAGTCAATATCTCCCAAAACACAAGTTGAAAGGGATCACATGAGTAAGATTCCATATGCCTTGGCAGTTGGATCTATCATGTATGCTATGATATGTACTAGACTCGATGTATCTTATGCTCTCAGTTTGATGAGCAGATACCAATCTGACCCTGGTGAGGGTCATTGGGTGGCTGTAAAGAATATTCTTAAGTACTTACGAAGGACTACGAATATGTTCTTAGTATATAGAGAAGGTGATTTGAAAATAAACGGGTATACAGATGCCAGTTTTCAATCTGACAAAGATGATTTCAAATCACAATCCGACTACGTGTTTACGTTGTGCAGAGGGGCAATAAGTTGGAAAAGTTCCAAACAAAAAACTATTGCAGACTCTATGACAGAAGCTGAGTACATCACTGCTTCTGAAGCAGCTAAGGAGGCTGTTTGGATCAAGAAGTTCATGACAGAACTAGGTGTGGCTCCTAGTGTTGTTGGTCCAATAACCTTGTATTATGACAACAACGGAGCCATTGCACAAGCAAATGAGCCGCGGTCTCACCAATGATCCAAACACGTACTGCGATGCTATCATCTGATCCGGGAGATCATAGATAGGAATGATGTAAAGATAGAGAGAGTTCTCATGGATGAGAACATAGCTGACCCGCTTACGAAAGCACTATCCCAAAAGAAACATGATTGTCATGTTGAGTCATTCGGTATTAGATACATGAATGATTGGCTCTAATGCAAGTGGGAGTTTGTTAGTGTTGTGCCCTAGAGGCAATCACTTGTACATTGTATATAACACATTTTATTTTAATAGAAGGCATTATTTATCGTACAGTTTCCTTTTGTTTACGTTAAGTAATATAACTATTCGATAAAATCCCTAGTACAACACTGTGTTAAGGAAATCATGATAGAGATCATGATATGAGATTCCTAATACACTGGATGGTGTTAGTACTTAAATAGTCCCTAGACATAGTATTAATGAGACGGACATCATTAATGCGTTAAGACTAGCATGTGTTAGACTTCCTGATTTAATTAGGCAGTGGTTCTCATAACCGTAAGTATTGAGATACTCAAAGTTAACACATGGATGCTTGTTAATAGAACAAGTTCATTGGATGACCTAACTTTGAGATAATCATATGGATAACTATTTAGTACCAGTGATATAATCTTAATATAGCAAACGTGCAAGTATCCTTAGACTTGATATCTCCAAGGTACTTTGTTTGCTGAGCTTTGTACTTTGATTCCAATCTCCGGAGCTCGATCGAGGGCCGCCTATGAGATAGATATTGGGTACATTGTGAGGTAAACAAAAGTAGTTGAGAGGGTCAATAAAGGATTCACCACTCCTAATAGTAAGGGCGAATATCTCACGTCCACTTGTAGGAATTACTACTCGGAAAGTCCTTGGCCAAGGCGATTGTATATTGGAAATAGTTCCAATTGATACATATCTAGAGTAGTAGGTTCCTGGTACAAGTACTATTGTATTAGGGCCAGAATGAATTCTGGAGGGAGTTGGCACTAATTCCGTACTCCAAACCGAATGAGATAATGTATGGTGAAAGGAGTTAATTACGCTGAAGTTTGTTATTGAAGAGTTCATATCAAGCCACTTGACTTCCTGGACTCTTGGGCGGTCATGATGTGTTGCTAGATACCGCTCATAATCTGGGAATATGGGTTTATTAATTGATGAATTATTAAACCAATCTTGATTAAAATTAATAGGATTAATTCTAATTAATTATGGATTATTAATCTCAAAGACATTTAGATTAATTCATGTCTCTACCAATTGACTGGGAAACCTAATAGGTCACACACAATAGAGGATTATATACTCAAGATGTTATTTGACAACATTGTGGGTTGACTGAGAGAAAGAAAAGTTGTGTGGACAAATTGTAATTAGTTATAATTTGTGGTACAAGTTGTAATTGTGAGAACTTGATGTTTCCAATTACAATTAGGGAATTCTAATAGGATTATAATTCTCAGTTTTGGGAAGGGAATTTCGTGTGATATATAGTAGCTAATAACACACGAAAAACCCTAGCCAATAGCTGAACAACACACAAAAAGAAACAACAGCCATGAACTTTTTCTCTTCTTCTCTCTCGATTTGATCTTGAAAAGGAACCCTAGCCGCCACTTAGAATTTTTGCTAGCACAGAAAACTACGTACTTGAGTATTCCTCTGTATGGATTATTTTTAGAGATAATCACACACTGTGATTATAGTGGGTAGATGTTCAACTCACGTGAAGGTTGATCACGAGGATTACTGGATCATGCCTCAACTTGAAGAAGAAAATTTTATTCTTTGTACGATCACCCAAAGGTAAAAATTGTTTCCTTTACTCTCTTTATGTCTTGTTTTACATACATAGACGGGTCTTGGGAGGGTATCTCATTTTATTTTCCGTTGCGCCGTATATGATACGAGCCTGAGATACACAGTATTAAAGTCTTATGGTTTTATTCAAAATGAGGATGAACCATGCGTGTATAGGAAACTTGAAGGCATTAATGTGGTTTTTCTTGTCTTATATGTGGATGACATTCTACTCATTGAAAATGATTTTGGGTCATTGTCATCTACAACGGTTTGGCTGTCTAGTCAATTCGATATGAAGGACTTAGGAGAAACTAGCTACATTCTCAGGATTAGACTTCTTAGAAATAGGAAGCAAAGAATGTTAGGATTATTCCAAGCGGCATATATTGACAAGATGCTGGCCAATTATAGTATGGACTCATGTAAGGGAGCTCTAATTCCTTGCAGACATGGGTTGTCATTTTCTTCAAAGGACTGTCCTAAGTCTCAAGAAGAAAAGGACAGAATGAGTAGGATTCCCTATGCTTCAGCTGTGGGAAGTCTCATGTACGCCATGTTATGTACTAGGCCAGATATCTGCTTTGCCATAGGCTTGGTTAGTATATATCAGTCAAACCCTGAGGAGGTTCATTGGCAAACTATAAAGTATATTCTCAAGTACCTCAAGGGAATGAGAGATTATATGCTAGTTTACAGGGCTGATGACTTAGTTCCTACAGGATACATAGACTCAGACTTCCAGGTAGATAAGGATGAGAGAAAATTCACTAATGGATATATCTTCACCTTGTCTGGAGGAGCCATTTCATGGAGGAGTATCAAGTAATCTTACATTACTGACTCAACCATGAAAGTTGAGTATGTGGTAGCTTCAGAGGCATCCAAGGAAGCAGCCTAGCTCCAGAAATTCCTTTCAGAACTTGGAGTCGTGCAACACATGGACAGCCCGATTGTGATGTATTGCGACAACACTAGAGCAGCATCATAATCTAAAGAACCCAGGAACCACAAGAAGGAAAAGTACATTGAGAGGAAGTACCACCTGATCCGGGATTTCATCCAGAGATGGGAAGTCATGGTGGAACAGATTGCCTCCGAGAATAATCTAGCTAATCCATTCACCAAGCCTTTGGCTGAGAGAATCTTCAAGAAACACTTAGATGCCATAAGGGTGGGCACCTACGGACTTGCTTAGTCTTAGAGTGCAAGTGGGAGATTGTTGAGAAATATACCCTCTTAAACTAGGTTTCTGATGTAAATATCGAATGTTTTAATAAAAGAAATTATTTTTAGAAATTATTTGTGAATTTATATTTTATTTGTGCACAATTACGTTTGGAAAATACCCATTGTGTTTAAGTAAGTGGTCCATGTGAATGGAGGTCTTTCACAGTAAGTTATGGATCACGGGTTACTTAACACATAAAGGTTTGTTCCTAACCGATTGATGAGCATGGAAATCTCGTCATGTTTAGGTTATTATGTTATGAATTCCAAATAGGGAATGGCTTACCTTTAGCCAGTGAGTAGTCCACTCACTTCATGACATAAGCGTATTTCGAATACGTAGAACAAGACCTGTAGTAGTGATTTCTTAAAGTACTATGTGGTAGAAACCTAGGCTACTACCGCTACAGCGTGGACTAGTACTCTACGACTTGAGTATGAGTTGGTGGTCTGACGAAGCTGGAAGCATGTACTTTGATATGCTATAGTTGAGGTTCTATCGGAGGACCAACAAATTTGCATGTTGGGTATGTGTGACTAGTTAGTTAAGACAGACTTGTACAAGATAGTTTCTATACCATATCACCCCTTGTGGTTGTCTGAATGATCTAAACATTCAGGGCCCTGGGAAACATGACTTGAATGTTTGCTTTAGGGTAGCTCCCTTGGAAAGCGAAAATAATCCAAGAAGTCGTGGATCATTGGACTAGAAGCCTAAGGATGGTAGATGTTATTTAGAGAGGTGTTAGTACATTTCTTCCTCTCTAATGTACGGCGATGTATAGAGGGGTCTTTTAGTCATTATACCTATAGGTTGGAGACTTTGCTAACGCAGCATTGTCCTTAAGGTTAATATTTCCTTATGGTGATATTAGAAAATATTTAAAATGCAAAATACAGCTATTTATATGGCAAGGGTATTTTGGTCATTTTAATAGCCAAGGCGATGTGTCTTTTGGTCCCCAGTATAGACCGTGAGTCCTAATTAAATACAAGCTAAAGAATTGGTCTTAAATTAAATTAAATAGAATTTATTTTATTTAAGTAGTCTGATTTAATTATTGGGCTAGAATAAAATAAAGGTCCATGGAGAGAGAGAATTAATTACATTAGTTTGATGGGTTAATTAATTTCTCAGGGCTTTAGCCTAGTTTGAATAATTAAATATTAACCTGAGACTAAACTAATATAGGCTTGTTAATTGAACTAGTTTATTTAGGCTAGGAAATTATTTGTTAGGCCATTTATTTTGTTCTAATTAAAATAATTAATTTAGTCCAAAAGACTAAACTAAGAGTCAAATGGGTCAGACCAGTTTAACCTAAGGTTTTATTTAGGTTAAACATGAGAAAAGAAAACAACGTTGTTTTTCACTGCTTTTTCTCTGTGAAAAAGATACGGCTCTCTCACTCTCTCTCCAAGAAAAGTTCTTTAGTCTGTGAGTTGTTTACCAAATGGAATTAGGCAAGCCGTATACTGGAAGATCAAGAGGTTGGTGTTCATATACATACATAGACGGAGTAGGAGGCTTGCAGGAATCGCACTAGAGGTTTCCACCTGTACACCTACCCCAGTTGCACACATTCTGGTCTAGCCATCTTTGAGAACAAGAAGAAAAGGTTAGAAATTTTTCCCCTCGAAATCTGGACAGAGTGCAACCGGCACCGGCTAGGGCTGCCCGCGCCAGCTCTGTTTGGGAGTTCCCTTGTTCTTCAGTTTTTCAGTTTTCACTTCCGCTGCGTGCCTTGTTTTTTCCCCTTTTAAGCCTTCAATATATATATATATATATATATATATATATATATATATTGTGCATAAACTATAATAATTGTTGTTGTATTAATTGTTAACTCTCTCATATTAATAATACTAACATACTTGTAATTTGTACTTAGAATATATTGCTGTAATTGTTTTCTTAGTGCTATTGTATTATAATTGTGATCTTTTAAAAAATAGAAATAATTGTGATAATTCTTAGTGTAGTGTATCTATCTATGAATATTTCTCCAGTACATGCCTGCATTCCTTTTGGGAAAAAAAAAGATATTTTCGGATTTTTCACAAGCTAACCTTGGCTTAGCTTGGCTAACAATTGCTTCGATCAACACCCCAACCGAGCCCACTTCACGTGCAAGTGTTCCTCTTTCCCACAAGAAGACAACAAAGACCCTAACATGGCCTATTAGCCTTCAACTTTTCTATTTCACAACCAAACAAAACCAGTAGATTCCTCCTTGGTATTCGATTTGTCCACACTCAGACAACCAGAGCCAACTTTTGTTCATTTCCTTTTTCTTGGCATTTTCCTTGTCCTTTTCCTTTTCCTTTTTATAATCTCATATCTCTTTTTCATTCCACCATATTTTCGTTGCTTTTCTCCCAATTTCTCCAGAGACCGTTGCCTCTTCTTCTTCCACATTCTTCTCACCGCCTGCCTTTCTCTTGCAAGTCGTTGAATATCAAAAGCTGGAAGAACATAATTGTGCTCAAATTCCTTTAAGTAACGTAAATGCTTTATTCTTGAATTTTCTTGACATTCATTGGTATTGTACTTTGAGAAAATATTTACTTTTCTTGGAAATATTATTGTTGAGTTTCTTTGGAGCTAAAACTATGCATGAGATAATTGAGTTGTGATTTTTGTGCTACTAACGTTGTTTTTATATTTTGTTGGAATTCTCGACTTTGCCAATGTTGTAGGTACATTTTGAGCATAAATGTGATATTCTTCTTAGGGACCTTGTTGAGATTACAGTTTGATAGTACACTTGAGTGACATTGTGGTTTGATATTGCACTTTGGCTATTTGAAGTGGATATTGTCAATGGTATTTTGAGCATTGTTTATCTTGAAAATCAAGAATTGTGGAAAAAGTTTTTAACTGAGAAGAAAACATTTTTTTTTTTTTTTTTGCAAAGTATGTTTGTTTGAGTTAAAATGCCTAACAAAAAAAAATTCAAACCTCACAAATGCACACAACCATCCTCATCTGTTGACCCATCTTCAGAGCTATGTTCTTTTCATCCAAAGAATTCCACTGATAAAAAATATGAGGAATGGTATGGTGCTAGGGCCTTGAATAGGATCATTGTTGAAAAAACAATCAAGCCTTCCCTGGATCGATCTTTGAATATAACTGAGATGTTTAGAAGAATTAGTTGGGGTCAAATTTTAGGCTTGAGAGGTGACTTTTGTCCTGCCTTTGTGAAGGAATTGTATGCAAACATGAAAAGCAAAAGGAAAGGACATTTGAAACAAATCAAAACATCTATAAAAGGCACCTCTATAATTTTGACTAGAGCTCAATTAGCTACCATTTTAAGAGTTAATGATAGTGGCTCGTGGATAGAAATTGACCACCACAATAAGATGATCTCTTCAGAACCAACTTGAAATTTTAATGTTGCTTATCGACAATTGGATTTGGAACTAAAACCTTCTACACATAGTTCTTCCTTTCTCCTAAGTAATGATCTTGCTCCTCAATGGAGGGTTATTTTGTATCTCCTATGTTTCAATGTTTTCCCTCAATCTAGTAGTTTGAATAAAGTTAGAATCATTGATGTTTATATACTCTCTAAAATGCTTCGTGGAGAACCTATTCCCCTTGCCCCTCTATTACTAACTTCTATGCGAGAGGTAGCAGCTTATGGCCTTGCTATCAAAGAATTTGTTCTTTTCTTGGTGATTTCATAGGTTTTGGATGCTTTTGATGCTTATAGAAAATGAATTTGTGGAACCTACTACTTCACGTATGTTGTGTTTAGATTTGGGTATAAAAATCATATAACAATAAACACATTTTCAATCAAGTTTAAATTAAAGCATTAACCCCAAATTACACATATAAGTAAGCGTACTCATCATTAAGCATAGTATCGGGTTCAAACAAGTGTTGATCCTCCAGTAACAAGTATGCACTACGCACTTTTCTTTCATTGTTTAACTGACTCAATAAAGTGGAAAAGAAATAAAAAGGAAAATAAAAGAATATAGACATGTCAAGGATGGAGAGTTATGTAACTCAAACCATTATTTTGACAAACATGATCTTAAAGTACCTAATCATCATCATAATTAATCATTCTCTTGGCATCATGAAGGATTAAGATAGATTCACTTCTTTGGTCAATCCATGAAATCACTTTCTTCTAGATAAATTAGTAGCACTTGGTCTCGTCTGAACTAATTCACCTAAAAGATGCATTAAACACAATCCTTGATTAAATTTCCTTGGTCTTGGCAAACTTAAAACATGAAGCTAACCAATGAATCATTGGTCTCGGCAGACATCAATTAACCTTTAATTACCTAGTTCTCAACAATTAACCCCCTTGGTCCAGTAAGTTAATAGACAACAAATACGAAATCAATCAATTGAAACCACTATCAACCCCTTTGGTCCAACAAGTTAATGGAAAGAACTAACCAATTAATCTCGTAATAAGCACAAATAATTAAATACCAAGAATAACAATTAATCAATCAAAAGATCAAAGTAACTCTAAAAATCATGAATATCTAAAACAATGTCGAATTACAATAAAGCAAAATACATCATTGTTCAAGAAAAAAAATAAAAATAAAAGAAAGCACTTATAAATAAGCCTCATTCTTCTTCCTTTGTAGACTATCTTGCACAATTCTCCTTGAATTGAAGAATTTCTTATTAATTTGAGTGATTTTCTATTATGATCTGTGAATCTTTTCCTTTCTCTTGTATTTTCCCTTTATTTATAGGCTTTAGAAATGCCTAATTTCGTTTCTCTAGGGTTTTTGGCCGACTAGAAGGAGGAAAATACTACAACTCTACAAATTATCAAAAAATACGTGCGAAAATCGAGGCACTGCCTCAGCATCAGGGCGCAACTGGGGCCGCCTGTCCTGCCTAGGGCCAACACCGGTTGTGTTCTGTCTCTCCAATCGTTCGCCGATTTTTCTTGATTTTCATGCCAACCTTTCCAAAATGTAATCGGTGCTACCTCTAGCCTCGTAGCCGGCGCCAATTTGGTTCTATTCAACTCTGTTTCACTGGTTTTTTCATTGCCTCAAAATGCATGCCAACAGCATGTGGCCGGCACTGGTTCCCCTGTCATGGCCGGCGCCGCCTCTGTTTTTATTTTGCAACGTTTTTGTCTTATTTTACCCCTAAAATCTGAAATAATGCACAAAGTACCTTTCCAAGGGTAAAATCTCAAATATAAAGGAATATGACTAGTTACTGAATAAAATTTATTACAAAATAACCTTAAATAACTAGGAAATATATGACTAATTTATATCCTATCATATTCCCCCACACTTAGCTCTTTACTTGTCCTCAAGAAAAGTATCAAAGACAAGTAGGAAAAACACAAGGTTTCATGAAATCACTCAATTACTATTAAATTAATATCTTCAATGCTTTCTTTATTTCAAGACACAAAACATACGCTACTATATCTTTCATAACAAATGCAAGACTTGTGTAAATGAATAGTGACTAGTAGAACCATCTCAATACTTAACAATATTCTCAAACCATTGGAAAGAATTTAGTTCAAAAAAAATATGCATTCCATAAGCTTACTTTTCATACACTCTCTCCATTAATCCGAGACATATCATGATTCTACTTAAGTCAAATAGGACTTTTAAGCTTATAATGTAAGGCTAAAGGGTTTGTAATGTAGCTTTCAAACGAAGGATATAGGAAAATCAAATATCAAAGAAGATGAGAGTTTGCAAGAAAAGGATAAACAAGATATACCAAAAAATTTCAAACTTTTCTTGCTCTCCTATTCGAAAATTAATCAAAACCCATAACGTTATATGGCGATTATAGCATAGTTCAAGCAAATCTTGCATTCTTTTTTCTCAATAATTCTTAACTCATCATTCATTTTGCACAAGAGTATCAAAAATCCAGCAATGGTGCCAATGACTTAATGTGAACTCAATTTTTTTTTTTTTTTAGAAATACCTCCATAATGAAACAGAAAAATTATCTTATTCCAGCTTAATCAACCTTCTTCGTGTGCACTTCTTTTCTTTTTCTCTTTCAGCTTTTCTTTTTCCTTTTTCAACCTTCCAAATGGTGCTTTTGTTTGTTATTCAGTTCTCTTTTCTTTTCAAACTTTCCTAGTAGCTGTTTATTTTTCTCAAGTTTTCTTTTCTCTTTTTTTTCTTTTCTCCTTTCACAACTCTACTCAACAATGTTGCATGACTGAAAGTAACAAGTCATGACATTTACACATGCTTTCTCCCTCACAACTCCCTACTTGTACTTTTATCCATCCAGAGCAATCAAAGATTTGGAAGAATTATCAAACTCTCAGAAAGAAGTAATGGACAAAGTATGATAACGGGTTTTAAGAAAGAAATTGATGATTTAGGCTCAAAATAAGCACTAGGGATAATGTAAAATAGGTAGGCTTGAAAAGCTCAAATTATCCAAAGAAGGCTTATTATCGTCATCTCTAAGTTAAATCATGAATGTCTTTCTTATTTCGCCTCAAGAGGTATTCAAGTAAATTCTAGAATGCTCAATGAATTTTAGCATAAAAATAGGTTTAAGAACAATGTAAAGCATTTGATCAAAAACTATTTAGTCCAAATGCATGCAAAAAATCATGCATAAGCTACAAATGATATAGAACATATACTCTATGATCTATCACAAAGACATGCATTAAAAATACATCTTGAAAGTTAAACAAAAATCTGAAAAATTTTGGAAAATTTTACTCACAAGGATTTCAAAAGGATGAAGTGTAACAAGAAGAATGAAGTATAAAAGAATGAAGAAGAATTCTCAATCTAACTACTCCCCCACACTTAAACTGGACATTGTCCTCAATGGCCAAATAAATAGAACAAGAAAATAGTGCCATAGGACCAAAAATAAAGGGAAAAAGATAAGAAAGAAAATACTTCCATTATAATGGGCATTTTTCTAGAAAAGAGTCGAGTTCCTGGAGAAAGAGGCATTGTCGAGGTACCTAAAAAGAAAAATACAAAAGAAACACACTAAAGCATAAAAACTAGAAAAGAAAAATAAAAAGTAAAGAAAATAGTACAAGAAAGAAAAGTACAAGAAATAACTAGAAAAGGGCATGAAAATGTAAAGGGGAAAAAAACAAAAACAAAAAGAGAATGACAAGTAGGGACACGTGTAGAACAAGCATCTCAATCCTCCCCATCATCCTCATTAGGTGCGGAAGTGCCATCACCACCATGTGGTCCCAGAAAACGCTGCATCCACTTAGCCCATTGCTGTTCCATAGTAGTCTGCCTCCGAGCAATATTATCAATGAAGTCCCGCATGTGTAACAGCATATGCATCTGTTGGGCTAACTGTCCCAACACCGTAGTCTCAAAGTCAGTCCTCGATTGGGACTATGAACTACCTGCTCGTGCTCGTGATAGTGGTGGTGGGTGCTCCTCCTCCATAGGTGGGGGCTGAACTTAGTCGGGATATTTGACCTCATAAGGAGTTAGCCATTTCTTCATTTCCTGGTTATACTTGTACCCACAACTCATCAACGTTTACTCCTTTACTAGGTTATGCTCAGTGGTCGTCTCCATCAATTCCTTCTCAGTACTAATACCAAAGTCTCTTAGAATTTTCATGATGACTAGAAGGAAGACGAAGGCTTTAGTAGAGAGACGATGATGAACCACATCCCTAATAGATTGTATAATCAATGGGGTAAGAGAGATAGGCTGAGTGGTCATCATTCTATGCAAGATGTATGTATCAATAAGGCGTGTCTCATTGAAACCTCTTGCCCGGGGTACAACATTAAAACTAAACGTGTATACTAGAGCCCTAAAGTTGGTAGCAAGATCATTGTTAGAATAGAAGCTGTTAGCTTGGAAAGCATTATGCTTGTGCAACCCTAGAGTAGTTCTAGTACCACTGGCATCCCAATTAGGGTCAGAAATAATTTTTTGATTATTAGTATCTACCCCTTGCCAAGAATCATCATCATAAACCTGGAGGAGAGTAGCTAAATGATTTCGTGTGATAATAATGGGGGTTCCCTTTACTCTTGTCTCAATGTGTGGAAGATGTTTATTGCCCTTTTCAATCATGTTAGCATAGAATTCCTTAATGAGCACTGGGCACTAATCCCCATTTAGCTATACTATAGGTCCCCACCCTAGCCTCCTAAACAGCATTCCTAATTTGAGGGCACGGTCTAGGGTAGGTGCAAATGTAGGCTCCACAATAATCTTATTTGAAGCCCTCCTATTATATCACTCCTCACATGATGGATCAATGAACTCAGCTGGCCTAAGGAACAGGGGGTCTATAGATGAAGAGGCTGAGGAAGAAGAAGCTCTCGCCCTTTTTGAGGTTTGACCCCGTGCTCTAGACATATTGGCAAGTAAGCAATAGTGAAGATAGGAGGATAAGAACAAAGAAGCTCAAAGATTTCAGAAGGGTTGTATCTCCCCTGTTTCAAACACAATACACAACTCCCACTCAACCAGCTCACAATAACAATTCCCAAACTCCTTTAAAGTATATCTCGCACCAAACACAAACAACTGAATCTTCTCCAATCAATCTACCACAATTTACAACACAACCTGCAAGAATAAGCATAAAAGCGCACTATAAAGCATAAATGTGTTAAACAAGCCCAATGTATCCGGATGCTCATAATATGATCATATGAATTATAGAATCATTATGGCATTATAGTAATCAAGTGTAAGACAAGTCAAAGCCAATGTGCACTAATTACTCAATCATTACAATAGCCATAACCATTCCCTTAAATAAATGCAGAAACTCCCTAATGATCATGTGAATGAATCAAGTACGCAAGAAACATTAACTCATAATATAACCAATGTCATGAAGCTCAAGAGTTAATTCACAATTCAAGAGAATATTAAATATCCCAATTTTCGGCCAAAAATATACCCAAAATTAGAAAATTTATCTACAACATTTTAACTGTGGGAATTCAAGAAAAATCATACATTTATGTTCTCCTATGCATGGGCAAGCAAAAGATGCATTCTTTTTTCAGAAATCCAAGCTCGTTGCATGCTGATTGAAGATTGGGTTTGTGTGAAAAAACGGAAGATTTAAAGACTTTTGATCCGTAGAATCACTAAAAAAATGGTAGATTGATGTTTTAAAAGTGTTTGGGAGGTGAAAAATCAAATCTTGAGAGGTTGGGAAGGTGAAGTTGGCACGGGTTAGACAGAATTTAAGAGGGAGTTGGAAAGTTTGAAAGAAAAAGTGGCCAAAATAGCCTATTTTAAGTGATCTGCCCTACAGGAGCTGGCACCGATCTCGGTCCTAGTCGGCGCCGGTTGCAGTCTGTCCAGGCTTCAAAAAAATTTTTTTTTTTAAACAAAAGAAAATTGATGAACATGCAGTAATGATGAATAATGCAATTGAATTTATGAAGAAAAAACAAAACGACGAAAATACAAATTGTTCCAAATCACAAAAACTGAAAGTAAAAATGACTTCAATGTTTTCTATGGCCTTGATCCCATGGATTTTCTTCAGTGTTTCCTGGCAATGTCCCTACTTGACGATCCCCAAGTAGTTTAGCAAGTTGGCCAATTTGGCTCTCCAAGTTGCGCATGGAAGCCTCTAAATTCCTTGTTGTAGTATCAACCTCTTGGAACTTAATCTCCATTATAATTACCAATTGGCTAATCAATTCCTCCAATGGTGGCTTGGAAGGTGCTAAATTGTTGTTCAAAGGGGGTTAATTCCTTTGATTGCCCCCAAAGTTAAAAGAACCCTGCCTAGGTTGATTTTCGTTGATCCAAGAAAAGTTAGGGTGATTTCTCCAACCAGGATGTAAGTAGAGCTATAAGGATTGTTGCCTGGGCAGACATTACCTGCAATGGCTGCCCGTTCCGTGGTTTCTTATAGTGAACCCATCTTTTGGCATTCATGATTTGGGTGCCCTTTTCCATAGAATTCACAACTTCCATTTACTACTTGGCCTTAAGACATCACCATTTATTCCATCTTTTGAGTCAATGCTTCCACCTTAGCCTCCAAAACCGCCACAGCATCCATTTTGTGCACTCCTTGCACACGAGTTTTAGGCCTTGCACTTCCCCAAGAATAGTTATTAGAAGCCAAGTTCTCAATAAGATCGAATACCTATTCCAGGGTCTTATGATTGATGGAATCCCCTACAGAAGAGTCCATCACTTGTCGTGTTACAAATGTAAGGCCATTCAAGAAGATGAGCATCTGCATTCCTAGCTCAAATCCGTGGTGTGGGCACTTTC
The DNA here is from genome assembly GCA_026120185.1 of Voacanga thouarsii. Taxonomy (NCBI): domain Eukaryota; kingdom Viridiplantae; phylum Streptophyta; class Magnoliopsida; order Gentianales; family Apocynaceae; genus Voacanga; species Voacanga thouarsii. Next base: position 626,508 of record JANUWF010001883.1, on the reverse strand, counting down.
TCAGCATCTCCTTGAACCTCTTCCAACTTTCATACAAAGGTTTAGAATCTAATTGTTGGAAGGAAAAAATTTCGTTTCTAAGTTTGGATGTCCTAGCTGGAGGAAAATATTTGGCAAGAAATTTTTCAGTTAGGCCATTCCAAGTAGTGATGGAACCTGTAAGTAAAGACTTTAACCAAGATTTGGCTCTATCTCTCAAAGAAAAAGAAAAAAGTCTTTGCTTTATAGCATCTTCAGAAATACCATTCATCTTAAAAATATCACAAATTTCAAAAAAACTGGCTAAATAGGCATTAGGATCTTCTTTAGGTAGCCCATCAAATTGAACCATATTTTGGACCATCTGGATGATATTGGGCTTTATTTAGAAATTGTTTGCATCCACCCTAGATCTAGTGATACTCAAGCCCGTGCCCGAGATTGCAGGTTTTACAAAGTCATCCATAACTCTCCTGTTGTTTCCAGCATTGTTGTTTTGAGCACTATCCATGTCTGTGAGTAAGTTCCGTTTGATTGTTCGGTGGATTTTTGATTATGTCCTTTCGATTTCAGGATCAAAATCTACTATCTCGCCTTTAGATTTTCGGGTCATGTACCAAGGATAACACCTAGAAAAGACGAAACGAAAGTTAGATAATGGAATTACAATTCAAACAAAATTACAGGAACATGTTAGTCAAGTCAAAGTTAGTAAATTAGATTACAAAGATACATAAGATACACAAGATACAAAAGATGGCACCTTTGTGAGAAAAGAATAATTGTACAAATTTACATATTTACATATTTGTATATTTACATATTCACATGGTTAAATCAACAAAGTCTAAGCTTTCATGATATTGTTCCCCGGCAACGGCGCCAAAAACTTATTGTGTTTAAATTTTGGTATAAAAATCATATAACAATAAGCACATTCCCAATCAAGTTTAAATTAAAATATTAACCCCAAATTACACATATGAGCAAGCGCACTCATCATTAAGCATAGTGTAGGGTTCAAACGAGTGTCAATCCTCCAAGAACAAGTATACATGATGCACTTTTCTTTCATTGTTTAACCGATTGAATAAAGTGAAAAAGAAATAAAAAGGAAAATAAAAGAATATAAAAGAATATATACATGTCAAGGATGGAAAGTGATGTAACTCAAACCATTATTTTGACAAACATGATCTTAAAGTACCTAATCATCATCATAATTAATCATTCTCTTGGCATCATGAAGGATTAAGATAGATTCACTTCTTTAGTGAATTCATGAAATCACTATCTTCTAGATAAATTAGCATTACTTAGTCTCGTCTCAACTAATTCACCTAAAAAGACGCCTTAAACACAATGCTTAATTAAATTTCCTTGGTCTCGGTAAACTTAAAACATGAAGCTAACCAATGAATCATTGATCTCAGCAGACATCAATTAACCTTTAACTACCTAGTTCTCAGCAATTAATCCCCTTGGTCTAGCAAGTTAATAGACAACAAATATGAAATCAATCAATTGAAACCACCATCAATTCCTTTGGTCCAACAAGTTAATGGAAAAACCCAACTAATTAATCTCATAATAAGCACAAGTAATTAAATACCAAGAATAATAATTAATCAATCAAAAGATCAAAGTAACTCTAAAAATCATGAATACCTAAAACAATGTCGAATTACAATAAAACAATTAATACATCATTATTCAAGAAAAAGAAAACAAAAGTAAAAGAAAGCACTCATAGACAAGCCTCCTTCTTCTTCCTTTGTAGACTCTTTTGCACAATCCTCCTTGAATTGAAGAATTCCTCCTTAATTTGAGTGATTTTCTGTTATGATCTGCGAATCCTTTCCTTTCTCGTATGTTTTCCCTTTATTTATAGGCTTTAGAAATGCCTAATTTCGTTCCTCTAGGGTTTTTAGCCGACTAGAAGTAAGAAAATACTAAAACTCTGTAAATTACCAAAAATTACGTACGAAAATTGAGGCACCACCTCAGCATCAGGGCTCTGCCTGTCTTACCTAGGGCCGGCACCAGTTGTGTTCTATCTCTTCAATCGTTCACCGATTTTTCTTGATTTTTGCACCAACCTTTTCAGAGTGCAGCTAGCACCGCCTCTAGCCTCATAGCTGGCTCCAGTTTAGTTCTGTTCAGCTCGGTTTCACTAGTTTTTTTTGTTGCTTCAAAATGCGTGCCATAGCACGTGGCCGGTGCCAATTCCCTTGTCATGGCTAGCGCTGCCTCTGTTCTGTTTTGCGACGTTTTTGTCTCATTTTACCCCTAAAATCTGAAATAATGCACAAAGTACCTTTTCAAGGGTAAAATATCAAATATGAAGGAATACGACCAGTTATTGAACAAAATGTATCACACAATAGCCTCAAATAATTAGGAAATATATGACTAATTTAGGCCTTATCAACGTATTGTAGTCACTGAACAAATATTAACTCATTGTGGTTATAATTTAATACTACGACATCTACATGGTCAAGGCTAAGGGAGATTCCCCAAACTAGCATTCTTGATCTTCCAGTTGAGCAAGAAGAGGAACCATCCCAACCATAAAGGCATTCTGGTTACCATCAAGTATCAATGATAACATTCTAGCTAACCTTCATACACCTTTAGAGCAATTAAGGGACAAAATGGCGAGAATGGGGGTAGACATAGCTGATAAAAGGGTAAGGCATGATCAAAGGTTTAATAGGATTGAGCATACTCAGCAATGTCAAGATGATATTTTACGCAATCTAAGCCTCAATCAAGATATTCAAGGGGATTATTGGCGACATTACTGGGAGAGATAAGGAGGACCTCGTGATCCATTTAGAGGTCATAGTAGTCTATTTAGTGGACCTTTTGGAGGACAAATTGGAGGCCCATCTGGAGGCTCTACTTCAGGGGCTTCTTAAATGCTTTGACTTTCTCTTTTTCTTTTTATTTAATTTTTAGTGTGCTTTTATTTTATTTTCTTTCAATTCCCTTTAATGCTTTTACTTGGTGTGTTTGTTTTTCATTTTGTAGGTTTCTTAACTCCTATGTTGATTACACTGCTTCTTTTGACTTTTTGAATGAGAACTTCTCTTCTCTTAGAACTAATCTGCCTTGGAGAGTATTATTTTCTTCTCCTTCTTTATCTTTTTAGTGCCTTGGATATGTTTTATTGTGATATTTTAGGCCATTAAGGACAATGTCTAATTTAAGTGTGAGAGAGGGATTTAATGCTTTCTTAAGTGTATCTTTTTTAAATTAACTTACTTTTCTTAAAACTCTATGGCAATTTTTTAAAAATTGGTATGAATTTATTTTTTCCTATGATAAGGTTATAAAATTCTCTTTCACTTTAGATATGATTTTGTCATTCAATTGGTTGGATTTTATTGAGTAAAATTGTGTATTAAGTTGAATATGTTAAGTCTTGGCAATTTAAGTTAGTCTTAGTTATATTTTAGTATTTGAATTTTATTTTGCTCTTCTTTTTTAGATATGAATGATGTGGTGAAATATGAAAAAAGTTGTTGATTCATGATTTTCTAAATTTATTTAGCTTGAAGTTGTGAATAAGGAATGTGAGAAATAGAGAAAAAAGAATTGAGTGGAAAAAAAAAATCATTGTTTTGAGATATTGAAAATTGATGAAGAAAAAAATGCGCTTATTTTAATTGGGAAGACCTTTTGTTGAAAAGTGAGTTAATATGAAGAGAAGTAGCAAGTATTGTTCGGTGCACTATCTTGAAGCTATCCCGAAGGCAAGAAAAGAAAGAAAAAATTGATGCTGAAAAAAATGTTGATGACAAAAAAATGGGGCAAATACAGTTAGTGAAGAAAAATCCACTTTCTTGAGGCTAAATTCCCTAAGCCATCTTGAAATAAAACATTGAGTGTTTCTTTATTCACTGCTTAGAGTTGTGTAAATTGGTTTCTATGAATCTTGAATTGGTTAGACGGCTTGACTTGTATGATTTGTGTTATCTATGTTTTGGCTTGAAATGTGAAATAATTTTCTTAGTCTAAAATATAAACTTGTTTAACTTAATTTTACAGGTCTTGACATGTTTGATTTAATGCATGGGGTTACAAAAATTTTTAAATGGTTGAATGAACGAAAATTTTTATATCTAATGCTAGAAAAGAAATGATGACTTTGTTATGGATGAATTTGAGAAGAGTTGTGTTCTTTGTCTTAAGTACTTTACTTGGGAACAAGTAAAGATTCAAGTATGGAGGAATGTGATAGAGTCTAAATTTATATATTTTTTCCTAGTTATTTGAGGATATTTTGTGACACTTTTAATATAATAACTAGTCATATTCCTTCCTATTTGATATTTCACTTATAGAAATGTTTTTCTGATATTTTATGTGAAAACAGGTGAATTTGGAGTAAAATTGAAAAAGTCCAGTGGAGACTTGACACCAGCCCAAGAAAACTGACCTAGCGCTAGTCCAAGGCTAGGCAAACAAAACAAAATAGAGAAAACCGAAATTGGAAAAAAAAAAAACAAGTGCAATCCATGGGAGGTTGTGTAGCTTCCGTGGGAGGATGCAATAAGAAATGAGTCGCGGCTCGACAAGCCGTGAAGGGAGAAAGAAAGAGAAGCCGCGGCTCGGTAGGAAGAAGAAAAGAGATGTCTCCCGCAAGCTCGGCTTGAACTCCCGTGGCTCATCGACTTCGTGGCTCGGCAACAAAGGAAATGTTTTCACAACTCAAATGTCTTCAGTGACTTGGGCTCAGGCTATGCGGCTTCGGGAAAAGAAAAGTGCGGCTCACGCACGGCTCGATTCTTCTTGGCTTCAGCAACTAAGCATCAATCACAAGCATGGCTCGGATTCTTTAGTTTTTCGGTGGCTTCAAGTTTAGCAAATTAGAAGTAGCCAGCTCAAATCCAATTTAAGTCGATGGACCTGTGCAACTTTCAGAATCCTTTTTGGAAATTACTTCTTCTATGTTTTAGACCTTTTAGGAAGTCTGTAGGCCTATAAATATTGTCCATTCACATTAGAAAAAGGTGTGCAATGTGGAACATTAGACATATATTTTAAAGTGCACCACCATTAATATTCTCTCTAAAGAAATCATTCAAGGAGCATTAATTTAAGAGGAGCTTTCATTGGAAATTTTGTCTATGAGTACCTATCTTTTTCCTTTGTTTTCTTTTTCTTAAACAATTATGAGTTTAATGCTTTAATTGTATTTGGATATTATTCTTGCATTTATGATTTTGAATTAATTTGGTTCTTTGATCAATTGATTATTGTTCTTGGTATTTAATTAATTATTTTTTATTAAGGAATTGATTGATTAATTCTTCTTTTTAGCTTACTTGAAAAAGAGGTTGATCATGGTTTTAATCTAATTAATTTTATATTTGTTATCTCTTAACTTGCTTGAAAAAGAGGTTAATTATCAAGAATTTGGGTAATCAAAGATTAGATGATGATTGCTAAAATATAAATTCAGTGGCTAATTTCATAATTTAAGTCACTTAGAATATAGGGATTTATGTGAGGATTAATTTTAATGTATCTTTTGGATAAATTGATTGAGACAAAATATGTTCACTAATTTAACTAAGAGATAGTAATTCCATGGATTGCAAAAGAAGTGGGTCTATTTTAAATCCTTCATGATACCAAGATAATAATTGATTATGATATTTGCTAAGTAATTCATTGTCATGTCTTCAAAAATATTTGTCTAAATTACATATTCTTTCATCCTTGAGTTATATATATATATATATATATATATATATATATATATATATATATTATTTTCTTTTTATTCTCTCATCACTTTATTGGGTTGGTTAAACAATGAATGAAAGGTAACTAATGGTGATTGTTCCTTGAGGATCGATACTCGTTAATTCCCTATACTATACTTGCGATGAGTATACTTGCTCATATGTGTAATTTGGGAATTAATGTTTTAATTAAAACTTGGTTAAGGGTGGATTTAAATTTGAATGATTTTTCTATACCCAAAATCTATGCATCAGAACATTAAGAGAGTTGGACATTTCTATGGATAAATTGTCTCAAAGTCGCTTTAAGATACAACAATTCAATCAATGGGGGCAAAAAGCCAATAATACTCTTTGATTGGATATATTAATTGAAGATATGCGTTCAAATGCTATCTTCCATATTATTGATACTAAAACCTCCTATAACATTTTGCCAGGAAGACCATGGCTTCATAATAATGGTGTTGTGCCATCAACCTTGCATCAATATTTCAAATACCGTAGAAATGGCAAAGTAAAGAAAATAGATGTTGATGATAAACCATTCACTAAGGCTGAAGCACATATTGCTAATGCTAAGTATTATATTTGAAAAGATGGTAAGTCAACTAAGATCGATTCATGAATGGGAAAGGACGATAAAATGGTTACCTTCTCCAAAAATATTAAAGCTATAGCCTATGCAGAAGGCTCTTACAAGCAACCTGCACACAATAAGCCACTGGGAGGGCTCACTTTGTCTCTTACAAGGGTTGATCCTATTAAGTCACCAAATACTTCTATAAGAGGATTTGTTTAGCCAAAGAAAGAAGTAAAAGTAGAGAATGGTGAATTACTGACCTCGCATACGAAAGAAGAATTTGACCCAAATGTTTATAGACTCCTAGCAAAGGCAGAATATAATGCACAAAGTTAACACTTGTTGGGAAAGCTCCATGTTGATATTGATAAAGAAAAGGGGCAGAGTTCAGGATCCACCTAAAGTATGCCCGTAGAAAAAGAATGCGCCATTTTGGGTTACAAACAAGCATCTCCCATCCGACTCAAGATTAAAAGGGCAATGTACAGATAAAGTGAAGTCAAAACCGCGATCTGTTTTTGGTAGGATAGGAGATACAAATTTGCTTCCATCTATCTTTACCAAATTAGGCCTAAAAAGAAGAAGAAAATCTGTTTTCAAGAGTCTTAGAGTCACAATCACTTCAAAAGCAAGAAATCTCAGTAAAGTTTCCTAGATGGTAAGAATGGTGGTGAATTGCGATGGAGCCTTAAAAATAATAACATAAGTGATGCATGTTATGCCTTGTGATAAAGAAAGCATAACATCTTGTAATCACATCACCATCTATGATAAAAAGTATACCGAGAAAGAAGATGTTGAGCATATGCCAACAGAACTTGAAGAAGGCGTAAAAGCCATAGTTAATGAACTAAAAGAAGTAAATTTGGGGACTATTGAAGATCCTCGCCCAATTTACATAAATTCATTCCTATCACCCGAAGAAGAAAATGCCTACATCGACCTTTTGAAGAAATTTAGAGACGTCTTTGCTTGGACATTCAAAGAAATGTCTAGCTTAGATATTAAAATTGTTGTCCACCATTTAGCTGTAAAAGATGGGGCGACATGAGTAGAGCAAGCCCAATGGTATTTTTGACCTAAGCCAGTTCCATTAATTGAAGCAGAGGTCAACATGCTCATCGAAGCCAAATTTATTCGAGAGGTCAAGTATCCAACTTGGGTTGCAAATATTGTCCCTATGAGGAAGAAAATGGACAAATTCGAATTTGTGTGGATTTTAGAAATCTAAATGAAAAATGCCCAAAAGATGATTTTCCACAGCCTATTCCTGAACTGATGGTATATGTAACCACTGGGCATGAAGTTCTATCTTTTATGGATGGATGTTCTAGTTATAACCAAATCAAAATGGCACTAGAAAATGAGGAGCTTACTGCTTTTTATACTCCAAAAGGAATCTATTGCTACACAGTGATGCCTTTTGGTCTGAAGAATGTGAGAGCCACATATCAAAGAGCAATGCAAAAAATCTTTGATGATATGCTACACAAGATCAAAGAATGCTATGTAGATGATTTGGTGGTCAAATCACGCAAACGAGATGATCATCTTCAAGATTTGAGAAAGACTTTCACGCGACTCTGAAAATATCAATTGAAGATGAATCCTCTCAAATGTGCTTTTTGCGTTACCTCTGGAAAATTCTTGGGTTTCATCGTTCGTCATCGAGGTATCGAAATAGACCAATCAAAGATCAACATGATTATGAAGATGCTTGAGCCATACGCTAGTCTTGACATATTAATGATATCCTATCTCATTAATACTATGACTAGGGATGATTTAAGTACAAACACTATTCAGTATAGTAGGAATCTCACATCATGATCTCTATCATGATTTCTTAACATTGTGTTGCACTTGGGACTTTATCTAATAGTTATATATTCACACAAAAGTATAAATAAAATAAATTAAAAGATAAAAAAAATGTCTTGTATTAAATAAATGTATAATATACAAAATATATGTGATTGCCTCCAAGGTATAACAATAATAGCATGGGCATGCAAGAAGCCATGCATTTCTTCTAAACACTATATATTTTGATGTCTTTTGTACAGCTCAATCTATGGCAAAACAACAAGCTTTTGCATCCCTTGCATCTTTACTTCCAAAACTTAGCTTTTGACATTTTCTTGGCTTTTCATTGCATTTCTTTGATTCTTCACTTGAATGACGTTTAATTTAAGCTCCTTTTGGCCACTTTCAACTTCTAGAAATCTCAAACTCCACTGATCATTTCATGTAAGCTTATAAACATTCAAAGAATCTCTTGATCTTTATCTTCATTGTAACACTACTTTTTATACTATTTGTTTGTAGGTGCAATATTTGGGTAGGAAATTTATGCACACTTTATGTGAACAAATTGTTATGTTTTATAATGATTAATTTTACGTCTGGAATGGGGAATTATTTATTAGAATGTGTTTTATGTAATTATTTAGTGAAAATTATTATTTTGGGAGCAAATGTGAGAAATCGATTTTATAAAGGATCAATGTTTATTTTTATTAAATAAAAGTGCTATTTCAGTAGTTTGACTATTTTAATTTTTTACTTTAATTAATTTTGACTCCTAATTGACCAATACTTAGAACCCTTTGAACCTTTTGACTATTCTTTGGACCTCTTGACTTATGCTTAAACCGCTCGCTTATTATTTTTGTACAAGACTAATTTTCTTTAATTTTATTTTATTTCTTTAAACCTTAGTGTGCCTAAAATGACTGAAATTACTATTATATCCCTCTAGCAGTGGCAACCCTTCGTTAATCTTGGCCATTGATGTGTTTTAATCTTTACTGTTGAATTTTATTAAATCCTAACCTTCTAAAATCACTTCTTGAGCAAGTTAATCAATCTAAATAATCCATTTAACATATAAAATCAAATTTTCTCAGAACCATAGAGCACATTTTTGTACATAGCCTCTCTCACGATTAGAAAATTTTTATTTCACTCTCCTTCCTCTCTCTCCTCCCAACTGGCCAACCCTTTTCTCTTTGCTTCTTTGATTTTCTTTATACAAACTCTTTAAATATTGTTGTAGGTTGAACTGTTTATAAGCTGCATATTAAAGTGTTTAAGAGTAATTTTCAAGAAGGTAAGAGCTTTGAGCTTATTTCTCTTACAAATTCATGTTTTCTTCAACAAGTCCTTGCTTGACAGATTTTGTGTTCTTGAGCAAAAATTGGTTCTAGTGATTTTAATGTGGAGTAAATGCTGGAAAATCGATATTAACATATTTTATTGAAGTTATGTTGCGGATTTTGAGTGATTGGAGGTGTGTTGAAGGAGTTCTGATGGTGAATTGTTGCTTGGGAGTCAAGCCTATGTGCTAGGTGTGTTTGATCTGAGTAGTTTTGGTCTCAGTATCAAAAACATAAATTGAAATTTTTACTATACTCTATGTCTTGGGAGTATTTTCCTGTTGGAATTATGTAATTTTCATAATTAGTTGATTTTATATAAATTTTTTAATTTGCTCTGTTCTGTGATTGACAAAGTTTAATTTTGTTATGACTTCGAACCCCCAGATTTAACCCCTTTCACTTTGAATCTTGAGCTAAAATTTGTACATAGAAAACTAAATTGTTTTATAAGTAATTAACCACCAGAATCACTTAATTTACCCAAATAGATTGTTCTCAGTAAATTTTACAAAATCGTTGCCAAAACAGAATTTTAGAGTTACTCTGCGCGGTATCAAATTTGAGGTTTAAATTAACATACTTAGACACCTGATATTTTGATAAAAATTTTCCAATGTCACCCTCACATATTAAAATTGTATTATATAAACTTTTATTACATTTTGAGTTGATTTACTTGGTGATCTGAATACCCAAAGATGTGCTCTAGTCAGCCCTGTTTTCACTAAAATACTATTTTGATTAAGCAATGTGAAAACTATAATTTAGTTATGAAATCTTCTTTATATCAATTTGATTTCATTTGATATTGATATAGGAATATAATGAGATAATTAGTTATGTACCTTTGATACTTATATGATAATGTGATTGTATTAAACATTTATATGATAACTATACTATGTTTGATAACTAGCTAATGTACCAATAGTATGTGAAATAAAATGTTCTATGTGCTAATGTTAATTTGTCGAGTATATTTTTGCCTTAATTCCATATTATTTGAGTCTGAATTTTGTTGTTTGATATTAAGAGAAGGGTGAGAGTTAGATTCTAATTTTAGAATTGTTTAATTCATGATTATCTTGGAGGAATTATATTAAGCATAAAATTTATTATAGGAAATTGATATTTATTTATTTATGTGCTAGAATTTGTTGATGATTAAGAATACAATCCACAAACCTGAGTTGGATTTTGCTATTTCCTGCTTGGACTTAAAGTAAATCCCTACATTTCATTATTCATAAAATTAGGAACATATGTGAATGTTTCAATCATGAAAATTGTTTATAAATTAATTTATATTTACTTCAAAATTATTAATTATGAATTTATTTATTTATTTATTTGAGAATCATTGTTCATGAAATAGTTTAGTTAAGCAAGTGATATTTTGTCAATTGTATATATATGGCTCTTGATTTGGAAATTAGATATTGAGAGTATGTTGTTCTATTATGTAGAAAATGTTGAATTATTGTTTACATAACATTTAAATATATTTTATTATTGGAAAATTTTACATATACATGATATGTTGAGTATATAATCTTGCATTGTTTTTTATTGAGTATATAGAATTGCAAATTCTCATGCATAAGTAAATTGTGAAATTGTAGCATGTTTTTTAATCATTAGCTTCATATATATGAAATTTATTTATTGTATTTATGAGCTATGTGTTTATGAAATCTTGAAATGAATAGAATCTTGTGATGTGATTTAAAATCTATGGAGTATATTATTTAAACTTGGGAGCATTTTATATATTGAATATTTTTGGGAATATTGTGAAATCTTTTAAAGGTATTGAGTTTGTTTTTTCAAAAGGCATTGCGTTGATCTAATCATAAGACTTTGTGCCATGATTGTGATTCTTAAGTACTCAAAGGAACTCTGCACTTATACAACTTGCGTAGATTTCAAATTGCTATCCAGTTGGATACGTACTCTGGGTAGTGATTTCTTTCTTTGCGGGTGTCACTATTTGATATTTAGTCATCTTTAACTAGTAACACATTTTTCATTGGGAAAAATGGAGGTCGAACATGGGACATCCGTGCTAGGTGGTAATAATATCGGTAGGTTATAAACCTATTCGTGCCGGGTGGCAATAATGTCAGTTCATATGTTTTAAAGACCTCTTGTCATTTAGATAGAGTGGTTGAAGGACTGCAAAAAAAATAAATACGCAGCGAAAGATAACAAATTAAAATTTTTTCCGAGCCAAAGTATAAGAATACTTACTTCTTTGGAAATTAACTTTAATAATCGAAGTCGGATTCGGGTTCGACATTACTTGTTGGATAGGAATGTCTTTTTGTTCCGCAGAAACACCAACTAACCGTCGACTCCTTCGCATCAAACACTTACCACATTTGCTAGTTCCTGACCTTCCAAAATATTCTCTAACTACTGTGGACCTCTACCAGTGAAAGTAAAATTAGGATAAAGAAAATTGGAACAAAAACGAAATAGCTAAACGTTAAGGAAAAATGACAAAGGACAAAAATCGGTAGCTTTAGTTTTGTTCTCAGGGAAAAAAAAATGAAAGCTATTTTTTTTTCAATTCAGTCAACACAATCACAAGCACACAAGATGCCTATTAATATAAGTAGCTTCTTTTTCCTTTTTTCAAAACAAAATTGGTTTCTACCTTTTTTTTTTCTTTCCTTTTTTCCTTCTTTCTGTGCAGCTGCTTCTAGGGATTCCATATCCTTTCCACCTCACTTACTACCCTGGTGGGCCAGGGTTGTCCTTTAATTAGCCTATGACTAATTAATTAACTATTTTATTAATTAATTAATTCACTTAGGCCAAATATAAAAATTATCCAAGATAATTAATTAATAAACTACTTAATTAAATTAATTCTTTTATTAATTAATTAAACTATTTGGGCCCAACATAAAACTATTCAAGATAATTAATTAATAAATAAATTAATTAAATTGACCCAATTAATTATTCTAGTCTAAATAAATAATTAATTAGACTTCTAGAAGAATTCTTCCAATAATAAATTCACCTAATAAGTCCATATAATAAATAAATTTACTAAGGTTATTTGAGCTACTCTGGAGGCTACTAAAATAACTAAAATACCCTTGCTAACAAATATCAGTATTTTTATCATCTTAAATATTTTTTTATCACCATATGGAAATATTGACCCCGAGAATAATACTGCAAGTGCAGTGTCTTCGACCTACATGTGTAATGACGAAAGTACGCCTCTACATGACACCCGTTATTGAGATAGGAAAATAATACCAACACCTTTCTCAATGATGTCTACCATCTTTTGATAGCTAGTCCAATAATCTATAACTTCTAGTATGTACCAATTTATCTTAGAGAGCTACCCATAAAGCATACATACTTAGTCACGTTTTCCAGGGCCATGAATTACTAGATTATCCCAAACAATCACAATGGGTGATTTCTTCACGTAATAAAGTATAGAAACTCTATTGTATAAGTCTGTCTTAATTAACTAGAGTCGTACACCCAACAAACAAGGTTATTGGCCTTACAATAAAACCTCACCCAACATACATAAAAGTGTATAAGTCTAGCTTCACTAGACCACTAACCTATACTTAAGTTTTAAGATACTCTTTCACGTAGTAGTTGCGATAAACCAATCTTTATTTATTTTAGTACTTTGATAAAGATTATTATCGCGTAATCCAATTCTACGTATTCCAAATACGCTTACACTATTGGTGTGAGTGGACTACTCACTGATTAAAGGTAAACCATTCCCCATTTAGAAATCATAGTGTAAAGATCTAAACCTTGATAAAGTGCCCAACTTCATCAATCGATCAAGAATAATTTTCTCTTATATGTTAGTAGCCCATAATCTACACCTTATTATAAAATCACAACCCAATCACGTAGATTACTTACGAATACATTTAGACCTTTAATGTGTAAATATATGTAAACAAACAATTATTAATGAAATACTTTTATTAATTTCAAAAATACAAAACTACATAGGCCAGGCCATCTTGGGTATTCATTCCAACAACGGTATCCGCAACCATTCAAGCCCCATAGTTGTAGGGTGTTGCATTGACCAAGTCACCTTGAGTTTCTCTTTAATCTTCAATCCCCCCTTGATGGTTTCCTTCTTAGGTGGGTGATTTGTAACAAGTAGGGATTCTAATTCTTATTATGCTAAGATTCCATCCCATAATCTTAATGGACTATAAAATAGCTCAACAAATACAAGATCCTAAAAGGACGAGCTTGTAGATTTTGTCCTCTTATAAAAAGTTTCGACCTCAAAACTTAGCATATAGTTATACTATCAATCTTTCCTCATAATCACATGTATATAACCTATCATTCTAAGGGTGTAATGCATATTATCTATCTAGGTTTCCTCCTACATTACCTTTTGGGGTAGTGCAAAGATGTATGCAATGGTCTTCTTTTGAGTTTCCCTCATTTTGCTTCCATTGGCTTGGGCAGGATATGTTACTTACCTTCTGGACAATCTCACACCTTGTGGCCTGGCTTTTCGCAATTGAAATATACATTTGTATGCCATTGACATTCCCTACTATGGTAACATTTGTTTTTCTCACATAATTTATGTTGTATTCTTTAAGGGTACTAGTGTTTGGGTTTAGTGGTGCTCGGCTCTTCCCTTGTTGCCCTTCTTCTAGAGGACTTAAAACTAGGATTTGCGAATGTTAACCTATATTTTATCTTTTAACTCCTCACTCCATATCTCCTCTTCTAATCTCTATCTTGATCTTAAAGTTCTTTTGGTACACATCTTCATAGCCACTTGACTACACTGTGGACATCCTAAACCTGAATTCACCATTGTAAACCATTCACAAATCATAATGTCTTGAGCCTAGAGTCTATCATCATTGAAGGCACATACTATCTTAGGGCATTAAACTGACTTGTATACTCAACTATCGTCATGGCTTCTTCTTGCACTAAGTCAAAAAACTAATTCTACCGCTCTAATCATAAAGTGGTAGGAAAATAGTGATCTAAGAACACCTTTCTAAACACATCCCACATAACTGGTTGCCCACCACTTGTATAGGTAGATTGTTCTCCCTTTCACTACTTCTGTGCATTCCCCATAAGGAAAGGAAGGATGACCTTTACCTTTACTTCCTCTAATACTTCTAAAATATCAAAGTTCTCCTTTATTTCTTTCAACTATTTTTTGGCCTTTTCAAGATCTACACCACCATCAAATGTTGATATGTTAGCTTTCTTTAAATGGTCGTAATAAGCTTTGATTCCAATCAAATTCTTCTAAATCCATTCTTCCTAGGCTTAAAGTATGTTTTCTTGCTCTTGTAGTATTCACTGTTGTCCTTGCCTTACCTTAGCAATCACTGTCAATGTTGTAGCGATATCCAGGTTCATTGTAGGGAGAGCAATCCCTTGTAGTTGAGCCATCACATTATTTGTAGTTAGTGCATTTAATAATCTACTTTCGTTTTTTCCTCATACTAGTGCTCTTTGTCCTCAAGTGGCTAAGGATACGTTTAGTTCATTTGTTCCCTAAGAATTTCTATCCAATACCTCGCTATGTCTTCTAGAGGTTTCTTTCCTTCTTCTCGCTATTACTCACCTATATGTCAAAATTATTTCTTTTAAATAATACCTTAATAATTTTTGACTTGTAGTTTATTATACTACAAACTCATAATTTAATTAATATAATGCAATTATGTTCATAAATAGAAGAGAGTAAGGAAAGAATGAAAATATCATTATGAAGGTCATATTTAAATTTTATTTGAAGAAAATATAGATTGATCAAAAGAAAAAATTTTACTTTTCTTCAATACTGTAAACTGTATTGGTCAACTATGAATAGTTTCAAAGAAATTCTCAAATAATTTCTAATAATCCCTATAGCATTGTTTACTAGTAGCAATTAAAGCAATAAAATAGTACAAGTATTCTACTATGACTTAGAACTACCAGAGGTCATATTATCTACTTGGTTATCTTTCTTCTTTAGTATATAATATTTTTCTCAAAGTTGCAGCAAGTCCTCAATTTGTTGTGCCATCATCTCCCACGCACCTCTTTCTCTTTCTAAAGTTTCTCATTCTCATCATGAAGTTTATTAATTGACTTCTTTAAAATAGTGTTCTCTATTTTCAACTCAACTTTCCTTTTTTAGCCTTACTTTTCTTGTCTTAAGCCTTATTTCTTCTTTATTTGTTTTCTACAGTAGTAGTAGTTGTTGTCATTGGCTCTTTTAATTTTCTCAAAATCTTCCCTTAGTTTTGTTATATTGTCCTTTAGCTTGTTGTTCTCGTAAATAAGACTAATGATCCTATCTTACATTAGTGCATATTTTGTGTTGAATATTTGTATCATTATCCATTTGTGTGGAAACTCTACCATAAGTCTCTCGTCTATTTTGAATTAGTTAAGTATGGGTATCATCTATCAACATAAAATTTATCACAAAATAATCAAGACATAAGGTTCACCAATATAACCTATTCTCATCCTATTAATTTTCCCTAACTCCATAATTAATTGTTCCTATGTCTCTACTAAATAAGATCATAATACTATTAAATATCATGCCACATGCTCGTAGGGTGTAATATGACCATATTACCAATGTATCTCCCCAATAATATGTAGCCTTAAATTTCAAAACTTAAACAAGTAATTTAACCGAATATTTTTCCAAGATAATAATTAATAAATATCATAACCAAACTTTCCCAAGGAAAAAAAATCTAAACTAAACCTCGTATACAATCTGTCTATCCAATTTTACATTATCCCATCAAATGCTTAAATGGCATAAATGGAAATTCAATAAATATAAATAAATAAATAAATAAAATTCCAAATCTGAGTTATTCTTCAATCATATTCCTAGTAATAAGGGCTCTTATACCATTATTCATCATTAGAATCTAAAAGGAAGGAAAAATATAACGTAAGCAAATCTCATGCTCAGTAAATAATAATGAACCACTTTCCCCAAATAAAACTTATTATGTATGCATATTATAAAATATTAACATTCATATTTACAAAGTGTCAATAACTATTAACTAATTCACAATTCTAATACATCTCGACAACACATTAAGGAACATCTAAGACATGTAGTAGTGTTTGCATCAATAATCTAGGAGTTTTTAAATTATTCACAACCTGAAGGAATTTTAGATAATTAAAATATATTAAAAATAATCTTCTATTATTTAAACAATACAATGCATTGGGATTCGAAGTGACGTAAGTCACGTCGTTCACCATTCAAATCCATCAAAATTGATTTTTTTTTTTTAAACATAGTTAGCCTGGCATGTGGACTGTTAGCAATCCATGCACTGGACAACCAATTATGTCCTTTTGTGTTTTTCTTTTAAAGTGAAAACAAAACATTGTCATTTCCTTTTTTTTTTCTCCAAAAACTGGAAACAAAATGTATATTTTTTTCAAAAATTAGAAAATCACCCTTTTTAAAAAATAAATAAAGAATCACCATTTTCTTTTCAAATCATATTTTTTCCCGTTATGTTTTACCGAAGATTTCCTTTCTCTTCATGTTACATAATAGATTACTCAAACAATAATATGCATCTACTAAAATAAACAATCGAAACATGAAGGAGACAAAAAGTATCACATAATACAATTTACGTAACCATTGCTATATTCTAGCTTATTCCATTACAAAAATCCAAAAAGACATTTTTCCTATTTTACTAGTCCAAAAAGACTGCAACACTATCTTAGAAGAGTCCAAAAAGACCACGCCCAATTTTGTAAATCTAAGAAGGTTTTTCACACACCTTAGAGGTTAGATATTACACAATATAGAAGAATATATTTATATATACCTTACAAGATACATTTATGTAACATATTATATGTAGAGAACATACTCACAGAACCTTGTATGTGTATTGTATATTTTCAAAGAATATACTATTGAGAAAATAACACACTTTATGTGGATATTTTTAATAGAAACCATATTTTTATGCTATATTATAAAAGAATACAAAAGGATTCTGATACAGTACGTGGAAAGCCTCTTAATTTTTTAAGAACAAGAACCCTAGAGTTGGTCACCTAACTCCCTACCAAATTCACACTCACAAATGAACTAAATACAAATGCAATTAACCCGATGAGATTAGGTGAATCTAGCCTACTTCAAAATACCTAAATACCCTAATCTATAAAGAGATTAGAACGAAACGATTAGATTTGAAGACACCTAAAAACTCAACCTATCAAGAACATTAGAAAATTACTAGCACCCAAGAATAGAGAAAGAGATTTAGATTATCCCTTTAAATTTTAGAGACATAGAATCAAAGGTGGGGCTAAGCCCTTTGATTTGGTCTTGAAATGGGAATCACCCCTTACATACTCTCTTCTAGAAAGAATTTATTACAAGAGTAAGGAGACATATATAAAGATAACAAACTAAACCTAGCAAATGGGAGATGTAATCTCAGCTATTCATCTCGTAAGTAAGTCTAAAATATACCTACTACAAGTCAAAAGACGTGAAATTTTAAATTAGAAACAAAAATAAAATAAAACAAGAAAAATTAGCAAAACAGGGCTATGCATGAAGTGACCTGGCACTGGGTGTTTGGGTGAACCTGGCGCCAAGTGTGTTCTGGAAACGAAACTATGTTGCTCCAATGATGACCCGGCGCAAGGTGCTTAGGTGGACCTAGCGCATGGTGTGTTCTGGTCTCCACACAGCCTGCTTTTCTTATCTTTTTAGCTCCCTCTTGTGCTCCTTTGGCCCTCTATACCAATTGTTGCCCAAGCTTTGATCTTCTCGGCCCTTCTTTAATCCTCCATTACTGGACAACCTTCTTCATCCTTGGCTTAGAATCTTGAAATGTACCTTGAAGTCTATTGAAAAAGAGCTTCACCCATGGAACCGTATGTTGTGTCTTTGTCTTCCTTCCCCCTTCTTTAGCATGGCCTTCATGCCTGGGAAGATTCCTATCAGATTCATTCTCACTTACGTCTATTTGTTGACATTTGGAGATGATAGTGAATTATGATGTTCTCTTTCCAATACCCTAATTTAACTTTTTGTTGATAGCTGATACAAAAATAATAACGTTTTCACATACTCCTATTGTTTAATAATACTATAATTAGGGGCTTTTCTCAATTTTAAAAGTTTTACTCAAATCCCTGCTTATTTAAATTATTAACTAGTACGGACATGGACTGATATAGGGCCTCACCCCTCCCCCAAAATTTTAAAAATTTTGTAGTTTGCCTTAGAAAAATTTTAAAAAAATTAAAAATCTTTTAAAATTTGGTATTTCGTTCCCCCAAATTTTCAAAAATCATAATATTATCCTTTTAGTATAACTTGCCCTTTTAACTTTAAGTTCTTGGTTTCATGCCTAAGTAGGGACTCTAATTCTTATAGTGTTAAGATTCAACAGCATAATCTTAATAGATTATAAAATATATCCCGAATGACGAGGTTTTTATAGTTTCATTGTAATATTTGTGACTTGGCAAAATATACTCTTGTATTATTTCCTATTAGTGATAAAATAAGATCTCATCCAATGTAATCCTCAATTTAGCTTACAATTAAACTCAAAATTCAAAGACTCCAAAAATAGAGCATAAATGGACATAAAAAAAAGGGGGAATTCAATTCTTGAAATTGGTTGCCCAATTTTCTACTCCTTCCACAATCTAAGAACCTTAGGAGAACATGTGCCTAGAACTCCTAAATCAATAGAAATGGCCCTTTTCAAAGCACCTTAACAACCTAATCTAACAAAGAGATTAGAATCTTAGGGATAAGAGTTGAAGGCATCTAATTTAATTCCTAACAGGAATCCTAGAGTACTATGAATCTAGTATCCAAAATTAGAGAAACAAAATTGGATTATTCAAGGGATTTTGAGACTCACACAAAGGTTGGACTAATTTCTCTATTAGGTCTTGAAAATTAGAAAAAATAAGGAGGAATAAATTCTTTCTGATTGCTCAACCACTCAAAATTAATCATCAAAGCTCAATGATCTCTCATCAATGAGAGAATTTATACTAACTCAACCCTAGGATAATTGCAAGTAAGTCCTCAGGGTTTAGAGACTTAAAATCTACTAATTACATGTCTTAAGGGCTTACAATTAATTACAAAATGGAAGAATTAAAATAGAGTTAAAACAAGAATTAAAATAAAAAAATACCATGCTACCAGAGATTATACACGGTCGTGCAAGCCTAGTTTTGTTGAATTTTTTGTGGATGCATGACATCATGCATGGCCATGCAAGATACTATGCAAATCTTTTAAAACTTACACATTTTGATGCTTTTTTATGGTTTTGATGCATGGTTGTACATCAAGTCATGCATTCTTTGCACTTTACTTTCAAAACTTACCTTCCCATTTCTCCTTAGCCTTTCTTTGTAAATCATTGATCTTCCACTTGTATTGTTGATCAAATGTAATCCTTTTGGATCTTTTTTTACCCTCCAATGATCTCCAAAGCCTTTTGTTTGTATGATTGTAAATCTTTTTGAAACCTCTTATTCTTTGATCATGCCTAAGGCACTTTGAATTATTCTAATGTAATCTTTCCCTTTTCTTTGAATGATTCTTCTTGTGTTGGTAGATTCTTATCATCATCATTTCATTTAATTTATAGTGATATATGAGGTCCTTTTACTATACCTAATGTTTTGGGGGTTCATTAGTTTGCATCTTTAATTGATTATTGCACTTAGGTTACACGACTCTTTCTTCTCCAAGAAAAAATAAAAAGGATATTACAGTATTATTCTTAATTTCCACTCAATGGTTCAAAACTAATTTATGTTAAAATAAAAATGTTTAAGATGGACAATATTAGAGATTATTTCAACCAAAATTTGTATAAAACTAATTGGAGTAGTGCACAAATTTTTCCTACTATATTGACTAACATTGCTATAAAATTTACTTAGTCATAATATGGTTTCTTAAAATCTTTTGATTCAAGACTTTTTGGGAGAATTTTGAATTTAATGGCATCCACAAGTTAATCACACTTTGTTCGAAGAATATTACAAGTGAAAAATGATACAAGATTAGCATATTAATGCAAAGAGTTAAAAACAAGATTTTCTTATGTCTTTGCATAGTTCAATGATCATATTCATTGTAAACTAGATAAGCTCTTACTAGAAAACATATGATATGTAACTCCAATATGAGAAGATATATTTGACTATTACAAAAAATATCATATAGCATAAAGGGAAACAATATATATATAATGATAGACATATATAAATATGTATAATCTTTGTATATACACAAACACTCCCATAAAACTTCAATGTTAACTATTAGTATATAATAGAATAAAGATCTTTAACTAATAGAAAACTTTTACCAAGATTCCTGAAAAATTTTGGAAAATTTATATTCATCTCAGCAACTTAGCAATTCAACAACTTAGTAATTTAGACTACATAAGAATACACAACTAGCAATTTAATTTTAGTAGCAATTCAAGCAATAACTAAATTATTACAATTAAGAGCACCCCATTATTTATCGAAACAATAAAATGAATTCTTTTATGAAGAACCAACAACTATAATGACAACTTTTATTTGCTCAAGAATCAACAATTGAAACGGTATTGCATGTATTGTTTTATAGATGATATGATGATATGTGAGAGCAAATCTTTCACAACTACTTTAGGAGTATTTTTTTTATACAATGATATAAAAACTACTTAACAACAAAAAATAGAAAGGCAAATCACAGTTTGTGGTTCTTACAACTGCGAATGTTCATATTGACAATACAAACATGTAGGAACTAACATATGCAAATCAAATAGCATATAAAAACTTATCTTCTTCGAATAATTTCAAATTCTATTCATTATTTTCATGTGTGTGTCTATTGATTTTCATCTAAAATACACTGACAGTCCTCCTTATCTATGTCATTGATTTTTTATCTAGGTCAAGCTTAAATGATTTCTTCCTTGGTTCCATTCTTTTAGTTATCTTGAAGGAAGTTATTAACCATGTATTTATTTATGTCAAGTTTATTCCTTTTCTTCACAAAACAAATAGCTCATCTAAGAAGGAGTTCAAAAATTCACAATTGTTTGAGCCAACCATCTTTATGCGGCTTGCAATAATGTAATGCAATAAAAGAATCCATAAAAAAGTTCTAACTTTTCATTAAAATTTTATGGGAAATAAGGTAATACAACCAAGAGAAACCTCAATTTACTAAATTTATTACATTTGCTAAATTTATTAATCGTTGAAACTATCAAAACCACCTATATTGCATAAAAAAAAAACATGGTTAACAATAATTTGTGTAAAGTAACTTTGGGAGAGCTAAGCAATAATATTATAAATCTCATTTCAACAACATGAATTTCATAATCTATAGCTATGAATATATTGCCATATCTCTATGGTACTTCAGTATCACAATATCCAACCAAAGCTATACTAAATTAGACATAGTGATTCAAGTTAGATATTAGTTATTCTATTCACCCCTGAGCTATTACAACAATTCAACTTCAATCAAAAAAGAACAAGAAGGATATAGAATTTGGGGGGAAAATAGAGACAGCACAATTAGAACCTTTTCCTACAACAGAAATACAATAAATGTATGCCTCAGTAGAATAGATATGCAAAGAGGACTTTGATCTGAATCTAAGCAACGGAATGACACAAGTACTACCAAACATATAAAAACTCCTCATGATTTCAACACAAATGAATTGAAATTAAGCATCAAACACAAGAATAAGTGAGAATTAGAAAACAGATAAGTCTAGCATAAACTATATATCTTAAAACAAATTTAGTAAGATCCAAAGCCTAAGGCTCAACATTTTTACATGATTCTAGCTTATGATAACAAATTGAACTCCCTAACAAATTAGGAGGATCAAATCATTTTAATTCTTACACTAATGAGAAAAGGTTTCTTCATTGTGTTATTGGCACATAGAATTTTGTCTTGTCTAAACCTATGACATAATTGGTAGTACTTCAATCTAATTAAGAGTTTGAGATACTTTCTTTAAAGATGAAAGCTAAATTTCTAGCATTTCTCTATGTGTGCAAGTGGGTGTATTTTTTGTTCAAAGTAATAATATGATAAGTTCTCCCAGTTATATGTGATAACTTTTTGTGTTAATTCTTAATTCCTAATTATGGTATAAGTGTATTCACCTAGCCTAAAGCTGTTATAAAAAACTCATGCATTTTTTATGGTTTATGATTTGAGTATCAAGTCAATTCCAAATTCTAGCAAGAAAGAGTTTTTGTGCAATTTGCACATTGTGCATTAAGCTCAAGCTTAAAGCCTTGGCTTTTATTGCAGATTAAGCTCTTCCAATATCAACCAGGATTATAATTGCATAATCATTAAGACAAATATCAAAACCACAATTTTAATATTTGACATTACAACCTAAATAATATTTACACATTAACATTTCCCTATCCCCATACCACTTATTGAAATTCTGAATTTTTAACAAGAAAATTTGTTGTGTAATGCATTCCCTTTACAATAACAAAAAAATTAAAAGAACAAAAATTAAAAGACCTTGTTAGTAATTATAAGTGTCAAAATATGACTTTCATTGAAGTAATATCACAAATACTATGAATATATAAAAATATTTTCCACTAGCTTGCCAACATAGGCATTAAGAACAGAAAAATTACTATGAATTCCATACCTAAAAATCCAGTCCAATTAAGAAAACAATTGAATCAAATGGGGAAATGAGGAAACATCAAATGAAAAAGAGAATATTCTACTATTTTGGCACCACAAAACAACCAAAAAAATATAAAAATGGAGGACAATAAGTCTCAAAACTAGCTGCATACTAGCACCAATAAAAAAGCCAATAGAGTGCAAAGAGATATACACAATAATAAATGGCTTACAGGGATGACAATCGTATTATTTCTATAGACCCAAAAAAAAAAGTAAGAAACAACAATGATAATTTGAACCAATAGAGTTTGCTTGGTGCCATGACAATACTATCATTTCCAAGAATATGTGGTGCAAGTTTTGAATCAATAATGAAAATTTTTAAATAAAAAAGAAAGAGGATAGTAGAGGGATGACCCTATTAGTAATTTGTAGCTTGCACAACTCTGAAGTAGTAATCTTAAGGTTTTCAACTACCAGTAGAGAAAGATTGTTACAAGTAATTTCTTTCACATATCTTTTTAAAATTTACAAATGCAATATAGTGAGTCATAACACAACCTTTGGAGAAGCTTTTACAATCTTCCACAAAATTGTTGCACTAGGCTATAGCTGGAAAAGATAAATCACAAATTAGCAGGAATCAATACAGCAAACGAAAATCATGTTAAGAAAGCTTATGAAAGAAGATATGCTGTTGTACCACTTATTTTATGTAGATATTATAACATAGAATTCAAAGTGCAGAATTTTATAGTAGATCAAGCTCTTCCAATGTCAACTAGGATAATAATTGCATAATCATTAACAAATTTAATATCTGACATTACAACTCAAATAATCTT
Source organism: Voacanga thouarsii (assembly GCA_026120185.1). Taxonomy (NCBI): domain Eukaryota; kingdom Viridiplantae; phylum Streptophyta; class Magnoliopsida; order Gentianales; family Apocynaceae; genus Voacanga; species Voacanga thouarsii. The sequence continues at coordinate 602,428 of JANUWF010001883.1, read as the reverse complement.
TGCACATTAACATTTCCTTATTCTCATACCACTTACTAAAATTCTGAATTTCTAACAAGAAAACTTGCTCTGCATTGCATTCCTTTTTCACAGTAACAAAAAATCAAAAAGACCTTGTTAGTAATTAGTATTGTCAAAATATAGCTTTCAGTAAAGCAACATAATAAATGTTATGAATATATAACAAATATTTTCCACTGGCTTGCCAACAAAGGCATTAAGAATATGAAAATTACAAAAATTATTATGAATTCTATACATGAATCAACCAATAAAGACTCATCTAAATGTATATACTTAAAGTGAAAATGGGGCAAAACTGTCTATAAAATTTTTTGAGTAATTTTAAATTTTTTTTACTTCTTTACCTTTTTCAATCAACGTTTAAATTGAATATTAGAATTATATATAGCTTGATAAATGACTATAATTCCATCATTACTTTTAGATGACTTTTTGCATAATCTAAATTTATTTGGTTGTTATGGACATTTTAGTCATTTCATAATTTTTTTATTTTTTATTTTTTTGTCTATTCTCATTATTCAATTTTAATGATTTAGATGGGTTCAAATTAAAAGTGTTAATGTTAATAGGAAATTGTAGAGACAAATGCGTCCATTCCAATCCATTCACAGCTCATCCCTTCACATTTTCTCTATTCCCCATATTTTGAATGATTTCTCCCCCCCAATATCTTCACCCATGCTTTTACTCTTCACTCCCACTGCAAGAACAAGGAGAACCCTGGTAAACTAAACAATATCCCAAGCTTCTTTGAAAAAATCAGAGCGTGTTGATTACGGCTGGTAAACTTCTTCTCAAAACCTATCCTCCATGTTAATTTATTTATCAAAATGTTCTCTTCAAAATGTCTAAAAAAATTGTAATTTGAAGTTTGCATGTTGGTTTTTCATATAGTTTCCATGATCTTGCAATTTTTGTAGATGATTTTTCATGGGACCAGCAGTTAAAAGTGATAATCGACATTGCCAAAGTCTTAGAACATACTCATGAGAAGCAAATAGCTCTTGGCAATCTTGATGTTGCTAACATATCTATTGATGAGGTTGAAATACTTAGGTTATGTGCCTTCCTATTCTTGTTTCATATGGAATTGTAGAAATTACCTTGCAATGGCACAATATTCGACCAAGAAGTAATACACCAAATTGATTCACCGTTCTTTCTTCCTATGCTCCTTTACCCAGCTCTTCTTTATCAAGACCACCATTAATAATGAATCTTTTATACCCAACCACTTTACCACAAAAAACAACCGAAACCCAGAAAATAGATAATTCCTTCTATGATATGACACCTCCGTCTTTCTTCAAGGAAGCAGTTATTCTAGCTTCTCCTTAAAACTCCTTCTAAACCAGAAAAATCCTCACCTTCGCACAAAAGCGAAGCCTTTAAATTTATTACGAGACTCTTCATCCCACTGCTAGTAATTCCCGGAGATTTAGCTAGTAAAATAGAAAGAGAACTTGTTAATATCCTTCACCTAGAAGCCTACAATCAATCCAATCATTTGTTTCAAGCAAATCCTTTAAAAACCAGATTTTTTTATGAGCACGGTTTGTTTGCCACTGGTTCAATTGAATTTGAGCATGAAAGAAATGTCCACAGAAATGACAAAGGCATTACGAGTTAGAGGAAAGATGATGATCATTTGAAATCAAATTGAGAGTTTTGAACAATTGGAGAGGATGTTCCTTCTTATCCTTCCTAAAAATCAAAACTTAGCAAAGGATCTAGTACTACCTTTATGTGTGTTTATAAACTCTATTAGATCATTCAGTCTTGTTTCATTAGTTTGGGTCTTAGATTCACAGCTATCCCAGTGTTCTAATTAGGATTCAAAATTAGGTGCCTATAAATTCCTATCCTTAGGGTTCTCTTCTCCTTATTGGGAATTGAGGGTTAGAGTCTTTCCAGTAGATGAAAATCCATTGAATTAGGGGTCCTAATTTCTTAAACTTATAGGGTTTTTGGTTCGAGAGTTGGAAATTGAGTGACCAATTCCAAAGCTTTCTCTTTATTTTAGGTGCTCTATTTTGAAGGGTTATTAACCACAAATTTGGGCCTTGAATTTGGCATAAGATTGAGCTGACTTCTCTAACAAATTAAGGAGCAATTGGCTGCAAAATTTGTGGCAAATTGAGTTGATTTGATTAAACAAGTTGTTGCACAAAGTTCTTACTATTTTTCTCACTGTTTTAGGTTCCAAATTTGCTGAATTATTCTTTCAATTTTGAGCATTAATTCCTTGAATTTCTAATCCATTTTGGTTTCTATCAAATCGGTATAATAGTTGGTGAAGTCTTTATTCCAATCAAGCAACTAGAGAAGAGGTACACGTTTTATCATATGAATTGCAAACAAAATGCAAAATTTTGGTTCTCTCTGTCTAGCATTTTTTGTGGTTAAGAGAATTCAATTTTTAGCCATATATTTGTTTTATGATGATCTTATATGTTAGGTTGACTTTTGGAAAATCATTTGACAAGAAATTTATGTGAAAGTGAGCAAAAACAAGGGTGAAATTGCTGAGATAATTAGGTTATGAAAATTGATCACCAACTGTTTAATACGATAATTTGTGTTGATGATTGGTCTACTATAATGATCCATGTTCTTATATATCTTTTCTGTTATATTTTCTTCTTGAATTCATGCTTAATTAGTGAGCTACAATATCTATTGAGTCATGTAATTGCAACAATCTTGATTTCTTGAGTTCTTGTTTTTTTACTACACTTGATCATCTTGAATTTTGATTTTGTTTCCTTTGTTTCTTTGATTTTTGCTTATCTTTGCTATTTTCTTACTTTAATTACTTTCTTATATTTGTCTACTTACTTTCTTGTGATTATTTAATCTCTTCTTTTCTTCAACTATTGTTTGATTTGTCTTATTATTGCAATCTACTAAGTGTTCAATTAAATTCTCTCCAAGACCTACTTGTTGATAATCTTTGGGGAATAAGTTAACGAAACATAATTGAACTAAATCCTTTGCATTAGGGAGATTGAGAAGAACTAGTTGAGACTGTAGCCGTCCCACACAAACCCTGGTGGGCCAGGGCTCTTCTTAATTAGTCCATGACTAATTAATTAGCTCTCTTATTAATTAATTAGTCCACTTGGGCCCAATATAAAATTATCCAAGATAATTAATTAATAACCTAATTTATTAAATTAGCTCTTTTATTAATTAATTAAATTACTTGGGCCCAATATAAAATTATCCAAGATAATTAATTAATAAGCTAATTAATTATATTAGCCCAATTAATTATTCTAATCTAAATAAATAATTAATTGAATTTCTAGAATAATTTTTCTAATAATAAATTCACCCAATGAACTCATATAGTAAATAAATTTACTAAGGTTATTTGAGCTACTTTGGGGACCAAAAAACATATTATTCTTGGCTACTAAAATGAACAAAATACTCTTACTAATAAATAGCGGTATTTTAATCATTTTAAATATTCAATTTATCACCATATGGAAATATTGACTCCGAGAATCATATTGCAAGTGTAGTATCTTCGACCTACAGGTGAAATAACAAAAATACCCCTTTACATAACACCCATCATTGAGAAAAGAAAATAGTACCAACACCTTTCTCAATGACGTCTACCATCCTTTGATAACTAATCCGATAATCCTTGACTTTCAATATGTATCAATTTATCTCAAGGAGCTACCCATAAAGCACACATACTTAGTCAACTTTTTCAGGGCCCTAGATTATTAGATTATCCCGGACAATTACAAGGGGATGATATCTTTACGTAATGAAGTATAGAAACTTTATTGTATAAGTCCGTCTTAATTAACTAGAGTCATACACCCAACGTACAAGTTATTGGCTTTGCAATAAGACCTCACCCAACATACAGTAAAGTGTACAAGTCCAACTTCACCAGACTACCAACTTATACTCAAGTCTTAGGGCACTTATCTACGCAATAGCTGGATAAACTAATCTTTATTTATTTTAGTATTTTGATAAATATTATTATCGCATGGTCCAGTTCTAATTCCATATACGCTTACACTATTGGTGTGAGTGGACTACTCACTAGTTAAAAGTAAGCCATTCCCCATTAAGAAATTATAGTGTAATGATCTAAACCTTAACAAAGTGTCCAGCTTCATCAATCGATCAAGAACAATTTTTCATTTATGTGTTAGTAGCTCATAATCTACACCTTACTGTGAAAGCACGACATAATCATATAGATTATTTACTAATACACTTAGACCTTAATGTGCAATATATATAAACAAAAAACTATTAATGAATGAAACATTTATTAATTTCCAAAATATATAAGTACATAAACCATTTTTAGCATACATTCCAACAATAACCAAACTTTCCCAAGGGAAAAAAAAAATCTAAACTAAACCTCGTATACAATCTGTCTAAGTCATTATATGAAAAGAAAATCCAATCTTACATTATCTCATCAAATGCTTAAATGGCATAAATGGAAATTCAATAAATAAAAATAAATAAATAAACAAATAACAAAAATTCCAACTTTGAGTTATACTTCAATTATATTCCTAGTAGTAAGGGCTCTCATACCATTATTCATCATTAGAATCTGAAAGGAATGAAGAATAAAAAATAAGCCAATCACATGCTCAGTAAATAATAATGAACTACTTTCCCCAAATAAAACTTATTATGTATGCATATGCATACAATATTAACATTCATATTTACAAAAAGCTAATAACTATTAACTAATTCACAATTCTAATACATCTCGATAACACACTAAGGAATATCCGAGACATGTAGTAGTGCTTGTATCAATAATTTAGGAGTTTCTAAATTATTCTCAACCTGAACGAATTTTAGATAATTAAAATATATAAAAAATAATATTTTATTATGTAAACAATATAATGCATTGGGATTTGAAGTGACGTAAGTCATGTTGTTCACCGTTCAAATCTATCAAAATATATTTTTTTTAAAAACATAATTAGCCTAGCGTGTGGATTGTGAACAATCCATGCACTGGACAACCAGTTTTGTCCTTTTGTGTTTTTTTTTAAAGCCAAAACAAAACATTGTCATTTCCTTTTCTTTTTTTTTCTAAAAACCAGAAATAATATATATATTTTTTCAAAAGTTAGAAAATCACCCTTTTTTTTAAAAAAAAATATAGAGAATCACCATTTTCTTTTCAAATCATTTTCCCCTTTTGTTTTACTGAAGATTTCCTTTCTTTTCATGTTACAGAATAGATTACCCAAACAATAACATGCATCTAATAAAATAAATAGTCAAAACATGAAAGAGACAAAAAGTAACACATAATACAATTTACGCAACCATTTCTATATTCTAGCTTATTCCATTAGGAAAATCCAAAAAGACTCTTTTCCTATTTTACTAGTTCAAAAAGACTGCAACACTATCTTAGAAGAGGCCATAAGACCAAACCCAATTTTGTAATTCTAAAAAGGTTTTTCACATACCTTAGAGGTTAGATATTACACAATATAGAAGAACATATTTATAGATACCTTTCAAGATACATTCATGGAACATATTATATGTAGAGAACATACTCACAAAACCTTGTATGTGTATTGTATATTTTCAAAACATATAGTATAATTCAGAAAATAACACAATTTATTTGGATATTGTTAATAGAAACTATATTTTTATGCTATATTATAAAAGAATACAAAATGATTCATTCTCACTTACCTCTATTTGTTGATGTTTGGAGATGATAGTGAACTATGTTGTTCTCTTTCCAATACCCTAGTTCAACTTTTTGTTGACAGCTGATGCAAAAATAACACCGTTTTCATAGACTCCTATTGTTTAATAATACTATAATTAGGGTTTTTATCTCGTTTAAAAATTTTATTCGAATCCTTACTTATTTAAATTATTAACTAGTACAGACATGGACTAAAATAAGGCCTCACCCCTCCCCCAAAATTTTAAAAATTTTGTAATTGACTTTAGAAAAAATTTTTAAAAAATAAAAATATTTTAAAATTTTGCATTTCGTTCTCCCAAATTTTCAAAAATTATAATATTATCCCTTTAGTATAGCTTTCCCTTTTAACTTCAAGTTCCTGGTTTCAACCCTAAGTAGGGACTCTAATTCTTATAGTGTTAAGATTCAACAACATTTTCTTAATAGATTATAAAATACATCCCGAATGACGAGGTTTTAATAGTTTCATTGTAATATTTGTGACTTGGCAAAATATACTCTTGTATTATTTCCTATTAGTGACAAAATAAGATCTCATCCAATGTGATCCGAATTTAGCTTACAATTAAACTCAAAATGAAAAATTCAAAGACTCCAAAAATAGAACACAAATGAAGATTAAAAAAGGGAATTCAATTCTTGAAATTGGTTACCCAATTTTCTACCCCTTCCACAATCTAAGAACCTTTAGAGAACATGCAACTAAAACACCTAAATCAATTGAATTGGCCCTTTTCAAAACACCCTAATCCAACAAAGAGATAAGAATCTTAGGGATAAGAGTTGAAGGCATCTAATTTAATTCCTAATAGGAATCCTAGAGTACTATGAATCTAGTATCTAAAATTAGAGAAACAAAATTGGATTATTCAAGGGATTTTGAGACTCGCACAAAGGTTGGACTAATTTCTTTATTAGGTCTTGAAAATTAGAAAAAATAAGGAGGAATCAATTCTCTCTAATTGCTCAATCACTCAAAATTAATCATCCAAGCTCAATGATCTCTCATCAATGAGAGAAGTTATACTAACTCAACCCTAGGATAAAGTAATTCCTTAGGATTTAGAGACTTAAAATCTATTAATTACATATCTTAAGGGCTTACAATTAATTACAAAATCGAATAATTGAAATAGAATTAAAACAAGCATTAAAATAAAACATACCATGCTGCCGAGATTATGCACGGTCGTGGAAGCCTAGTTTTGTTGAATTTTTTCTGGATGCATGACATCATGCATGATGCTATGCAAATCTTCTAAAACTTACACATTTTAATACTTTTGTATGGTTTTGATGCATGGTTGTGCACCAAGTCGTGTATCCTTTGCACTTTGCTTTCAAAACTTGTCTTTCCATTTCTCCCTGGCCTTTCTTTGTAAACCATTGATCTTCCACTTGTATTGTTGATCAAACGTAACTCCTTTTGGATCTTCTTTGACCCTCCAATGATCTCTAAAGCCCGTTGTTTTTACGATTGTAAATCTTCTTGAAACCTCTTATTCTTTGACCTTGCTCAAGGCACTTTGAATTATTCTAACGTAATCCTTCCCTCTTCTTTGAATGATTCTTCTTGTGTTGGTAGATTCTTATCATCATTGATTTCATTTAATTTATAGTGATATATGAGGTCCTTTTACTATACCTAATGTTTTTGGGTTTTATAAGTTTGTATCTTTAATTTATTATTGCACTTAGGTTATTTGACTCTTTCTTCTCCAATAAAAAAAAAAAGGATATTAACATTATTATTCTTAATTTCCACTCAATGATTCAAAACTAATTTAGGTTAAAATAAAAAGGTTTAAGTGAAGGCCTAGAAAGGGAAAACACAGAGCACGCAACGAAAGCAAAAACTAAAAAACTGGAAAAGCTGAAGAACAGGGGAACTCACGAACAGAGCCGACACCGGCACCAGGCTCCGGCAGCCCTAGCTAACGCCGGTTGTGCTCTGTCCAGATTTCGAGGGGAAAAATTTCTAACCTTTTCTCCTTGTTCTCAAAGTTGGCTGGATTAGAATGTGTGCAACCGGGGTAGGTGTGCTGGTGGAAACCTCTGATGCAATTTTTGCAAGTCTCCTACTCCGTCTTTGCATGTATGTGAACGCCAACCTCTCGATCTTCCAGTATATGGCCTGCCTAATTCCGTTTGATGAACAACTTACAGGACTAAGGAACTTTCTTGGAGAAAGAGTGAGAGAGGCGTTTCTTTTTCACAGAGAAGAAGCAGTGAAAACCACATTGTATCCAATCCTCGTGTTTAACCTAAATAAAACCCTAGGTTAAACTGGACTGGCCCATTGGACTCTTAGTTTAGCCTTTTGGATTAAATTAATTATTCTAATTAGAACTAAATAAATGGTCCAACAAGTAATTAATTTCCCAACCCAAATAAACTAGTCAAATTAACAAGCCTATATTAGTTTAGTACCAGGTTAATCTTTAATTATTCAAACTGGGCCAAAGCCCTGAACAATTAATTAACTCACCAAACTAATTTAATTAATTCTCTCTCTCCATGGACCTTTATTTTATTCTAGCCCAATAATTAAATCAGACTACTTAAATAAAATAAATTCTATTTAATTTAATTTAATTTAATACCAATTCTTTAGCCTGTATTTAATTAGGACTCATGGTCTATATTGGGGACCAAAAGACACACCGCTTTGGCTACTAAAATGACCAAAACACCCTTACCATATAAATAGCTATATTTTGCATTTTAAATATTTTTTAATATCACCATAAGGAAATATTGACCCCGAGGACAATGATGTGTTAGCAAAGTCTCCGACCTATAGGTGTAATAACTAAAATACCCCTCTATACATCGTCGTACATTTAGAGAGGAAGAAGTGTACTAATACTTCTCTAAATGACATCTACCATCCTTAGGCTTCTAGTCTAATGATTCACGACTTCCTGGATTGTTTCCGCTTTCCAAGGAAGCTACTCTAAAGCAAACATCTAAGTCATGTTTGAGGGGACGAAAAACAGAGAGCATGCACTGGCAGAAAAAAAAACAGAGGAAAAAAAACGCAAGCCTTAAAGGCCACACGGAAGCGAGAAGATAATACATTTGCGCTCCTTGAGCCTTCTAGGTTGAGTAGAAGTGAATTGAACGACAGGAATTGCTTCGCCTTGCCCACTTGAAGAAGCTTCTGGTTGAAAACCCGCTAGCCTCCTACTTCGCCTTGTTTGCATGAACGCCAAGCTTTCCAGCTCTCGAAATATTCTTCTGCCTAACCTCTAGTCGGTGAACACAATGGTGAAGAGGAACGGACTCAATTCTTCTTGGTTCTCTTGCTATTGATTAGCAAAGAAACAAGAAGAAGACACGAGGAGGGAGACGTCTGAGAGAGAGAGAGAGCTGCGTGAGGCTTGTGTGTTAGGGAGATTCGGGTTTTCTTTTTTTCTAGAGACTTGTTTATTGGTCAGCCAAAAAATTAGATCTCTCATTATCTGATAAACATATCCCCGAGATATCATATTTCAAAACACCCGGATGTTATCCTGAGAATCAGTTTGGCTTAACCCTAAACTCTTCTTAACCGTATCTGGAAAAAAACCCTAAGATCCAAGCTATTGGGCCGGAAAAATATTTATTATTTTTCTTGGACCCAAAAGGCCCAAAATAATAAACATTAATTATTTATTTCCTGGGCTTATATAAACAACCCAATAAATAATTAATGAGCCCAAATAAACCATAACAATTAACCTTTAATTATTTATTTCTTGGGCCTATATAAATAACCCAATAAATAATTAAATATTAATTATTTCTCCTAGTTTAAGCCCAGGTTAATTTCTAATTATTCATACTGGACGTAGGCCCTGAATAATTAATTAACCAATTAAACCCGATAATTAATTTCTCTCAACTCCTATTTTATTTATTTATTTATTTTATTCCAGCCTAATAATAAATTAGACTTCCTGAACAAAATAAAATAAAATAAAATAAAATCCTCTTCAACTGAAACCAATTCCTCAACCTAAAATTAGTTAGGACTTACGGGCTATTCCGAGGACTAAAAAGACACATCGTCTTGGCTGTTAAAATGACCAAAATACCCTTACTATATAAATAGCTATATTTTGCATTTTAAATATTTTCTAATATCACCATAAGGAAATATTGACCCTAAGGACAATGCTGCATTAGCAAAGTCTCCGACCTACACGTGAAATGACTAAAATACCCCTTCTACACATCGACGTACATTTAGAGAGGAAGAAGTGTACTAACCCCCTCTAAATGACATCTACCATCCTTAGGCTTCTAGTCCAATGATCCACGACTTCTTGGAGTGTTTTCGCTTTCCAAGGGAGCTACCCTAAAGTAAACATCTAAGTCATGTTTCCCAGGACCCTGGACATTTTAGACTATTCGGACAACCACAAGGGGCGATATAGTGCAGAAACTATCTTGTACAAGTCTGTCTTAACTAACTAGTCACGCATACCCAACATGCAAGTATATTGGCCCTACAATAGAACCTCAACTATAGCAAACAAAGTATATGCTTCCAGTTTTGCCAGACCACCAACTCATACTCAAGTCGTAGAGTACTAGTCCATGCTATAGCAGTAGTAGACTAGGTTTCTATCATATAGTTCTTTTAGAAACCACTACTACAGGTCCTGTCATACGTATTCGAAATACGCTTATGTCATGAAGTGAGTGGACTACTCACTGGCCAAAGGTAAGCCATTCCCCATTTGGAATTCATAACATAATAACCTAAACATGATGAGATTCCCAGTCTCATCAATAGGTTAAGAACAAATGTTTATGTGTTAAATAACCCGTGATCTATACCTTATTGTGAAAGACCACCATTCATATGGACCACCTATTTAAACACAATGGGTCTATTCCAAACGAAAATTATGCACAAACAATTTTTGAAAATAAATTCTTTTATTAAAATATTTGATGTTTACATCAGAAACCTAGTCTAAGAGAGCATACAATCCAACAATGTTTCCCAGGGCCCTAGATATTTAGATCATTCAGACAACCACAAGGGGCGATATAGTATAGAAACTATCTTGTACAAGTCTATCTTAATTAACTAGTCACACATACCCAACATGCAAGTATATTGGCCCTACGATAGAACCTCAACTATAGCATATCAAACTACATGCTTCCAGCTCCGTCAGACCACCAACTCATACTCAAGTCGTAAAGTACTAGTCCATGTTGTAGCAGTAGTAGTCTAGGTTTCTACCATATAGTACTTTTAAGAAACCACTACTACAGGTCCTGTTCTACGTATTCGAAATACGCTTATGTCATGAAGTGAGTGGACTACTCACTGGCTAAAGGTAAGCCATTCCCATTTGAAATTCATAACATAATAACCTAAATATGATGAGATTCCCATTCTCATCAATCAGTTAAGAACGAACGTTTAGGTGTTAAGTAACCCATGATCCATACCTTACTGTGAAAGACCTCCATTCAAATGGACCACTTACTTAAACACAATAGGTCTTTTCCAAACGTAATTGTGCACAAATAAAAATGTAAATCCACAAACAATTTCTGAAATTAAATTCTTTTATTAAAATATTCGATGTTTACATCAGAAACCTAGTCTAAGAAGGCATATTTCCTAACATTAAGATGGACAATATTAGAGATTATTTCAACCAAAATTTGTCATTCTTCTTTCAATCACAAAGCATCATCCATGATTACACCTCAACAAAATGTTGTGATCAAAAGGAAAATAAACATTACTCAAAACTACTAGAGCTTTACTCTTTCAAGGAAATGTTCCTAAATCCTATTAGAGAGTGGCTATTCTCACTACTGCATACATAATAAATACACTTCCTCATATGTATCAGACAACAAAAGTCCCATGGATATCCTTCATTTTTTCTATAATAATTTCAAAACCTTTAATGGCCTCACATCTAGGGTATTTGCGTGCACTACATTTGTTCATATTCATACAGAAGTAAGCTAGACCTCTAATCCATCAAATGTGTCTTCCTTAGTAACTTATCTATTTAAAAGAAATACAAGTATTACAACTCTTTATCTAGAAAATTTTATATCTCTATAGATGTTACCTTTACTAAAAATATACCTTTTTTTTTCTTTAATTCCACTCCTAAAGGGAGATTTCAATGACGAAAGATAGTATTTTTGAGTCATTTGAACTAATTAAAACCTTTGATTTTCCTTATATTCTAGACTGTGTTGCTGAACCCGAGTTCTTTGAGCCAATCATATGTGAGTCTCCCAATTCTGCTACTAAGCCTAAATTCCCTTGTGTTCAACTAGTGTTAATCACAATTTTCTAAGGTTCTCTTAGGTATATTGGAGGAGAAAGACTGTTTTTAAATTAATACAAGTTCAAGAATCTAACTTAAACTTTGGGAATGAGATTACATAAGAACTCACCTTTACATACAAAATTTATTAAAACTTCTACTAACCAAAATTAATGAATTAGACATTCCTGTTGCTCTTAGAAAATGTACGAAAGAGTTCATCAAATGACCACTCTATTCATTATCTCACTATGTCACTCTTAAGCACCTGTTGCCAATCTAGAAAAGGTTCATTATGAGTTTAAATACTATAGCCATTCCTAACACTATTTATGAGGCATTAAAAAAAAAAAAAGGAATGGAGGGATGCTAGAAGAAAGGAAATGAATGCACTAGAAAAGAAGAGAATATAGAAGATTATGGATAAATCAAAGGGGAAAAATACTGTTGATTGTAAACGGATTTCCACATTGAAATGTAAGAGGATGGATCTTTTAAGAGGTATAAAGTATGATTGATGGCGAGAAGATATACTCAAACCTATGAGTTAATTATTTTGAGATGTTTACTTTAGCTACAATTAAATAAATAAAGATATATTAGTTTCTTAATATACAGGGAGTGCATTAAATGATTTATTAAAAGATTTATAACTAATTTAGAGTATATTTGGATTGAGATTCAACCCAATCAAAAGAATCAATTTAATTAAAAATAATTTTAATTAAAATAATTTTAATAAATTAGGTAATTATAGCTATTTAAAAAATATATTTTTAGAGGTATGATTTCTTGTAGCGCAAGTCTACCTCTTGATGGCTAGCTTATCACTAACCTGTTGCCTTGAAAATGCCTAGAGAAAGAATTCTAATGTAAGTTGTTTGTGCTGATGGTAAATTTTTAGACAGAAAAGTGTAAGATTCTTCGACGTCAAAAGAAATAGGAATCCATTCGGGTTATCCTTATGGGTGAAAGCTCTAACCCACTACGACTTCAAGTCAAATTCCAAACATCTAGAACCTGGCCGAGCTCGACTTGGCTTGGCTTGTTTATCTATAATGTAGCTTTACAAAATCAAGCCGTGCCGTTTCTATTTCTTCGAATTTCCGTTAAATGGTGGTGTTTTGAGCCGATATTATGACAGTGGGGTGGCGTTTTTAGGAATTCTGTTTGTTGCGTGGTCGTATAAATGTGACCTTATATAAATAATGTCGCATTATAGAAATGCGACCAAAACAGCCCTCAGTCGCTCTAAACTTAACTAAAAGCTGAACACCTGAACATAGTTGGTCGCATTACAATGATGCCACCTTCTGGTCGCATTAAGGTAATGCGACCTTCTTCTTATCTTACTTAAAAACTTCTTCAACTAAAGTCTCCATTGACTGAACATATTCGATTCCTATATATAAAAAAATATATGTAAAGTCCAGAAGCATTCCAAAATATAAATTTCAACATCACAAGTACCATTTAGAAATCATTCTAAAAATACAATAAAACATAATACAAAGGAACATTTGAAGAAATGGCCTAATCTCTCGAAACAGTAAAAGTGTTATTATTACAATTTCTCCTAGTATATCCACTCTTATGACAGTTGCTGCATCTTGGAGGAGAGTTGGGCATTCGATAATCCATATCACAAGGTATCCTTGATGTTCACAGACAGCCAAGAACTTCATTCCTCACCATTTCTTCCACAAGTGCAAGCGTAAAAGTAGAAGGCCTCCAATATTGTTCATCTGCCATAGGGAAAAACTGACCCTCATATGTCAACTCGTAATTCCGGCTGGTATAGAACTCCAAAACAAATTCAATGAGGTTCCAACTTCTATGACGACATGTTGCAAACTCATGCGAACAATGTATACCATATATGCTCCATTTTTTGCAGCTGCATTATCTCTCCATCAAATTGACTACTGTAAACATTTAGACTTCTACCCCCTTGTTGGACAGACGATTTGATCTCATATATGACGGCCTGTGCATTAAATTCAGTCACAACATGCCTTCTCGATTTGTCCTCAAAATAAGAATACAACTTCTACATTTCAGATGGCAAATGGTGTCTCAAATTAGATGTCTCATCTCTGTGTTCATTCAAATACTTAACTAACTTATGAAATGTTGTTTCAACCAAAACTTTCAGCAGGAGAGATCTTGCTTTCTTCAGTACACTATTCATGCATTCAGACAAACTAGTAGACATTAAACCATATCTATGCTCTTCATCATATGACAAAGTACATTTCTCTAAACCTATTTCCATCAAATATTTAAATGCATCTTCTGTTCGGTTCCTGATTTCATCCAAGTATGCTTGACATTTGGTCCTCTTACACTCCAAACCCGCAGCATACATCAAATTTGTCAAATTTGTATCCTTAAACTTAGCATGAAAATTTCCCTTAATGTGCCCGAGGCAATATTGATGGACAGCTAAAGGTTCTTGCCATTCATTCATATGTCATACAGCATTGATTATGCATTTATGTCTATCTGAAATCAGACATATATGTCTTTCCATAATGACATGTTGACGTAGTAGCTTTAAGAACCAGCTCCAACTCTCCAATGACTCCTCATCCATGATGGTAAATGCAAGAGGGAAGAGGTGACTATTTGCATCCCAAGTGGACGCAACCAACAATTTGCCTCGATAAAGTCCCCTTAAAAGGGTTCCATCAATGGATACCACTGGTCGACAATATTTGAAGCCAACAATTGAAGGTTTGAAAGCCAGAAAAGGAAACTAAAAGCTTTCAAATCACCCACACTAGTCCAATGATGTCTCCATTTCACAATGGTTCCAGGATTAGAATCTTGCAAAGTAAGCATATATTTTGGTAGCGCAATCCAAGCGGAGGGCCAATCAACATATACAAGTCTCATAGCTACTTTTCGGGCTTCCCATGCTTTCTTATAAGAACAACCCGTCCTCCATAGTTTCTGAACTTTAGCAATAACATCGCTCACAAGGAATTCAGGGTCATTTAAAACTAAATGTGTCACATTACGTGCTATAAACCGATGATCCATATTTCTATGCACATTATTCACAACTGTAATGACACATGTGTGTTCCTTGTTCAAAACTGTTATCTTCCATTGTCTATGGGTATTCTTATGTATAATACGAATATGCCAAGAGCAAGGATTGCTAGCATTTGCATGCTTACACTCAGCATACCAACAGTCCTTCTTACTCTCGAGGACCCTGAATTCTCGTCTTGCTTCAATATACCACTTTCTCACCACATATATAGCCTCCTTCTTGTTCTGCAATCTCATGTTTAGTTGCAAATCAATATCAGTGTTAGACCAACTTCTCGTGAGATCTACAGAGTGTCTATGAAGCGATTCATTAGCACATGCACCGGACCCTGTGTCATCAAATATTGAAAATCTTGTAGGTTCCCAGGTGGTGTTAGAAGATCCTACCATGTCACCCCCATAATCTTCTAAGGGAATGCTTGGATTATAACATGGATTGTTGGCTGGAATGTCATCTTCTTCGCTATCATATGTATTACTCCAATTTATTGGCACCTCAGAGCCTGTGAAACCTTCACCATCAAATGTATGCACCGTTGAATCAACATTCACGGCAGCAATGACCATTTGTGGGCGAGATGCTCTACCATATGATAGAGTGGTGGTGTTACGATGTACCTATTCCTCCTGATATATACTGGGTTCTGGACTTCGTGTAGAACCCGAGAGATGCTCTGGGTTGACCAGGTTGCATCTATTGCCTCCAGATATAAGCCGAACATTAACTGTCCCAGCATTACCACTAGTTGAACTAATGTATTTAGTTCCAAAACTGTTTATGGCAGCTCTTGTATTTCCTACTGATTGGTAAAATGCTTGGGGTTGCATGTAGTTAAAGGTGTCCCCTCCAATACCAATAGGGAGTTGAGAAAATGAATTGTGTTTCTTTTGAATTGAAGGATCTAACCCCGCCACTTGATTTAACATTGCCACGAATGAACCTGTTGCTGGGGATACATCACATAAATGACTCGGGCGTTGGGAAGTCACCTCGGAATAGCTCACATATAGTTGGATGCTTTGGGACTTAAATTCATGTGGCAACATTCATATCGTCGTCATTGCTCAACTCATTTGCAGCATATTGTTGATCAAATCTATAAAGAAATGGATGTCTCAGTGTAATCTTGATTATCACATTTCACCCTCTCAATCCAAGATATGTACAAACCTTATCGACTAGTTCTAAGTAAGATATTCAATGTCGGAGAATGCAAGTTTTTTCAATCGCTCCATCGAACCATATTGAGCCTCCATAATCGCGTTGTATTTGACAATTCCAAAAAAGCATAGCACAATTGGTGGTTCCAAAATATTCATAATTACCAAGTCAACACAATCTAAAATTTACAAGACGATATACCATTATAAGAAAATTACAAATCAAAGCTCAAAACACAGCAATTTCAAAAACTAAAACAAAGTAATTTCAGAAACTAAAATAATGGTGAAGCACATTAGAGGAAAAATGCAAAGAAAATAAGTGTATGTCGATGGATGAAGTAACCTTGATACCTAAATTAGTAAAATGGCATCCACACAATCAACATTCGCAGAGATTGCCCACTGAGAAATTGAAGTCACCGACAATGGAGATGGCGGATTTCTGTGAAAATGGCCGCAGATCTGGAATTCTTATATCGGCGAAGGTTGCATTTCACAAATGCGACATCAAGGTCGCATTCAGTAAATGCGACCTGTATGGCTATGTTTTTTTTCCTAAGTGCCAGCAACACCACAATCAAACTCCCTGTAAAAACATAAACAGATTTCTTGCATATATCCTATACATAATCATCCCAACACCAAAACCATCCAATCAAAATTCACACACCCGAACCAATCAAACACCAAAAACTTCCCACACACACAACCCAAACACCAAAACCATCGAAACACATATCTTTCAAATAAAAAAACCGTCCAAACACATACAGTACAAACACTAAAACCGTCCAAACAAACACAATACAAACACCACAAAACCATCTAGACTACATCTATACAAATAAAGAACGACTAATGCAGAGACAGTTCACATGGCCTCCAAGGCCTAATCTTCCTCTTGGGTCTCCCAGCAGGCTCTAAATCATTCTACTGGGGAGAATGAGCGGGCTGTGGATTCAGCAGGGGAGAATGAGCGGGCTATGGATCAGGCCGCAGATCATCCTGCTGGGGGGGTCTGGAATCCGTCGTCCGCGCCTAGTACAGACAATCCCGCGGAATGGACAAACAGGAAGCTCATCAATGCGTATGACAGGCTTCTCCTGCCCATCTGTAGTCAATGAATCTGTGCCTATATGAATGCCTGTCTCAGGCCTAAACGGAGACTGAACCGGAATCACCATAGAATCATCCCCTAACAGCTCATCCGCACCAAACTGGGGGGGCAAACCATCCCCGGCCTCCTGGTCATTATGGTCAGCAACAGCATCCTAGTGATGAAGCTCCTATGGAGGATGTGGTTGAGCTCAGGGTCTCTTACCTTCTCGCCTCACCCCGATATGTGCACGGCCATCAATAGGCTCTCCGGGCCTCGAAGTAGGCTGACTCACTGCAATAGTCGGCTCCTCTGACTCGATTGGGCCAAGATATCTATAGTGCGGCTGATGACACGCTGTCAGTCCTCGAGCACACATATCCCGTATCTCTATAAAGGCCCTCCAAGAAACCGCGTTGGCATTATTAATATGTCGCTATGCCACTACCATAGCACGTCGCACAATATTGGCCTGCAAAAAAACATATAACATTTAGTTATATATTTCAACATGTTATAACTTATTAAATTATAAGTACTTACCAATATAACTGTACTAGATTCGGTAGGCTGATATCCCGACTGTAGTGCATCGCGAGAAACGGGGTTCCCGATACGAAGACGGGTATGATCCCTATACCACTGCATGTATGCTCCATCAACCAAGACACCTAACTCAATAGTCTGTATGTACTCTAGTCGATATGCCCACATCTGGAGATACGGCCCATGGTATATGGCATAATCTCGAGCACGATTGCTTTGCCTATCAATATCATAGAGGTCAATTCGTGTATCGCAGTCTACCGGTATAGACTGCAACATCCCAAACTGACGCATGACCCGGTCCAAAAAGTATAGCTCGACGACCTCCCAACTAATAAGCGTTGTGCGTTACCTCAAAATATGGGCTCCATCTAAATAGTGCGGGGGGAGGACGCTCACCAAATCCGGCTGATATGGCTGCCAAATAAACTACAACACATACAATAGATATAAGGTTTGCGTACACATAGATGGAGTTATAAATAAAGTATGCATACATAACATATATACTCACATCATCGTCGGAGAGGGCATCAAGTTGGGAATGATACGACACTAAAACATGCATGGACATGCGATAGAGGTGTAAACCTACGTCCCATTGAGCTCCATATGGTGCAAGCAGTGGTAGCTCGTTGCAGGGTCTACCCCGCTCTGGTCGCACAACCCGAGGACGCTCCCAGACTCATAGCTACATTGCATTTACAAAAAGGTATTAAAAATATTATGTATGTTATCAAGAATTTTTAAAATAAAGAATGGACCAAATTCAAACTTACCTGAACTAAGACCATTAGGCCACAAATCTCCTGAGCGGACCCAATAGCAGCCTGGCACAAACATCTATACAGGTATACTAAGACTGCACTACCCCAAATCAAGATGCCAAAGGTATCCAAATCCTCTATAATAGGTAGATATCTCAAGTGCAGTAAATTCCCAGACTTATCAAAAAATTATAACTCCTTGATCAGCAAGAATATAAGACAACGAGCACACTGCTGTATAACATCATCAGTAGCGTCATCTGCCAGAGGAATCTCCAAGTGCTCCTTAATAGGAGCCTTCCTAATCCTATTCCCCCAAATGTGCTATGCTCATAGTCTAATATCTAGTAATCTATCACAAAGATCAATCCAATCGGATCTTGAATAGTGAAAAGGCACTCCTGCGACTGGATCCCCATCTACTCTAAGGCCCCATAAAAGTGCTACATCCTCTAATGTAATAGTAGCCTCATAAAAGCACTAGTGTGGTCTAAAAAGCCCCATAAAAGCGCTAGCGTGGTCTAAAAATGCGACCTTATAAAATAAGGTCGCATTTTTGTATTACAGAAATGCGACCATAAAGACAACAGATTGTTCTAAGGAGTCGATGAAGGGCAAATAGGTCGCATTATTATAATGCGACCTAAAATAGGTCGCATTACTTAACCCTCCCCCGCGACGCGATTTTCATTTTCGCCTCTTCTTCCTGATTTCTCCCTTTTTTTCGCGACTAGCTCAGACTATTTGCCCCGGCAACGTCCCTATTCCAGTAGTGGGTTTCTTCTTCAGTGACGAGCCAAGCATTTTGGACTATTTTGGTATAATTATTTAATCTTTTTTGCCTAAACTTGTGACATTTTGATTGAATATTATTAGGGCATTTACTAAGCAATCATGCTGGCACTTTATTGCTTGACTCTTGTTGAATATTATTTTAATTGAATATTATTTTGATGTTAGAGATGCCAATTTTTGAATATTTTGATTCATCTTTATTGCTAGAGATGCCAATATTATTTTGATTTAACATTTTGATTCTTCTAGGGTAATTAGCTTGATTCTTATTGAATATTATTTGGAAAACAATCATGCTAGAGATGCCAATTTATTGTTGAAGTTGTACTCTATTTTGGAGTTTCCTTTTGTGTAGTTTTTATCCAAGATTTTAAAGAGAGTTTGGATTGAATTTGTAGTACATATTATACTTTTTAGATGTTGGAAAATTCGAGAAAAAGTTGAATTCATTTTCTTGAATAAAAACCTACTCGAATTGCTAATATCTTGAGTGTTGCAAAATAGAATTTTCTAGTATATATCAAATACTATAGTTTGCTAGGGATTTTGATAGAAATCAAATTCATACTATGTTCCTTGAAGTTTTGGGATCATTTAGGTAGCTTATATATGTTCGAATATATGTCCACTTAGTAGCTTATATATATGGTCAAGATATTACGCTAATTGTTTCAATTTACTCTAAATAGGCTGGATGGATTACATGCACGTGGATATCCATCCCGACCCTCTTGTAGGTGGTTTATTATCTCTCCAGCCCAGTCACCTTTATTCATTGGTATGGTCTAGCGTTCAGCGTGCTTGTGAGACTCCACTGGTATTTAGACGATACGATTCTGCATTTTGGGAGCACACTCCACTTTCAAGCAGAGTCATGGAGTTAGTGGATAGTGTTGGTTTTGGGGGAGTTAGACGAGTTGGGCATATACAAGTAGATTACGCCCTCATTATTGCATTAGTAGAGCGATGGTGGTAGGAGACTAATACATTTCATTTACCAGTAGGAAAGGCTACTGTTACATTAGAAGATGTAGAATTTTTATGGGGCCTTAGAGTAGATGGGGATCCAGTCGCAGGAGTGCCTTTTCACTATTTAAAATCCGATTGGAATGATCTTTGTGATAGATTACTAGGTATTAGACCATGAGCAGAGCACATTCGGGGGAATAGGATTAGGAAGGCTCCTATTAAGGAGCACTTGGAGATTCCTCTGGCAGATGACGCTACTGATGACGTTATACAGCAGCGTGCTCGTTGTCTTATATTCTTGCTGATCGAGGGGTTATTATTTTATGATAAGTTTGGGAATTTACTGTACTTGAGATATCTACCTATTATAGAGGATTTGGATGCCTTTGGCATCTTGAGTTGGGCCAGTGCAGTCTTAGCATACCTGTATAGATGTTTGTGCCAGGCTGTTATTGGGTTTGCCCAGGAGATTTGTGGCCCAATGGTCTTAGTTCAGGTAAGTTTGAATTTGGTCCATTCTTTATTTTAAAAATTCTTGATAACATATGTAATATTTCTAATACCTTTTTGTAAATGCGATGTAGCTATGGGCCTGGGAGCGTCTTCGGGTTGTGCGACCGGAGCGGGGTAAACCCCGCAATGAGCTACCACTGCTTGCACTATTTGGAGCTCGATAGGATGTAGGTTTACACCTCCATTGCACATCCACGCATGTTTTGGTGTCGTATCGTTCCCAGCTTAATGCCCTCTCCGACGATGATGTGAGTATATATATTATGTATACATACTTTATTTATAACTCCATCTATGTGTACGCAAACCTTATATCTATTGTGTGTGTTGTAGTTTATTTGGTAGCCATATCAGTCGGATTTGGTGAGCGTCCTCCCCCCGCAATATTTGGATGGAGCCCATATTTGGAGGTCATGCACAGCGCTTATTAGTTGGGAGGTCGTTGAGCTATACTTTCCGAACCGGGTCATGCGTCAGTTTGGGATGCAACAGTCTATACCGGTAGACTGCGATACACGGATTAACCTCCATGATATTGATAGGCGGAGCAATCCTGCTCGAGATTATGCCATATACCATGGGCCTTTATCTCCAGATGTGGACATATCGACTAGAGTACATACAGACTACTGAGTTAGGTGTCTCGGTTGATGGAGTATACATCCAGTGGTATAGAGATCATACCCGTCTTCATATCGGGAACCCCGTTTCTCGCGATGCACTACAGTCGGGATATCAACCTACCGGATCTAGTACAGTTGTATTAGTAAGTACTTATAATTTAATAAGTTATAACATATTGAAATATGTAACTAAATGTTATATGTTTTTTTTGCAGGCCAATATTGTGCGATGTGCTATGGTAGTGGTAGAGCAACATATTCATAATGCCGACGCGATTTCTCGGAGGGCATTTATAGAGATACGAGATATGTGTGCTCGAGGACTGACAGTGTGTCATCAGCCACACGATAGATATCCTGGCCCAATCTGTGAAACCCCATCTAAAACCAACCCTAGAGTAAAGGGGTTGGGATGCATATCATATTTTCTTACATGCATAAATAAATTTTTGAATGATTTTATGTGCTTTAGGATTATAATTTATAGTCTAGAAATCTTAGTTGTGCTTATTAAGTAAGAAAGGTAAAATGGTAATTTTGGTTGAAGTGAAAATAGGGAGATAGCTTGAGGATTAAATAGGAAGAATATTTAGAGGAGAAAATAGGAGCAAGAGTTGTTGTGGTTTAGTGGTTAGAGCTATGGAATTAATCTCTAAGGTCTTGAGTTCAAATCCCACCAATTAACTCTTATCATGATTAAATTTTATATTATATAAGGTGGAATATTTTTATCCCTTGCATGCCATAAGTAGAAGTAAGAGTGTTGTCCTAGTAGAAACATGAAGGGAATGTCCTAGTCCTATTCTTGTACCTTAAAAGAATTCTTAAAGGATTCATGTCCTTCTACTCCCTAGCTTACCTTAATTCTCTACCAATTAAACTTATTCAATTTATCCAAACGCACATTTTAATTCCAAAAAATTCAACAAGGTTATTAATCTTTAAATTTCGAAAATGGCCCTTAGAGGACAGAGTTTTGACTGAAAATGGGGAAGGAGTTAAGGAAGGTTCCCAAGAGAATTGATCTCCATGGTTGAACCTTCAAACTCCACTCCATAAGTGTTCATCTTCTTTATCGTAGCAATCTGGAAATTTTCCAGCCTCTTGGTTAGTCCAGCTCTCGAAAACTTCAGCCATTTTTCTCACTCAAATGATGTCAAAAAAATAGCTAATTTGCTCAGCTTGAAGACTGAAATCCTTGGCCAAAATTCGGACTACACAAAGCTATGCAAACCAGGAAAAATTCCTAAACAGTTTCACAACATGGCAGGCCAAAAACCAAGCTGTTTCTTCTAGCCTTCAAACCAGTAATTTACCTCTGTCTTTCCTCCATAAAGAAGGCTGGAAAGCAGCCTTAAAGGACCCTCCAATACCTCTTCAAACTCACTACAAGTTATCTGGAACATTGCGGAAAAAACTGCACAAAAATTCTAGCAAACCACTCGAATGAACAACCAGAAATTCCAGCCTTGTTCCCTCTTCAACCTTGTCCGAAAGTCACTTCAACTTTCTGTGAAAATAACCGTAGTCAGCCATAAACTAAACTTCATCACCCTCCTCCATTGATCTGCACAAATGAACACCATAGTCACTCCTTAAATCACTACAATCAAGCTTTCAATTGGGATTCAAAATTTCAGCAAATTGCTCCATGAAAACTTCTATAGATTAAGCTTCAAACAACCAGAAAATTTCCTCCACCATAACACTCAAAATTTCAGCCACTCTATGACCCCTTCAAACCTCATTCATCTCAGCAAAACCTTATCAAACCAGTTGGCCATTGAAGCTCGCAAGAACCTCCATCAACCAAATAACTCTTACCATATCTTCTACCTTAATTCACTCCATAAATTACTCCTTTTGAATTTCAAACAACCAGCTTTCCCTTTTTCCCCTAATCTGAAAATCCAATCACAAGAGTTCCTCTAACTATTCGGCCAACATCCTTCAGCAAATTTCGTCCAGCTTTCTCTCCATTCTCTCCATTTCTCCAAGAACACACACCACCATCCTCTAAGCCTAAGACCACCCTAAACACCTCCAATTCCTTCCAAAAACTCCAAATCACGTCTACTCACCCTCTAGAGTCCATTTATGTATTTTATAACATCCAACATTGAAAACAAAATTCTGCTAATGGATCAAAAACCAGAATTTTTCTTGAAGATTCAAGAACTCTCTCAAGGTAACCAAGAACGATTTTGATCATATTCTTCATTTAATCTTTAAGCATGATATACTAATATTCTCTCTCTCTCTCTCTCTCTCTCTCTCTCTCTCTCTCTCTCTCTCTCTCTCTCTCTCTCTCTCGGCCGAAATAGTTGTTTCAACTATGGTCGTTCTTCTTCTTCTTTCATGGACAAATCAAGCCTCCTACGTGTGTGGCTCTTCTTGGATCTTAGACAAGATTTCCATCAACCAAGTATTTCCCTTTAACCCTCTTCTCAATTCTAAAATCATGTCTCTTGGATGTTGTTAGAAAAGGATGGAATATGGTTGGGGATTGAGTATGTGTTTGTATGAAGGAGTTGAGATTGGAGCATGAGGATGTTTTGTCATGGTTGAGTTTTATGATATTTTGTAGTTTGTTGCATGCACTTCATGTCGTAGGTTAGTATGAATGATTAAGATAATAGATATTATGTCACCTTTGGTGAATAGGGTTTTATGTTCTTATATTCTTGTTGAAGCCATGAATATGAATATGCTTAGTGAAGTTTAGATCATGTGATGGTAGATATGGATTTAAGCCTTTATTCATAAATTGAATGGTTTGTTGATTGGTGTTAGAGTTTATGTTCATGATTCTTGTTAGCCATAGGAAAATTATGATCATGACCTTGTTGATACTAAACTATTTAAGTTTGCCAATTTTAATACATTGATAAAAATTAATACTATATTTTTCTCCAATAATTTCAAAAACCCTAGGAAGGTTTGGAATTGGATTATTAAATGAAATAGTGAGATTTTAGCCAAATAAATGATATCTTCTTTTAAAAATAATATATATAAATATTATATATAGTAATAACAATAAATAAGGCATTTTATATAAATAATCATAATAGGTAAAATATTAATCTTATAGGTCATATATTCATAAATACTATTAAAATTTATTTATTACCTTTTGATCAAAATTTAATAAAATTTACTATTAATTTTATTTACTAATTATTTTCTATCTATTAATTATTAATTAAGAGATTAGTACTAATTTAATATTTTTAAGACTTAGGACCCTTAATCAAATAAACCCTAGTTTATTTATTAATAACAAAGATTATTTTTGAACCTATAACTTATTAGTAATTATTTCAGAATCCCTAGTTATTTTATTATCAAGCTAGATTTATTTTATAAAACTTTTTTGATGAGACTCCGCTTCATTATAAAAGACAAGATCAAGGAGGGGGAGGTATGACCATGCAAGGACAAGGACCGGCGACAAAGACAGACGTAACTTGACCAAAAAGGAGGCCACCAGAGGACGGCTGGCGCCGGCTCCAATCTGCCCCAACAGCCGCCTCAAATCACAACAAGACCGACCTGAAAACATAACACAGCCGGCGCAGAGGACGGCTGGTGCCGGCTCCAATCTACCCCAACAGCCGCCTCAAATCACAACAAGACCGGCCCGAAAACAGAACACAGCCGGCGCCGGCTGTGATGTCCAAACCGGCGCTAGTTCCACCCTAGGCAACCGACAACTGCTCTGCGTTTTTAATATTTTCTCCGATTTTCCTCAATTTTAATTACTTGTAAAGACTTATTATGACTCTAAACTGTAATAGAACCTTAAGGATTACTTAGCTAGGGTTAGGGTAGTATAAATAGCACCCTTAGTGATTTGAAAACACAATTCACTTCACTTTAATTTAAATTTGAGAGAGAATCTTGAGAGGCCCTACCCTCCTTATTCATCTTGTTCAAGACCAAGCTTAAGGGTTAGTCCTCATTTTGTAAGAGTTTATAAATCTTTTAGATAATCCAATATTGTTTTCTTTGAATGAGTCTTAGTTGCTTTATTCTTCTAAGGTTTGTTTGAAATTCAATATTTGGGTGCCTATTTTCTCTATTCTATTTATTCTTGTTTGCCTTTGTTGCTTCAAGGATATTGGGGTAAGAATATAGTAGAACTTTCTACTCATCTTGAGGGTCTTTGAGGCTTTGTTCTTTAAGGATTTGAAAGAGTGTAGATAGTTAGGTTACTTTCTCCTTTTGTCACAAGGAAAATCTCTGTTTTGGGTCCTATTGTTTGAGCTGAACACATAGCCAACAAAAACGCCACAATACCAAGAAAAGCCACACAAGATTCGTATCACCTTTACCATCTAGCTTTAAAGTTTAGGACATTAGGGTCATAATTGTAATAAGTTGATCTAGGATTATTTATGGAAGCAACTATAGCTTGAGTATAACCATATGGCTTGTGTTTACCCCAGGCAGGGTTAGGTCAGCTTTGGAAGGTTTGTGAATTTTCAAGGAAAGGATTAGGTATGATTTTGCATAAAACTTATTTGATGTCAAAAGGTTACTATGGTAAGCCAAACGCGAAGTGTATGAACACTCATTTTGGTATAGGCAATTAAGGACTATTTCCTTTCAGTTTCAATCAAATCATTTGGAATCAATAAGCAATTTTACTCAAACACTAAACTCTTTCTAAAACCAATTTTAACACGAACTTTAGAAACCCTTAATTGCTATTTTCAAATTAAACAATGTTTTATCAGTTTTCTCCTAACTGGGACAAGCAACGTTGAGTACTCAATAAGGGTAGGCTAGTAGTACTAGTTTTGAAGAGCAAAAGCGAGTCTTCTGGCAGAAGACCACCTCCAGAAGATGAACTCAACTTGGAAAAGCGATAGTACTACTTAGTCATGCCGGTCTAAGTTAGCAAGTTTCAGTTATATGGACTGTGTGTTTTCGGAATGGATAACTGGTATGTTTAGATGTAGAGAAGGAGAAGTATCTTACCCGGTAGGCTGTACACCTACATTTTATCAGTCTGCACAAAGTGTGGCATTCTGACTATTATATGGACATGGGGCCCAACATGTGGTAACCCATGGCCGCCCATTTGAGTGATTGAATTTATTGTGCACTTGCATGGTTTGAAAAGAGGAAAATGCCACTTTTTATTTTCACCTTATTTATTGCTTGCCAGCATTTTCTCTTATGAAATTTTACAACTTGCATACATGAACTGTTTTCTTGAACACTTAAAGCACACATGGACGTATTGAGATTTTTATTTCATCACCTTTTATGTCATGTTTTCAGGTCGATCCTGTTGTGGAGATAAGTAGCTAGAATATTGCCTTCTTGAATACTCTATGTTATTTATTTTATATGTTGCTTTGAGAGATGATAGTGAATAATTTATTTTTTTGGATTTATTCTTGAATTTTTGGATTGTAATAAGTTTTAATTCTAAAGGAATGTTTTATTTCCGTTTGGGTGACCAAGTTATAAAGACCCCTTGTCCTTTGGACGGGGCGACATCCCCGGCCCTGTTGGGCCTAGGTTGTGGGGTGTTACACAATCGAGTCAAAGGAGCCGACTATTGCAGTGAGTCTGCCTACTTCGAGGCCCGAAGAGCCTATTGATGGCCGTGCACATGTCGAGGTGAGGCGAGAAGGCAAGAGACCCCGAGCACGACCACATCCTCCATAGGACCATCATCACAAAGATGCCGCTGCTGACCATCATGACCAGGAGGCCGGGGATGGTTTGCCCCCCAAGTTTGGTGCGTATAAGCTGTTAGGGGATGATTCTATGGTGATTCCGGTTCAGTCTCCGTTTAGGCCTGAGACAGGCATTCATGTAGGCACGGATTCATTGACTACAGATGGGCAGGAGGAGCCTATCACATGCATTGATGAGCTTCCTGTTCGTCCATTTCGCTAGATTGTCTGTACTAGGCGCGGACGACGGATTCTAGAGCCCCCCAACAGGATGATCCGCAGCCTGATCCACAGCCTGCTCATTCTCCCCAGTAAGATGATCTAGAGCCTGCCGGGAGACCTAAGAGGAAGATTAGACCTCGGAGGCTATGTGTACTGTCTCCGCATTAGTCATTCTTTATTTGTATAGATGTAGTCTGGATGGTTTTGTGGTGTTTGTATTGTGTTTGTTTGGACGATTTTTTTATTTGAAAGATAGGTGTTTCAATGGTTTTGGTGTTTGGGTTGTGTGTGTTTGGAATTGTTTTGGTGTTGGGAAGTTTTTGGTGTTTGATTAGTTCGGGTGTGTGGATTTTAATTGGATGGCTTTGGTGTTAGGATGATTATGTATAGGATATATGCAGGAAATCTGTTTACGTTTTTACAGGGAGTTTGATTGTGGTGTTGCTGGAACTTAGAAAGAAAAAAACATAGCCATACAGGTCGCATTTACTGAATGCGACCATGAGGTCGCATTTGTGAAATGCGACTTTCGCCAATATAAGAATTCCATATCTGCGGCCATTTTCACAGAAATCTACTATCTCCATTGCCGGAGACTTCAATTTCTCAATGGGCAATCTCTGCGAATGTTGATTGTGTTGATGTCATTTTACTAATTTAGATATCAAGGTAACTTCATCCATCAACATACACTTATTTTCTTTGCATTTTTCCTCCAATGTGCTTCACCATTATTTTGGTTTCTAAAATTACTTTGTTTTGGTTTTTGAAATTGCTGTGTTTTGGGCTTTGATTTGTAATTTTCTTATAATGGTATATCGTCTTGTAAATTTTAGATTGTACTGACTTGGTAATCATAAATGTTTTGGAACCACCTATTGTACTATGCTTTTTTTGGAATTGTCAAATACAACGCAATTATCGAGGCTCAATATAGTTCGATGGAGCGATTAAAAAAACTTGCATTCTCCGACGTTAGATATCTTACTCGGAACTAGTAGACAATGTTCGTACATATATTGGATTGGGAGGGCGAAATTTATTGGTGTTGTGCCCTAGAGGCAATCACTTGTACATTGTATATGACACATTTTATTTTAATAAAATGTAATATTTATCTTACAGTTTCTTTTGTTTACTTTAAGTAATATAACTTTCGATAAAGTCCCTAGTACAACACTGTGTTAAGGAAATCATGATAGAGATCATGATATGAGATTCCTACTACACTGGATGGTGTTAGTACTTGAATAGTCCCTAGTCATAGTATTAATGAGATAGGACATCATTAATGCGTTAAGACTAGCATGTGTTAGACTTCCTGATTTGATCAGGCGGTGGTTCTCATAACCGTGAGTATTGAGATACTCAAAGTTAACACATGGATGCTTGTTAATAGAACAAGTTCATTGGATGACCTAGCTTTGAGATAATCACATGGATAACTATTTAGTGCCAGTGATATAATCTCAATATAGCAAACGTGCAAGTATTCTTAGATTTGAGATCTCCAAGGTACTTTGTTTGCTGAGCCTTGTACTTTGATTCCAATCTCCGAAGCTCAATCGAAGGCCGTCTATGGGATGGATATTGGGTAGATGGTGAGGTAAAGGAAAGTAGTTGAGAGGGTCAATAAAGGATTCACCACTCCTAATAGTAGGGGCGAATATCTCACGGCCACTTGTAGGAATTACTACTCGAAAGTCCTTGGCCAAGGTAATTGTGTATTGGAAACAGTTTCAATTGATACACATCTAGAGTAATGGGTTCTTGGTACAAGTACTATTGTATTCGGACCAGAATGAATTCTGGAGGGAGTTGGCACTAATTCCGTACTCCAAATCGAATGAGATATTGTATGGTGAAAGGAGTTGATTGCACTGAAGTTTGTTATTGAAGGGTTTATGTCAAGCTACTTGACTTCCTGAACTCTTGGGTGGTCATGATGTGTTGCTAAATACCACCCATGATCTGGGAATATGGATTTATTAATTGATGAATTAATAAACCAATCCTGATTAGAATTAATAGGATTAATTCTAATTAATTATAGATTATTAATCTCAAAGATGTTTGTATTAATTCATGTTCTCTACCAATTGACTGGGAAACTTAATAGGTCACACACAATAGAGGATTATATACTCAAGATGTTATTTGATAACATTGTGGGGTTAATTGAGAGAAAGAAAATTTATTATGGACAAATTATAATTAGTTATAATTTGTGGTACAAGTTGTAATTGTGAGAACTTGATGTTTCCAATTACAATTAGGGAATTCTAATAGGATTAGAATTCTCAGTTTTGGGAAGGGAATTTTGTATGATATATAGTAGCTAATAACACACGAAAAAGCCTAGCCAATAGCTGAACAACACACAAAACAATAGCCATAAAAATCTTCTTCTTCTCTCTCTCGATTTTGATCTTGAACCCTAGCCGCCATCCTTTTTCTGCTAGCACAGACATTTGGTGCTTGAGTATTCCTCCGTGTGGATTACTATTAGAGATAATCACACACTATGATTATAGTGGTTAGACGTTCAACTCATATGGAGATTGATCACGAGGATTGCTGGATCGCGCCTCAACTTAAAGAAGAAATTTTATTCTTCGGACGATCACACAAAGGTAAAAGTTGTTACCTTTACCCTCATTATATCTTGTTTTCCACACATAGATGGGTCCTGGGAGGGTATCTCGTTTTATTTTCCGCTGCGTCGTATAGGATACGAGCCTGAGATACCCAACAGAAATGTGACAATCAAGATTACACAGAGACATCCATTTCTTTATGGATCTGATCAATAATATGTTGTAAATGAGTTGAGCGATGATGACGATATGGAGGTTTTATGGATGCTGCCGCATGAATTTAAGTCCCAAAGCATCCAACTACATGTGACCTATTCTGAGGTGACTTCCCAACACCCGAGTAATTTATGTGATGTATTCCCAGCAACAGGTTCATTCGTGGCAATGTTGAATCAAGTGGGGGGGGGGGGGGTTAGGTCCTTCGATTCAAGAGCAACACAATTCATTTTCTCAACTCCCTATTGGTATTGGAGGGGACACCTTTAACTACATGTAACCCCAAGCATTTTACCAACCAATGGGAAATACAAGAACTACCATAAACAGTTTTGGAATTGAATACATTAGTTCAACTGGTAGTAATGTTGGGACAGTTAATGTTCGGCCTACATTTGGAGGCGATAAATGCAACCTGGTCAACCCAGAGCATCTCTCGGGTTCTACACGATGTCCAGAACCCAGTACATTTCCGGAGTAATAGGTACATCGTAACACCACCACTCCATCACATGGTAGAGCATCTCGCCCACAAATGGTCACTACTGCAGTGAATGTTGATTTAATGGTGCATACATCTGATGGTGAGGGTTTCACAGGCTCCGAGGGGCCAATGAATTGGAGTAATAGATATGATAGCGAAGAAGATGACATTCCAGCCAATAATCCATGTTATAATCCAAGCATTCCCTTAGAAGATGATGGGGGTGACATGGTGGGACCTTCTAACACCATTTGGGAACCTACAAGATTTCCAATATTTGATGACACAGGGTCTGGTGCATGTGCTAATGAATTGCTTCGTAGACACTCTGTTGCTATCATAAGAAGTTGGTCTGATACTGATATTAATTTGCAACTAAATATGAGGTTGCAGAACAAGAAGGAGGCTATATATGAAGTGAGAAGGTGGTCAATTCAAGTAGGACGGGAATTCAGTGTCTTCAAGAGTAAGAAGGACTGTTGGTATGCTAAGTGTAAGTTTACAAGTGCTGGCAATACTTACTCTTGGCATATTCGTATTATACATACGAAGACCTATGGACAATGGCAGATAACAGTTTTGAACAAGGAACACACATGTGTCATTACAGTTGTGAATAATGTGCATAGAAACATGGATAATCGGTTTATAACACGTAATGTGACATTTAGTTTTAAATGACCTTGAATGCCATGTGAGCGATGTTATTGCTGAAGTTTAGAAACTATGGAGGACGGGTTGTTCTTATAAGAAAGCATGGGAAGCCCGGAAAATAGCTATGGAACTTGTATACGGTGATTGGCCCTCCGCTTGGATTGAGCTACCAAAATACATGCTTGCCTTGCAGGATTTTAATCCTTGGGACCATTGTGAAATGGAGACATCATTGGACTAGTGTGAGTGATTTGAAAGCTTTTAGTTTCCTTTTCTGGGCTTTCAAACCTTCAATTGTTGGCTTCAAATATTGTCGACCAATGGTATTCATTGATGAAACCCATTTAAGGGGACTTTATCAAGGCAAATTGTTGGTTGCGTCCACTTGGGATGCAAATAGTCACCTCTTCCCTCTTGCATTTGCCTCTTGCATTTGCCATCGTGGATGACGAGTCATTGGAGAGTTGGAGTTGGTTCTTAAAGCTACTACGTCAACATGTCATTATGGAAAGACATATATGTCTGATTTCAGATAGACATAAGGGTATAATCAATATTGTACGACATATGAATGAATGGCAAGAACCTTTAGCTGTCCAGTGATATTGCCTCGGGCACATTAAAGGAAATTTTCATGCTAAGTTTAAGGACACAAATTTGACAAATTTGATGTATGCTGCGGGTTTGGAGCGCAAGAGGACTAAATGTCAAGCATACTTGGATGAAATCAGGAACTAAAAAGAAGATACATTTAAATATTTGATGGAAATAGGTTTTGAGAAATGGACTTTGTCATATGATGAAGGGCATAGATATGGTTCAAAAACTACTAGTTTGTCTAAATGCATGAACAGTGTACTGAAGAAAGCAAGATCTCTCATGTTGAAAGTTTAGGTTGAAACAACATTTCATAAGTTAGTTAAGTATTTCAATGAACACAGAGAAGAGACATCTAATTTGAGACACCCTTTGCCATATGAAATGTGGAAGTTGTATTCTTATTTTGAGGACAAATTGAGAGGGCATGTTGTGACTGAATTTAATGCATAGGCCGGCATATATGAGATCAAATCGTCTATCCAATAAGGGGGTAGAAGTCTAAATGTTTACAGTGTCAATTTGATGGAGAGATCATGCAGCTGCCAAAAGTGGAGCATATATGGTATATCTTATTCGCATGAGTTTGCAGCATGTTGTCATAGAGGTTGGAACCCCATTGAATTTGTTTTAGAGTTTTATATCAGTCGAAATTACGAGTTGACATATGAGGGTTAGTTTTTTCCTGTGGCAGATGAATAATATTGGAGGCATTTTACTTTTACGCTTGCACCTGTGGAAGAAATGGTGAGGAATGATGTTTCTGGCCGTCCGTGAACATCAAGGATACCTTGTGATATAGATTATCGAACGCCTAACTCTCCTCCAAGATACAGCAACTGTGACATATTAAGAGAAATTGTAATAATAACACTTTTACTGTTTTGAGAGATTAGATCATTTCTTCAAATGTTCATTTGTATTATATTTTATTGTATTTTAAGAATGATTTCTAAATGGTACTTGTGATGTTGAAATTTATATTTTGGAATGCTTCCGCACTTTACATATATTTTTTTATATATACGAATCAAATATGTTCAATCAATGGAGGTTTTAGTTGAAGAAGTTTTTAAGTAAAATGAGAAAAAAGTCGC
The DNA here is from genome assembly GCA_026120185.1 of Voacanga thouarsii. Taxonomy (NCBI): domain Eukaryota; kingdom Viridiplantae; phylum Streptophyta; class Magnoliopsida; order Gentianales; family Apocynaceae; genus Voacanga; species Voacanga thouarsii. Next base: position 569,254 of record JANUWF010001883.1, on the reverse strand, counting down.
ATTACAAGGTCGCATCATTGTAATGCGACCAACTATGTTCATGTGTTCAGCTTTTAGTTAAGTTTAGAGTGATTGAGGGCTGTTCTGGTCGCATAATGCAACCTTAATAAGGTTGCATTTCTAAAATGCGGCTACGCAATAAATAGAATTCCTAAAAAAATACCGCCCCGGCTCAAAACACCACCATTTCATTCCGCTACTTCTCCAAGTTCACAAAAATTCAAACCTTAGCAGGAGGACCTCTTCGAACAACAGCAGAGCACGGGAAGGCATCAAACCCAATGGCCGCAGCAAGCTCCTCCGCTCTCAGCCCACTGATTCAGTTCCACCACCGCAGACGCCTCCACTGTTACAGTCATCGTCCTCTGCACACAGCATTTCTATCCCCTATAGCTTTTCCTTTACCTCAAGCCCCTTTCCGCTCTCCCTTGCTCCCAATTCGTCTTCGTTTCAGTTTCACTCCCTCGCTTGCTATCTCTGCTTCTCTTACGGTACCAGCTGTCCTTTTGACTATTCAACTTTTCTTGTTACGAGTTTTCAGTTTTCATCTTAATTTCTGTTTTTAATGGACTTTTTTGGACTGTTTAGGATAAAATTGGCAGGCTTAAAACGAAATGGACTGACTTAAGGAGCTTGAACTACTGGGTGGTAAAAGATTATTATCGTCTTGTGGATTCAGTAAATGCGCTTGAGTTGCAAAGTCAACGACTTTCGGATGAACAGGTTGGTTTTCCTGGGATCAGTTCCTCTTTTGGTCATTTGCTGTGCATTTTTCGGTTTTAATTGTTGAATATTGTTGTTGTAGTTGAGTGCAAAGACTGTAGAGTTCAGATGGCGGTTAAAGCAGGGAGAGACACTGGCTGACATTCAAGCAGGTTCTCAAGATTTTGGTTTTTATATTATTTAATTTAAATTATTTTCAAGCAAGTAAAAGAGTTTGCCAATTTGCTTTGATTGCCTTGGAAAAGTTTGATCTTTTGGACTTCTTAGTACTGGACTGCTATTTTTTTTTGGGATGATTTTAAATTTTAGTGTTTCCCCTTAACTTTGAGACTGATTTAATATGCCTTTTTTGGACTTTTACTAGTCGACTTTGAGCTTGATTCTGAGTTGAAGATTTCTAACTCCAATTTTGGATTTCTTTTGTTGGTAGGATCAAGTTTGAAATTTAGCTTGCTTTATTGGATGTTTCCGAACAGAATTTCACTTCTTAATTCAAAAACCCATTCTTTTTCAATTTTTAAAGATTGCTTGTGAATTTGCATGCTTTTCTGACTTTCTTGTTGATTGACAGAGGCTTTTGCTGTGGTTCGTGAAGCAGCCAAAAGAAAGCTTGGGTTGCGCCATTTTGATGTCCAGGTATCTCTCTCGTTCTTAGTGTCTCAAAAGGTGTTGTCCGCCTAGTGGTGACTTATTTTTGTATCTTTCTTTTACTCAGGTTTTGGATTGCTAAATTCGGTATATTGATTTCTGTGTGTATGTACAGATATGAATGCAGATTTATATCTTTTGATTTTGTTGTAATTGCTTTTGAAATAGTAGATTATAGGTGGAGCAGTTCTTCACGATGGGTCTATTGCAGAGATGAAAACTGGTGAAGGAAAAACCTTAGTTTCCACATTGGCTGCTTACCTCAATGCCTTGACAGGCGAGGGTGTTCATGGTATCTTCTCTATTGGCAGTCATTTTTAAGGAAATAATTCCATTTGCTTATTATGATATGCTTGCACGTGAAAAGAGCCATTGGGATAGAGAGTAGTGCTGTATATCTTTTTCTCCCTTCCTTGAGATAGAAAGGAGAAAGGAGTAGTGTCTTATTAATTTAGTTCCCTTATTTTCTCAGCTATTGTTGCCACATAATTTTCTTCTTATATTGGCAGTGGTAACAGTTAATGACTACCTAGCTCAACGTGATGCTGAGTGGATGGGTCGTGTTCATCGTTTTCTAGGTCTTTCTGTTGGCCTTATCCAAGTAATTTTCTGTTTACAATTATCAATGCATGCAACTAGCTTTGCCTCTGCATTTTTCATACATACACATTTTGTTTAAGACATGTTGGTCAAGTACATTCATCTATTAAACAGATATTTGAGTATTATATGTGACTGTGCCATGGACTTTTTATGCATGCTATGGACATTTGCAGTCATTTAACAAAGAGGACCTGATGCTTGATTGTTTACTAATATATATTTGCAAAATTTGAATGTACAAGCACTTGGTAGAATGCCGATTTTGGCTCCAAAAATTTTCTTGCATGCTTTTTATCATAAGAGACATATAAGAACATATTAAGAGGGTTTGATTGGAAAGATTCACGGCATTTCAAGATATGGAGCTTTTGTTTAGATTAAGGTATCTAAATTGCAATTTCAAGATATTTTTTGCACATGCACACAATGTGTAGAAGTAGATTCTAGGAGTATAATTCAACTATTTTCACTTACACTACTCTAGGATTGGATTTATGTTCACAGCTACAGTGTTTTCTTGCATAAGTGAGAAGAAGTGGATGTATTATAATATGTTGATTAAAATTTGTGAACATGCATCTCTCTTTTTAGGACAAAGGGATATGCTGTTAGGTTTCTTCATTTTCCTTCGGACTTGTATGAAATAAAAACTGAGCTATACCTGGAATATGTGGCCTTACTTTTGTTGCTTCTTCAGAGAGGGATGATGTCTGAGGAGCGGAGATCGAATTACAGATGTGACATAACATATACTAATAATTCAGTAAGTCATACATTTAATATGATACTTTGCCTTTTGTCATTTGCTTTTCTTGTTAGGCTGCTTGTCTATTTTGTGGTTGATGTGATTGGCTGAAAAGCAGTCTAATAATATAAGTATATAAAATCTTCCCATTTTCTGATTATCAGGAACTGGGTTTTGATTACCTACGAGACAATCTTGCCAGTAGCTGCGACCAACTTGTTATGAGATGGTAAACTTTATTGTCCTTTTGACTTATGATTATTTTAGTTGTCCAATAATTGTTTTGCAATTTATCATATGAAAACAGGCCAAAGCCCTTCCATTTTGCAATAGTTGATGAAGTTGATTCTGTCCTCATAGATGAAGGAAGAAATCCCTTGTTAATCAGTGGTGAGGTAAGTTTGAGATCCGTAAGCTGATTAAAATGGCAATTCTATTCTTCTTACTACCAGAATACTTCAATTATGGTTGTGGATGAGCACTGCTGAGAGAAGTGAGTTTATATTACCTGCATACCCACACCGACCCATCTAGAATATGTGCATGTGTATCATTTGTCAATCCTTATTTTGTTTACAAAATAAATTGTGATTGTGCATTTTAGGCAAATAAGGATGCTGCAAGATATCCAGTTGCTGCAAAAGTAGCTGAGCTGCTTATACGCGGCGTTGTAAGTTCTCAAGCTTCTCCATTTTGTTGGATAAAAGCTTTTCCTTATTCAGCATTTCATCATCAGATTGTGGAGCAGTTACCAAGAGTTTCTCTTGTTAACAGCATTACAATGTGGAGCTTAAAGATAATTCTGTAGAACTGACTGAGGAAGGAATTACGCTAGCTGAGATGGCTCTGGAAACAAATGACCTTTGGGATGAGAATGATCCGTGGGCCAGGTAGTCTAGTCCTTAAATATATGTTTTTCTTTATTTTGTTTTTTACTTCACTGAAATAGAATCTTGGAGAAAACTCAAAATTCCAGCTTTTCAGTATTGAAGGATCATAATCTTACTGATTTTACTGATAAACATGATCTTCGTGCATATGTACATGTATTATGTTCTTGCTTTGACGAGTAAAATATTGTTAGAAAGCAAACCAAGTTGGTGCAACTCATTTCTAACAGATATACAGTCTGCATATCTCCAATTTCTAATTGGTGTTAATTGCTCAGAAAATGGAACGCATGTAGAAGGTAGCTCCTACTCGTGTAGAAGATTGAAGTACACAAAATCTGGACTCGTTTTGTTCAGTCTGCTCATTCAAAAGCTCTTCCCTAAAAACGTGCCTTTAAGGGATCATATTAAGAATAAAAGATCTTGCTGCCTATTCCCCAACTTTGTAGCAGTCCCTTTGCATTCTGCCATGGAACTTAAAACCGAAAATACCAAATTGCCCTGGATTTTTCTTACATCATACTGAAGCCAAGGATGTTCAATGGGAGCTTCATTATCCTTTTTCCTTCTATCAAATCACATAAAGTCTCTTCTCTCTACCTTTCGTTAAACGGTCAAATTTATGGATGATAGCTTTGGAGCTTAAGCTTTTAGATGAGGTGGTAATCTAGTATGGTATTACAGTATGGAAAAGTTTGGTTTCAATTCTCCCCACTTGAACATTACAAATAGCTTTCATGTATTGGAAAGAATAGAACCTGCGGGTGGGCATGTTAGAGTGTGCAAATGTATAAATTATGCTGATGTCTAATAGCTTTAGCTTTTAATTGCGGTGGTACTTCACCTTTTCCTAGGTTAGAAAGATGCTATCTTGTTTGGCTTCCAATATAAGAAAAGCTGCTTTTCTTGGGCATGTAGTCTTTCAAAATTTCACCTGATTAATATTCAGATTTCCTCTATTCAAGTCATTATGACTTATTTCGGTATGCCAATTCTGTCTCCTTTCCAAATAGCTATTATACCTCTTTATTCTTTCCAATTTTTACTCATTCAAGCAATTGGAGGAGCTTCTGTATCCTCACAATCCTGCAATCCTTTTCTACATTCTTGTTATACATAATGAAAAGAGAATCTACAATTGTAAAAGAATTCTGTGATAATGTTCTATTGATTTGGGTGTCAAATATATACACTTATGGAACCATAAACTGGCAAGAATAGAAAAGGAAATTGTTAAGAAATTAAGAGAGAATAATCTCTTTTCATATATTTCTTAAAGATTACAATGCGCTAATTATATACAAGTGCCTAAGGCACAAATATGGCAACTACCCTAATAAATTGATTCACAAAATCTCCTAATCAATCCCCTAATTACTGCCTATAAAATTTCCTAATCACTGATTACAAAATCCCCTAATTTAAGGGTCAAACTTCCCTAATTCTAGTGTTACAATATTTATAGCATTACTTTCCTAAAATACACCCTTTAGCCATATTTTCTCACACTGCCCCTCAAGCTGGTGAATAGATATTTTCCATTCCCAGCTTGGATACAATATTTTCAAACACTGGACCACTTAACCCCTGGTTAACACATCAGCAAGTTGATCATTTGTAGACACATAAGGTGTGCATATCAATCCACTCTCCAATTTCTCTTTGATAAAATGTTTGTCAATTTCGATATGTTTTGTTCGATTATGCTGTACAGGATTGTGAGCTATGCTAATTGTAGACTTATTATCGCAGTAAAGTTTCATTGGGCCATCCAACTTGATCCTTATGTCTTGTAGGATGATTTTTAACCAAAGTAGCTCACATATTCCTTGAGCCATCGCTCGAAACTCAGCCTCTGCACTAGACCGTGCTACTACATTTTGTTTTTTACTCCTCCATGTCACAAGATTTCCACCAAGGAATGTACAATATCTAGTGGTCGATCTTCTATCAATCAATGACCCAGCATAATCAGCATCTGTATATGCTTCAAGCATTAGGCCCCCACTTCTCTTAAAAAGTAGTCCTCTTCCTGGTGTACCTTTAAGATACTGCAATACCTTGTGTGCTGCTCGAAGATGAACCTCTTTTGGATTGTGCATAAATTGACTAATCACACTCACAACATAAGCTATATCTGATCGTGTGTGGGACAAATAAATGAGCTTTCCTACCAAACGTTGATATACCCTTTTGTCCGCCATAGCATCTTCCTCTGCTAATCCAAGCTTTATATTTGGATCTATCGGAGTACTCACTGGTTTACATGTTGTTTTTCCTGTCTCCTTAGTAGATTAGTTACATACTTCTGTTGAGAGAGAAAAATACCCTTCTCTGAATGTGCCACTTCAATTCTGAGAAAATACTTTAGCTTCCCAAGTGTCTTAATCTTGAATTCTTTTGCCAAGCACTCACTCAAAGAACGTCTCTCCTCATCGTCACTTCCTATAACAATTATGTCATCCACATAAACTAAGAGAACCGTGACTCCCCTGAAGACGAATGCTTGATGAACAAAGTATGATCTCCTTGACTTTGCTTGTATCCTAACATCACCATAACCTTGGCAAACTTGCCGAACCATGCTCGAGGAGATTGTTTAAGCCCATATAATGCCTTCTTTAACCTACAGACTGTATGATCAGCAACTCTTTTCCCATAACCTGGAGGTATCTCCATATATATCTCCTCCTGGAGATCTCCATGCAAGAAAGCATTTTTGACATCAAACTGTTGTAAATCCCATCCAAAGTTGGCTGTCAAAGACAATAGGACTAACAGTATTCAATTTGGCAGCTGGGGCAAAAGTCTCTAGATAGTCCACTCCATACGTTTGAGTATAACCCTTGGCAACCAGCCTTGCCTTGTATCTTTCCACTGAACCATCAGCTCTATATTTCACTGTTTACACCAATTTACACCCTACTGGTTTCTTCCCTACTGGTAACTCCCCAAGCTCTCATGTTTTGTTCTTTTCCAGTGCCGCCATTTCTACATTCATAGCTTGTTTCCATTTTTCATTAGACAAAGCTTCGGATAGATTGGAAGGAATGACAATGGTTTCGAAGTTATTGACGGAGAAAAACGCTAAAAGGACAGCGAGGTGTGCAAGGGGTATAAAGGTCTTTTAGTGCACTCAGTTACACTTTTTCTCAATGCAATGTGCAAGTTTATGTCACTACTACCCCTATGAATCTCACTCTTTACCTCTGGTTCTATTTCAATTTGTAATGTGGGTTCAGAAGTTATTACCTGATCAGACTCTTGGACTTGCGTAGGGTTGGGGGCAGACGTCTTCTTCCTTGTATACATCTTGCCTTTGCCATATCTAACATCCTTGAGAACAGACTTAGTGTCAAATTGAGCAAACACATGTTCAGTGGAGATTGTGATAGACTTAGATAGCTCAGAGTGAATTGGGATAGGATCACTAGTGGATGAGGAAGTAGGATGATTTGAAGTTGAAAGATCCAATAACAAGTCAAAATCCTAACTCTCATTTTCTCATAAACTTCTCTCCTTGAAGATAAGAGTTTGAAAAGTAAGATTTACGTTCATTGAAAGTAACATCCATAGAAACAAAGAATTTTCGAGAAGGTGGATGACACCACTCGTATCCTTTTTGGGTTGACTAATATCCCACAAATACACATTTTATAGCTCTAGGATCTAATTTTCCTCGACTGTAACTGTGAACATGTACAAAGGATGTACATTCAAACACTCTAGTAACAAGATTATTGGTGGTGTGGAAGTTAGGATAGAAGGTGGACAATACATCCATTGGACTCTGAAATCCTAAGACTTTAGATGGTAATCGGTTTATGAGATGTTTTGCTGTAAGAACAGCCTCAAAAGGTTTTAGGTACATGATGTTCAAATAATAATGCTCGAGTTTTTTCAAGGAGATCACTATTTTTCGTCTCTGCAACTCCATTTTGCTGCTGGGTATGCACACAAGATGACTCATGGATTATCCATTCCTTTTGAAAATATGGACTTAGAGTTTGATTGAAATAGTCTCGTGCATTGTCAGACCTAACTCTCTTGTGGTCACTCCAAATTGATTTTTAATCATGGAGCAAAAATTTGGAAAAACAATACTAACATTAGATTTTTGTTTAGGAAGAAAGACCCAGCAAACGCGAGTGCAGTCATCAATAAAGGAAACAAACTATTGCGCCCTAGAAATATTAGCAATAGTAGATGGACCCCACACATCACTATGAATTAAATGAAAAGGAATGGAATTTCTGTTATTGCTCACTGGAAAGGGTACACGTTTGTGTTTGGCAAGTTCACATTTTTCACAATAAAAAGACTTAATATCTAAATGTTGAAACAAAGATGGAAACAAGAGTTTTATAACTCGAAATGATGGATGCCCAAGTCGATGATGATGGAGCTAAGTTTTCTCCTTATTGAATGACAATGACTCAGAAACAAATGTCACTAACTGTTTACCCTTGTGGATGGTTGGTTGATTTGCTTTAAGGAAATAGAGGCTGCCCCGTTCTCTAGCATGTCCAATCATCGTCCCCGAACACTTTTCTTGAAATACACAACCATTATGATGACAAACTACCATACATTGTAAGTCATGGGTAAGTTTTTGGATGGATATTAGATTGGTAGCTAGCTTAGGGACATGGAGAACATTTTTCAAGGTTAACAATGGGTTAATTTGGACGCTTCCAATTCCTACCACAATGGTCAAAAAACCATCTGCAATGGCTATTTTCCTACTGCTCGAGCATGGGGAATAGGTGGTGAAGATATTTGGTGAATGGGTCATATGGTCGGTAGCTCCTGAATCCATGATCCAAGAGGTGGAAAAGGTTGTATCCGAAACATTTAATCTAATGGAAAGTGGAAACTTACCTGAATATGCCATAGAACAAGTATCTAAGGGCTTTTCTAGACTGCTGATGAGTGCTCTCACTCTTTCCAATTCATCTTGGTTGAGACCAGCAATCTCTGACTTTGGTGGCTTAACAATTTGATCAGCTGCTACATTGGCGTGTCCACTTTTGGATTGTCCCCCGACTTAGCATATATAGCTGCACATATGTAGGAATTATAGCTGTAATATTTTTGTAATTATTTCCTGTAATTGTTTCTATAATTTTAATGTATAGTTGACTTACCTTAAATAGGTTTAGGTATCTTGTATAAATACCTTGAGATATATGGAATAAAAATAAGAGTGTTTTTCAGCCAATTGTTAATTTGGTATCAGAGCCTACGAAAGACTTCCGCTACCTCTTTTTCAAACCCTAGCCGTCACCTCCTTCCAGCCGTCACCTTCTTCCAGCCTAACCCTAATTTCAGCTGCCAGCCTAACCCTAATTTCAGCCGCCACCTTCTTTGTCAGCCATTGCCACCTTCTTTGGCAGCTGTCACCTTCTTTGACAGCCGCCATCTCCAACTCCAGCAGCCTTTACGCTGGTTATCATCAATCATGGCTACTAAAACTGACAATGAAGAGATTCCTGATAGCAAGAAACTCTCGACGGTGACCATTCATGAAACCTCTTCTCCAATCCACATTAAATTGGATGGTACAAATTATCGTGTTTGGTCGAAGATTTTAGAGATGCATATTGCTGGCAGGAAGAAGAAGGGTTATATTACTGGAAGAAAGGCTGCACTTGCAGAAGATGATCTGGGCTATGATGAATGGGAGGCTGAAGATGCTCTTGTCAAGTTTTGGCTTATTAATTCTATGACTGACAATCTGATGTCACACTTTGTTCAGTGTGGGACATCTAAAGAAGTTTGGGATGCGGTTAAGAGGAGCTATCTTGATGTTTCTGACTTTTCCCAAGTCTATGAACTAATGAAGAGGTCATTCCAATTGCGTCAGGGTGGTCGTCTTCTCCCGGAATATTACAACGAGTTGAATTCAATTTTCATGGAGCTTGATTATCGTAGGCCCAATGATATGACATGTGCCGCTGATATTGGGAAATAAAGGAAGCGTATTGCAGATGATCGCATCTATATGTTTCTTGCAGGTCTTGATCACAGTTTGGATCAAGTTAGTAGTCGTGTTTTGGCTACTTCCTCTGCCAAGCTTGGAAGAAGCCTACTCTTTAGTTTATCGTGAAATGCAGAGACAGGTCACCATGGGAACAGAAAATCATTTTGAAGCTTCAGCTCTAACGATCCAAAAGAGCACCTCTCAGTTGACTACTTCTGTTCCTGTGAATTTTGCCGCTTCAAATTCTCGCTTCTTCACTCATTGCAATAGTCCCAGGCATACAATAGATGTTTGTTGGAAGAAGCATGGATATCCGGAGTGGTATAAACTCAAACAAGCTGAGAAGAAAAATAAAAAATCTACTCAGATTGCTGTTATTGATACTTCTCCACCTTCTGTTTTTCATGTCTCTCAAGTGTCTCCTCACCAAGGTAATTTTAACACTTGGGTTATTGATTCAGGGGCTACTGGCCATATGACTAGTAATTCTTCCATACTTGCCTCTCTAATGTCTTCACCTGTCAAGTCTGTACAGGTTGCTAATGGGACCTCTATGTCAATTACAGGAGTCGAGAGTGTCTCAATTTCTCCTACATTCTCCATGTCATCTGTCTTACTTGCACCTGCTCTTTTTAATAGTCTTCTTTCCATTAGTAAGATTACCAAAAGTCTTAATTGTTCTGCAATACTTGATTCCACTCATTGTATCTTTCAGGACAAACGTACGAAGAGGACGATTGGCATTGGTAAGGAAAGAGGAGGTCTTTATTACTTAGAGGGGGCTACGCAGTTTCATTCTGAACCTAGCCATGGCCTTTAAGTAGAGAGCGAGTCGGTTGATAGAGAGAAGATTCTTTTATGGCATTGTCGTCTGGGACATCCATCTTTTCCTTATTTAGAGCGTTTATTTCCAAAATTGTTTCGCAATGTTGCTATCTCTAGTTTAAGATGTGAACAATGCATTTATGCTAAAAACCATCGTGTTCCTTTCAAAACCAGTTTCAATAAGAGTTCTATTCATTTTTCGTGTGTTTACACTGATGTATGGGGTCCTTTTTCTACTCCATTTGCTTCAGGCCATAAATACTTTGTGTCTTTTATTAATGACTGCACTAGAGTGAGCTGGGTATATTTGATGAAATCTAAAAGTGATGTTATACAGGTGATTCCTTAATTTTACAAAATGGTTGTGACACATTTTCATACTCAGGTCCAAGTTTTTCATTCTGACAATGGCCGTGAGCTTGTAAATCAATCTCTTATCCAGTTCTTCCTAGAACATGGCATTCTCCACCAAACAACTTATGCCTACACACCACAACAAAATGGTGTAGCCGAGCATAAGAATTGTCATATCCTTGAAGTTGCTCAGGCTTTAAGCTTTATTATGCATGTTCCTAAACGTTTTTGGGTTGAGGCTGTCATGACTGCTATCTTCCTTATTAATCGCATGCCTGCTTGTATCCTTAATTTTCAAACCCCTTTAAGGATGTTTTCACAGTTTCACTCTATCCCTTCCGCTCTAAATCTTTGTCCTAAGGTTTTTGGTTGTATATGCTATGTTCATGTCCACTCTATATTTAGGGATAAGCTTGATCCACGTGCTCTTAAATGTGTTTTTCTTGGTTACTCTAATTCTCAAAAAGGCTATAAATGTTTTCATCCTCCTACAGGTAAATATTATGTTTCCATAGATGTTCAGTTTTGTGAACACGAGTCTTATTTTTCTGGTGATGTCTCTATGATTCCTCTTCAGGGGGAGATTAGTAGTAAGGAAGAGGAACGGTTATGGTTAGAAGAGAAGAAGTTGTGGATGTCGAGTAAGGGGGAGAACTCAGCTATTGTGGAGACTACGGACTCTTTATATAATACTTGTTCAGCTGAGGTTGAGTCTGAATTTAAGGAGGCAAAGGATGAAAGACCAGCTAGGTTATTTCAAAAGGGCTATACGAGAAGAAAACAGAATACCCTTGTTATGCCTCCTCCTCCTGATTCTAGTGCCCCTCTTGATGATATTACCATACCATCGGATGACTCTTCTACTGTTAACCCTAAGGTATGTGTTCCTTCTCCTCCAACTTCAACTTTAGAGATAGATTACTATTTTGAATCCACTAGTTATGGATCACGATCATGGTAGGAGATATCCCCTTTTTGAACGTAGAGAACCTGATAGGTTGGGTTTCTCCAAGTCGTCTTTTAATGTCACTTATCCCATTTCTGATTTTATCTCTTATCATCGCTTGTCTAAGGCTCATCTAGCTTTTGCTTGTCAGTTGTCTTCTGTGTCTATTCCTAGTCATTTTCAAGAAGCCCTTGGAGATCCTAAGTGGAAGGTTTTTATGGAAGAGGAGATGAAGGCCCTTCAAAAGAATTCTCCTTGGGAGATGGTTGAGTTACCACAGGAGAAGAAGACAGTAGGATGCAAGTGGGTGTTTACAGTAAAATACAAGTCAGATGGGACAGTTGAAAGGTATAAGGCGAGACTGGTGGCCAAGGGTTACACTCAAACCCATGGGATTGACTATTATGAGACTTTTGCTCCTGTGGCTAAGATGAACACTGTTCGAGTCATTCTATCTCTTGCAGTCAATCTAAACTGGCCATTACGCCAATTTGATGTAAAAAATGCTTTTCTCCATGGTGATTTGATCGAGGAGGTGTATGTGGATCTTCCTCCAGGATTTACACTAGGGGAAGGTAAGGTGTGTAAGCTGAAAAAGGCATTATATGGGTTGAAACAATCGCCAAGGGCATGGTTTGGCAAGTTAAGCTACTTGATGAAGGAGTATGGTTTTAAGTAAGCTTTGGTGGATCATACTTTGTTTTATAAGAGGGAGCATGAAGATATTACCTTACTTATTGTTTATGTTGATGACATGATTGTTACAGGCAGTAATGCTAGTGAGATAGAGAAGCTTCGACGCTATTTGACCAAGGAATTTGAGATGAAGGACTTAGGGGTTCTGAAATACTTCTTAGGTGTTGAAGTATCCCGGTCCAAGCAAGGACTTTTTCTCTCTCAACGGAAGTATATTGTAGATCTCTTAGCTAAAACTGGTAATTCTACCTGTGAACCTGTAAATACTCCCATTGAGATGAATCATGGTCTAGCTATCTATCCTGATCAGGTTCCAACTAACAAGGAGAGATATCAGATACTAGTGGGGAAGTTGATTTATCTGACTCACACTAGGCTTGATTTATCATATACAGTTAGTGTTGTCAGTCAGTTTATGCACAATCCAAGTGATAGACACATGAATGTAGTGAATCGTATTTTGGCTTATCTGAAGTCCTCTCCAGGTAAAGGTATTATGTTCTCCAAATATGGGCACTTGGATATTGTTGGTTACACAAACTCTGACTTTGCTGGCTCTAAATTAGATAGAAAGTCTACTTCAGGTTATGTGTCATTTGTTGGGGGTAATTTGGTGACTTGGAGGAGTAAGAAATAGAATGTGGTGTCATTGTCTAGTGCAGAAGTTGAATACCGGGCTCTTCATCATGCAACCACAGAGCTTGCTTGGTTAAAAATTCTCTTAACAGAACTCGGGTTTGGTCCAAAGAAACCTATGGTACTGTATTGTGATAACACTGCAGCTACTGAGATTGCTAACATTCTGGTTCAACATGATCGAACTAAGCACATTGAACTTGACAGGAATTATATCAAGGATAGTTTGGATTCTGGTATGATAGAGGTTCCGTACATTAAGAGTGCAGATCAGCTGGCTGACATAATGACTCATGCTGTTACTAGTGGCTCATTTTATGCATCATTGTCCAAGTTGGGCATGTGTGATATCTATGCACCAACTTGAGGAGGAGACTTAGCATATATAGTTGCACATATTTAGGAATTATAGCTGTAATATTCCTGTAATTATTTCCTATAATTGTTTCTATAATTTTAATGTATAGTTGACTTACCTTAAATAGGTCTAGGCGTCTTGTATAAATACCTTGAGATATATGGAATAAACATAAGAGTGTTTTTCAGCCAATTGTTAATTCCCCGTTTTGTTCCCATTCTCGGCTGGGTGGGTTCCTATGAAGCATCTAGCATTTTGCTCTTACAACATCGTGTTTGAGAGGTTGACATGGTGAAAAAAATATTTGTAGCAATTAAGGCTGCTTGAATAGGAAAAATAAAGAGAAAATGACAGCAATGAAGGCTGCTCGGAAGAGAAGATTGCAGTAATGAAGGCTACTTGAAAGTGAAGAGAAAATAACAACAACGAAGGCTGCTCGGTACAAATCAATATCAAAACAATTGGAAACAAACTAGCAATAAAGGCTGGCTATATAGCACCTACGAGGAAGAAAAATAGAGGAGAAATACCAGAAATTAAGGCTGGCTAGTCGTAGGAATTAGAATGAAAGAAACACCACCAGCAATTAAGGCCGGCCGACAGAAGAAGAAGAAGCAAAGGATAGGCGCAAGTAGAAAAGTCAGAAGCAGTCTTGGATGAATTGCTCTGATACCATGCTAAGAAATTGAGAGAGAATAATCTCTTTTCATATATCTCTTAAAGATTACAATGAGTTAACTATATACAAGCTGCCTAAGGCACAAATATAGCAACTATCCTAATAAATTCATTCACAAAATCTCCTAATCACTGATTACAAAATCCCTTAATTTAAGGGTCAGACTTTCCTAATTCTAGTGTTACAATATTTACAGCATTGCTTTTCTAAAATACATCATTTAGCCATATTTTCCCATAGAAACAATCCCTAAGAATTAGTCTAATTAATTTACAATAAATCAGGAAAGTCAAAGATCCTCAAGAAAAGGAAAAAAATCAATTACACAGTAATAGAATCCCTCATAATCAGCCAACTAATAATATGCAAGAATCTCCAACAGTCCTCCTCAAGCTTCGGAATAGATATTTCGCATTCCAAGCTTGGAAAGGAGATTCTCATGGCTGGACTTTCAAGAGACTTTTAGTAAGGATATCAGCTTCTTGCTCCCGAGTAGGAATGTAGCAAAGATTGATCCCCCCTTCTCCAATTTCAGTCTTGATAAAATTCCTGTCTATGCTGACGTGCTTCATTTGATCGTGTTGAACCAGATTGTTGACTATGCTAATGGCAGATTTACCGTCGCTGAACAACTTTGAGGAAACCACACCCAGTTTCAGGTCTTGCATTAGTTGTTCTAGCCAAATTACTTCACAAACTCCTTGTACAATTGTCCTAAATTCAGCCCCGGCACTACTCCTTGCCACTAACGTTTGCTTTTTACTACTCCATGTCACCAAGTTACCCCATAACTTCGTACAATACCCAGAAGTAGATTTGCAATCTTCACTGCCTCCCCAATCTGCATCAACATAACCTTCTATGGTCCTATTCTTATTTTCCAAAAACATCAGCCCATTTCCGACAGTTCCCTTAGGATACCTCAATATATGATTCACCGCTCCTAAGTCTTTTTGAGTAGGAGAATGCATGTGTTGGCTTACGGTACTCACATCATAAGCTCTATCAGGTTGTGTCAAAGACAAGTAAATCAATCTTCCAACTAATCGTTGATATCTGTCTATGTCTACAGGAGCATCCTTCCTTGAAACTTTGTTCTTCCATGACTTCTCTTCCGGCGTCCCTACAGGTTTACAGCCCAGCTTTCCCGTTTCTTTCAACAACTCAAGGGTGTATTTCCTTTGAGAAATGAATATGCCTTCTTTGCTCCTAGCAACTTCCATTCCCAAAAAAAACTTTAATGGCCGCCCTAAATCTTTAACCTCGAACTCCTCCTTCAACCTGGTTTTAAGATTTTCAATCTCGATCTCATCATCTCCTATAAGTATTATGTCATCCACATATACTATGAGAATGTCCCTCTTGCCCGAGTAGCCATTTTAATGAACAGAGTATGATCGGCTTTTCCTTGGTGATACCCTAATTGAGTAAGAGTCGAATTGAATTTTGTGAACCAAGCCCTCAGAGACTGCTTTAACCCATATAGTGATTTTTTCAGCTTACACACCTTCTCACCTTGTCACCTTGCGTGAAACCAGGTGGAGGCTTCATGTATACTTCCTCATCAAGCTCACCATTTAGAAAAGCATTTTTGATGTCAAGTTGGTGTAGCGCCACTCAAGATTGGTTGCAACAGATAGAATAGCACGTATAGAGTTGAGCTTTGCTACCGGGCGAAAGTTTCATCATAATCAATTCCATATGTCTCTGTGTACCCCTGCGCCACCAACCGAGCTTTATATCTTTCCACTTCTCCACCAGCTTTGTACTTCACTGTATATACCCATTTGCTGCCAATCAATTTTTTTCGGTAGGTAAGTCTACTAAATCCCAAGTTCCATTCTTCTGTATAGCTTCCATCTCATCCTGTACAGCTTCCTTCCACCTCGGATCCATCATAGCCTCTTTAATATTCTTTGGAGTTTGAACTTCATCAATTTTTGCTGTATAAGTCCTGAACCTTGGAGACAGCTGTTTACAGGTTACTACATTTGATATTGGATGTTTGGTGCAAGATCTTACCCCTTTTCGGATTGCAATGGGCAACTCGAGATCATCAACAGTAGGAACTTGGTGCAGAATCTCAGCGTTCCTTCCAAGATCCAATCCTTGGTTGAATGATTGGTTTTGCTGAGAAGCTTTAGGCTTAACGTGAATGCACCTGTAAGGGTTTTTTTGTTCTTGGTGCTGGCTTAGGATTGGGTTCAGAATCTAGCTAGATTGACTCACTGTCTGTTATTAGCTGGTCGTTTTGGGGACTCGGATAAGAAGTTGGAGTGTTTGGGCTTTATGTGGGTGACACAGGAAAGATGGCTTGATTTATTGGTCGGGACACCTTGGAATTCCAAGTTGGATCCCAGTGATTTTCTCCATTTTAATGTTCTTCTGTGGGGAATGTCTTTGAGTAGTAGGGTCGTTCCTCAAAGAATGTTACATCACAAGACCCAAAGAATTTCCGAAGGGAAGGGGAATAACACTAGTACCCCTTTTTGGTTGGTGAGTAGCCTACAAAGACAGACTTAAAAGCCTTGGGATCAAGCTTACTCCTGTCAGGTTGTTTGTTGTGTACAAACACAGTACATCTGAAAACCTTGAAGGCAAAGTGTTAAACAGATCAATATTAGGAAAAGACTCACGAAAAACACTTAGCGGGGTCCTAAAATTCAAGGTTTTTGTAGGTAGTTGGTTTATTAAATGAGTCGCTGTGAGAACAACTTCTCCCTAGTAGGAGTTAGGAAGAGACCCCGAAAACATGATAAATCGTGCAACTTCCAATACATGATGGTTCTTTCGTTCAGCTACTCCATTTTGTTTAGGATTTGAGAAATATTCCCACAAACACCCCCCCCCCCACCTCAGTTGTCAGTCCTAAAAATCTGAATTTTGGATTCAAACACGTTTTGGACAAACCGATGAAATTGTTTAAACCAGAAACAAGCTTCTGATTTTTCCTTCATCAAATACACCCAATAAACCCTTGTATGATCGTCAGTAAAAGTGATAAACCACTGGGTTCTAGTCAAACTCACTATCCTTGAAGGACCCCACATATCACTGTGTATCAATTGAAAAGGTTTTGTTGGTAAGTGTGGCCGAATTGGGTAAGGAACACGAGTTTGTTTAGCCAAAACACAGTGCTCACAATAAACAAAAGACTTTTCTTTATTAATAAAAAGATTTGGATACAAAACTTTCATATAAGGGAAACTTGGGTGATCAAGACGTTGGTGCCATAACATGATTTCAGATTCTGAAGTGATAGATAAAGACCTTTTTTCAGACTTTCTAGCTTTGGTGAGACAGTATAGACCATCCTTCTTCTTAGCAATGCCAGTCGTTTTCCCCGAAGAATGGTCCTGAAATTCACAATGAGTAGGGAAAAATGTCACCACACAATTCATATCCTTTGTTAACTTACTACAAACAACAAGTTATAAGCCAACTTTGGAACATATAGAATAGAATTCAAAACCATATTGGGTAAGCAAACCGTCCCTTTCCCTATAGCATGTGACATCTTCCCATCAGTGACCCAAACTTTAATTTTATCGCCATTCTCACCATATTTGTCAAACACTTCTTTTGATCCAGTCATTTGATCTGAGGCAGCTGTATCAATAATTCAAGATTCCGCCAGAGAGATTTTACCTGCTTGTGCCATTGCCACCGTGGTGTGTTGATTTTCAGGTCCTTCAGACTTGGTCTAATTGAGAAGTTGTCGTAGCATCTCCACCTGAGAGGCTGGAAGGCTGAAACTTGAGGCTTGTGAGGCCTGTCCGGGTGATGTCTTAGCAACATGGGTTGTGTGGTTCTGCTATCCTGCACGCTGCCCTCGCTGAGATCGCGGCTTCCAATCAGCGGGTTTTCCGTGCAACTCCCAGGAGATGTCCCGTGTATGGTACGACTTGTTGCAATGATCGCACCAAGCCTTATCCCTAGATTGATCTTTGGGCGGCGGATTTTCTCTAGTAGGTTGGCTCTTGCCTCCCCTTTGCTTATTCACCATCAGTGCCGAGCCTTGGGATTCCATAGCCGCTGTTGTGCCTGAGTGTATTGAGCCCAGCATGACTCGTTTCCTACTTTCTTCCCTCCGGACTTCAGCAAACGAGTCTCGTAGTGTCGGAAAAGGTTTCATCCCTAGCAGCCGTCCTCGAACCTCATCCAACTCAGGATTTAGTCCTTGTAGAAAATCAAACGTTCTCTCTTTTTCCAACATTTTCTTGTATTTGGTAGCATCATTCGTACACTCCCATCCAAGTTCATAAAAAAGGTCCATCTCCAGCCATAATTCAACTAATGAATTATAATAGTCTGTAATAGATAGATTTCCTTGCCCTATATTTCGGATTTTTGACCTAATCTCAAAACACTAAGTATTTTCTAGATCAGAATAAATTTCTTGTACTGTGTCCCATATCTCTTGGCTGTCTTGTAGAAAAGATATGTCCTTCCAATGCTTGGCTCCGTGGAATTGATCCACCATGCCATAACAATGGAGTTCTCCGCTTCCCTAGTGCCATAAGTCGATGATGTGTCTGGTGGTGCCGTAATTGTGCCGGTTAGATATCCTGCTTTGCCTCTACCCCGGATAACCAGCATCATGGATTGGAACCATTCCCTGAAATTTTGCCCATTCAACTTGTGCTGAGTAATTTGTAGGGACTGGTTCTCCGAAGGAGTTGGGTTTGCTGCAGGGATGCTGGCCATCATAGACGAGGGTTTATGGTGACGTGTTGCAGATGTAGCTTCCGAGGCATGAGCCTGGGATTCTGTGGACATTATTTCAGCAAGGCAGAGGGAAAAAGGAAGAGTTTTGGGTTTATCAAGGCGGCAAAAGGCTCTCATACCATGAAAAGAGAATCTACAATTGTAAAAGAATTCTCTGATAATGTTCTATTGATTTGGGTGTCAAATATATACACTTATGGAGCCATAAACTAGCAAGAATAGAAAAGGAAACAATCCCTAATAATTAGCCTAATTGATTTACAATAAATCAGGAAAGTCAAAGATCCTAAAGAAGAGGAAAAACAATCAATTACACAGTAACAGAATCCCTCATAATCAGCCAACTAATAATATGCAAGAATCTCCAACACATAATAACATCTATCTTTTCACCATAAATCAGCTCTCAGGTCCTTTGACAACTAGAAATTCTATGGGGATATGTTCTTTTTGTAGGAAATTATGAAGGGTTTTCAAGAAACCAGTCTATTTGAATTCTATTGGTGTTCTTTTTTGCTAGTTACAGGAAATTAAAATGCCAGAAAAATTTGAAGTCCCATGATTTGTGGGATTTGATATTTTCTGAAAACCTACAGGATTCGCAAATTCTACCATTTTTGTTAAAAAATATGGGCCTAACTCCATCTCTAAAGGGTGGCTTATAGAGGGGAGGATAGCCCAAGACTTATAAGAAGCACTTTAGCTTACTATCTAGTTTGATGTTGGGCCATTCAGGGATGTCCAGTCCTGCAAATTTCATGTGCTAGATGTCAAGCCATGGGTGTGAGGAGGTGTTGAATTATCCCTATTGGCTAGTTAGTTTGTCTGAGTGCTTCTTATAAGTCTTGAAAAATCCTCCCCCTTATGAGGTACGTTTGAAGGGTAGAGTTATGCCCATATTTTTCAACATGGTATTAGTGCAACATAGTTTTATGTTGGGCTACCTGCTCTGGATATATAGCCCTCATGGGGAGGGGGGTTGTGTTGAATTATCCCACACTAATTAGTTAGTAAACCAAAGTGCTTTTTGTAAGTAGTGCAATCCTCTTGCTTTTGAGGTACCTTTAAGTATGTCATTAGGCCCATAATCAACAATTTCATTTAAATATGGAACTTGTCTTGCTTTTTCATCTTTAATATCTCCGTAAGTGTTTTACATCGTTAAAATTACACCAAGCAATTTACATATCAAAAACTAAATTTCAAGGCATTGTGAAATTTTGGATTTATGAATTCCTTTGATTTTAAAATCTTGCGAAAAGAACTGTGCCTAGAAATAAATGTATTGAGGATTGTCTTCACTGTTATGTCATCCCAATTGTGAATCTGATACCATCTTTCAAGATTTCGTTACATCATTGAACCCATTGTGGATTCTTCTCCAAATTGTGACCTTGTTAGTGCTGCTGTTTACCACTTGTTATCTGGTAATGGTGTACACTTATAATTTCTCCCTGAAACATAATGAATCCCAACAGCCATTTATTGAGGAGAGTTTGATTGCAAACTACTAAAATATCTAAGCCTGTTTCCATGTTTGACTAGTATATGAATTTGTTCCAACCCATTAATTTTGATTTTTAAGAAGACACTATCTCTTCTATCAGCACTTCTTTGAGACTTGGTAATAACAATGCTTTCAATGAAGTTAAAGTGTGGCATGTCCTTTCTGTAATGCATAATGACTTTGATAATAGAGGTGTTAATTGACTACATTTTTATTTTTCTGCTGCTTGGTTGCTTCTCTTGTCATTTAATTGGTCAATTATTTGACTTATATTGCACCACATGCTTCTAGATTTGTGATGAATGCTTTGAAGGCCAAGGAGTTATATAAGCGGGATGTCCAATACATTGTTAGAAATGGGAAGGCTTTGATAATAAATGAGGTAATTCCCGTTGCAACAATAATTACATCGGACAGTTATCACGTCTAATTTTGGTATTTAAGTAACTGGCATAGATACTATATGAATTTTATGTTTTTTCCCCTCAGTAATTAGAGGATGGGTTATGACGTATGGAAGCCATTGGAGAACAGTTTTTGTCCTTTTGATATAGGCTGTCTCAAATGTTAATGCAGAGCAGTGGAGAAATCAGGTTTTCAGGGGTATTTGTGATAATTCTGTGTGCTCTAAAACTGAAGATTTCTTCTGTCTTGTTTTGACTAGAATGCAAGGGAAAAGGAAGGTTTGAAATCTATGGGAAGGTTTGTTGGATATGAACTAGTCTGAAATTTGATTATACTGAAAAGAAGGGGAAGAAAACGAAAAGATTGATAATTGCTTAGAAACTCAAGAACTCCAAGGGAGTGATTTATGCATGAAATATGAGAAAAATATGCTTATATTGATTAATGTCAAAAACTAGGCAAATATGAAATTCAAATTTTCATCTGAGAATACCTTTAACTAATAAATGAACCACAAGTCATGTAAAAACAAAAGAGACGATTGGTTTTTTTCCCTAATTTTGATGGAAATGCAATAGGGCTACTTTTAGTGACAATGATAAGACTAGTGATAATTAAGGAAAAAGGTCCTTTTGATATATTATTTTACAATGACTTGTGCATTTGTTCTATGGTTGAAGATATGACATAGCTATTAATTAAGTTGATTGTTTAATCCCCTAATCTTCTCTATTTTATTTTTTATTTTATATTTTTTCCTCAATTTGTTGAGAAATAGGGATAACTAGCGTACCAAGAAGTAATATAAAGATGAAAGAAAACAATGAACGAGAGACAAATTCGGTTGATATTGTTGCAGGAATAAAATTTGTATTGTACATGGTGTATACGTGTTATCATGGGTACTATTTGTAGTTTCGTCAAAAGTCTTGTATGTCAGTTTGAAGAATACTATATGACATTCTGTTTGCCTATCAAACCAGTTCCTCTAGTTCCTTTTTCCTGTTTTCAGTAGACTAAGGAATCCTGTATCTTTACAGTTGTCAGGAAGAGTGGAAGAGAAAAGGCGATGGTCTGAGGGGATCCATCAGGCTGTGGAAGCTAAAGAGGGTTTAAAGATTCAGGTGTATTTTGTATTTTGTTACTGATTTCTAAGAAGCTTTATTACAGTTCCATTCAGAATCTCTGGAAAATTTAATAAGGTGCAAATGTTGTGGACTCATTAGGCTGATTCAGTAGTTGTGGCACAAATCACATATCAATCACTATTTAAGCTATATCCAAAGCTTTCAGGAATGACTGGGACTGCAAAGACAGAGGTAGAAAATTTTTATTAGAAACTTAATTGCAAAATTTGGTTATTTAGGTGATTTCTCACGTTTGGATCTTATTCTGCAATGCAATGCATTATCATAGGAGAAAGAATTCTTGAAAATGTTTCAAATGCCAGTTATTGAAGTGCCCACAAATTTGCCAAATAATCGGAAAGACTTGCCTATCCAAGCTTTTGCTGTAAGATATCCATTGTTCTTAACTTGGCTTATAAGCATTTGTTTTGAATAAAAATTTTGAATATAAAAGAGTGAATTCCTGTATTTGACTTGACTGTGGCCTGCAATATGCCTGGTTTCAGACTGCTCGAGGAAAATGGGAATATGTTCGTGAAGAAGTTGAGTCCATGTTTAGATTGGGTCGTCCAGTTCTAGTTGGGACAACCAGGTACTTGCATGGAAGATTCTTTTCTACTTGATTTATTAGTTTCAACTTGTCTAATCAACCCCTATTTATGTTTTCACTGGTCTTTCCATTGCATACACTTGTGTTCTTGTACTTCTATGCTATGATGCATACATTTATGCCAGAGTGCAGTGAGAAGTGGAGTTTATACAGTATATTTTTCTCTCAATTGTGATGCGGTAGCTTTTAAGAATAGAGTAATGTGAGAAACATGTGTAATTAGATATATGCTCTCTCAATGTTAAAATAAGTGTTACTTTTGAAGACTTTTTGTATTTCAAATTATTTGTCACCTTGTGAAATCAATGATGTGTTATTTTCTAATTGTACTCATTTATTATGCCACTAAATCATAACATTAGTTTTCCAATTTTGAAACAACTCTGCAATTTTCAAGGAGGGTAACTAGCCCCCCCCCTCTCTTAAAAAACTTAAAGAGTTTTTTTATTTTTATTTTTAATTTGTGTGATTTGTGTAGTAGTGATAGATATTTTGAAACCAAGGAAGTAATTAATTGTATGATTAAAAATATTTTATTATGATATTCTATATCTATTGTGTATTATTCGATATTGGAGAAAGTCTTCCACATAAATCATTTCTCCCAATTTTTGTTTCTCAATTCTTGTCATATTTCTCCCAATTTTTGTCATGGTGTCAAAGTTGTAAGGCTTTGAATTCAGGAGAACAAATCAAATTGAATTCCTAGTCTTTATCACCAACAATCCTGTGATTTCAACCAGCCTTCATTGCTGGTGGTTTAATGATCAGCCTTAATTGTCCAAAAAATGTTTTTTAAATCAGAATTCAACCAGCCTTCATTGCTGGTGGTCTAGTGATCGGTCATAATTGCGCAAAAATAATTTCTTTAAGTAGAGATGTTGGAGATTGTAGAGACAATCACCACAACACAATTGGTAGAGATAATCCAATCTCAACCATGCAAAGAATTGCAAAATATCTAGGCTACGTAGAAGTTGAATGAAAAGACTTGTCTCAATTGGGGTCAACTCATTAGTACCATACTCAAAGGGAAAGGGTTATCATGGGGTGAGGTGGTCTCAACGAATAAGAAGTTGAGAGAGTAAGGTGCCTTATTCGCAACCGTGACAAATCCTCAAGTACTTGTTCCTTGGCATATTTGGATAAGTTTCCATTCTCTATTGGTTTAAATGTCTCCTTTGCAACTCCTGGATCATGGATTTAGGAGTCATCGACCACATAAGCCACTCACCAAATTCTTTTTCTTACATACACACCATGTCCAAGTAGTAGCAAAATAGTCACTACTGATGGCCCCTTGACCACCGTACCAGGTGTCGGGGATGTCAACATTAGTCCATCTTAAACAAATATTCTTCATATCCCTAGATTGTCCACAACCTAATCTCTATCTAAAAATTTACCCAAGATTTAAATTGCCATGAGGTTTTTCTTCATCGTTATTGTGAACTTCTAGACGAGGATTTGGGTAAAAGAATTAGACGTGCTAGAGAACAAGGTGGCCTCTACTTTCTTGATGCACCAAACCTATCAAACAAGATCGAGGGTAGTTTTTCTCACTCCTTATTTTCAAGGTCTCTTTCATCTAATAGAGAAGAAAGTCTGGCTCTACCATTGTTGATTTGGACATCCATCCTTTCGAATCAAAATTTTGTTTGTTTCTTTGTTTAAGGGTTTAAATGTTGAAGATTTTGGTTGTGACGTGTGTGAACTTGCCAAATAAAAAAAGAGCATCTTAATTGATTAATCGAGTAAAACTTATTTTATTCGATAACGATTTAGGCTTATATACAGCCTTTACAATTTTGCACACAAGTCCCTAGAATTATCTATACTCTTCATTTCTCAATGAGACCCTAACAAAGATACAAATCTCAACACTCCCCCTCAAGATGGGCAGAAGATATCCATTAAGCCCATCTTGTCACACAATCTTGAGAGATCTAATGAACTAAGTCCTTTATTGAGACAATCAGCCACTTGCTCTCTAGTAGCTACATGTCCCAGCTCCAATAGTCCACTATCCAGCTTTTCTTTGATGAAGAACCTATCAATCTCCACATGTTTGGTTCTGTCATGTTGCACGGGGTTGTTGGCAATGCTAATTGCGGACTTGCTGTCGCACCACAGCTTCATTTTGACTCCTTGATCCACCTTGAGCTCTACTAACAAAGCTCTCAACCACACCATCTCTGCAACTCCTAAAGCCATAGCCCTATACTCAGCCTCTGTTGTCGACCTTGCAACCATTGACTGCTTCTTACTCTTCCAGGATACCAAATTGCCTCCTACAAACATGCACTATCTAGCTGTGGACTTTCTATCATCAGCACAACTTGCCCAGTCAGAGTCACAATAGCCCTCAATGTTTAGATGTCCATTTTTCTTGAAGATCAACCCCTTCCCTGGTACACTCTTCAGGTACCTCAGAATTTGGTACACTGCGTCCATGTGGCCCTTCCTTGGGTCATGCATGTAGCGGCTCACCATACTCACAGCAAGTGATATGTCAGGGCGAGTGTGACTTAGATAGATGAGATGTCCTACCAACCTCTGGTACCGCTCACGATCAATTGGCTCTCCTGCTTCTGCACTCAACTTGAACCTCTGATCAATTGGTGAAACCGCAGGCTTGCAACCCAACATACCCGTCTTTGTGAGTAAGTCTAATGCATACTTCCTCTAAGATCGAACAATCCCCTCTTCTCCATGAGCCACCTCAATCCCCAGGAAGTATTTTAACTGCCCGAGGTCCTTCACCTCAAACTCTTTGCCTAGTTTTGCCTTCAGCTGAGCAATCTCACCCTCGTCATCACCGGTGATAATCATATCATCCACATATACTACTAACATAGTAATGTGACCACCCTGTTGTCGAAAGAACACTGTGTGATCGGCATTGATTTGCTAATAGCTAATGTTTACCATAGCTCTTCTAAATCTGTCAAACCAAGCTCTAGGAGACTGTTTCAACCCATACAGTGACTTCCTTAATCTACAAACCTTCTCCACTGTCTGTTTTGTACCAAAGCCTGGGGGAACCTCCATATACACCTCTTCTAGCAGATCTCCGTGAAGAAATGCGTTTTTAACATCTAACTGATGTAGTTTCCAACCCCCATTCACTGCAATGGAGATAATTGTCCTCAT
Organism: Voacanga thouarsii; assembly: GCA_026120185.1. Classification (NCBI taxonomy): domain Eukaryota; kingdom Viridiplantae; phylum Streptophyta; class Magnoliopsida; order Gentianales; family Apocynaceae; genus Voacanga; species Voacanga thouarsii. Next base: position 543,638 of record JANUWF010001883.1, on the reverse strand, counting down.
TGTTCCCATCTTGGCCACGGGAGCAAAGGTCTCATCATAGTCGATGCCATATGTCTGACTATACCCCTTCGCCACCAACTGTGCCTTGTAGCGATCAATTTTTCCTTCCGGGGTCTGCTTCATTGTGAACACCAACTCTTGGGGTGCCTTCTTGCCTGGTGGTAGTGACACTGTCTCCCCAGTTATGTTCTTATCTAGAGTTCCAAGTTCTTCTTGCATAGTTGCTTTCCACTTTGGATCCTCTTTAGCATCCTGCCAACACTTAGGTAAAGTAACAGAGTCTAAAGATGTAATGAATGATCCATACATATGTGATAAGTTAGAGTATGAGACCAACTGAGCAATATCATGTGGGAAACCATAACGGTCGGGGGGGAACTCCCGCATTATTGCGAGTGGACCTCCTTACTATCATGGGAGTGGGATGAGAAGAAGGAATTATATCACTTGTGTCTTCTGAGTTTGAGGGTGGTGTGGGTGTCTCAGAAGTTGGAGTAGGCCGGGACAAGGGACTTGCTGGCACCAGTGGTACTGCAGATGTTGACTCTGGCACCTCATTCTGCCTCCTCCTGGTATACACTCTCAACTCCCCCTGTGCCTGAGTCCCAACACCTACGGGTTCCTCCTCTTCTTTGTTCTCGTGCTCCTCAACTGATTCTCTCCTCTCAACAGAATAAGGAATCGATACGGGAATTGATCCTACATTCACCAACCTCTCACCATTCTCCCCCTCTCGCCTCGTACCTTCTTTATCAGATAAGTCACCAATGGGTGAGGTCACCTCCAATGTATAATATGGCTCAAACTCTCGAAAATGCACATCTATGCTTACAAACAACCTTTTCTCTACTGGACTCCAACAAACATACCCCTTCTGGGTAGCAGAGTATCCTACAAAGACACATTTCACGGCTCTAGGACCAAGCTTCCCTACGGATGGTCTGTTGTCCTTCACAAAACACACACAACCAAACACCTTCAATGGGAGGATCTCACCATTATCTCCTTTCAACTTTTCACACGGAGACTTCCAGTCCAACACTCTTGAGGGCATCCTGTTGATCAATTGAGTAGCTGTTAAGACCGCTTGCCCCCGTAACTGCTTTGGGACATTCATTGCGATCATCATGCTTCTAGCTGTCTCTAGAAGGTGTCTGTTTTTCTTTTCTGCTACCCCATTTTGAGCTGGTGTGTATGGACATGTAGTCTGATGTTGTATGCTGTGAGCTGACAAGTATTTCGAAAATGCTCTATTGGTATACTCTGTACCATTATCAGACCTCAATATTTTCACCACTGCTCCATATTGAGTCTGAATAGACCTATGAAAGTCTTTGAAGCAATCAAATACATCACTCTTATTTTTCATCAAATACAACCAAGTAACACGAGAAAAACAATTAATAAAAGTCACAAAATATCTAAAACCATTTATAGAACTCGTGGAACAAGGTCCCCAAACATCAGAATGTATCAAATTAAAAGCACAAGAGCTTCTATGACCAGAACTAACATAAGAACTTCTAGTAAGTTTTCCAAATTCACATGCATCACACACAACTTTCTGTTTATTAGCATTTTCAAATAAAACTGAATACAAGCGACTTAACATACTAAACGAAATATGTCCCATGCGTTGGTGATGGAGCATCAACACATCCTCAGCACTCATCTCAGATCCTCCTACTCCTACCTTCTCCACCATGTATATCAATGCCGAGTCCATCCCCTCACGATCTAGGTACCACAGTCCATTACGCCACGTGCCAGTCCCAAGTTTCCGGCCCGTCTCCTTCTCCTGGAAGATTACCTTGGGAATATCAAAAGAAACGACACATTTTAGTTGGAATATAATGGCACTAATAGATAAAAGATTTACTGGGAAAGAAGGAGCATGCAAAACATTAGATAAAGTTACTGAACCCGTACAATTCACTGTACCCTTACCAACCACAAGCTATGCTGTCCCATCAGCGGTCTGGATGCGCTCTGGCATCGCTAAGTGAGTATAGGAAGATAACTCACTAGCATTACCTGTCACATGTTGAGATGCACCAGAATCTACGATCCATTCTGGTGATCTAGTGGTGGAGATAGAGGCAAGAGCATGTGTGTTGCCAGTACCTTTGGTCAATTGAGCATAGGTAGCAGTGCTATCCATGGGCAAAGAGGAGGTGGATGCATCCTCAATCGCACTCTTCTTGTCTCCGTCACCTGTTGCTCTCTGCTTCCTTCTCAGTATTTCTAATAGCGCATGGTCTTCCTCAGTAAAGACCACACCCGCCTCTTCCTCTTCCTCCGCTACCATCAGATTAGCCTGATAGCCTCTTCCACCTCTTCTGCCCCCACGGCTGCCACCACGACCTGTAGACTGTCCATGTCCACCTGTGTCTCTCTCCTTGGGTGGCTTAGGACAAGCCTGTTTCAGATGACCTACTTCACCACAGTTGTAGCATTGCCTAGTCTCCCATTTGAACCCTGTGTTACCTGAGTCGGAGACCACTGGTGTTGACTTCATCCCAGGATGTCCGCCTGTCCCAACCTGTAGCTTAATGCGACTCTCCTCCTGTATCATGGCTGAGACCGCCTCTTCAAGTGAAGGGATCCTCGTCTGTGCTAGCAGCATCGCTGTCCTTTGCTCAAATGCTTGGGCTAACCCCTGGAGAAATAACATAGTCCTCTCCTGAATCAAGGCCTCTCTTTCCTTTCACTCAAGATCTTTACAGCCTACTCGAGGCGAGAAATGATCATGATCAAGCCATAAGCGCTCCAACTCTGTGGCATACTCCTGCACTGTCCTATCTCCTTAGACTGTAGCATAGATGTCCCTCTTAATCTGGAACACCCTCAAATTGATCCCCACACCATCATAGGTTCTCCTCAACTTCTCCCAGACATCATTGACCTTCTCGATGCCATCCACTGTCCCAGCAATAGACGGGACCATTGAGTTGAGAATCCACATGTACACCAACATGTGAGTTGACTTCCACTCATCTCTCCGTGCAATGCCCTTAGCTGGCTCTGCTTTCTCAGCTGTTAAGTACTCCCATAGATTCCTCCCTTCCGGAGTATACCTCACCCGACATGACCAGCTCAGATACGTTGCTGGCCCATCGAGTTTCAGATCAACAGATGGAAGCTCCCCCTTAACAGCAGGTGGCCTTGCAAAATTTTCACCCCCCGACATCCTCATAAACCGCATCAATGTTGCAAGATCTGCAGGATCCAATTTCTTAACCACCTCCTCCATCGTATTCTTGCTAGCCTCTGTAATCGACTCGTATTCGGGTTTCTCACACCTATTACACGAGTCTATCACACACTTACCCTTCTTCTTCTCCTTGATCCGATCTCGATCTTCTACACATCAAGATTTGTCTAGAACTTCTGCATCTTCATGCTATCTCGGGACCCTTAGGGTATCGCCCTTCCCACACGAGCATGGAGATAGAAAACAAACTGGAAGTGGTGAGGGGCCTAGAGAGAAAGGAGGGTTACTGTTACTGGAGCGATTTACTGTAGCGGGCGGCGCGGTACTGTAGTGGGTTACGGCTAGGGTTTGGCTCTGATACCAAATTGATTAATCGAGTAAAACTTATTTTATTCAATAACGATTTAGGCTTATATACAGCCTTTACAATTTTGCACACAAGTCCCTAGAATTATCTATACTCTTCATTTCTCAATGAAACCCTAACAAAGATACAAATCTCAACAATCTTTCTCGGTTAGTAATACCAAAAGTTTTGTTCCGTTTTGGGGTCCTATTGTTTTTAATGTTATTTGTGCAAAATGGTTTGTTTCTTTTATCGATAATTGTACTCGTGTTGTTTAAATATTCTTACTTAGGCACAAATTCGATTTCAGTATTGTTCTTTCACATTTTTGTTCCAGGATTAAAAATTAGTTTGGGGTCAACATAAAAAAGTCTAGGTTGGATAATGCTAGGGACCATTGTGTTCAAGTCCCCAACTTCATACCTTTAGAAATAAGGGATTATACATAAGCCATTTTGTATTAATACTCCACAATAAAATGGTGTGGCAGAAAGAAAAAATGGTCATCTCTTTGAATCAGTCTGAGCATTCCTTTTTTTAGGAAAATATTACCCAAATCCTTTTGGGGAAAGCCATTCTTTCAACAACTCATATTATAAGAGTCTTGGGGTTCAAGAGTCTAATGGAAATTCTGGCAATGTTTTATCCAAGTTTACAAATACAAATAATCTTGTCCCTAAAGTGCTTGGGTATGTGTCCTTTGTTCATGTTCATAGTTAAAATCAAGGAAGTTGGACCTAAAAGTACAAAAATGTATCGTTGTAGGGTACAAAGAAATACCGGATATCTCCCCTATCCTTATCAACCATTGTTGAAGTCTCCCCCCTAAAGAAGTTGAGAAATAAGCCTCGTGTTCATGGAAAAATAACAACTACCAACATAGAACCTTTGTGCAAAATGGTTTATTTCTTTGTTTAAGGGTTTAAATGTTGAAGATTTTGATTGTGACGCATGTGAACTTGCCAAAAAAAAATGAGCATCTTTCTAGGTTAGTAATACCAAAAGTTTTGTTCGGTTTCATCTTATTCATAGTGATGTTTGGGGGTCCTATTGTTTCTAATGTTATTTGTGCAAAATGGTTTGTTTCTTTTATCTGGCAATATTTTATCCTAAGTTTACAAATACAAATAATCTTGTCCCTAAAGTGCTTGGGTGTGTCTCCTTTGTTCATGTTCATAGTTAAAATCAAGGAAGTTGGACCTAAAAGTACAAAAATGTATTGTTGTAGGTTACTCGTCAACTCCAAAAGGAAACAAGTGTTACCATCCTCCATAAAAAAAGGTTCTATGTTGGTAGTTGTTATTTTTCCATGAACACGAGGCTTATTTCTCAACTTCTTTAGGGGGGAGACTTCAACAATGGAAGATAAGGATAGGGAAGATATCTGGTATTTCTTTGTAAGATGAAGTGTCTGTAATTTCTGTATATATTATTGATGAAAAAGGATTGAGTGTATATATAGGTATAGAGGTTCTAAACTAGGAAAGGTTACACAAATTATTCCTAAGATTAAGCCTAAGATATAGGTATTTACAGATTCATAACATTCTAAGATTAAGCCTAAGATTAGGCTATTTACTGCTATTTATAGCTTCATAATACTACCCCTCAAGTTGGAGCATAGATATTAATCATGCCCAACTTGTTGCAAATATAATCAATCCGAACCCCGTTAAGAGCTTTGGTGAAGATATCCCCAAGTTGTTCTTCAGTCTTTACCTGTTTTGCATAAACAAAATTCTGCTGGATCTTTTCATGAATAAAATGATAGTCAATCTCAATATGTTTAGTTCGCTCATGAAATATAGGATTAGAGGCAATATGGAGAGCAGCTTGATTATCACACCATAGTCTAGTTGGAATTAATGCTTTAAGACTAACCTCATGTAATAGCTGATATATCCACATTACTTCACAAACAGACTGTGCCATAGCTCTATATTCAGATTCTGCGCTAGAGTGAGACACAACATTTTGTTTCTTGCTCTTCTAGGATACAAATTCCTCCCAACAAACACACAATAACCTGTAGTGGATCGTCTGTCTATAACCAGCCCAATCTGCATTAGAAAAACAGTTAATGTCACCATGCCCATGATTGCTATACAATATATCATTTTTTGGAGCCCCTTTTAAGTAACACAAAATCTGTTTCAATGCTGCCCAGTGATGAACTGTTGGGGAGGACATAAACTAGCTCACCACACTAACATAGTAGGCAATATCTGGACTAATTACTGTAAGATAATTTAATTTCCCAACTAATCTTCTATACTTTTCGGGATTGTCAAGCAAATCACCATCCTTTGTCAGTTGTGAATTAGGAAACATTGGAGTACTACATGGTTTGGCGCTCAACTTTCCTGTATAAGCCAGTAAATTAAGCACATTTTTCCTCTGAGACAAGAAAATACTTTTCTTGCTTTGCATTACTTCAACCCCCAAGAAATACTTCTATGCTTCTAAATCCTTGGTGTGAAACTAAGTGTGAAGAAAGGACTTTAAAGCTGAAATGCCCATAGTATCACCCTCAGTAATAACTATATCATCAACATAGACTACAAGAAGAATGAGACCAGCATTAGATTTAGAATAAAACACTAATTGATCTAACTGACTCTTCGTCATGCCAAATCTCTCAATGGCTTGGCTAAATTTGCCAAAACAAGCACATGGACTCTGTTTTAATCCATACCAGGACTTGCAAAGACTACATACTCTTCCATGCTCCCCCTGAGCAGCAAAACCAGGAGGTTGCTCCATGTACACCTCCTTTTGTAGATCACCATGTAAAAGGGCATTTTTGACATCTAACTGATGTAAAGGCCAGTCATAAGTTGTTGCTAGAGAAATAAACAAACGAACAGAGGTTAATTTGGCCATGGGAGAAAAAGTGTCAGAATAATCCACACCATAAGTCTAAGCATAGCCTTCGGCCACAAGCCGGGCTTTAAGGCAAGCAACACAGCCATCAAGGTTAACTTTGACTATAAATAACCATTTACGTCCAATAGCCTTCTTTCCTGCAGGTAAACTACTAAATTCCAAGTACCATGAGTGTCTAAAGCATTCATCTTGTCTATCATAGCATCACGCCAGCCAGAATGTGACAAAGCTTTAGAGACAAGTTTAGGAATGGTGATAGAATCAAGAGATGCCACAAAAGAACGAGAGGAAGAAGACAGGTGAGCATAAGAAACAAAAGATGAAATAGGATAAGTGCATTGTCCTTTACCTTTACGAATTGCAATAGAAATATCAAGATCACTGGTAATGGGATCTGATGGCTTGAAGTTACCTGCTCAGGACACGAAGGAAGAAGCTTTCCTGCCTGAATAAACTTACCGAATCAATGGTTTTGGTGGAGGTGGAAGAGGGTCATTGGACAAAACAGGAGTAGTTGGAAGAGTAGATGCCAGAGGGAAGACAGTGCAAGGTAATAAATCATCTCTCTCCACTGGACCGGAATAAGTGGAAGGAGAGGAAAAGAAAGGAATATGTTCTTGAAAAGTAATATTAGCTGATACAAGATAACTGTTAAGGGTAGGAGAATAGCAACAGTAACCTTTCTGTAATTGAGAATATCTGAGAAAAACACATTTCAATGATTTTGGATCTAACTTAGTGAGATGGGATCGAACATCATGGAGAAAACAGGTACTACCAAAGACTCGCGGTTCAATAGGAAACAAAGATTTAGTAGGAAACAAGATATGATAAGGACTCTCACCATTAAGAGCAGGCGAAGGCATTCGATTAATCAAGAAATAGGCTCTGGAACTTGCATTTGAAGGAGAAGTGCTCTGGCAGTTTCAAGGTGATGTCTATTTTTCCGTTTAGCTACTCCATTCTGAGACGGGGTATCAACACAAGATGATTGATGAAGAATGCCATTTTGGATCATATAACACTAAAAAGATTCTGAAAAGTATTCTTTGGCATCATCACTTCTCAAAGTTTGGACAGCAACATTAAATTGAGGTTTTATTCCGCACAGAAAGCACTAAAATGAGGAAACAACTGGGAATGGCTCTTCATTAAATAAAGATAAGTAATTCTTGGAAAGTCATCAACAAAAGTAACAAAATATTTAAATCCAGGTTTAGACAACACTGGGCATGGACCCTAAACATTTGAATGAACCAACTCAAATGGAGAATTAGCTCTTTTATTGAGTCGAGGAAAAAAAACTCAAATATGATGTTTAGCAAATTGATAGGGCTTACAATCTAAAAAAGACAAATCATGAAATTGAGGACATAATTTCGTCAACATAGGAAGGATAGGTGACCAGAGCGACAATGAGCTTTAAATGGAGTGAGAACACTAGAGTAGGCAATAGATCTTGGCAGTTTTGTATCTAGAATGTAGAGGCCTCTAGATTCATGTCTCTTACCAATAATCTTCTTCGTTAAAAGATCTTGAAAGATACAGTAATCAGGAAAGAATGAGATAAAACAATTTAATGCACGAGTGATTTTGCTAACAGGCATGAGATTGAATGAAAAATCAGGTAGACTATGGACAGAGGATAATTATAAAGGAGGAGTTAAATCAACAGTGCTAGTACCAAGAACACAAGAGTTAGATCCATCTGCTAAGGTGACACTAGATGGAGACGTGTGGGATTCAACTTTGGATGGGAGATTAGGATTACCTGTCATGTGATTTGTGGCATCAGTATCAATGACCCAATCGGACGAAGAAGAAAGAAGACACGTACTTAGGTTTCCTGATTCAGTAATGGCAGAGATAGATTGAGATGGAGACTTCAAATTTTCTTGGTATTGATGGAATGTTGCGTCAGAGGAGGAACTAGACACTGTATTAGTGGCTGCAACATGAGTTGAGGGGAACTTCTGATTTTGAGACTCATGCTGCAGTTTTCTACAATTTCGCTTTTTATGGCCTGGTTTGTGGTAATAGTAACAAACAACTCCCCTTGAATCCCGAGACCGATTATTATCTTGAATGCTTGGTCCTCCACTTCTGTTATTATGCTTGGCATAAGATTGTTTTGGTCCATGAATGACAAGTGCACTAGAGTCTGAGTAATTGGAGTGATAGATGGGTTGTTATTAGTACGTAGTGCTCGGGCCAAAACATCATGTAGGGAGGAAATTTCAGTATTAGAGAGAATCTGAGAATTAGCAGACTTATATTTAGAGTTAAGTCCAGCTAGAAAACTCGTTATGGTCATCTGCTCCCGCTCAGTTTGCTGAACTCGCACATCAGAGTTAAAAGGCAGCAGGACATTAAGTTCTTCATAGATTGTCTTGAAGTATATCACATAGGCCGTCAAGGATGTTTCTTGTTGTTTAATTCGATGAAACTCCTTACAAACATTATAAATATGTGAGGTGTTCCCTTTGACCGAATATAAAAAATTCTAAGTACTCCATTAAAGTTTTAACAGGTTCACAGTGACTAACAAGTGAAAATACCTCACTATCATTGGAGTTTCTAACTTGCAAAATCAGTCGAGCATTTCCTCGCAACCAAACTGTCCTTTGGGTATTGTCAGTCGGTGGATCTTTCGTTAGATGGTCATCCTTGGAGATACTTCGTAAATAAATTCTAATAGCCTTGTACCATTCTAAGTAATTAGATCCATTTAGCTTCTGATCTGTGATTTGGGATGTCACTGGGATAACATCTGCCACCACCATGTTCTTCATTTCATCACCCATATCTAGACACGATAGGTGCAAGAGACTCGACCTTGGTCGGAGAAGACTAGAGGTAGAACGGTCATCAGAAGATGTCACATGCGCCGCTACTGCTAATGGCGGTGATAATACCTCTGCTCACTAGGGCAGAAAACTCAACAACGAGCACCTCTGCTCACTGGGGCAGAGAAACAAACAGAAAAAACAAGGTAAAACCCCAAGGAAACCAGGCTGCTATGGCTTTGATACCATGTAAGAAGAAAAGTCTGTAATTTCTGTATATACTATTGATGAAAAAGGATTGAGTATATATACAGGTATAGAGGTTCTAAACTAGGAGGTTACACAAAGTATTCCTAAGATTAAGCTTAAGATACAACTATTTACAGATTCCTAACATCCCTAGGATTAAGCATAAGATTAGGTATTTACAACTATTTACAGCTTCATAACATTCTCTTTGCTTAACCTGCAATTTTCTAAAACTGTGGCCAAGTCTAATTCTAATTTTGTGCTGGGTCTAACCCTTTGTCTAATTCTATGCCCTAGTCTAATTGTAATTGTTGAAGTGCAAATGAGCTGTAAAGTAATTAGGATGAGCTATAAATAGATTAGGATGACTAGTTAAATCCCTTAAATGCAAGGATATGATTAGATTAATTTAATCCTTTAAATAGAGGGATTTGATTAGATAGCTATCCAGATTTAGGAGTAATCCTTTTTCCTCTTGCAATCTACTCCCGCCTTCCTAAAAAGGATGTCAATCTAGCAAATGACACATAGATTAAGGAATTGTTAAAACTTATATAATTATAATAAAAATTGACTATTATATCTCTAAATAAAAGTAAACGTTCATTAATTAGATTGGGAATACACACATATTTAATGAGTCAAATATTTATTGAGTAGTTGAAGGAAGGGTAAATTAGGAATATACATAATAAATGCAATCTTGATTTGTAAAATTGACAAATATTTTGGTACAACAAAAATAGAAATTTTTAACATCCTTTTTAGGACAGAGGGAGTAATGTATAATGTGTAAAGTCAATTTATAAACGAAGAAATTCAGAATCCTTTTCTCATATTTCTTTACATTGTATTAGAGCCCTAAGCTTTCTGGGGGTTCTTCTTCTTCTTCACTATTGAGCTGCCTTTATTGCTGCATTGTCTTCTCTTTTGAGCAGCCCTCATTGCTCCATTGTCCAACCCCCATTGCTAGTTTATATCACCAACAACCTTCTGATTTCAACCAGCCTTCATTGCTGGTTGTTTAGTGGTCAGCCTTAATTGTCCAAGATCGTTTCTTGAAGCAAAGTTGAACCAGCCTTCATTGCTGGTGGTTTAGTGACAGGCCTTAATTACCTAATCATATCTTTAATTAGAGAAGATATTGAAGACTGAAAAGACAACTGCTACAGCACAATCAGTAGAGATGCTTCAAACTAAGCCATCAGGTAGTCTCAACCAAAAGAAGTTGAGAGGCTAAGGTGCCTTATTGGCAACCTAGAAGAGCTCTCAGATACTTGTTCTTCGACATATTCAGGTACGTTTCCATTCTCTATTAGTTTAAATGTCTCAAGAACAACCTTTGCTAACTTCTAGATTATGGATTCAGGAGTCATGGACCATATGACCCACTTATCAAACCTTTTTCTCATACACAAACCATGTCCAAGTAGTAGGAAAATAGCTACTGCTGACTGCTCCTTACCACTGTAGCAGGTGTAGGGGATGTCAAAATCAGCCCATCTTTAACTTAAAAAAATGTTCTTCATACTCCTAAATTGTCCACAAACCTAATCTCTATCCAAAAACTCACCCAGGATTTAAATTGTCATGTGGTTTTTCGTCATAATTGTTGTGAACTTCAAGACAAGGATTCAGAGAAGAGGATTCGACATGTTACTGAACAGGTTGGCCTATACTTTCTTGATGCCCCAAGCCTATCAAACGAGATTAATTGCAGTTTCTCTCCCTTCTTTTTTAAGAGTTTCTTTTATTTGATAAAGAAAAAATTTGGCTTTACCATCGCCGACTTGGACATCCATCCTTTAAAATTGTCAAAATTTTGTTTCCTTCTTTGTTTAAGGGTCTAAATGTCGAAGAATTTTATTGTGATGTGTATGAACTTGCCAAACACAAACGAGCATCTTTTCCGGTTAGTAATACCAGAAGTTCTTTTCCATTTCATCTTATTCATCATGATATTTGGGGTCCTTCTACTATTCCTAATGTTACAGGGCAAAATAGTGAGTTTCTTTTATCGATGATTGTACTCGTGTTACTTGGATATTCTTACTTTCGGCTTGTTTTGGTTCGCGAAGGGGAGGGGGAGAGGAAAGGGGAGGAGGAGTGGGACATTTTACTTCTACTAGGGGAAGTAAATGTATTTACTTTCATCTTGTTTGGTTTAGTTAAAATACATAGTAAATGTGAATTTTGTCCAAATTGGAAGAGAGAGATTTGCTAATGTGGAGGGGAGACACTTTCCTTCCATATTTACTTCTCACTCTCTTTACACTCCAACCAAACAAGGTAAATTTTGGATTTACCTCCTGATTTACTTCCTCTTTCCTTTTCCTTCCTATTTTCACTCCAACCAAACCAAACCTAAACACAAATCTAATATCAATATTGTCCTCTCGAATTTCTGTTCCGTGATTAAAAATCAATTTGGGGTCAATAAAAAAAAGTTTAGGTCGGACAATTCTAGGGATTATTTCAATCAAGTCCTAACTTGATACTTTCAGAAAGAAGAGATTATTTATGAGTCATCTTGTGTTAATACTCCGCAACAAAATGGAGTAGTAGAAAGAAAAAACGGTCACCTCCTTAAATCAGCCCAAGCCTTTCTTTTACAAAAAAAATATGCCTAAATCTTTTTTTTTTTGGGGGGGGGGGGGAGTTGTTCTTACAAGCAACTCATATTATCAACCGTTTGCCTTCAAGAGTCTTGGGGTTCAAGAGTTCAGTGGAAATTCTAGCAACATTTTATTCAAGTCTACAAATTACAAATAATCTTGTCCCCAGGATGTTTGGGTGTGTGTCTTTTGTTCATGTTCATAGTCAAAATCGAGACAAGTTGGACGTAAGAGCACAAAAAATGTGTCTTTGTAGGTTACTCATCAACTCAGAAAGGGTACAAGTGTTACCATCCTCCATAAAAAAGGTTCTATGTCTTGGTAGATATTAAATGAATATGATGCCTATTTCACAACTCCCTATCTTTAGGAGGAGACTTCAACAATGGAAGAAAAGGATAGGGAAGATTTTCAAGATTTTTTCTCACTTGACTTGCCATCTTCTAAACCTATGCCCAAGTCTAATTATAATTTTAATTCTATGCCCAAGCCTATTAGCTTTGTGCAGTTAATATATGAGTCATGCATTAATGATTTTTGCTGGGAAATTATGCATTGATATTCTTTATTGGGTTGCTGGTTCACTTGAAAGTTTTTGTTTCCAAGTTTTCTATATTCCAGCCTGTGGTGTTTCCATTGTTATGTTTCATACTGTATCATTTGAGAGAACAAGTGCTGCAAGTTTATTTACTCGTAATGCAGTGTTGAAAATTCTGAATATCTTTCTGGCTTACTGAAGGAGAGGAAAGTTCCGCATAATGTCCTCAATGCAAGGCCCAAGGTGCAGTAATTGGCCTTTGAGATATCTACCTAAATCATTCTATTGTAGTTTGGTTTCCAATTTCAGTTAAGTAGCATTTGGGAAGCAGATATAAATATTATTGCATTCTGGTTTTATTTGTCAAGTTACCCTTGTGCAGTATGCTGCTAGGGAGGCTGAGATTGTTGCCCAAGCTGGGAGAAAATATGCGATCACCATATCTACAAATATGGCTGGTAGGGGCACTGACATTATTTTAGGGGGAAATCCAAAGGCAGGTATCTCTGTAATGCAATGGCAATACTTATAATGCTGTCGAGAGAACATTTAAGGGCCAACATGTTGACTAAACTTCAATATGTGGAAGTTAGGAGAGAAACAAGTTCTTACTTTCTCTTAATGTTTTAGGTTGCAGATGTTCCTTGTCTCACAAAGATTAGAAAATATCCTCTTGTACTCAACTTATTTGTTAGAGAAGTGTCTTCTATTACTTCTGCTGCCTATATGAAGAGGTATGGTTAGGACCTTTTTGGGATATGGATGTAAAGGGAGTGTGGTTCTAAATGTTTGTGAGAATTGATATACTCAGGCTTTAGGGTTCAAGAATACAAAGAAGCCCTTGTATTATTTAGTTTACACTGAAAAAGTTTTCATTTTCTTCACCTGAGTATGAAATCATACACCCTACGTGTCTATTTGCTCCTTACCTTCTATGTTGCTTTTGATTAGTGGTGTTTATTATAGTATAATATTTATCTATGAGAAATGTATTTTAGTTTTTGTTAACTACAATAGGTGCTCTTATTATATTACCTTCTCATGGGTTGGGGAACTTTTTATGAGTCTTTCCTCTTTTACCTAAAGATGCTGGCAAAGGAAGTACTGGAAGATAGCTTGCTTTCATTTCTGACGGACAATGTTCTTGATATTGAAGTTGATGGAGAGCTGAACTCGGAAAAGGTAATTCCTGCTTCTCTTATAGTTTAATCATAATATAGGTGAGTACCTTGTTTTATTCCCCAACCATGAAAAAGGGAGATGACCCTAGTTAACTTAGTCTATCTGTTAAAAAAGGGGCAATGGTTTAATTACCATTTCATTTTGATACAGGTGTTGTCTAAGATGGAAGTGGGGCCATCATCACTTGCTCTGTTGGCAAAGACAGCTCTGATGGGTGAATTTCATCTTCTCAAACTACTTTGCAGTGTCTCTAATTTGTTCATCTTTGCTTAGTCACTTGTTTTTCTTTTTAACTTACATTCCATGGAATGGAAAATACAGCTAAATATGTTGGCAAAAGTGAGGGTAGGAGATGGACATATCAGGAGGCTAGGACTATGATTTCAGATTCTATAGAGATGAGTCAGTCTTTGGACTTAAAAGAGCTGCAAAGGCTTGCTGATGAACAGTCTGAGTTGTATCCTCTTGGCCCATCAGTTGCTCTTACTTATTTATCCGTTCTTGAAGATTGCGAACTTCAGTGTTTAAATGAAGGATTAGAAGTAAAAAGGCTTGGAGGCCTACATGTTATTGGAACATCTTTACATGAGTCAAGAAGAATTGATAACCAGGTGAGCAAGTTTAACTGAATTATTGAATTTTCCAGGAGGAGAAAATCCTCAGGTTTCCAATAACCCAAATCATTAGTGTGGTTGATTTTTGTCGATTATTTTTTATTGTCTCTTTTCCTTCTGCCATTAATCTAATATATTTTTTCTTTTTAACGATACTGATTGTGTTTTCATGTTGGTCTTTTATCAGCACTAGGGGTGGCAATTTTGATGACAATCTAATAGACATCCAAATCCATCTATAAAATAAATGGATATGGATATTAAATTAAGTTCATGGACTCAAATAGATGTCCATTTAAATCCAACAAATTTAATGGATTTAAATGGATATTCATATGAATCCATTATTTCCATTTAAATGTGAAAAAGTCAATTAACATCTATCATTTAAAGGATAAGTTCTACTAACACATGGGTCCCACCACTAATCTCTTTAGTTAACAAGATATTTATTATTTGATAAAATAATAAATAATTGACATCGAAAATTCATTTATGTCCATCCATTTAATAAATGGACTTTTAAATAGATTGGACTCCATTTAGTTGTGTCAAATCCAAATGGGAATTTGTTTTGCCACCATATCCAGCGCTAAAGCTTAATTGGGTAATACAGTTGTTCATATACCTTTTTGATTTTTATTTGATAAAGTTTGAAAAACTATATTGTTTTTTGATGCGCACTTTGGTGCCCTGATTTGTAATTTATATTAGATCCTTTAGGACTTGGATGAGATATTGTTCTGTGAGTCAATTCTCATTTTTCCAGAAGTTGATTACCTTGATATTTAGATTATTCCATTACTGGATTCTCTAAATCAGTCCTTTTGTACTCCACCTGCAAAGGTTTAACTTTAAAGTTTGTTACTTTTTAATACAGCTTCGTGGTAGAGCAGGCAGGCAAGGGGATCCAGGATCAACACGGTTCATGGTTAGGTAAAAGTACTGAATGGTTAATTTGTTTATCCTTGCTTTAAAATGACTCTTAATTGATAGAAATACAGCAGAATTTTGTAATCTCAGACTTGTGAACAAGCATCTGAAAGAGCCTACAGGGGATCTTAGTAGAAATGACAATTCGATAAAGTTAGTAATGTTTAGACACTGCCAACTCTAGCTGGAAGATTTTGCATGTTTGTGTAAGGTCTTGAGATGGACTTGGGTGGTAGGATAAATCTGTTTTAGGCTTTGGGAAGATCTAAAATTGAGCTAATAATGGTTGGATGAAGGCATATTTCTTTTGAAGTTTTTCACTGGCTTAATCCACTTGTATGGTAGTTGTTGGAACTCAGTTTTTGTAGCCCCTGTTACAGGCTAAAATCACCACTTTTAGTCAGATTTGTGAAGGGATCTATTGATTTTGGACAAAGAGGACTAAAATGACCCCTCTTTTTTTTTTTTTTTTACTGCATTGTCACAGGCAATTGATGGTGAAAAAATGATATAGGATGCATCAATAAACTGCTTCCTTCATGTAGTTGGTTATATATACATCTACATAGTTGCTACCATGTTAATTTTATTTTTTGCCTATTTACTTAACCTCCTTGAATGTCTGTGCATCCTTGTTGATATCTTATTTGTTAGCTCCCAATAATGAATTCCCAGTTTCTCTTAGAATTCTAGTAAACTATTTAGTGTGCATTTATCTGAGGTGGAAGAAGATAGTCTAGTATTTAAGATCTTTTCATGGAGTTTGCCCCCCTTTTTTTTTTTCCAAAAGGGTACTTGAATATTCAAGCTTAAGTAGCATAAATTCACCTATATTTATGAGTGGTTTGCTGGTTGTAAACTATTTGTTTCAGATTGAACAATCTGCAATATCTTCCCTCTGACTTTTGAAATAGGAAGTTTGATTGAAAGGGACACAGCAAACATTGCGGGAGGTAATAATTATTTTTGCTTTCCTAAGTTATTTAGCAACGCCAGACCTAGCAAAGCCAGACATTTGAAAGCCTTGTTTCCAGTTGTTACCATCTGAAGGTGAAATTTCAGCTTGGGTGTGGACAGCTGCTATTCTCACATTTTAACTGTTCTGACCTGCAGAAAAACTTTTAGGCAAAGATTGATTCCTTTCCATAGGAAATGATTTCTCTATTGGTCAGTACTGGACCAGATCTTAATTGTGCCATGTAATTGACGATTCCCAATAATTGCTGGATCTGCCTGTGACTGCAATTCTCACAACGAAAAATCTCAATCTGGCTGGGAATGTGGGGTTGTAGACTAACCAAAATACACCATCATTTTGGGCCTTGAAATTAATTGAATCTATGGATCGGAATTCTGTTTATTTCTTTGCCTCTTGAAATGTGAAGTAGTTGCAACATTATCCTTTCATTTTGTAGCTTGCAGGATGAAATGTTTCAGAAGTTTAACTTCGACACAGAGTGGGCAGTGAGACTTATCTCTAGGATCACAAATGATGAGGATATACCTATTGAAGGTGATGCAATTGTCAAACAGGTATGGCTATTCTCTTGTGTACTTTGTAGGTGGTCCTTTTCTTTCGTCGTCTAGTTTATTTTATTCTTCTGGCTAATGTGGTTTTGAACTATCCTGATTCATCAGCTTTTGGCCCTGCAAATCAATGCTGAAAAGTATTTCTTTAATATAAGAAAGAGCCTTGTAGAGTTTGACGAAGTTTTAGAGGTATGCTTCTGAGAGTGGTCGAGGCATTTTTTTTTTAAAATGCTAAAATAATGTTTGGTTCTGATTTGTTTTTGAATGCAGAACTTTTATCTATCGTTTTAGAATTTTTTTAAGTATCCATTTATTACACCGGCAGTGGATCTTATGGTCCAAGAGTGTGATTTTTCTACTATTCTCCGATTTGTGTTATTTCAGGTGCAAAGAAGACATGTCTATGATCTTCGGCAATCAATTTTGACTGGTGATTCAGAAAGTAGCTCCCAGCACATTTTCCAGTTAGTTCTTTTTTTATTATTTTTAGTGCTGTTGCTGCTGTCTGTCTTGTTGAATGCTTTACTTTGGCCTATTTGACTCCTGTGTTTGACCAACCAGTCTGAGTTAGTTCTTATGACAAAAGGGTAATATGCTAACAATATCCAGCCTCAGTTCCGCCACATAATAAGTCGTCCTTTAATATCTTAGTATGTAACGACACACTGATCTAGTCCTTAAATGTTTTCTAAACAATGTGAGAAATGTAATCCACTGATGACATCTGGGATCTGCAGGCACTGTGATGGTACCTGAAAAATAACTAGTTGGGGAAAATTTCAGATCAGTCCATTCATTACCTGAGTGGCTTCTCCAAGCCTATCACATGCTTGTATATGTCTTGCTTCAATTGGCCAGCTGTGCTTCACAAAAGACACAAGTTATAAATATTGAAATTATAGGTTCTTGATTTCCATGTTTGAATGTGTTTGTCCTATTGTCACCCCAAAGTTCTCTGTATGTTAGTGAATTTAAGGCTGAAAAATAGGTTATAAACACGTGTGCATAAACGGAGGTACATCCTGTTTGACACCACACATATAATTTCTGAAGCTAAAACCATGTGGTTAAACCTGTAAGATGCATCCTGCCTTATTACTGCATTCTGTGGAAAACCAGTTGGGTAACTAAACAAGATACGGGTTCATGATTTGTGGATGAATGTGCTTGGACTAATGCAATTCAGTGCTTTCTCATACATTAACTAGTGTTAGGCAGAATGTTGATGGGTATTGGACCTCCAAAAGTCAACCCTGTTTAGTAGAAAAATGATCAATGAGTTTATGGATTAAAAGCTTCCAAAAATTTTATTCTTTTGCATGGACATTGGTTTTTGATTAGTTTATGTACAAGTAATCAACTCAAAGGCTATTGGAAACTGTCTTGGACGGCAGCTGAAAATGTTAAGTGGCATAGGATAAAATGACATAATCATTGGCAATCTACAAATCTAAAATATGAAATACATTGACCCCTTATACACAAATTTTGTTAATGGAAAAGATTTAGCATTTAATTTTCAACTGATATTTCTCATGAGTTTCGAGCTTAATTTGGGAAAGTTAATTCCTGGTTGCAGACATACAAAATTTCATATTATCTTTAAGGTGCCTTGCTTTGTGGTCAATGAAATAACAGTTGTTTGGTTGAAATTATTTTGAGATTATCGAAATATCAGTTGCTTGCGTTCTAGTTGTCTATAGAAGCCCTTATTAACAATTGTAGCAGGTTCCAAAACTGTTGAGAAAACGACTAATTGATGCTTGCTTTGCCCAGAAATGTTTTCCATAGCGAAGGCTGCATAATTCATAAAGCATTTTGAAAGTAGTATATGCCTGAATGTGCTAGAAATTGTCTTATACTGCCATAGCCAAACATTTTTGTTTTAAAACATTTTGCAACTACAAAAAAAGTATCTAAATAATCCACACCATAGGTTTGAGCATAACCCTTAGCAACAAGACGAGCTTTCAAACAAGCAACAATCCACCAGGATTGACTTTAATTGCAAAGACCCATTTACATCCAATAGTTTTATTTCCTGTAGGCAAAAGTCCCAAGTGCCATTAGCATGAAGAGCATTCATTTCGTCTAGCATAGCATGATGCCATCCAGAATGAGATAAAGCCTCCCTCATAGTTTTAGGAAGTGAAACAGAATCGAGAGAGGCAATAAAAGAACAAGAAGATGGTGATAGGTGAGCATAAGAGAGAAATGAAGCAACATGATAAGTACACTGGTGTTTACCTTTGCGAAGGGCAATAGGAAGATCATCATGTGAGACTGGATCTAATGATGAAGCTTGTTGAGGAGCAGGACTAAGGTTTGGAGATATCACAATGTAGATTAACCAATCATTATCCTCCCCTTGGTTAGAACAAACTGAAGATGGAGAAAAAGGTGTGTCTTCGCCGAAAAGTGCATCAACTGACACTAAATATTTGTCAAGACTAGGACAGTAACATCTATATCCCTTCTAAACACTTGAATATCCAAGAAAAATACATTTTAATGATTTAGGATCGAATTTTATGACCTAAGGTCCAACATCCCGAACATAGCAAGTACAACCTAATATTTTAGGTTCAATAGGGAACAAAGACCGGCTAAGAAACTCATGACAACCATCTTTTCTCATTGTTCTTGCTAAACTTTAACATCAGAATTGAGAGGCAGCAACATATTAAGCTCTTCATAGACCTTTTTAAAGTTCATGAAGTAGTTCGTAAGGGATTTTTCTTGCTTCTCTGCACGATAAAAGGCTTTGTGCACTTTGTAGATACGATTAATGTTCCCTTTTCTAGAATACAAAAAATCTAAATATTCCATTAGTTCCTTGATGAATTCACAATGGTTAATCAACAAATGACCTCATTGTCAATAGAATTTCAATAGTCGAGCATCATCCTTCAACCACACCTGCTTCGAATTATCTTTGGGTGGATCATCAGCCAAATGATCTCCCTTTTCCATTCAAATACAATCAAATTGTCTTACTCCATTCCAAATAATTAGTTCCATTAAGTCTATGTTTTGTGATTTTGGACATCACCGAAACTACATTAGCGATAGCAACATATTATAGCAACATACTTAGTATCAGCCATATTTCCAAAAACACAACAAATAAAGTATTGAAAACAACCTTAGGAAACCAAACTCTTCTATTAAAGAGTCAAAGAGAACGAACCCTGGCAATTGACAATAAGTCTTGCAACAGACGTGCTGTCAAATGGATGTATTGTCCACTTTCTATCCTAACTTCCACACCACAAATAATCTTGTTCTTAGAGTGTTTGGATGTACATCATTTGTACATGTTCACAATTACAACCGAGGAAAATTGGATCCAAGGGCTCTAAAATGTGTATTTGTGGGATATTCCTCAACCCAAAAAGGATACAAGTGCTATCATCCACCCTCTCGAAAATTCTTTGTTTCTATGGATGTTACTTTCAATGAACGTGAATCTTACTTTCCAAACTCTTATCTTCAGGGGGAGAAGTTTGTGAGAGAAGATGAGAGTTTAGGTTTTTACTTGTTATTGGATCTTTCAACTTCAAATCATCCTACTTCCTCATCCACTAGTGATCCTGTCTCAATTCACTCTGAACTATCTGAGTCTGTCACAATCTCCTCTGAACCTATATTTGCTCAATCTGACACCACTGAGTCTGTTCCCAAGGATGTTAGATATGGCAAAGGAAAGATGTATACAAGGAAGAAGACGGCTGCCCCTAACTCTATGCAAGTCCAAGAGTCTAATAAGGTAATAACTTCTGAACTCACATTACAGATTGAAACAGAACCAGAGGTAGAGAGTGAGATCCATAGGGGTAGTAGTAGTGACATAGACTTACCCATTGCATTGAGAAAAAGTGCGAGAGAGTGCACTAAAAGACCTTTATACCCTCTTGCACACTTCCTGTCCTTTCAACGTTTTTCTCCGTCACACAGAGTTTTCCTCAGTAATTTAGAAACCATTGCCATTCCTTCCAATTTATCCGAAGCTTTGTTTGATGAAAAATGGAAACAAGCTATGAATGTAGAAATGGAGGCACTGGAAAAGAACAAAACATGGGAGCTTGTGGAGTTACCAGCAGGAAAGAAACCAGTGGGGTGTAAATGGGTGTACAGAGTAAAATATAGAGCTGATGGTTCAGTGGAAAGATACAAGGCAAGGCTGGTTTCCAAGGGTTATACTTAGACGTATGGAGTGGACTATCTAGAGACTTTTGCCCCAGTTGCAAAATTGAATACTGCTAGGGTCCTATTGTCTTTGACAGCCAACTTTGGATGGGATTTACAACAGTTTGATGTCAAAAATGCTTTCTTGCATGGAGATCTCCGGGAGGAGATATATATGGAGATACCTCCAGGTTATGGGAAAAGAGTTGCTGATCATACAGTCTGTAGGTTAAGGAAGGCATTGTATGGGCTTAAACAATCTTCTCGACCATGGTTCGGCAGGTTTGCCAAGGTTATGGTGATGTTAGGATACAATCAAAGTTAAGGAGATCATACTTTGTTCATCAAGCATTCGTCTTCAGGAGGAGTCACGGTCCTCTTAGTTTATGTGGATGACATAATTGTTACAGGAAGTGATGATGAGGAGAAACATTCTTTGAGTGAGTGTTTAGCAAAAGAATTCGAGATTAAGACATTTGGGAAGCTAAAATATTTTCTCGAAATTGAAGTGGCACATTCAGAGAAGGGTATTTTTCTCTCTCAACAGAAGTATGTAACTGATCTACTCAAGGAGACAGGAAAAAAAGCATGCAAACCAATGAGTTCTTCGATAGATCCAAATATAAAGCTTGGACTAGTAGAGGAAGATGCTATAGTGGACAAAGGGGTATATCAACGTTTGGTGGGAATGCTTATTTATTTGTCCCACACACGACCGGATATAGCTTATGCTGTGAGTGTGATTAGTTAATTTATGCACAGTCCAAAAGAGATTCATCTTCAAGCAGCACATAGGGTGTTGCGCTTGGTAGAAATCTTGTGACATGAAGGAGTAAAAAACAAAATGTAGTAGCATGGTGTAGTGCAGAGGTTGAGTTTCGAGCGATGGCTCAAGGAGTATGTGAGTTACTTTAGTTAAAGATCATTCTACAAGACATAAGGGTTAAGTTGGAGGGCCCAATGTAATAAGTTTGCAATTAGCATAGCTCACAATCCTGTGCGGCATGATCGGACAAAGCATATCGAAATTGACAGACATTTTATCAAAGAGAAATTGGAGAGTGGATTGATCTGCACACCTTATATGTCTACAAATGATCAGCTTGCCGATGTGTTAACCAAAGGGTTAAGTGGTCCAGTGTTTGAAAATATTGTATTCAAGCTAGGAAAGGAGAATATCTATTCACCAGCTTGAGGGGGAGTGTGGGAAAATATGGCTAAAGGGTGTATTTTAGGAAAGTAAGGCTGTAAATATTATAATACTAGAATTGGGGAAGTTTGACCCGTAAATTAGGGGATTTTGTAATAAGTGATTAGGAGATTTTGTGGGCAGTAATTAGGGGATTGATTAAGAGATTTTGTGAATCAATTTGTTAGGGTAGTTGCTATATTTGTACCCCAGGCAGCTTGTATATAATTAGCCCATTGTAATCTTTGAGAAATATATGAAAAGAGATTATTCTCTCTCAATTTCTTACATATGAGAATGAATTTTTTGATCTCATTCATTAGATAAGGTTACATATTTATATACATGAGATAGTCTAACTAGGAAATAATTGCTAATTGATCTCTTCCTAATAAAGACAACAACTCCTAAATTTAAGCCATCTAATATACGAGAATATTTACATTCCTATTCTGTAACATCCTTAATGGCTCACTCCTGTATACATTCTCTTTTGGCTTTCATATGTGACTGTCTGCTGGTAGATGCAAATTTTGAGTAACATTTTGATCTGGTGGAAAAGCTAAGAATTGTCTCTTGTCATTGAGCTTCCTTGTTATCAATGAGATTGAATCCTTGTGCTGAACTCTATCCCAGCTTAAAACAGGCAATGATGTTGCAGATAGAAAAAAACACTAAAAAAGAATTAAAACATGATAAGATCTCATTACGGAAGTTTCTTTTAGTTAGGCAATTTTAATTTTATGTATGTGATTTAAGCATGTTCCAGTCCTTGTGCTTTTTGTTAACTTGACGTATTAACTAGTTTATGGTGGAGATTAGATTGTCCTTGCTTTTGATATGTGAAATGACAAACTTAAGAGAATTTTGGAGAAAAAGTGTATGTATTTCTTGGTGGACAATTTCCCTTATATACTAACTACAACTGATTTCTAGCCCCCTAAAATAGCTATATACAAATTTCTAGCCCTACATATCTGTTTACATATTAATTAACACAAAGTCTATTGGCTTTAAAATGACCAGCTACAAGGCTGAAGTGAAGGCGTAAAATCTGCTAATTAAATCAACATAAAATTAGCTAATAATCAGGCACAAAATTAGTAGAAAATCAGCTAATTCTTCTAACATCTCCTTCAAATTGATGCGGTTAAGTCTACAAGCATCAATTTGCCAACTAGGAAATTATGCCGTTGACAAGTCATGGGTTTGGTGAAGATGTCCGCAAGCTGTAGAGTGGTGGAAATATGGGGCAGGGAAATAACCTAACGGTCATAGGCTTCGCAGATGGAGTGGCAGTCAACTTTAATGTGCTTTGTGCGTTCATGGAAGATGGGATTAGTGGCAATTTGGATAGTACTAGTGTTATCAACATGTAACAGGGTTGGTGTAATTGGCGGAAAACCAAGTTCAGTGAGCAGACCACGTAGTCAAATGATCTTAGAGCATGCAGCGGACATGGTACAACATTTGGCTTCAGTGGAGTATTTGGAGACATGTTTTGTTTCTTACATTTCTAAGATATAAGAGCATCACCAAGGAACATGCACCATCCCATGGTGGATTTCCTAGTGTTCGGGCAACATGCCCAATCAGTATCACTATAGGCTTGTAGGTGGAGTGAAGAACCAGTAGGAAAAAACAAGCCACGATGACAAGTGCCAAGGATGTATTGGATAATGTGGCGGACTGCAGAAAGGTGGAAATGCCGAGGAGACTGCATGAACTTGCTTATAGTATGTACAGTATAAGAGATATTTGGTTGGGTAATGGTTAGGGAAATAAGACTACCAACTAGCTTCTGCTACAAAGTAGGATCCAGAAGAAGCTCTCCTTTATTAGCGTGATATTTGACATCAATTTCCATTGGAGTGTCAGTTGAAGTAGCATCCGTAAGGCCAGCTGATTGAACGAGATCCTGAATGTACCGTTGTTGATTGACAAAAAATACCCTGAGGCCGATGATGCACTTCTAACCCCAAGAAATGAGTGAGTGGACCAAGATCTTTCATGTGGAAGGTGGAGTGCAACAATTTCTAAAGCTTAGTTTTGGCTTTGAGATCAGAACCAGTGATGACAATGTCATCCCATCCACATAAACAAGGAGAACAACGATGCCTTTGGATGTTCATTGGAGAAACAGAGTGGAGTCATATTGACTCTGAGTGAAAGAGAACCCAATGAGAGTAGACTGAAACTCTTCAAACCATACATGTGGTGCCTGCTTCAAGTCATATAAAGAGTGCTTTAGTTTGCAAATATCATGAGGAGAGGAAGTAGGCATACTATAGGGAAGTTTGATGTAAACATCCTCCTTGAGATCACCATGCAAGAATGCGTTCTTGATACCCATTTGAAGTAAAGGCCACGATTGGGATGCATTAAGGACTAGGAGAGTGCGAACAATGGTCATTTTAGTGACCGGAGCAAAGGTTTCTTCATAATCTAGACTATATTGCTACTTATTCCCAAGAACCACCAGATGAACTTTGTAACAATTAATGGAGCCATCAGATTGAAGCTTGATGGAAAACACAAATTTATTGCCCAGAGGTTTCACAGATGGAGGTTAGGGGGCAACTTCCCAAGTATGGTTTTCTTCAAGTTCTGTTTCAATAGCTTTCTGCCAACACTCATGCGTCATGGCCTATTTATAAGAGGAGGGAATAGGAATAGGAGACAAGGTGGCTGTCAAGGTTGCGGGTAGTGAGAAACCATACCTATCTTGGGTTTGCTAACCCAACAACTGTGTTGATGGAGGGCAGGTGCTGTTGTTGTAACTGGATCAGCAACATGGGAAGGAGCTTGAGGGGGCTCTGCAGGGACGTAAGTTAGATTATTGATGGCAGAGGGACGCCTTTGATACACCAAAAGTGGATTTGAATTAGTGGAATCTGTATCAACGTTAGTAAATGAAGGTAGCATAGAAAAGGAAAGAGAAATAGGATCTTGATGAGAGAGGAAAAAATATTGATTTTCTAAAAAAATCACATTCCTAGAAATGTGAATACGATGCAGATGCGGATCATAACAAAGAAAACCTTTTTGATACACAAAGTATCGGAGAAAAGTGCATTTAACTGATTGAGCTGTTAGTTTTGTGTGCTTGTGTGCTGGGAGATGAACATAACAAACACAACCAAAGGTACGAAGGTTAGAATAGTTGGAAGCATGACCAAATAATCGAGTGAAAGGAGAGAGATTGTGCAATGAGGGAGAGGGCAGTCGGTTAATGAGAGGGACAGCAGTGGAGAGAGCTTCACACCAAAACTTGGTAGGTACTGAGGATTCTAATAAAAGGGTGCAGACGATATCAAGTAGATGATGATTTGTTCTTTTAGCCATCGGGTTTTGTCGTGGGGTTGAGGGACAAGAACTTTGAGAAATTATGCCATGAGCTTTTAGGAATTCCTGAAACAGATGAGACATATATTCACTCCCATTATTAGATTGAGGGATTTTAATTTTGGCAGAAAATTAGGTTTGAACATAAGTATGAAATAGTTTGAATACAGAAAAAACTTCATTTTTAGAATGAAGAAAATAAACCCCAGTGAAACCACTAATAGTCATCAATAAAAGTAATGAAATACTTGTAATTAGCGTGAGAGGTAACGGTGCCATGCCCCACAAATCATTATGTATTAGTTCAAAAGGTTGGACCACATTAGGTGTGTCAGTAGGAAAGGGCAAAGTTTTACTTTTACCAAGTTTACAAGAATTGCAATCGAATTGGACAGCTAAAAGAAGGGTGGACTTTTTATTCCCAAGTAAACTGGAATCGAGCAAATTATGAAGGATAGTAGTGTTTGGATGCCCAAGGCATTTATGCCATGCTCAGTAATCAACATGGGCAACATTACACGAGCCAAAAGGAGACAAAAAACATGAAGGCAAAGGAAATTGGAGAGGAAAAACACGTCCTACTTTAGGCCCCCTTGCAATCATCTTCCTTGACTGTTGATCCTGCACAACACAACCAGATTTTAAAACTTCCGCTTTACAATTATTGTCAACAAATTGACCAACAGAAATAAGACTAGTGTCAAGGTTAGGGGAGACAAAAACATCAGTTAAAGAGGAAGAAATATCAGCAGTGACTTTTATAAGCAAACGATTGCCATCAACAGTGTGAATCTCAAGATTTGTCAAAAATTGAGCATTATTTGTCATATGATTGGATGCCTCCAAATCACAATACCAAGTAGATGATGTAGAAAAGGTTTACCGGAGAGTCCTAGAGCAGAAAAGGCAATGATAATCATTTGTTGAATCAATTAGGGGTCACAGTTTGAACAGGAGTTGGAGCATTTTGTGTTGAGTTAATACATCCACAGAACCAGTAGAACTAGAAGAACCAGTTAAGGCAATATATGCTGCTGTAGATGTCTCAGGAGGTCGCATGTGGCATTCTTTGATGATATGGCCATCCTTTTTGCAATAGTTGCAGAAATTTTGGGAGCAATGTGAAGTATAAGGGCCAAAACCTTTGCAACGAAAGCATTGAACATTACTCATATCCCTGCCTCTTGGCTTACCTTGTGCTGCAAAAGCCATTGGAACAGAGGTGGATTTGCATTGTTCCACGACTGTGTGAGTGAGAAGAAGTCGTTCTTCTCAAAGCAACTCATTGAGACATGCATCCAAGGAGGGAACCGGGTCTCGATTCATAAGATTAGACCTGATACCTTTAAATTCAGATCTCAATTTCATAAGAAATTGGTCCCTTGTTGCAGTTTCATGGACCAATTGAACAGCACTAAGGCCTTCATGAGATAAGGGAGCATAGATGATATTAGTATATTCAGCCCAAAGATTCATAAAAGTAGACTGAAAATCAGAGATGGAAAGATTGTCCTGTTGTAGATTGGATATTTCATGTTCAAGCCGGAATCTACGAGCAGTGTTTTGTTGGCTATAGAGTTTTTGTAAGTAAGTCCATATCTTAGCTGCAGACTTAAAAGGTCGAAGATTCAAGACAATGTTGGGTTCGACGGATTCTAGAATCCATGCCATGATCTGAGCATCCTTGACCTCCCACTTGGCACGTTTGTCCTTTTTGTCAGGAGTAGGTTTACTTCCATCAACATAACCCCATAAATCTTTGCCTTTAACAAATATTTTGAAATGGAATGTCCAAGCAGAATTGTTTTTGCCATTAAAACGAATCAAGGAGGAGTCATACTTGTCTGAAGACATGAGGTTACGAGATCTTGATCAAGATAACTAAGAACAAGAGAATGAACTAGGGCTATGGAAAACAAGACACACAAGAGTTTCAAGATAACTTGGGCTTTGATACCATAACAAACTTAAGAGAATTTTGGAGAAAAAGTGTATGTATTTCTTGGTGGAGAATTCCCCTTATATACTAACTACAAGCTGATTTATAGCACCTAAAAAAACTATATCCAGATTTCTAGCCCTAAAAATGCTATATACATATCTGTTTACATATTAATTAACAAAAAATATGCTGGCTTTAAAATGATCAGCTACAAGGCTGAAAATCAGGCGTAAAATCTGCTAATTAAATCAACATAAAATCAGCTCATAATCAGGCATAAAATTAGTAGAAAATCAGCTAATTCTTCTAGCAAGAAATTACATCTTTTGTTGCTTTTGGAAATGAACCAATGAAGGTTTTAGTTTGTAGCTCAATGGAAATATTCCCTCGTTAATATTGCTTTTATGATGTTACTCACTGGTTTTTGTTCATCCCTGTCTGCAGTTTCTAATTGCGTTATGTGCTTTCCAGGTACATGCAGGCAGTGGTCGATGAAATCATTTTTAAAAATGTTTATCCCCTGAAGGTAGCAAAGGGTCATCATGTATACTCCCTCTGCGCCATTCACTTTCCAAGTGTTTGACCTGGCATGACATTTACGTGAGAGTTGAAAATGTAATGAAGTATAACAGAGTAGAGAATACGCAGGCCAGAGATTACTTCTTGTCAAGTGTGGAGATATAAAAGAAACATGAAGTAGGTGTAAGAAATTGAGAGAGAATAATCTCTTTTCATAGATTACTCAAAGATTACAATGAGCTAATTATATACAAGCTGCCTAAGGCACAAATATAGCAACTACCTTAATAAATTGATTCACAGAATCTCCTAATCAATCCCTTAATTATTGCCCATAAAATCCCCTGATCACTAATTACAAAATCCCCTAATTTAAGGGTCAAACTTCCCCAATTCTAGTGTTACAATATTTACAGCCGTACTTTCCTAAAATACACCCTTTAGCCATATTTTCCCACAGTAGGGATAGTATTTTTCAAGGTTAAAACATATAATGAAAGCTTTTCTTCAATGGAAAGCATGAAATGTTGGAACATTCCAGAATATCATGCAGGTTAAAATGTGTGGGATGGAGAGTGAGTGTGTGTGTGTGTGTGTTTCTGTGCATGTATATATAAAACACTGTTTCTCTACATGTGTTTCACCTCTTCGCTTTTAAATATTTCAGCATCCAAGTAGCTGGTCTTTGGGTAAGCTGCTGAAGGAGTTCAAAGGAATTGCCTCAAATTCTTTAAACAGTGGGTATAT
This sequence comes from Voacanga thouarsii, assembly GCA_026120185.1. Lineage (NCBI taxonomy): Eukaryota > Viridiplantae > Streptophyta > Magnoliopsida > Gentianales > Apocynaceae > Voacanga > Voacanga thouarsii. The sequence goes on along the minus strand of JANUWF010001883.1, from coordinate 514,815 downwards.
GTTTTAATATAATCTTTGGATGAGATTAGCAACTAATAATTAAATTTTCTAATGAGTTTGAACATGGATAGGCTGTTTTGCTGAAATCACAGAGGCTATTTTACTGAAATCACTTACTCAACTTCATGAACTGAAATCTGTGGATATAAATGACTTTCATCCTCCAAATCTGCCCAGACATCCAAATTCCTTTAGAGGAATCCGTGGAAAGAGCTCTTTGCTAAAGCGTTGGCTTACTATATGCACTGATGATTCAACTAAGTGAGTTATTCTCGATGCCTCTTTATTGTAGATGAACGTGTGTATCCTTTGTATTTAGTATACCTTCTGTTGCTGCTTATGATGTATGTCATTACAAATGTCTAATGTCAGAGATGGGAGGTACTCAGTAACAGTGAATCTTCTCCGAAAGTACCTTGGAGATTTTCTAATTGCTTCATATTTGGATGTCGTTCAAGAATCTGGTTATGATGATGCATACATCAAGGAAATAGAGGTAGTGATGTTGCTTCAACTAGCAAACATGGAAACCTTGTTCCTTTTTTAAAAAACTATTTGATGCTATTGTTTTTAGCATGATTAATAATCCAAACAAAATAATATGCATTTGAATGAAACCATTAAAAACTACAATGGACCAAGCCTTTGTAATACGAAGGATTCATTAAAAGTTAGTGATGTGGTACAGAATACATCTTAATGCATTGATGAGCTTTTTGCTTTTGGAAGAAGATGAAAACCAATTGACAATGTTGATTTTCCAATTGTCTCCATGCATAATTATTGAAGAAACATGATTATATATTGACTAGCCCGGTGAATGTATGAGCATTACTGTTTCATTGTTATTATTGTTGTTTGTTATTACTTTTCTGCTGCTGCTTTGAAGTTGTTTGTGTCCAACAATACAGAGGGCAGTTCTGGTGAAGACTTTAGATTGCTTCTGGAGGGATCATCTTGTAAACATGAACAGGCTGAGTTCAGCGGTATATTATTCCCTGATTGGTTTGAGGACATTTACATTGGCTATAGGCAAAGCTTTCATTGGAAACCTTTCTTGCAGGTGAATGTACGAGGTTTTGGGCACAGAAATCCACTTGAAGAGTACAAAATTGACGGCTGTCGGTTTTTCATTTCAATGCTTAGTGCAACAAGAAGGTTGACTGTGGAGTCACTCTTGCAGTATTGGTCATCTCCAATGGAGTCGCAAGAATTACACGTGCAATAGAAGGTGGTCTATCTTACTGAGTCTTTTTGCTTAATTTAACCCTTCTTGGCTGATTATGTACCATTTTCATACTTGTTTGTAGAATATGTAAAGCTTGAATCACTGGATATTACAAACACACCTACAGTGATGCTGTGTTTCATGCATGCTCTACTTGAATTTCACTAATTATGCATGTAAGGATGATCTTAGATGTTTTTTGTGCTTGGAAAAGTCAAAGAAATGTCTGATTGTTTTCTCCTCTCTGGAAAATAGTGGTTCGCCGGTTAAAGAAGGCATTTCTTTTAGTCCCCATACTGTAGCTTAATTATGTGCGTACAAAATGAGTGCAAGATGATATATCATGCTAAATTTGGACTTTCTTGGCCATAAATAGGAAGTAAAATCTAGGTGTAGCATGTACTGCCAAGGCCATCTCAGATAATTATGTTCCCCTGGCAGGATGGAGGATTCAGGAAGCTATAGTTCTCCAATGGTGTGAACTTGGCTGTTTGGTTGCATGTGGTCCTCTCAATGCAAAAAGGTTTGTTGTTTTGGCCAGACAATATGATAAGTTTTCATCAATTTAAACTAATTCCTATTTCATATTCATCTGATTTGTTCCTAGTGCTAGGTTAGTAGTTTGGGAATTTAATGCCTCTTCCTTGATGCTTTCTTTCGTAAATTTTAGTTTGCCATCAACCGAGGGATTTGGTGATGTTCCTTTTTTGAAATTCGCTATTTGGCTGCAGGACATGCTATGGAGTTTAAAGTGTGATCTTCTATGTGCCATGTCAACGAGGAACAAGAGCCAATGCACCTAGAGACAAGGTATTAACACTAGTTCGCTCAGAAGGGCTGGGGAAGACAGGAAAAGGAAAGACAATCCCAAAATATTTGAGTAAGAATGATTTACTAAAAGAAGGGATTTGTGTTTTTCCATTTTATTTCTGATCATTGTTTCGGAAATAGAAATTTACCTTTGATGCTGCTATTGACAGTTTCTTAGTGTCTACCTTTGAATGAGACTTGTATGCCAGAAATCGGCACAACTTGACTTGTAAACATTATGAAAGTTGAATCTAACGTAGGTAGAAACATGTATACCTTAACCTTCTGTTTCTATGATAGAGGCAAACTGCAATTACACCACCAGGTTTGGAGAACTACTTCAACCTGCACCTATATGACAGATACCAGTGTAAAACTAAGAGTGAAGTGCCTTGATGCCCAAGATTTAATAATAAATGACCACATCATCTGATGGGTAAAACAGAATAATATGAGTGATGCTCAACTCTGACTGGAAGTATAGGCAATCATTCTCTCTTTCCCCCATTATTTGGCAGCCCCAAATCCATCCCAGCCACATTAGTCTGCCATTGCAGATTTCTTTTTCAGATTGCTTTTTTTGTTGCATATGCAATTTTGGGTGAGTTTTGATTTTGGGAAAGAGAGAAACTTAGACAAGAAATCCTTACCTTCTTTTGATCAGACATTGTCTTCTCTGAGAATAATAAGATTGTAGTTTCATTGGAGTGTCTTTAGATTTTTATCTATAAAGCAATAAACTATCATTCGTTCTATAATTGGACGGATCAAAATCTAGTGGTAATTTCACTTCAATTTGGAGTCCATGAATTACATTGATTGTAGACATGTTTTGTTGACAACACCTGAATAAAGCTTCTAGTTGAGAATTACATCGAATTTTGTTGGATTTGAGCAATGCTGCCAGCAGCTGTTGAATCAATATCTTATCTTGTCTATCAAATAAAAATCTCTTTTCTTATATTGGATTTTTCTTGTTAGTTATATTTCTCCTTTTTGTTTCTCATCTTACAGGTCCATTGAACTATTTCTATACATTCAAAGCCTACCAATAGTGTGCATCTACTGGTGTTAAAATGTGCAGCAAGAACAACAGGAGCATACTTGCATTAGGCAATGGAAAGACTGAGCAAGCTAGCGTATCCACAAGGAGGCTACAAAAGCACATTTGCTTTCTGGGGTCTTTCCAATTTACAAAGATCCTAGTTTGAAGTAGTTCCTCTCGGCCATTACCAACCTTGCAAGCATGGTTCCAATGATTGGTATTTATGAAGGTCATAGTACTGAAAAGAGCTGCATAGAGTCGAACACTGCATTTAATGGAGCTTGTGTCTCGGGTGGATTCTTTGCCAGATTAGCAAAAATGAAATCTCTTCATTGAGAACTAGCAATTTGCGATTTTCCTGTGCAGCATGCATTAAGCTGAGGAGGTTATGTATCTGATCCAAACTTACAGCAGTATCAATCTGGACTAGTTCCCCTCCTTATAAATTTGTCTTGTTACTAATAAAGTTTTTGGGGTTTGCTGTAAAACACCCCCCAACTAACAACCCAACAAAACACCTGGAAAAGGAGGAGGAAAAAAAAAAGGTCCAGGGGTTGCTGCCTTCTTGGATCTCAAGGATCTCTAACATGCAGATAAATTATATGAAATTTCTGTTGTACTAGGGCTTTCTGCGCTCATTTTCATCAGTGGGGTCTGAAATCTTGCACCGGACAGTATTGTATATTTCATCTTCAAATTCAAGCATATTGAGAAAATTATTGGTGCATGCATATTTGTTCTGGCTTCCTTTCTTCAACACTTGTTTAGCCAGGAACTCAACATGTTATTAACTTCATCGTTTGGAATTGAATGTTTGACATTTTTATTTTCGAATGTTTGGAAATTAATGCGCTCTTTTTTTTTAGAAAAAAAAAAAATCCTTTAAACTTTCACAGCTAATATTCTCCCAAGATGAGGTACGAGTTTGTACTATTTATTTCTTTCGTTCTTTTTTATCGGTTTATTTTAACTAAGATGTTTGTTTTAATTTATGCGTCTCATTAGTAAATCAAGACGATATTAATTGTTATTTTTTTTATAAATATCTCTTTTTAATACAATAAGTATTGTGCACTTGTAGTGAAAAATAAAAATAAATTAAATATGCTTTTCATATATAAAATTTTGAAATTTGATTACTCTTTAATAAAGAGAGATTCTTTTAAAGTAAAATAAAAAATGTTAATTAATTAATTAAAAATTTTTATTTTTTTTAAAACTTGTGAATTGATTAAAATGGACAGATAAAAGGGGATAGAGAGAGTATCTCTTTAATAAATAAGGGCAGTGAGGTAATTTAATTATAATTTTTATATGAAGTTAAACTAAGATATTTAAGTTAAAAAATAACGAGTATTATTTAAATTTGAATAGTATTAAGTACTTAAATAATTAAATGTATTTAATTATAGATTATTGTTATAATTTAATTAATTAAGATGTATTAAAATTTTGTTATAAATTTTAAGTAAAATGACAGTTATTTGAGGGTTTGTTTGATTAAATTAAAATTTGAAGATACAATTTTAATATTTAAGTACTAAAATTTTAAGTACTAAATTTTGAATATTAAAGTTTAAAAATTGAATTTTAAAATTTAAAAGATTATATTAATTATAATTTATTTTTATATTATATTTTATTATAAATAAGATTAAATAGAAAAGAATATTAATAATAATATAAATAAATAATATATAAAAATTTGAAAATAATTAATTTTGTTAATATTATAAATGTCGTAAATTTTACCATAGCTTGAGTGGAAGAAAAATTAAATTTGAAATTTGAAATTGTCCTAAACAATTGTTTTTTATTTTGTAGATATTATAAATGTAGTGATGTCTAGCATGAATTTCGGTTCAAGTTGAATGTGAAATTTGAAAATGTTAAAAGCAATTGTTTTTTTTTTCTTGTAAATATTATAAGTGTTGAAATTTCAGTCAAGAAAATTTAGATATGAAATTTAAAAGTGTTGATAAAAATTGTTTATAGACACTTAGATTTGTTAACAATTGTGTATTTTTACATTTGTTGCATCCTACCACAAGTTAATTTGGTAAAAATTGGTTTCTTGATTTAATTTTTCTACTATAATAAGTATAGCAATAAAAAAAAAAAAAACAATCATTTACCACAGTAATTCAGGGATTGCCAAATCTAACAACATATTATGAAATATGTGGAGAGTCAAATTGTTGTAGCAAACATTAGAGGAGACAGAGAATAAATAAATGTAGAAAAAACTGTCCAACTATTTAAAAATAACCCTTTTTTTTTTTAACATTTTCATATGCTATATTCAACATTTTCTGCCCTCGTGTATAAATGCATTGCACACTAATTTTATTAATTTCTCATGGAGTTCGAGTATCACAGCAAAAATGGCACGCTAATAATTTTTGGGTATCGATTTGTAAAAATAGAAAGACATATCATATAATCAAATGCTTTAAAAAGTATGGTAAAGAAGCTCCAATTGTTCTTTTACTAATCATAGATAAAACCAATTAAAAAAGCCAAAATATTCTTGTGTTTAGTAATTTTATTTTAATTAAAAAATATTCCAAATAATCATCAAATTTCTCTATATAAAATAATATTGATTAATTTCTTATAATAATTCTATGATATTTTAAGTAAATTGTCAAGTATTGCGAAACAAAGCAAGTCATCCGTCTTGTTTTGTGGTTCATGTTTGGTTACCTGGATCTGCAAAGCTGACTAGTGTTCAGTATGCATTAGCATTACGAATAATATGACAGCTGATGAGAAGTATGCGTATGAGAAATGCTTTAAAATTAGGGTTGAATTTATCTGAATAATCAGATTGAAAAAAAATTAGAATTGAAAAAATCATTATTAGAATTAACAATTTTGAACCGAAGATCCGAATATCCGTTCCGTTCTGTCCCGAAACTAAAAATATCCATCCCATCCCATCTCGAAATTACGATTCGGAACTGGTACTAAAAATATGAAAGAATCGAAATTTTAGAATGATATTGGAGATTTCTAAATTCCTAAACCATCCCGAACCATGAGCACCTCTATTCATAGCACAATAAAAAGAGGGAGACACAGTAACTATGGTAGGACATCAAAGGTCTACTTTTGTGCCAAATAATTCTATTAATGATAACACCATTATTTGTCACGAAATTTTGAACCGTATGAACAAGAAAAAAGGTTACCATGATCTCATGGCTCTTCAGATTAATATGGTTAATGCTTATGATGGGTAGAATGGTCTCCGCTTTCTCAAATGCTCTACAATCATGGTTTCCCTGTTAGGTATATCAATATGATTCAAGAATGCATATCCACTCCTTCCTTTTCTATACTTATTAATGGATATCGCTTTGGCCTTATCAATCCGAGCAGAGGTATTAAATAAGGTGGCCCTCTTTTCCCAGCTCTTTTTGTCCTTTATTTTGATCTTATCTCTAGGATGATTTCCAAAGCTGAAGCTAATAACCTCTTACATGGCATCAAAGTATCAAGAACTAGCCCCTAATTTTCCCACCTTATGTATGAGATGATCTTAAACTTTTTTGCAGGACAAATTTGGATGAAATTGAACATATCTCTAATTGTCTAGACAAATGCAGTGTATGGTCTGGACAAACTATTAATTTCTAGAAATCTATCACCCATTTTAGCAAGAATATGTAGGCTCATACAAGAGAACAAATTTGCAACTTTCTTAAGATGAATGAATGTCATCACAAGGCCAAATATCTCGGACTCCTTTTCTACAAAACATCTTCCAAAAGTCAAGCTTTCAGTGATATAGTGGATAGAGTACAATCCAAACTTAGTGGCTAGAAATTGAGAGCCTCATCACAAGTTGGTAGAACTACATTGATCAAGTCTGTTATCGAAACTATTCATATGTATTCCATTCAAACCTTCCCACTCCCCATCCAAATTTGTGCTAAGCTTGATAAAACTATAAGGAACTTCTAGTAGGGACATAAGGATGATTCCAAAAGACACTTGCACATAATTGCTTGGAACCATATATGTGCACCAAAACAATCTAGAGGCTTGGGACTGAAACTTATGAGGGATATGAACTAGGCTTTTATGACCAAGTTAGCACGGCAAATCTGTGCCCAACCAGAGAGAGAAGTTAGGTGAAGCTTATAAGAGCCAAATTCTACGGGGAAGGAAAGTGTGGGATATGGAACATTGCCCAAATAGAGGAAGTTGGATTTGGAAAGGCCTGTTGAATAGTGTAGATGTATTGCATAAGGGACTATGTTTCAAGGTAGGACAAGCTTCAAATCTGAATATTTGGGAGGATCCCTAGATTCCTACTATCTCTATCTTCAAGCCTCCTACTCAACTCATAACCTCTCAGTCTCTGGAATTAGTACACAACTTGATTTGTCAGGAAGAGATCACTTGGAATTATGATCTTGTCTGGAATTTTTTTCCACCTCACATTTCTAAGGAAATCCTAATAATTAAAATTCTAACAAATTTGGAATATGATACTCCATTCTGGATTCCCTCTACGTTAGGGAATTTTTCTGTAAGGTTTGCCTCCAGGATAGAATGCCAGGAAAGATTTGCTCACAATTCCACTATACTGAGGTAACTGTAGAAGAATTGTGGACTTCTTATCTTCTTGAAAGACAAACATTTCCTATGGAAGGTGTTATCTAATGCTTTAGTGATGAAGTCCAACCTAGCAATAGTAATGCAAATTGAGGATACTTAATGTTTTATTTGTGGTTAAGCTGAGGAAAATCTCGAACATTTCTTCCTTCTGTGCATACTATCCATTGCTATTTGGTTGAATTCCAAGTGACAGATTCATTTGGAAAGATTTGCAAGTTGGTTAACAACTAGATAGATTGAGGAGCTCCACAATGAGGATAATCTATTCCCTATGAAACAACTTGAGAAAGAGGAAATTCTAAACTTTGCAGCTATTACTATGGAGGCAATAAGGATGCAAAGAAATAGAATCAGAATTGGAAAATAGGGTTTTACAGTGGGATAGTTTGTCGGAGGGAGTGAGCATGAATGCTGTTTGTTATTCAGATGTAGTCTTGTGAAGAATCGTTAAGAAAGTTAAGCAAAATTGTGAATGCGAATGGACACCTCCACCTTAGAATTGGATCAAATTAAATTTCGATGCAGCATATACAAATGGTGAGACAACTGCAGCATGTGTTGTGCGAGACCATGAGGGAGCATCATGTAGATTTGGTGTAGGCAATCTAAAGTTGATGGAAGCTTTGCAGCTAACGCATATGCAGCCTTACAAGCCATTAAGATTGCCTGCAAGCTTAATACTCCAAGAATTATTTTTGAATGGGATGTTTGTAATGTAGTCTTAGCATTAAAAGGGCACTCATTTGCAAAGGATTGGAGAGGCAAGGAGTTCATTCAACAAGGTAGATTATTGCTTTCTAATTTCTTGAATGGCCCTTAAAATATACAATTGGACTACTCATAACATTATTAGTTGGTCAAATATGTAATTTTTGTGGCTATATAGAACCTATCCTTATCCCCCTGTAGTGCTTTGTAATAGGGGTGGTACTTCTAAGTAGTCTTATATTCATTCTGATTTTGCAGAATATAATAGTTGACATTATTTTTAGCAATAATAAATAATAAAAAAAGACATCCAAGGTGGTACTTCTAAGTAGTCTAACTAAATACAAATCTCCTCTTACATAGGAAAATACAAAAAAAAAAAAAACACACACACACACACACACAACACACACACACACACACACACACCCTTGCAAATGCCAAAAATATTAAAATTAGAAAGTTACTCAATCCTTTATGTTAGCCCTAAGGGCGTTCTCCTATATTTTGACTTATGAAAAACATTGATGAGGACTAACTTGTGTGATCTCCATGTTATAGAATATGATTGACCTTAGTTCTTCCAAGGCGTGCAAATGGGATTGCTAAGCAACTCTTGAAGCAATAGAATCTGAGAATGGGAAATCAAGAAGAAGATTAAGCTTAAGAGATTGCATACCAAGAATCCGTTATGGAAGAACATTAGACTAGGAATCTTTGTTGAGGTATTTCTCTGTATAAATTTCTATGTCTTCTTTATCTTATGATTCAGTTTAATTCTACCTTAAAACACTAAAACAAAAAGATTTCAAAGTTTTTAAATTCTCAGAATTTTGGATTGAGTGATTTGGGTGAACATGCATCCAAACGATTCGTCCAAAATCCTGTGAACAATATCAAATCGATTCTACCTAAAAAAGTGCTGCCATTTTGGATTTACCTTTTGGATGCACTATCATCCAAATCTTAAGTCCAAAACTTTGGCAATTCTGACAACGAAAACTAGCCGTTGGAATTCCACTTTATGCCTCTACAAAAGGCTTCAAAACTTTTTTTAAAAGTATATTTTTGTCCTATCCTTCCAAGAAATACTCTTGCTCTATAGAAAACAAAAATTTCTTTTTTGATAGTGCTTCAAAGTAAAATCAAATGGTGTCAAAAAGGTAAAAAATGTTTAAGCTTATTCTTCATGTATATCTGCTTAAAGGAGTGAGCCACTTTTATTTCATTTCTCTTCAATCATCTTTGTGTATCAAAGTTTTGGTGTAAAATCCATTTGGGGTGAACCTTGATTTGTTGGTTGATTGAGAGGTTTTAGAAAATCAAGTGTGGTGATTCTCTCTTATATTTGGTATAGATTGATACAATTGAGTTGGGTGAATGAAATCTGATTGAAAATTCTTAAGTGTGACCTTAAGGTAGTGGATGTAAATTTTGATAGATCGAACCATTTTAAATCCAGTGTTATCTCTTTCTGCATTTATTTCCGAATCATCTGCAATCATCCTAGCACAAATTTTCTTTGTTCCTTAAAGAAATCTTTAAAGGCTCTCACCAACTCATTTTCACTTCAGCATTAATTGCATCGTGCATCTTGCCTTATCTTGAGTTTAGATATTTCTTAAGTCATTCTGAAAAGCTCTTACTATTGCATGTGTTGTTGGTCAAAAATTCGAAAGAATTTTTTTTCAAAATAGATTTTATTTAAGAGCTTTTTTAAATTTTTCAAAAACCTTATTCACCCCCTCTAAGGTTTTTCATTTAGTATTAGAACTTGGTCTACTCTATTCTCGGTTTAACAATCGTGTAGAAAAGATCATCATGGCAAACTCATTTGCTCTCCCGTATGTTGAAGGATCCTCAACAAGTCGACCCCCATTATTTAATGGAAGCAATTACACATTCTGGAAAAACAGGATGAAGATTTATGTTTGTTCAATCAACTTCAAATAGTGGAATCTAATTGATAATAGGCTATTTGTCCCATCAAAATTTGTTGATGGTAGAAAAGTGCCTAAACAGATTGATGAATTTGATGATGAAGATAATGCCAAAATGACATTGAACTTTCAAGCCATGAACATTTTGTGTTGTGACCTTGATGCTACTGAGTATAATCGAGTTAGTGGCTATGATTCAACCCATGATATGTGGAAACTACTTGGAGTCACCCATGAGGGGACAAACCAAGTAAAGAAATCTAAATTGGGACTTTTAATTCATGACGATGAATTGTTCATGATGAAGCCAAACGAAAGCATAACTTATATGTTTACCAGATTTGTAAATATTGCAAATGGACTTAAAGCCTATAGGAAAGCCTATTCCCTTAGCGAACAAAATTAAAAAATTCTGAATGTATTGCCTAAGAGGTGGCAGGTGAAAACTCTAGCTGTGGAAGAATCTAAGGATTTGAAATTCTTACCAACTAAAGAGCTGATTGGCTCTCTTCTAACATATGAAATGAAACTCAAGAGGTTTCAAGAATCTGATGACCATGATTAAAAAAAAAAAAAAAAGAAGAGAGTAGCACTGAAAGTTGAAAGAGAGGAAGCTGAAACTAGTCAATCGAATAGTGATGATGAGACTGAAGTAGACACTGAAGAATTAGCCATGATTGCAAAGAAATTCAGAAGGATGTTTAACAAAGGAAACTTCAAAAGATGGAAGAAGTTCGTGAAGAAAAAAGGACAAACCTTAGCGTTTAAGCCTCAATGTTATGAATGCAAAAGCATGAAACATTTCATTGATGATTGCCCAGTTGCTAAAGAAAAGGAAGGCAAAATATTTAAGAAGAAGAAGAAGGATCTGAAAGCAAAGAAGCGGCAAAGGATTGATGGGAACTTGGGACTAAAATGAGTCCGAGTTTGAGGTAGATGATTCTAAAAACGAAACTGCCAATATATGCTTCATAGCAATGGAAAATGAGGTAAATTCTACTACCACTAATTCCATGTCTAATTTGTATAATTCTGATCATGAAAAGCACGATGATCCAAATGAATTGATAATTGACATGTTCCATGAACTAAAAGAGCTGTCTAGAAGAAATAAAAAAATGAAATGAAAATTGACTGTTTTATAGATGAGAATGTAAAGTTGTTGAATGGGAACAAAGTGTCTCTTGAGTCACATATGTATGCTATTATAGAAAAGGATGTTATTATCACTTCCCTACAGCATGTGTCTCTAGAAAATAAATGCTTATATAATGAAATTCATTCTTTTGAAAGTATGGTTAGCAAGTTTGATGATATGAAAAATAGAGTCAATGATCTTACCACATGCATTGAAAAGTCTACAAATGGAAAAAATAACTTGGAAACATTGTTTGGTGCTCAACACTTGTTGGAAACCGAAATGGCCTAAGTTATAGGCATGAGATCAAAGATAAAAATCACAAACCTCAATTTGTAAAAGCTGCCTCATCATATATGACGCACAAATTGTGCACATGTTGTAAAACAATTAGACACAATGTATCTAGGTGTTATGTTAAGAAAAAAGTGGAATCCGGTGCAAAAATATTTTGAAAAATTAGAGGAATCACTACTAACCCCCGTGGACCTAAGAAAATATGAGTACCAAAAATCACTCTTTCTTCTCATGTTTATGTACATTCATTGGAGAAAATGAGCTTCACAAAGTGGTTTTTGGACAGCGGATGTTCAAGACATATGACTGGAAATGCAGCTTTATTAGAAGATGTGCAAACCACAAATGAAGGATTCGTTACCTTTTGAGACAAAAAGAAAGGAAAAATTCAATATTGGTAAAGGTTCTTCAACCATTATAAAACAAGTGTTATTAATTGATGAGCTGAAATATAACTTGCTTAGTATTAGCCAATTATGTGACAACGGTTGCAAAGTCATTTTTTGAGAAGGATTATTGCTCTATTATGGATAGCTCAAATAATGAAACAATCTTTGTTACTAACCGTGTTGAAAATGTTTATGTATTCAAGTGCATCCAAAACTCTATTGGATGCGAATTAATTTCTATTAGAAGTGATAATAGTAGAGAATTTTTCAATAGTGAATTTATACACTTTTGTGAAGAAAACGGAGTATTTCACAACTTTTCAGCTACTAAAACCCCTCAACAAAACGGTGTTATTGAGAGGAAGAATCAAACCTTGCAAGAAATGGCTAGATCCATGATTTGTGAAAACTCTCTTCTAAAGTATTTTTGGGCTAAAGCTGTAAATATAGCATACTATATTGTAAATCGAGTGATGTTAAGACCTTTCTTAAGAAAAACACCATTTGAGCTTATGTTTGAAAAAACTTCATCAATTTCTTATTTCAAAGTATTGGGCTGCAAATGTTTTGTCCTTAATACTCGAGACAATCTTGGAAAATTCGATAGCAAATCCGATGAGGCTATATTCCTTAGATACTCTTCTAATAAAAAGACATATAGAGTGTACAATAGGAGAACTCTATGTATGGAAAAATTCATACATGTTATTTTTGATGAATCTAACATTTATACTTTAAGAAAAGATGATGATGATATAGGAAGTTCAAAGGAAAAAGGGAAAGAACAACACAAAGCACCACCGCTGGACACTTATGCAAAAGAAGAAGAATTCGAAGAACTACAAGCTGAACAAGGAAAGCAAGAAATTGAAGAATTTACGGATCAAGAATTACCAAATGATTGGAAATACAAAATCGGTCATTCAAAAGAGCAAATCATAGGTGATTCGAACTACGGAGTCAAAACTAGACAATATTTCATATATAATTTTACTCTAATCTCAAGTATAGAACCCAATTGTATTGATGTAGCTTTGCATGATGAATTTTGGATAATTGCTATGCAAGAAGAGTTGAATCAATTTGAGAGAAATCAAGTTTGGAAACTTGTCTCTAGACCATATGATCATCCGGTTATTAGTACCAAGTGGGTGTTTAGAAATAAACTTGATGAAAATGGAGCTGTCATTTAAAATAAAGCAAGACTAGTTGCCCGAGGATTCAATCAAGAAGAGGGAATTGATTATGATGAAACATTTTCTCCCGTTGCTAGATTAGAATCCATAAGAATGTTTCTTGCCTTTGCATCTTTCAAAAATTTCATGCTCTATCAAATAGATGTTAAAAGTGCATTTTTAAATGATTTTATTGAGGAGGAAGTATATGCAGAACAACCTCCAGGCTTTATTCACGAGCATTTTCCAAATGACGTTTTTCAAGCTTTTAAAGGCCCTTTATAGTTTAAAGTAAGCCCTATGAGCTTGGTATGAAAGTTTTAGTGGATTCTTGCTCTTAAAAGGTTTTTCTAGAGGATTGATTGATACCACACTATTTATTAAGTCAGAAAAATTCGATGATCTTCTTATTGCTCAAATTTATGTTAATTATATCATTTTTGGTGTTACTAATGATTCTTTGTGCAAGATGTTTGCTAAGACAATGTAGTAAGAATTCGAAATGAACATGATAGGAGAACTAAACTTCTTTCTCGGGCTGTAAATCAAACAAATTAAGGATGGAATCTTCCTAAATTAAGCTAAGTATGCTAAGAAACTGCTCAAAAGATTTGGAATGAACGAAGCCAAAGAAATCTGCACATCTATGAGCACTTCCCTAAAACTTGACAAGGATGAAAAGGGCTAGGAGATAGACGAATCTAAATAGAGGTATGATTGGAAGTTTACTCTATCTCACTGCTAGTCGGCCAGATATCATGTTTTCAATTTTTCTTTGTGCCCGGTTTCAATTATGTCCAAATGAATCACACCTATGTGCCGTGAAACTCATCCTTAGGTACTTGGTTGGAACATAAGATTATGGCTTATGGTATCCTCGCACTAACACTTTTGATCTTATAGGATATACGAATGCGGATTATGCAAGCTGTAAAGTTGAAGAAAAAACACCAACGACTATTACCAATTTCTTGGACACTCTCTAGTGTCATGGCATAGCAAAAAGAAAGCTTGTATATCCCTATCCACAACCGAGGCCGTATACATTGTAGCTGGAAGCTACTGCGCACAAATTCTGTGGATGAAAAATACACTGCTGATTTTGGTCTCAATTTTAATTGCATACTTATATTATGTGACAATACTAGTGCTATCAATCTAATTAAGAATCCTGTTCAACACTCTAGGACCAAGCATATAGAAATTAAACATCACTTTATTAGAGATCACGTGCTTAAAGGAGATGTGTGTGTTGAATATATGTCAACCGATGAACAACTTGCGGATATTTTTACAAAACCTCCAGCTGAAGAAAGATTCAATAATCTAATAAAAGGTTTAGGAATTACAAAGATCATGTGACAGACATGTTTGCTGAAGAACTGTTATTCTTATTTTTGCAGAAACACTGAAGACACAGCTTTTAGACGCAATATTCAAAAAACTCAACTCCAAAACTACCTTAGTTAAACTGTCTTCCTTCCACCTTTTTGGATGAATGATTTTGGACTCAGTATAAGTTCAAAATATCGACAGCTCTCAATTTATGAAAAGCCAAACAATTTATATTTTCTTCTAAAGAAAACGTGAGCCCAGAAATGCCTTTTCAAAATTTTCAAAAAGTCCACGCATTCTTCAAACCTCTGAAAAGCCTCTAATGAAAATCTATTTACTGTCCTATCCTATTTAGAACCTAGGAAAATTTAAAAAGGCTTTAACTCTCTCTCTCTCTCTCTCTCTCTCTCTCTCTACAAATCATAAACCGACTTACTCACCACCACTCTAGGCTTCATCTTCTTTGAGAGAGAACAACAAATTCTTCATCTTCCTCTCACTTTCTAAATGGCGGAAATAGCTAAATTTGATAAATGAACCACTAAAAGAACCAAGATGGGAAAGGTTGCGGCTAAATAAAAAACGACTACACTAGCGGCAACCAAACATAAAGAAAAGGAAATCTCTAAGGAGGCCTCACATTCAAACTCATCTACTGAGCATACTACTCCAGAAAGTTCAGAAACACAGGTACCCCATTTCCTTGATAAAAAATGTGAAACTGATTTCAATAATTTGTTAGCGAGAAATAGAACTGTGATTTCTGGATATCGGGTAGAGACTGGAGATTTTTTAAATTTTTCTGATATTCTGAACAAGTTTGAGAATCTAGGTTGAGGAGCATTATTGATAGTCGATGAAAGGCTGTACACCCTGTTGGTTTAGGAATTTTATGCAAATTTGAAAAAAAGGGAGACTTGAGGAGACCGATGAAGGTTTTATGGTGCAGTGGTACAGCACCAAAGTTGGGTATATGAATATAGAGTTCGATCACAGACTGCTGAATAAAATTTTCGGTGTAAGAGATGGGGGTGTCCAGTTCTTTGAGTCAAACAAATTCCCTGAAGGCATTGATATCTTTGGCTTAGGCAGATTTGAGGCAAGATTTACCGGTGGCAGAAGCTTCAAAAACTCAGCTAATAGAAACACAAAATAGTTAAATGGGCCTAGAAGAGTGTTACGCCATACGATGTCAACATTGGTTGCTCCGAGTTTTGGACACAAAACTTCACTGAGTATAATGCAGATGATTCTAATGATGGCCCTATCTAAGGAGCGATAGATTAGTTTTAGGTTTTTAGCAGCAAAATTAATGATGCAGTTAAGGAAAACCTCTCTTAAGGAACTTCCATATGGAAATCTGTTGACCAAAATCTTCATGTACTTCCATGTCGATTTAGACAAAGTTGGGTCTGGACAGATGAGAACAACTGTGTACAACACATAATCATTTGAAAGAATGGGATTCATTCTAGTGGATTAGAAGTGGGTTTTGCCAAGAGATCTCTTCAATGAAGAAAAAGCTAAAATGCTAAAAATTAAGAAAGAAGAAAGAGGAATAGCTTAATCGGCAGGGACCAAAAGAAAAGTTGAAGCAGCAATTCAAGCCGAGTCCTCTAGCAGAAGTAAACAGGGGACTCAGGATAAGGGCATAACTGAAAGTATTCTGGATGCCATTAATTCCCTGGCTGTTAAATTGGATAGCCTTACTTCAGAGATTCAAACTTTAAGGAATCGGCTGACAGTAGTGGAAGCAAAAGCTTAAAAAGATGAACCACTGTCTGCTCTATCAGCACTATTTCCAGCAAAGGCAACTGCAAAGAAACCAATCCTTGAGGCCAAAGAAGTAGCTGCAGAAGAGCAACTAGCTAAGGAAGTGACAATCCTTGAGCAAAGTAGAGAAAAATCCCCACATCAGAAAGATGTAGCACCCCTGCCCATACTGAACCTCGTGTCTCATTTGGGAAGAGATAAAAACATGTGGTAGTCAAATAGAAACCAAGGAGGCTTGCTGGAAAACATTCCAGAAAAGGTGCCGGATCAAAGACTGAGACTGTTCACATTTCCTAAGTACTTGGATCAGTGGATTGATTCTAATTAGAAACTTCTTGCCGCTTTAAACAATTTTTAGTTTCTGCCCCAGCATTTGAACTATTTATTTTCTGTCCTTTAACTACTATTTTTGCTCAACTTATGAATGCTTCATCTATATATATATATATATATATATATATAAATTATATCTGCTTCATATATTTACTTATTACTCTCCATTTTGATTGATGACAAAGGGGGAGAAAAATGATAGTTGAATTGTGATTGTTGTCCTGGCTGGATTGTGATTGTTGTGCTGGGACTGCTGTGATTGGTACTTATGCCCTGAGTGTGTGTGTGAGTTTTCACTTACACTATAGAAAAATGGCGGTAATTTAATTGTGCACTATGTTGTGCAATTGTGCTATGCTAGTGCTATGCTCTTTGTGGCAATACTGTTAATTCTGCACTTCTGATTGACTGTTGCTATCTTTGAGTACTCTAATTCTTATTTTGCACTGATTGAACTAATGTTGGATAAATTGATGGTTGTGCGGTTTTGTGCTCTGAATTGATATTTTGCATTGAAATAGAATTATATGCTGATTCTGAATATTGTTAAGATTCTGTAATTCTCTCTATGAAATTCATGTCGGGATTTGAATTTGATTAAACCAGCATGCTGTGAAAATTTTATTGGTGATTTCTAAATAATTATTATCATAGTTTGCTGATATCCAAAAGGCTTAAAGTGACTCATTGAAAATCAGTTTGGTATCATGCTTCCAGTCAAAGACGTTTTTATGTATAAAGGTTTTATCGAAATTGGAGCAGCTAGTTTATCTAATTTTGAACGCTATCATGATACGGTTGTTGCTCAAACCGATTTTTGAAAGCCTTTATGATATGTTCCTTGTTAAAAATCTAAGATAATAAGAATAGTTATTCAAATATCTCTTATTACACAAAACTTTCCTTAAAGACTAAAATTTCTGGAGAAAATTAGGATGGATCAAAATTTTTGAAAACCCATTGTCTCCTACACTTTTACAGGGGGTTTTGGACACACATTTTCTTGATCCAAAAGTTTAATCCAAAAACGAGTTCTTTCAAAAGAGACAGATTTTGTCTAAACTTTATCCTATTTTGGACACGTGTTTTAGACATCCAAAACCTAAAGTCCAAAAATTCCGTTCTCTCCTTCACCTAGTTTTGGATGCACATTTTGAACTTTCAAAGGTTAAATCCAGTTTTCTCTCAAATTGTACTTCTAAATCTCATATTTTATATATGTTCATATATGCACATATTGAGGGGGAGCATCTCATGTTATGACTTAGTTACTATACCTCCTTGTGTACATATTTATATAATTTTTAGTATTATGACTATTCTTTAAAAAAATAGTAGTGTGATGGAAGGAAGGAGGATATGGAGGTAGATTGGGCCATGGGCTCATTGGGCATTGTTTATGAGTACATGCTTTAAACTTTCTTATCTTAATCTCATAAATACTCTTTGAGTCCTATAATGAGAGATTGCATTTAAATGAAATTATTATTATTTATCTCAGTCTAACATGTTCGTACTGTACATATCATTATTCTTTATATCACAATCCTATCAAGTTTGTCATCACTCAAAAAGGAAGAGATTGTTAACCTTAAGGGTATTCTCCTGTGTTTTGACTTATGCCAAACATTGATGAGGACTAACTTGTGTGATCTATATGTTATAGGACATGTTTGACCTTAGTTCTTTCAAGGCGTACAAATAGGATTGTTAAGCAACTCTTGAAGTAATAGAATCCGAGAATGGGAAATCAAGAAGAACATTAAGCTTAAAAGATTGCATATCAAGAATCCATTATGAAAGTACCTTAGACTAAGAATTTTTGTTAAGGTATATTTCTGTATAAACTCCTATGTATTCTTTATCTTATGATTCAATTTAATTCTACCTTGAAGTACTAAAACAAAAAGATTTCAAAGTTTTTAAATTCTCAGAATTTTGGATTGAGTGATTTAGGTGAATCCGCATCCAAACGTCGATTCTGCCTGAAAAAGTGTCATTTTAGACTTACCTTTTGGATACACCATCGTCCAAATCTTGAGTCCAAAACTCTGGCAATTCTGACAGCGAAAACTAGCCGTTTTCTAGTCGTTGGAACTCCATTTTATGCCTCTATAACAGGCTTCAAACTCCATTTAAAAGCAGATTTTTGTCCTATCCTTCTAAGAAACACTCTTGCTCTATAGAAAACAAAAATCTCTTTTTTCAAGGTGCTTCAAAGTGAAATCAAATTGTGTCCAAAAAGTAAAAGTGTTTGAGCTTATTCTTCGTGTATATCTGCTCAAATGAGTGAGCCACTTTTATTTCATTTCTCTTCAATCATCTTTGTGCATCAAAATTGTTGTGTAAAATCTATCTGGGGTGAACCTTGATTTATAGGTTGATTGAAAGGTTTTGGAAAATCAAGTGTGGTAATCCTCTCTTGTATTTGGTACAGATTGATACCATTGAGTTGGGTGAATGAAATCTGGTTGAAAATTTTTAAGTGTGAGCTTGAGATAGTGGATGTAGATCTTGGTAGATCGAACCACTATAAATCCCGTGTTATCTCTCTCCGCATTTATATCCAAATCAGCTGCAATCATCCTAGCACAAATTTATTTTGTTCCTTAAAGAAATCTTTAAAGGCTCTCACCAACTCATTTTCACTCCAGCATTAATTACATCATGCATCTTGCCTTATCCTGAGTTTAGATATTTCTTAAGTCATTCTGAAAAGCTCTCACTATGGCAAGTGTTGTTGGACAAAAATTCGAAGGATTTTTTTTTTAAAACAAATTTTATTTAAGAGCATTTTTAAATTTGGAAAAAACTTTAGTCACCCCCCCCCCCCCCAAGGTTTTTCGCTTTACTTTCTAGTGGCTTGCGGGGTGGTAAAATTTGAGGATTTTAAAATTTTAACTTAGTTCAACCTCTCTAAGTTAGGGCCCATTTAATAAAGAATAAAATTTGAATACTAAACTCTAAATATTTAAGTAATAGATTTTGAAAATTGAAGTATGAAAATTGAGGTCCTATATGATAAAGATGAGCTCTAAATATTGAATTTAGAATATTTAAGTATTGAATTTAAAAACTAAAGTATAAAGACTAAATTTTAAAATCTAAATTCTAAATTTAAAGACTAAATTAATTATAACGCATTTTTGTATTACAATCCATTATTAAATATAAAAGAATAATAATAATTAATTAAATATATAACATATTGAATCTTTAGATTTAAGTACCTTTCACTTTACTTAAAATTTTTAATATAATTTTATTATGATTTGATTAATTAAGTGATAATAAAAATTTATTATCAAATGTACTAAATTTAATTAATTAAATACTTAATATTATCTGTTATAAAATATAATTAATTAAATAAGTACTTAAATAATTAATTTTAAGTACTTAGTTAAGTTATTAAATAGGTTTTGAATCAATTACAACTAATTTTTACACTATAATTTATTGTTATTTAGATTAAATAAAAACAATACTCAAATGTATGAGTATTAAACATATTTATTTCAAAGTTAAGTAACTTTGATTTCAATTAAAATTTATAATATGATATCTGATGGTTGCTTTACGCGATACGTGCATTCACGTCCTTGTGTAATAGAGAAATACATCCAAAACTCTATCAATTTTTAATTTAAAATTTTAATCCACATAACACACAAAATCCAAGTAAGTATACCCATCATGTAATATAAAGTTGCGTTGGTAAGTATCGAAGAATTCCTAGGAATCGTCTCAACTACCCCTACTTCCACCTTTGTTTCATTATTCGATCAATCAAAATAGAGAAATAAAGTCACTAACTACTACTAATTCTAACTAATTATCAATTAGCACAATAAGAATACATCAACCCAATCATAAAGTAGAGTCTAGAAGATCACAATAGTAAGATATAATTAAGAAAAGGAGATTGGTCATGTAATTAATTAAAGTAAGTTCCCCTAAATAAAATCTAGAATCAAACATTACCTAATCAATTAAATCAAAATCCAAGTATTAGCAAAGGGTTCCCCAAAATGCAAAACTCATTCTCTCTCAAGTAATGCATTTCTTATCCTTGAGCCCAACCCATAAATATTTCTATCATACAAATTAAACCCAAAAAGTATTAAAATCAAAATCCACAAATCTAAAGCCAAAAAATATAAAGCCCCTATCTCTAGGTGACCAAACAATGCCATCCATTACAAAGTTCTTATCCCCCAAATTCTTTCTCAAGTTTATTAAGGAAAAACAAAACTATTGAACCAATACAAATGGGTACCTATCTCATAAATCATTTTCTCAAACTTAATAATATAAGAGAATAGCCCAATTCAATCAATTCAATCAAACAAGTCAAAGTGATAGATTACTCAAATAAGATTTAATTAATTAAATAATAATCCAATACAAGATCAAATTAGGGTACAACCCTTTAATTACATTTAGATATAAGTAATATAAATATTATCAAATCAAAATTACAAAGCAAAATTAAAGGAAAACCCATAAACAAAGCCCTTCTTCTACTTTGGATTCTTTTTAGAATGCTCTTCTCCTCCTTCAATCTTACTTTGATCTTTTTTTCTAGCCCTCCAATGATTTTTCAACTTTTATATTACCCTTGTTAAAGTCTTAGGGTAAGGTAATGCAAATGCCTAGTAAAGATATGTGAATAATAATTTTACTACAAGAAAAAAGGTGACAAAAAAATGTCCTCACTAAAGGCCAAAGTTTCCTAACTAAAGGTCCTAGAAAAAAATTTCTTCCTAAAGCTTCTTGTCACCAAAGGGCCCTTTAGCTAGGAAGAATTTTTCCTAGCTAAAGCCTATACTTTTTGCTAGGAAAAATTTCCTAGCTAGAGGTGAAAACATTTTGTCGCCAAAGGTTTTAGTTTTGTCGTTGATGATTTTTAGCGACAAAAATATACAAAAATGTTTCATTGCTAAAATTTGGTCACCAAAAATATAATTTTGTTTAAAAATTGAATATAATGGTGAGAAAATATTTTTCTGAAAAAAATAAATAAAATTTCATCACCTTTGGCATTTCCTCGCCAATGCTATAACTTTTGTTGCCAAGGACCTTTAGCGACCAAATATTTCCTCGTGACAAAAACATTTAGAATATTTCCTCACCGAAGGACCCTTTGGGGAGAATATTTTTGTCACCAAAATGGTCATTGGTGACAAAATATCTTGCATTCGCGTGGAATCCCTTGCCAAAGGTCAAGAAATTTTTTTAAAAAATAAAAAATAAAAATTTTTTCATCGAACTTGGGTCTCATTGGCTTGGTCCACCTACACCAAGCACATCAGATTGCACCTCCTCAGTTTAATTCAAAAGAGATTGACACTCGTGGGTTTTGAACCCACAATTTCCATTGAGAGATTGAAGAACTCAATCGCTGGACCAAGTTCAATTGCTTGGTTATATCAAATTTTTATTTATTTAAACTATTATCAACATACTTTTTATATTTTTTTTAAAATTAGAGTAATAACAAAATATACTAATCAAATTAAATTTACTATCAAAATATATTACTTAAAATAATAAAATATTTTATACATTTATATAATTTTAAAAGTTTAAATTCTATTAATTATGTCATCTATTTTATTAAATGATTTTATATATACAGATAAACTAGAAAAAAAAGACTCATATATTATATTTTCTACATATATATATATATATATATATATATATATATATAATACAAACACAAATACACACACACAAAGACACACATAAACACATATATACATCCCACATACATATACATATATACACACACATATATATACAACATATATTTAAATATATCAATATACATATATGTATATACTGCGCACGCGCGCGCACACACACACACACACACACACACATACATACATACATACATACATACATACATACATACATACATACATATGAATAAGTATATATATTTATTGATAGTGTATTTAATTTGATTATTTGAAAGTGTATTTAATATGATTATTTGTGTTTTGTTTTATACACACACACACACACACACACATATGTATGAATGTATGTATGTACGTATAATTTTGGACATTTTAATGGAGATTATTCTTGATTGTGTGGTAAAATATATCCGATTACTTTTATATATATGTACACATAAATATATATACATATTCATATATGTACATATAAATGTGTGTGTGTGTGTGTGTGTGTGTGTGTGTGTGTGTGTGTGTGTGTAAACATAATGAAGATAGACATATCAAATTGATAATCCAACCGTTAGATGTTCTAAAATTATTAAAAAAATTATTATGACTAAATTTGAAGGTAATCGGATATATTTTGCCATATAATCTAGAATAATCTCTATAAAAATACCCAAAACCTAATGCATTAACAAAGATAGACATATCAAATTGACGAACCAACTGTTAGATGTGCTAAAGTAACTAAAAAAAGTACTATCACCAAATTTAAAGGTAATTGGATATATTTTGCTACATAATCTAGAATAATCTCTATAAAAATATCCAAAACCTAATGCATTCACAAAGATAGGCATATCAAATTGATGATCTAACTATTAGATGTGCTAAAATTACTTAAAAAAAGTATTTTAACCAAATTTGACGATAATTAGATATGTTTTGTCATATAATCTAACATAATCTCTATAAAATATCCAAAACCTAACACATTTATGAAAATAGGCATATCAAATTTTCAATCCAACCTTTAATTTGATAAAGTTACTAAAAAAAGTGTTATGAAAGGTAATCAGATATGTTTTGCTACATAATCTAGAATAATCTTTATAAAAATGCTTAAAACCTAAATCATTAAAGAAGATAGGCATATCAAACTAACGATCTAACCGTTCAATTTACTAAATTACTATAAAAAGTACTATGACCAAATTTTACTGTAATATGATATGTTTTTGCTGTATAACCTAGTATAATATCTATAAAAATGCCCAAAATCTAACACATTTATAAAAATAGGCATATCAAATTAATGATCCAACCGTTAGATTTGATAAAATCACTAAAAAAAAAGTATTATAACCAAATTTAAAGCTAATCGGATATATTTTGCCACATAATCTAGAATAATCTCCATAAAAATGCACAAAATCTAATGCATTAATGAAGATAGTCATATGAAATTAATGATCCAACTGTTAGATGTGCTAAAACTACTAGAAAAAGTACTATAACCAAATTTGAAGGTAATTTGATATGTTTTGCTGCATAATCTAGTATAATCTTTATAAAAATGCCTAAAATCTAATGCATTAACGAAGATTAGCATATCAAATTAACAATCCAATAGTTATATGTTCTATAATTACTAAAAAAAAGTATTATGGCCAATTTTGTAGGTAATCTGATTTCTTTTGCTACATAATCTAGCATAATATCTATAAAATGCCCAAAACCTAACACATTTACAAAGATGAGCATATCAAATTAACGATCCAATCGTTAAATTTGATAAATTCATGAAAAGAGTATTATGACAAAATTTAAAAGTAATCAGATATGTTTTGCTACATAATCGAGAATAATTTCTATAAAAATGCCCAAAACCTAATGCCTTAAAGAAGATAGACATATCAAATTAACGATCCAACTGTTAGATATACTATAATTACTAAAAACAAGTACAATGACCAAATTTAAAGGTAATCTGATATGTTTTGCTGCACAATCTAGCACAATCTCTATAAAATACCTAAAACCTAACACGTTTACAAAACTAGGCATATCAAATTAATGATCCAATCGTTAGATTTGATAAAATCACTAAAAAAAGTTTTATGACCAAATTTAAAGATAGTCGGATATGTTTTGCCATATAATCTAGAATAATCTCTATAAAAATGTCCAAAACCTAATGCATTAACGAAGATAGACATATCAAATTAACAATCTAACTGTCAGATGTGCTAAAATTACTTTAAAAAGTATTATGACCAAATTTGAAGGTAATCAGATATATTTTTCCACAATATCTAGTTTAATCTCTATAAAATGCCCAAAACCTAACACATTTACAAAGATAGACATATCAAATTAACGATTTAACCATTAGATTTGATAAACTCTATACAAAAAGTGTTATGACCAAATTTAAAGTTAATCAGATATGTTTTACTATATAATCTAGCATAATCTCTATAAAAATGTCCAAAATCTAACATATTTATGAAAATAGGTGTGTCAAATTAATGGTATAACCGTGAGATTTGTTAAAATTAGTAAAAAACATAGTGTGATCAAATTTGAAGGTGATTGTATATATTTTGCCACATAATCTAGCAGAATCTCTATAAAAATGCCCAAAACCTAATGCATTAATGAAGATAAGCTTATCAAATTAATGATCTAATCGTTAGATTTGTTAAAATTATGAAAAAATATATTATAACCAAATTTGAAGGTAATCGAATATATTTTGCCACATAATCTAATATAATCTCTATATAATAGCCCAAAACGTATCACATTTACAAATATAGGCATATCAAATTAACAATCCAACCATTAGATTTGTTAAAGTTTCTGAAAAAAGTATTATAACTAAATTTGAAGGTAATTGCATATATTTTTCTATATAGTCTAGCAAAATCTCTATAAAACTGCCCAAAACCTTATGCATTTACAACGATATGCATATCAAATTAATGATCTAACTATTAGATTTATTGAAATCATTAAAAAAAAGTATTATGACCAAATTTAAAGATAATCGGACTTGTTTTGTCACATAATCTAGCTTAATCTCTATATAATAGTCCAAAATTTAATGCATTTACAAATATTTTAAAATTTAATGACTAATTTATAAATTTCTGGTGACCATTTTATAATTATACAAAATTTAAGGACCAATTTATAAAACATGGGGTCATGTTTTGTATATTTAAAAATTTAGAGACCAATTTGTAAAATTTTTGGGTCATATTGTAAATTTTTAAAATTTAGGGACCAATTTACCAAAATTTGAAGTTATTTTGTAGTTATAAAAAATTTAAAGACTAATTTACAAAATTTTTGGGATTATATTGTAAATATTTAAAAATTTAAAGACAGTTATTAGCTAAAAAATGTAAATTTTGTCACTAAAAATATAGTTAATAGTGATAAAAGTTAATATTTTTAGTTATGAAATAAATTTTTGTCGCTGGTGATTGATAAAGGCTAAATTCATCAATAATTTCCTAATTATTTGAGGCTAAGTCAAGATACTTATGATGTAATAACTAGGTATATTCCTTCCAATTTGAGATTTGCTTGTGGAAAGTATTTTTGATGAATTTGTGTAGGTATTAGAAGATTTCCAACAAAAGTGTGCAAATCCAGTGCCAACCCAACACCAGGTCAAGGTACCCAACCCGGTGCCATGTCTGCTATGGAAAAGCAGAGCAAAACAGAGCAAAATTGAGATGCAATCCAGAAGCAACCCAACGCTAGGCTGGCCAAAGTGACCAAGCACCGGGTCCATTCTGTCCAAAGGCGCTGTAATTCTATTTTCGCGCAAATTTTGTATCTTCTAAAGGATTTTGGTATTTTTAGAATTCTACTCGTACTAGACTTCTTAAGCCACAAATTTTGGTATCAAAGAGGCTTATAAATACAAGAACAACATAAGAGAATGGTGTGAATTCACGGATCCAAGCAAGCTACTTATTCGTCAAAGACGAATTCACCACTTAAAGGAGCATTATTCAAAGGAAGTTTTCAAGAGAAGAATAAGGGTATGTCTATGAGTTCCATCTTTTATCCTTTGTTTACTTTTCTAGTACAGTGATGTGTTTAATGTTTTGATTGTAATTGGATATATTTTGGAGATTATGATTTTGAGTTAATTGGGATTTTGATCAATCTATTGTTATACTTGGTATTTGATTACTTGTTGTAATTGATTTATTGATGCGTTTGTTGGGTATCTCAGGCTTGTATCCTATACGGCGCAGCGAAAGAATAAAACGAGATACCATCCCAAGACCCGCATATGTGTGCAAAACAAGACATAAATAGATCAAAGGTAACAACCTTTTACCTTTCTTTGATCGTTCGAAGAACAAAAATTTTTCTTCTTTAAGTCGAGGTGCGATCCAGCAATCCTCTTGATCAAACTCCACAAGAGTTAAACGTCCAACCACTATAATCATAGTGTGTGATTATCTCTAATAGTAATCCACACAGAGAATACACTCAAGCACCAAAATATTTCTGTGCTAGTAGAAAAATAAGGCGGCTAGGGTTCTTCACGTTTTTAGCAAAACGAGAGAGAGAGAGAGAAAGAAGAAGAAGAAGAAGAAGAAGAAGAAGAAGAAGAAGAAGAAGAAGAAGAAGAAGAAGAAGAAGAAGAAGGTTGTCGTGTGTCTCTAGGGTTTTTCATGAATCCAACCTCAGTTAGGTTTCGAGCATGTCATACATAGAAATAAAAAAAAAAAAAACCTTACTAAAATTGAGAATTCTAATCCTATTAGAATTCCCTAATTGTAATTGAAAACATCAAATTCTCACAATTATAATTTTGGACCATAAATTATAACTAATTATAATTTGTCCACAACAACTTCTCTTTCTCGCAATTAACCCTACTATATTATCAAATAACATCTTGAGTATATAATCCTCTATTGTATGTGACCTATTAGGTTTTCCAGTCAATTAGTAGCGAATATGAATTAATCCAAACGTCTTTGAGATTAATAATTCATAATTAAATAGAATTAATCCTATTAATTCTAATCAGGATTGGTTTATTAATTCATCAATTAATAAACCCATATTCCCAGATCATGAGCGGTATCTAGCAACACATCATGACCACTCAAGAGTCTAGAAAGTCAAGTGGCTTGACATAAACCATTCAATAAAAAATTACAGTGCAATTAACTCCTTTTACCATACAATATCTCATTCGGTTTGGAGTACGGAATTAGTATCAGCTCCCTCCAGAATTAATTCTGGCCCGAATACAATAGTATTTGTACTAGGAACCCACTACTCTAGATGTGTATCAATTGGAACTATTTCCAATACACAATCGCCTTAGTCAAGGATTTTCTCGAGTAGTAATTCCTACAAGTGGCCGTGAGATATTCGCTCCTACTATTAGGAGTGGTGAATCCTTTATTGACCATTTTAACTACTTTCGTTTACCTCACAATGTACCCAATATCCATTCCATAGGCGGCCCTCGATCAGACTCTAGAGATTGGAATCAAAGTACAATGCTCAGCAAACAAAGTACCTTGGAGATCTTAAGTCTAAGGATACTTGCATGTTTATTATATTGAGATTATATCACTGGCACTAAATAGTTATCAATGTGATTATCTCATAATTAGGTCATCCAATGAACTTGTTCCATTAACAAGCATCCATGTGTTAACTTTGAGTATCTCAATACTCACGGATATGAGAACCACCGCCTGATCAAATCAGGAAGTCTAACACATGCTAGTCTTAACGCATTAATGATGTCCTGTCTCATTAATACTATGACTATGGACTATTTAAGTACTAACACTATACATTGTAGTAGGAATCTCATATCATGATTTCCTTAACACAGTGTTGTACTAGGGACTTTATCGAACAGTTATATTACTTAAAAGTAAACAAAAGAAATTGTAAGATAAATAATGCCTTTTATTAAAATGAAATATGTCATATATAATGTACAAGTGATTGCCTCTATGGCACAACACTAATAACATTTCCTTCTAATTGGCCTAAGAAATGATGTTAGAAGTTTATTACATTGATTTAATATTTGTTAGATCTTAATAGACTTGGGAAACGAAGTTAAGATTAAAGAATTAAAGTGATCAAAGATTGGTTGATTTCACATAGAGCATATGATTATTAACTAATTACATATTTATTATCACATAGAGTATATGGGTAATTATTAAAGGAAGAATTTAATGCATCTTTAGGCTATTTTAGTACCATTGAAAAATCTACTAAATTAATCAAGAGATGGTGGTTCCATAGATTGGGAAAGAAGTGAAGTCTACATAAGTGAGTTCATGACTTGGGAAACGATTGGATCTTACTTAAGTTCCTTCATGATGTTAAGATGACAATTGATTGTAATGAATGCTAAGTGATTCGATATTATATTCGCAAGATAATTATCTAGTTACATGAAATTGCATTATTGAGTTATATATGTATATCTTTCTTATTTTTTCCTTTTCATTATTTTATTACTTTTTTAGGTCGGTTGAACAGTGAATGAAAAGTGATTAGTATGTACTTGTTCATTTGAAGATTGATACTTATTAATTCCCTATACTATACTTGTGATGAGTATACTTGCCCGTATGTGTAATTTGAGATTAATATTTTAATTAAAACTTGGCTGGGGATAGATTTAAATTTAATGATTTTTATACACAAAAAATTTACGCATCAAATTTTTGACGCTGTTGCTTGGGAACAATATCATGAAAGTTTGGATTTTGTTGATTTAACCATGTTTATAAGTTTATATGTCTATATGTAAATATGTTCTTTGTGTAACTAAGTGTCATATCTTGTTGTATGTATTCATGTACCTTGACTAACTAACTAACTTGATTTGATATTGTACTATATCTATATGATACTAACAAACTACCATATGCAGGTAATATGACCAATTGGAACATGGGACAGTACCTTGACCTGTCTCGCGAGATAACACCTCGGCCATCTGACCCTACTACCTTAGAAGGGGTATTGGGAAAATTTTCCACCTATTTGACTAAACGATTTCATGAAATAGATGACACGCTGGCTAAATTTGAGAAAATGATCTGAAACATGGAGAGACAAATTTGGTTTTTAACGGATCTCATGATAAATCACCATTGGGGTTGGAAATGCAAGATTCAACTGCTATCACATTACGAAGTGGTAAGGAGCTATTCGATTCTAGCACGGAACCGACACTATCTCAAGAAGCTGGGCCGGTCTTGGCCTTGGCCCCTCTTGGTGAGCCATTTGAAAAGCAAGCTAAAAATCCATATTTTCAACTACCAGTGCCTTACCTCACTTGAACACAAAGAGCAAGAAAGGATGTGCAATTTGATAAGCTTTTAAACAACTGCACATAAACATCCCACTCAGTGAGGCTTTGATATACATGCCCAAATATGCAAAGTTCCTCAAAAGCATGCTTGTCAACAAAAAGAGATTGGAAGAATGATCCATTATGGTTTTAAATGAAGAATGCTCTGCCATCTTGCAAGATCAATAGAATTTTCCATGTAAAGAAAATGATCAATGGAGTTTTTCTATTCCTTATCTTGTTGGTACTCTTATATTTTGTAATGCATTAGTAGACTTAGGTGCTAGCATTAATCTTTTGCCACACAAAGCTTTCAAAAAGCTAGGACTAGGTGAGCCCAAGCCCACTGGGATAAGTATTCAACTTGTGGATAGATCTATTAAATATTCTAGGGGAGTAGTCGAAGATGTATTGGTTAAAGTGGATAGATTCATAGTTCCTATTGATTTTGTTATTCTTGATATGGATGAAGATTCTAAAGTTCCCTTAATACTAGGCTGACCCTTCCTAGCTACTGCCAAAGTATTAATTGATGTTCATGGGGGAAAGTTGACACTTAGGGTTGGGAATGAAGAAGTCATTATCAAAATCTACAAAAGCATGTAACATTCTATATCTTCTGATGATTCTTGTTTAAGGATTGATATTCTTGATGAGTCTATCTTTGATATTGTGTAGGAATCATTTACCAATTTATCTATGAACTTAATGGAACAATCAATTGCATATTTGGAGGATTCCAATAAGGGCCGTGAGTTGGGAGAATTTGAAGAAGAAAAAAAAAAACAGTTTGGAAATGATGAAATCATCTATTAAGGAACAACCGAAATTGGACCTAAAAGACCTCTCCGAGCACTTGGAATATGTATTTTTGTAGAAGAAAATTGCCAGTGATCATAGCAAAAGACCTTACTTGTGAACAAAAGACTAAATTGGTAAGTTTATTAGGAAAATATAAGGGAGTCATAGTATGGAAGATCATGGATATTAAGGGAATTGGGCCTTCTTTTTGTACTCACAAAATTTTGTTAAAAGGGGGAGTAAAACTTGTAGTGCAACCCCAAAGTAGGTTAAACCCAAATATGAGCAATGTGATAAAAGGTGAGGTGATTAAACTCTTAGATTTAGGCATTATTTACCCCATTTCTGAAGCATTTGGGTAAGTCCAACATAAGTAGTACCAAAGAAGGGAGGAATGACGGTGAGCCCAAATGAAAAAAATGAAATTCTCCTAATGAGATTGGTAACCGATTGAAGGGTTTACATTGATTATAGGAAATTTAATGAGGCAACTAGGAAGGACTATTTTCCTCTACCTTTCCTTGACCAAATATTAGAAAGATTAGCCGGACATGAGTTTTATTGTTTCTTAGATGGTGTTTTTAGTTACTTTTAAATTCCCAAGCACCAGAGGATCAAGAGAAGACTACCTTTACATACCCTTTTGGTACTTTGCATATCGTTGTATGCATTTTGGTCTTTGCAATGGTCCAAGAACTTTCCAAAGATGTATAATAGCTATCTTCGAAGGACTTGTGGAAGACATTATGGAGGTATTTATGGATGATTTCTCTATTTTGGTGATTCTTTTGACTTGTGTTTGGCCAATTCAGAAAAGGTGCTTCAAAGGTGTGAAGAGATAACCCCATGCTTAATTGGGAAAAATGTCACTTCATGGTGTAAGAAAGTATTGTATTGGGATACAAGATTTTTAGGAAAGGTATTGAGGTTAATAGAGCAAAAATTGAGACAATTAAGAAACTTTCTCCTCCTACTTTAGTGAAGGCTATCCAAAACTTTCTTAGTCATGAAGGTTTTTATAAGAGGTTTATCTTGAATTTCTCAAAAATTTCTAAACCTCTTACTTTTCTACTTGAAAAAGATAAGATTTTTTATTTTGATGATAAATGTCTCAATACTTTTAGTGTGCTTAAAAAGAAATTAATCAACTCTCCTATTTTAATTACACTAGATTGGTCTCTTCCTTTTGAATTAATGTGTGATGCAAGTAATTATGCAGTAGGTGTGGTGCTTGGACAAAAGAGGAATAAGTATTTTCAACCAATCTACTATGCAAGTAAAACTCTTACGGCGGCAGAATAGAACTACACCATAACGGAGAAAGAATTTCTTGCAATAGTGTTTGCTTTTGATAAACTTCATTCTTATCTTGTTTTGTCCAAAATCATTGTGTATACGGACCATTCCACCCTTAAATACCTACTAACCAAGCATGATTCCAAACTAAGATTGATAAGATAGGTCTTATTGTTGCAGAAATTCAACTTAGAGATAGGGATAAAAAGAGAGTAGAAAATTTGGCTGCAGATAACTTATCTAGATTGGAAAATCCCAATTTAGAACCATTAGCCGAAAGGGACATCAATGATGATGGCAAAACGCATCACAGGAAGCCATGGACGGGAAAAACAGAGATAAAAAAATTAAACGCGAGCCATAAAGGCCATGCAGAAGCGTGAAGATCATACATTTGCGTTCCTTAACCCTCCTAGGTTGCGTAGGAACAGATTGAACGGCTGGAATCGCCTCGCTTTGCACAGTTGAAGGAGCTTCCGGTTGAACACCCGCTAGCCTTCGACTTCATCTTGTTTGCATTAACGCTTAGCTCTCCAGCTCTCGGGATATTCCTCAGCCTAACCTCTAGTCGGTGAACACTATGGTGAAGAGGAAGGGTCTCAATTCTCCTTGGTTCGTTCGCTATTGATTAGCAAAGAACAAGAGAAAAACAAGAAGAAGAAGAAGAAGAGACTTTGAGAGAGAGAGAGAGACTCACGTGAGAGTCTCCTTAGCCAAGGAAAATTATTAGGGTTTTTTTCTTTTCAAAGAGTTGTTTATCTTTAGCCAAAATTAGGTCTCTCAATCTCTGATAAACATCTCCCCGGGATTTCAAAACACCCGGATATTATCCTGAGAAACAGTTTGGCCTAATCTTAAACTCCTCTTAACCATCTCTGGAAAAAACCCTAAGGTCCAAGCTATTGGGCCAGATAAATATTTATTATTTTTCTTGGACCCAAAAGGCCCAAAATAATAAATATTAATTATTTATTTTCTGGGCTTACATAAGTAACCCAATAAATAATTAATGAGCCCAAATGAACCATAATAATTAATCTTTAATTATTTATTTCTTGGGCCTACATAAATAACCTAATAAATAATTAAACATTAATTATTTCCTCTAGTTTAAGCCCAGGTTAATTTCTTAATTATTCATACTGGACCTAGGCCCTGAATAATTAATTAACCAAATAAACTAGATAATTAATTTCTCTCAACTCCTATTTTATTTATTTATTTATTTATTTATTTTATTCCGATCCAATAATAAATTAGACTTCCTGAATAAAATAAAATAAAATAAAATAAAATAAAATCCTCTTCAATCGAGACCAATTCCTCATCCCAAAAATAGTTAGGACTTACGGGCTATCCCGAGGACCAAAAAGACACATCGTCTTGGCTGCTAAAATGACCAAAATACCCCTGCTATATAAATAGCTGTATTTTACATTTTAAATATTTTCTAATATCACCATAAGGAAATATTGACCCCAAGGACAATGCTTGCATTCGCAAAGTCTCCGACCTACGGGTGAAATGACTAAAATACCCCTCTACACATCGTCGTACATTTAGAGAGGAAGAAGTGTACTAACACCCCTCTAAATGACATCTACCATCCTTAGGCTTCTAGTCCAATGATCCACGACTTCTGGAGTGTTTCCAGCTTTCCAAGGGAGCTACCCTAAAGCAAACATCCAAGTCATGTTTCCCGGGGCCCTGGATAATTTAGACCATTCGGACAACCACAAGGGGCGATATAGTGCAAAAACTATCTTGTATAAGTCTGTCTTAACTAACTAGTCACACATACCCAACATGCGAGTATATTGGCCCTATGATAGAACCTCAATTACAGCAAATCAAAGTATATGCTTCCAGCTTCGCTAGACTACCAACTCATACTCAAGTCGTAGAGTACTAGTCCACGCTGTAGCGGTAGTAGTCTAGGTTTCTACCATATAGTACTTTGAGAAACCACTACTACAGGTCCTGTTCTACGTATTCGAAATACGCTTATGTCATGAAGTGAGTGGACTACCCACTGGCTAAAGGTAAGCCATTTCCCATTTGGAATTCATAACATAATAACCTAAATATGATGAGGTTCCCAGTCTCATCAATAGGTTAAGAACAAATGTTTATGTGTTAAATAACCCGTGATCCATACCTTACTGTGAAAGACCACCATTCACATGGATCACTTATTTAAACACAATGGGTCTGTTCCAAACGAAAATCGTGCACAAACAAAAAGTAAATTCACAAACAATTTTCGAAAATAAATTCTTTTATTAAATAATTCGATTTTACACCAGAAACCTAGTCTAAGAGGGCATACAATCCAACAATCTCCCACTTGCACTCTAAGACTAAGTAAGTCCATAGGTGCCCACCCCTATGGCGTCTAAGTGTCTCTTGAAGACTCTCTCAGCCAAAGGCTTGGTGAATGGGTCTGCTAGATTGTTTTCTGAGGTAATATGCTCCACCACGACTTCCCGTCCCTGGATGAAATCCCGGATCAGGTGGTACTTCCTCTCGATGTGTTTCCCCTTCTTGTGGTTCCGAGGCTCCTTAGATTGCGACACTGCTCCAGTGTTGTCGCAATACATCACAACCGGCCTGTCCATATGTGGTACGACTCCAAGTTCGAAAGAAACTTCCGGAGCCAAGCTGCTTCCTTGGACGCTTCCGAAGGCTGCCACATACTCGACTTCCATGGTTGAGTCGACAATACAAGATTGCTTGATACTCCTCCATGAAATTGCTCCTCCAGACAAGGTGAAGACATATCCACTAGTGGATTTTCTCTCATCCTTATCCGCTTGGAAGTCTGAGTCTGTGTATCCTGTAGGAACCAAATCATCGACCACGTAAACCAGACATATAATCTCTCGTTCCCTTGAGGTACTTGAGAATATGCTTTACTGACTTGCCAATGAACCTCCCCTGGGTTTGACTGATATCTGCTAACTAAGCCCACGGCAAAGCAGATATCTGGCCTAGTACACAGCATGGCGTACATGAGACTTCCCACCGCCGAAGCGTAGGGAATCCTACTCATTCTGTCCTTTTCTTCTTGAGACTTAGGACAGTCCTTCGAAGAAAATGACAACCCATGTCTGCAAGGGATTAGAGCTCCCTTGCATGAGTCCATGCTGTACTTGGCCAGCATCTTGTCAATGTATGTCGCTTGGGATAATCCTAACATTCTCTGCTTCCTATTTCTAAGAAGCCTAATCCCGAGAATGTAGCTGGCTTCTCCCAAGTCCTTCATACTGAATTGACTAGACAGCCAAACCTTTGTAGATGACAATGTCCCAACATCATTTCCAATGAGTAGAATGTCATCCACATACAGGACAAGAAAAACCACATTGATGCCTTCAAGTTTCCTGTACACGCATGGTTCATCTTCGTTTTGAATAAAACCATAAGACTTTACAGTCTCATCAAAACGAATGTTCCATGCTCTTGATGCCTGCTTAAGTCCATAAATGGACTTCTTAAGCTTGCAAACCATGTGTTCCTGGCCTTCAGCAATGAAGCCTTCCGGTTGGGACATATAGATGTCTTCGCTAAGATGGCCATTTAAGAATGCCGTCTTGACATCCATTTGCCATATCTCGTAGTCATAGTGACAAGCGATGGCAAGGAGGATGCGAATGGATTTAAGCATGGCTACCGGGGAAAAGGTTTCCTCATAGTCGATACCCTCTTTCTGAGTATACCCTTTCGCCACAAGCCTAGCTTTGAAGGTTTCCACCTTCCCATCCGCTCCTCTCTTCCTCTTGTATACCCACTTGCACCCAATGGGTTTTATCCCTTCAGGTGAAGCTACAAGATCCCAAACCTGATTGAGGTACATAGACTCAATCTCGGCTTTCATTGCTTCATGCCACAGATTTGCATCGGCATCAGCAATAGCCTCCTCGTATCTAGCGGGGTCTTGTTCCTGATGGTCGGAAACCAGCTCAAAGGCTTCTCCAGTCCATCTATCTGGAACCCTAGACACTCTCCCACTACGACGAGGCTCCATTTGTACAGGCTCTTGAGGCTGTGCCTCTTCTTGTTCCAAAATCGGGTCAGTAGAAGTTGATTCCATAGATAACTTCTCCTGCAGTTCCAACCTCGTTGAACCTTTAGTGGAAGTACTTTGATCATCTTCCAAGTATCTAGCATTAGTACTGACTAGTACATTCTGCTCCTTAGGATGATAAAAGTAGCCTCTTTTTGTCCCTTGTGGATACCCAACAAAATAGCATAATTCTGATCTTGGTTCCAACTTGTCTCCCTTGATCAGTACATAAGTTGGACACCCCCAAATCCTGAGATGATTCAGACTTGGCTTACGCCCAGTCCACATCTCATAGGGAGTCCTAGGTACTGACTTGGAAGGCACCAAGTTCAGAATATATGCCGCTGTTTCCAGGGCATATCCCCAAAAGGACATTGGAAGAGTAGCATGAGACATCATGCTTCGGACCATTTCCATCAACGTCATGTTCCTTCTCTCAGCTACTCCGTTCTGCTGGGGGGTTCCCGGCGCAGAGAGCTGGGATACTATCCTATGATGTACCATGTAGTCCTTGAATTCACCTAGGAGGTACTCTCCACCACGATCCGATCGTAAGGTTTTGATTAATTTACCTGTCCAACGCTCCACTTCAGCCTTAAACTCTTTGAACTTGTCAAAAGAGTCAGACTTGCGTCTCATCAGGTAAATGTAACCATACCTCGTACAATTATCCGTGAACGTGATGAAGTACTCAAAATCTCCCCTAGCTGGTGTAGACAATGGACCGTACACATCAGTGTGAACAAGACTCAACACCTCCTTGGCTCTATCCGCCTTTAGTGTAAAAGACCTTTTGGTCATTTTTCCCATAAGGCAGGATTCACACTGAGGCCAACTTTCCAATCTCAATGAGCCCAAAGGCCCATCATGGATTAGCCTCTGAATCCTGGTTGAGTTAATATGACCCAACCTCAGGTGCCAAAGGTATGAATCATTGATATTGGTCTTTCTCTTCTTAGTTAAAGGTTCAGACAGAGCGTTATTTGATTGGTTGTTAATAGGGTTTAAAAAGAACAAATTTCCATACATGTGCCCAGTACATAAAATTTTTCCATCTCTACTGATAGAATTACCAGAATGGAAAGATACAGAATATCCTTGATTAATAAGTTTTGCAACTGAAATCAAATTCTGACGAAAACCAGGTACATATAAAATGTCTTTTAAAACCACTATCTTATTACAATCAAAAATAAGATCCAGCTCTCCCACTGCAAAGGCCCAGACTTGTGCTCCATTACCCACTCGAAGCCCATGTTCGCCCTTCTTGAGTCTTCTTATCTTCCTAAACCCTTGCAAGGAGTTACAGATATGATCAGTGGCTCCTGAATCAACAATCCAAGTGGAAGTTGATCCTACCATTGATATGGACTCTAGATAGTAAACATTACCTGTGGGGTTTTTCTTGGCCTGAAGATCTGGACACTCCTTTTCCGAGTGTCCCTTCTTTCCACACTTGAAGCACTTGCCCTTTGGTTTGTCCTTGGGCTGGTTCTTGGGTCGAGTCTCTGCATTCCCCTTCTTCCTCTTGAACTTTCTGGGCTTAGGCCCAGTTCTTGAAGAAGAGGCCTTAGCAATCATGGCCTTAGACTGCGGCTTCATGACCTTCTTCGCCATCTGGAGCTCATTCATCAGTTCAATCAAACTCATGTTCAACTTGTTCATGTTATAGTTTAACTTGAACTGAGTGAAAGAGCCCGGTAGAGATTCGAGAACCATGTCCACTTGGCTCTCGGAGTCAATGACAACCCCTAAGATTTCTGCCTCCTCGAAAGCAGCAATCATCTTGAGCATATGCTCTAGGACTGATGCTCCCTCAGCCATCTTAGTGTTTACAATTGTTCGAAGAGCCTCTTGCCTTGCGGGCCGGCTCTTGTCCGCGAACATAGTTGCCAACGATTGACTTATGTCATATGCAGAAGCCATGTGCTCATGTTTTGACTGGAGCACATTAGACATGGAAGCTAACATATAGCAACGTGCCATTTCGTCAGCTTTCTTCCATGCCTTTTCAGCCTCTCGCTCTTCAGCGGTGGAACCTTCCCCGATAACAGGGCAGGTTTCGTAAAGGACATACTTATACTCCTCGGCTGTGAGTATTATGTCCAGGTTCCTTTTCCAATCCACATAGTTTGGACCCGTTAATTTATTCTCCCTGAGAATAACGGCCAATGAACTAAAAGAAC
Organism: Voacanga thouarsii; assembly: GCA_026120185.1. Lineage (NCBI taxonomy): Eukaryota > Viridiplantae > Streptophyta > Magnoliopsida > Gentianales > Apocynaceae > Voacanga > Voacanga thouarsii. The sequence continues at coordinate 476,592 of JANUWF010001883.1, read as the reverse complement.
CTCCCACCATTTCTGAAAATCGAAAATAAAAGAAAGAAATTAGTTTGTGAAAACAAAATGAAATTTGTGCACTGAAAATAATTTGGCTCTTAGGAAAACTGACATAGCTTCTTGGGAAGATTAACAGTTTCCTAAGCTAAGTGTATTAACCACCACAAATTAATTTCCCTTCTAGGTAATGGTCTAGAGAATAACTCCATCGTGGGATGGCCGTTTTCTCTCATTTCCTATGGACATACCTCGCACTATAACCTCCAACGTGGGCTGGCCGATCATAGTACGTGCCCTGGGTTATTAATTACATCCTTCCATTAGATCTAGATCCTTGTGGTATCCCCATCCTATACGGGTTCACTCCCAGGGTGACGCGAGGGGATCCACGATCTCTAATGAGGACCGTGATGGAAGCCGTGGGGCCGTTGGAACCCCTCTTCCACTTAGTCTTTTAAAATAAAGGTTTTCTAGAAAATATCCTTTTGAAATTTCCATTAAGTTTTTCTTAACTCAAAAATAAAATATCTAAGTCCAATAAAATCTCTATGTCAAGACTTATATCCTTTGAGAGATTTCCTCCATGGTCTAATTTTATATAAGTTAAAACTTAATGATTTCAAAAATTTCCAATTAAAACTTAGAGACTTTGGTCTCAAGTTTATTTGACAAAATCATTTTTCTAGTCCAAAACAAAACAAAATGGCTCTCCATTTTAATTTACAAAAATATCTAAATCCAATATATTTTCTATGTCAAGGATTAAATCCTTTGAGAAAATATTCAAGGACTAATTTTTGTACCAATTAAAATAACCATTTAGTTTTTAAAGAAAAATATTTTTGCTTGCCAAAACAAAAGGTTCCCTAAGACTTTGGTCTTTGAGGAAAAGCACACATAGGTACATAAAAAAAATAGCATGCTAGAAAACTATAAACGTTTTCATGCTTTTCTATTTTTTAAACCTAAGTACCCAAATAATAGAATTAAACACATTAATTAATTAATTAATGATCTTGTTTAATCCTAAAATCCCTTACTAATATTTTTCATGAAAATATATTCCCAGAATATAAATATTGCAAAAATATTAACTTCGCCTAGTATGGGACCCCAAAACGAAAAAGAAAAAAAATAAAAAAATAGCAAAAAAATGGCTGGCGGTCCACTGCACCGGCCGCACAGGATCTGCGCCAGAATGGCCTGCGGTCCACCGCAGCCGCAATGCACCGCGCCGCACCAGATCGCACGCCAGCCACGACCCGTGGACTTCGCCCGCGCCCGGTTCTCCTCTGCTGCCGACCCGCGCTTCAGCCCGACTACCCGCGCGCCAATTGAATTTCAATTCTACAATTTAATCGGCTAAAATCAAACGCAATTGGCTCGACTTAGTGGCTCCAGCAGCACGGCTCCACTCACAGAACAGAAGCGGCTCAGCTCGGCGGCTCGGCTCCACGCGGCGGCTTATGAACAGTTTTCTTCTTCTCCGTTTTTTCACCCGCGCGAATTTTTCCACAGAAAATTTTTTCCTTCGAATTTTTTCTGTCTTCTTTGGCTTCTTTGGACATTTTTACTTATAAAAACTCATCCAAAACATAACCACAACCGCCTATACCCATTAAAATTGGGTTTACACAATTAAAACACCAAAGCCAAAAAATTTACAGTAGCTCCTATGCTTCACGGTGAAGCTTACAAAACCATCTATCCCATACCAAAACAGCGAAGGATCACTGGTATAATCATCTTTTCCATTTTATTAACTACCATGCTCCCTATATTGATCAAAACCAATGGCTCTGATACCACTGTGATGGCAAAACGCAGCACAGGAAGCCATGGACGGGAAAAACAGAGATAAAAAAAATTAAACGCGAGCCATAAAGGCCATGCGGAAGCGTGAAGATCATACCTTTGCGTTCCTTAACCCTCCTAGGTTGCATAAGAACAGATTGAACGGCTGGAATCGCCTCGCTTTGCACAATTGAAGGAGCTTCCGGTTGAACACCCGCTAGCTTTCGACTTCGTCTTGTTTGCATTAACGCTTAGCTCTCCAGCTCTCGGGATATTCCTCAGCCTAACCTCTAGTCGGTGAACACTATGGTGAAGAGGAAGGGTCTCAATTCTCCTTGGTTCGTTCGCTATTGATTAGCAAAGAACAAGAGAAAAACAAGAAGAAGAAGAAGAAGAGACTTTGAGAGAGAGAGAGACTCACGTGAGAGTCTCCTTAGCCAAGGAAAATTATTAGGGTTTTTTTCTTTTCAAAGAGTTGTTTATCTTTAGCCAAAATTAGGTCTCTCAATCTCTGATAAACATCTCCCTGGGATTTCAAAACACCCGGATGTTATCTTGAGAAATAGTTTGGCCTAATCTTAAACTCCTCTTAACCATCTCTGGAAAAAACCCTAAGGTCCAAGCTATTGGGCCAGATAAATATTTATTATTTTTCTTGGACCCAAAAGGCCCAAAATAATAAATATTAATTATTTATTTTCTGGGCTTACATAAGTAACCCAATAAATAATTAATGAGCCCAAATGAACCATAATAATTAATCTTTAATTATTTATTTCTTGGGCCTACATAAATAACCCAATAAATAATTAAACATTAATTATTTCCTCTAGTTTAAGCCCAGGTTAATTTCTTAATTATTCATACTGGACCTAGGCCCTGAATAATTAATTAACCAAATAAACTAGATAATTAATTTCTCTTAACTCCTATTTTATTTATTTATTTATTTATTTTATTCCAGTCTAATAATAAATTAGACTTCCTGAATAAAATAAAATAAAATAAAATAAAATAAAATCCTCTTCAACTGAGACCAATTCCTCATCCCAAAAATAGTTAGGACTTACGGGCTATCCCGAGGACCAAAAAGACACATCGCCTTGGCTGCTAAAATGACCAAAATACCCCTGCTATATAAATAGCTATATTTTGCATTTTAAATATTTCCTAATATCACCATAAGGAAATATTGACCCCAAGGACAATGTTGCATTCGCAAAGTCTCCGACCTACAGGTGAAATGACTAAAATACCCCTCTACACATCGCCGTACATTTAGAGAGGAAGAAGTGTACTAACACCCCTCTAAATGACATCTACCATCCTTAGGCTTCTAGTCCAATGATCCACGACTTCCTGGAGTGTTTCCACTTTCCAAGGGAGCTATCCTAAAGCAAACATCCAAGTCATGTTTCCCAGGGCCCTGGATAATTTAGACCATTCGGACAACCACAAGGGGCGATATAGTGCAAAAACTATCTTGTATAAGTCTGTCTTAACTAACTAGTCACACATACCCAACATGCAAGTATATTGGCCCTATAATAGAACCTCAACTACAGCAAATCAAAGTATATGCTTCCAGCTTCGCTAGACCACCAACTCATACTCAAGTCGTAGAGTACTAGTCCACGTTGTAGCGGTAGTAGTCTAGGTTTCTACCATATAGTACTTTGAGAAACCACTACTACAGGTCATGTTCTACGTATTCGAAATACGCTTATGTCATGAAGTGAGTGGACTACCCACTGGCTAAAGGTAAGCCATTCCCCATTTGGAATTCATAACATAATAACCTAAACATGATGAGGTTCCCAGTCTCATCAATAGGTTAAGAACAAATGTTTATGTGTTAAATAACCCGTGATCCATACCTTACTGTGAAAGACCACCATTCACATGGATCACTTATTTAAACACAATGGGTCTGTTCCAAACGAAAATCGTGCACAAACAAAAAGTAAATTCACAAACAATTTTCGAAAATAAATTCTTTTATTAAATAATTCGATTTTACACCAGAAACCTAGTCTAAGAGGGCATACAATCCAACAAATGACACCTTCCTGAATGAACAACTTTACTTGTTGATGGTGATATTTCTCAAACTCCTTAGTTTGTGGATTTTGCAAATTTCTTGGTTGCAGGAATTATCCCTGAGGATTTCACGGTGCAACAAAAGAAAAAGTTCCTCTCTGAAGTAAAGTATTACTTTTGAAAAGATCCTTACTTGTTCAAGTGTTGTGCAAATCAAATTATTTGGAGATGTGTGGATTCTGTAGAAAGTGTAAACATTTTGAAACATTGTTATGAAGGACCTGCGGGAAGCCACTACCAAGCTAACAACACTGCAAGAAAGATACTTAAGTCTAAATTTTATTAGCCAACAATCTCTAAGGACTCTCACATGTTTGTTCAAATTTGTGATAGGTGTCAATGTACAGGTAACATTTCTAAATCTCATGACATGCTATTGCAAAATTTTCAAGCTTGTGAAATTTTTTATTGTTGGGGGATCAATTTCATGGGCCCTTTTCCTAATTCTTTAGGTAACAAATACATATTAGTTGAGGTTGAATATGTGTCTAAGTGGGTTGAGGCTTAAGCTTTGCCCACTAATGACGCTCGGGCTATAGTCAAATTTCTTAAAAAACTTTTCATCCGTTTTGGTGTACCTAAGGTACTTATTAGTGATAGGAGAACACACTTTTCCAATATCTAATAGGATAAAGTTCTCAAATATTTAGGTGTTACTCATCAGTTTGCTACTTCTTATCACCCCCAAATAAGTGGCCAAGTTAATGTAGTAAATCAAGAGTTAAAAAGAATTTTAGAAAAAGTGGTTAATCATAGAAGGAAGGATTGGAGTTTGAAATTAGATGATACTCTTTAGGCTTATAGGACCACTTTCAAAACTCCTATTGGTACAACCCCCTATAGATTGGTGTATAGAAAGTCATGTCATCTACCGGTGGAAGTTGAATATAGGGTTCATTGGGCAATTAAACTTGTCACTTTTGATCTTCAACTTATAGGACAACGGAGATTACTTCAAGTAAATGAGTTGAATGAGTGGTGTAATGATGCTTACCATAATTCTCGGATTTACAAAGATAAGATGAAACGTTGCCATGATAGGCATATTTGTTCCCCCTCAAGAGTTCAAAGAAGGGGACAAGATGTTATTTTTTTACTCTAGACTCAGACTTTTTCCAAATAAGTTGAAGTCAAGGTGGTCGGGGCTATATGAGATACATTGCGTTTGTCCGATTAGGTTATCTAGGTTGTTCACGCAACTAAGGGGATCTTTAAGGTAAATGGAAGTCGAGTTAAGCCATATTTGGATGAAGAAACTAGCACTTTAGAGCATCTCGATGTTACCCTCTTTGATTCTTGATTTTCCTTTGGCACTTTTCCCTCATTTTTCTTTGAATTGTCTTATTTTTATTTTTATTTTCTTTTCCTTTTTCTAGATTTATTTTTTCTATTTTTGTTTTGCTTATGCTTTATCTAGGTACAATTCTCCAATGACTCCTTGTGATGTATTCACATATGTTGGAGCTACTTCGTAATGGAAGTCTTTTCTTTTCTCTATTCCTCCTCTTTATTTATTGTGGACCTTATGGTTTATTGACTTTGCTTTCATTGTTCTATTTTTGGCTATTAAGGACAATATCCCGTTTAAATGTGGGGGGAGAATTTAGCATTGAAGATATTTTCCATATACACATTTTGCTAAAACTTTTGTGAAATTTTTCAAAATTTTTGTGGTTTTCATTGCTTTAGCAAGGTTATAGTTATGTCTCTTACTTGGATATAAGTTTTGTCATTCATATGGCGTTTTTTTATTAATCAATTGGTTTATTGGATGGGATATGTTAAGACTTGAGAATTTAGGTTAATCTTGTTTATCCATTAGTGTTTGAGTATTATTTGACTCATTTAGTTTGAATGTGGATAATGTGATTAATGTGGGAAAAGTTGTTGGCTAACTCTTGTATTATGAGTTTAAATTTTGCCTAACTTTGAGTTGTGATAAGGAATGTGTGGAGGGAAACAAAATTTTGAGTGGAAAGATTGTGGAAAAAAGATTGTGAAATTGAAAAATGAGGAAGTTGAGTTGAAAAAACTTATTTTATTTGTGAAGACAAAAAAAATACTTTTGCTTGATTATAGGGACCAATACGGATAGTGAAGAGAAATCTGTTTTCTTGAGGCTATTAATTCCTAAAAGCAAAAGGAAGAAAGAAAAGTGTTGAAAAAATGAAGAGTGATGACTATAAGGGAGTCAATACGGTACGTGAAGAGAAATATATTCACTTGAGGCTATCAATTCCCGAAGTCATTGAAAACATTGAGAGAAAAAAATGGAGTGTTTTCCTTAAATCATGACTTAAGTTGTGCAATTTTTAGATTTGTAATGCTTGAGTTGGTAGGTAGCTTAACTTGTATAATTCATACTATCTACGTTTTTGCTTGAAGGGTGAAATAATTTTCTTAGACTAAAGTATAAACTTGTATAATTTAACTTCAAGAGTCTTGTTATACCTTATTAAGTGCTTCAATTTGCAATTCTTTTCAAATGGTTGAATGAATGACAAAGTTATATCTAAAGTTTGAGGGAGGATATAAGCCTTGTAGTGATCAAAATTTTGAAAAAAAATAAAAGCTTGTGTTTTTTTGTTATTTTCTTCTTGACTTAAGTGTTTTGCTTGAGGACAAGCAAAGATTCAAGTGTGGGAAAATGTGATAGGGGCTAAATTCATCAATAATTTCCTAGTTATTTGAGGCTAATTTGAGATACTTTTGATGTAATAACTAAGCATATTCCTTCCTATTTGATAATTTGCTTGTGAAAAGTCTTCTTGATGAATTTGTGCAGGAATTAGAAGATTTCAAGCAAAAATGTGCAAATCCAGTGCCAACCTGGTGCCAGGTCTACTTTAGAAAAGCATAGCAAAATAGGGAAAAATTGAGACACAATCCAGAAGTAACCCGGTGCTAGGCTGGCCGAAGTGGCCAGGCATCAGGTCCATTCTGTCCAGAGGCAAAGTAATTCTGTTTTCACGCGAATTTGGTATTTTCTAAAGAATTTTGGCATTTTTTGAATTCTACTCGGACTAGACTTCTCAAGTCACGAATTTTGATATCAAGAAGACTTATCAATACAAGAAAAACATAAGAGAATGGTGTGAATTCACGGATCCAAGCTAGCTACTTATTTTTCAAAGACAAATTCATCACTCAAAGGAGTATTGTTCAAAGGAGGTTTTCAAGAGAAGAAGAAGGGTTTGTCTATGAGTTCTATCTCTTATCATTTGTTTACTTTTTCTAGAATAGTGATGTGTTTAATATTTTGATTGTAATTGGATATTGTTTTGGAGATTATGATTTTGAGTTAATTGGAATTTTGATCAATCTATTGTTATCCTAGGTATTTGATTACTTGTTATCATTGATTTATTGATGTGTTTTCTTCTAATTAACTTGGAAAACGATGTTAGAAGGTCATTGCATTGATTTCATATTTGTTAGATCTTAATAGACTTGGGAAATGAAGTTAAGATTAAAGAACTAAAGTGATCAAAGATTGGTTGATTTCACCTAGAGCATAAGATTATTGATTGATTTCACATTTATTATCACATAGAGTATATGAGTAATTAAAGGAAGAATTTAATGCATCTTTTGGCTATTTTAGTGCGATTGAGAAATATGCTAAATTAATCAAGAGATAGTGGTTCCATGGATTGGGAAAGAAGTGGAGTCTACATAAGTGAGTTTACGACTTGGGAAATGATTGAATCTTACTTAAGTTCCTTCATAATGTTAAGATAATAATTGATTGTGATAAATGCTATGTGATTCAATATTATGTTCGCAAAATAATTGTCTAGTTACATGAAATTGCATCCTTGAGTTATATGTGTATATTTTACTTATTTTTTTTCTTCTCATTTTTTATCACTTTGTTGACTCGGTTAAACAATGAATGAAAAGTGATTAGTGTGTACTTGTTCCATTGAGGATTGATACTCGTTAATTCCCTATACTATGCTTGTGATGAGTATACTTGCTTGTATGTGTAATTTGATATTAATGCTTTAATTAAAACTTGGCTAGGGATGGATGGATTTAAATTTAATAATTTTTATACACCCAAAATTTACACATCAATGATGCATTATTAGTGAGGAAATGAATTTTCGTCGCTATGGTGCATTATTAGCAAGGAAATTTAAATTTTCCTCGCTAATACAATTTTTTCTTAGCTAAAGCCATCACTTTTGCTAGGAAATAAAAATTTTGTCACCTAAAGTCATAATCAGTAGCAACAAAAAGTTTTTGTCGCCGAAGAAAAATTTTCCTCCTAAAGGGTACTTTTGGTAACAAAAAATTTTTCCTAACAAAAGTTTTGTCGCCATGTATTATTTTCTTGTAGTGTTTTTCAGTTTTCGCATTACCTTACTTTATACTATCATTTTCTTATCCCAATCTATATTTACTGAAACTTAGAATTAGGACTAGTTAGAAGATCATAAAATATAAATATACCAAAATTTTCCAACGTATACTTCATCACTAGTTTCTTATACATTCTAAGAGTTAGAATGTCACAATGTTTACTAACATATAAATAAAGTTAATATAAATTCTCAATGATTTAGTCAATTCACACCTAATGTACAAGTTTACCTAAAAATAAACTTATCAAAAAAGGTTTTAAACTAAATTCTCACACCAAAGGAAACATAATAACAATACAATCAAATCTAAACATGTTCAAAAATTGAAAATATTTTGACTAATTTCCAAGACAATTTCCAATATTTTGCATTGCATTAAAAATCCACAAAGAGAAAAGAAATTTGTAGAAAATATCAACCAACCTCTCCCCCATACTTAAAGTAGACAATGTCCTCATTGGACAACTCACATGTAATATCAATATGTGCAATGGGACTGAAAATGATAAGGAGGGAAAAGAAAGGTAGTACTCCCCAAGTAATTAGAAGCACTAATGCGATCATTAGAAGAAAGAAGAAGATCATCCATAAAAACGGATTTGTCTACAATCATAAAAAAGAGATAAAGTACTAAATAAGAGAAATAAAGTGAAATAGAACAAGATAAAGTCTAAAATCAAATATCATCACGAAACAAAGTACTAAAACATCATAACAAGAGAATAAAATCCTATCCCTACTCTATCCTTAGAAATGGCCTCTACCTCCATGGTGTGTAATACCCTACCTAAAATCACCTCTAGTTATTGAAGTAAGCATGCATTGCACATGTGCATAATATTTTTTTTTTGTTGTTGTATTTATATGTATTTTACTTAGAATGTTTTTGGCTTTGTTGAGTAGTTAGGCTATTTGGGGAAAAATTAAGGCTATGTGTCATAGCTATGTGCATAAACATATATTAGTAATGATATGAATTGAGGTGATGGGTTAGAAGTGAGATAGAGTGAAATGATTTGTTGGAAATGGAAGTGGACATAAGAACTTATATGGTCTAGTGGTTAGAGAATTGAATTTATTGTCTATCAACATGAGTTTGAATTTCAACTTTTAATAAATTTGTTCAATCTCTTATTTTCTTTTTCTTTCCCTTAGCTGACTGTCACTCCTGAGGATTTTTTAACCTTCTTAAAAAAAAAATCAAATGGATTTCAATACGTATAATCTTGCATTTTAAAATATGATTTTAGTGGATTCAAATTGCTTCATGCTAAATTTCAAAGTTCTAGTTTTACCATTTTTAATTTTTGAGCTCTCTATAAACTCACGTTACAAACTTCAAGAAGGACGCCCTTTGAAATCTAAACAATTCTTGACATTTTCTTTTACCAAAATTCCTATGTGCTAATGCTATTACAAAAAGCTTCAAGCTTCAAGCCTCAAGGGAATTTTGAACTTTGAAACTTATCTAAGCTAATTTATTTATAAAAAAAACTCCTAAGATCTCTCATAGGAATACATTTTAGCAATCAAAATGGAAACAATCATGTTATATAGATGCTGGCCGGAAACGTCTGATACCATAAGATATCTTTTGAATTTTAAACATCAACAAGATCCTCTTTTAATTTTCAAAACCTCTAAGGATCCTCCTAGGATCACTCACTAGAAATCACCCACACTTCAACAACATAGTTGCATCCATTTCACCAAAGACTGTGTACAGCCATTCTTCATTTTTTTTCTTTCAAGCTGTCTCGGCCTACCCCCTTTTTTCCAAACCGAGAATATACATTACCACTCTACTTTGATCTTTTTTCTTTTATTTTTTATCTTCTTGTACAAAGCTATCCAAAATAAAGGAAACCAATTGATTGATGGAGTTTTTCATAACATGGAAGACATCTTCTTTGAATTTCAAAAACTCCTATAGATATTCATAAGTATCTTCCAAGGATATATCTTAGTGTTGGGATGGGCAATGGAAGCAACACAAAAATATATAGAAAGAGGAAAGAAAAATAAATAAATAAAATAAAATACAAAAATTTAATATGGTTCGATATCTCAATTAGACCTACATCCATGACCTCGAAGGAAAACACTCCACTATGTAATTTTGGATGGACAAAATTACAAACCTTCACAAAATAACTCAAGGCAAAAAAATCTCCCAATTTACTAAACTCAATGAGTTGGTGTACTCTCCCCAAAATAACACTAACCTATTTATAGGGAAATCCTTCCTTATCTTTTTTTAAGCTATCCCATGTGGGATTGAGAAAAACTCAACAAATCCTCCCTGTTCTCAATTTCTCAAATTGCAGTAGAAGCTGAAAACCTAACTCTATTCCCAATCCTTGCAGTCTTTTTCTCTGTTGCTTCTTCCATTTTAGCTCCTTCAAGTCGCTTATTCAAGGAATAACCATCACGATGGTAGATGTTTTTGCTCTTCTTTCTCCCTTGCATAACTAAACAGTTCCCTTTGTATATTTTGCAAGACTCCTAACTCCAACGTACTTGTATCCTTTTGATACAATCACACCTAATGAAATCATGTTGACACTAGAATCAGGAACATACCTTACATCAGAAAGTATTTTAACTTCATCATTGTGGAGCTTAAGGTGGACTCATCCAACATCTTCAATATTCATCTTAGAGTTGGTTCCCACGTTGACGTGAACAAAGTTCCCTAATTGCAAATCATCAAACATGTCTTGGTCCTTGCAGATATGCAAGTCTGATGCAGAATTCATTATCCAATTTGCATGCTTTTCATCAACAGTATCATCCAAACATCTCATCAATAATAGATTATCGCCTATGACCATATTTGTAAAGGAATCACTTACTTTGGTCTTGCCCTTCATTTGTTCTCTTAGAGCTCTTAAATCCTCTTTCATTATTGGGCAAAGACTTTGGATGTGACCAATTTTCCCACAATAATAGCACTCAAGGTTGCTATTATCACTGTGTTGGGATTTTCCTCTTTCTTGATCACCTCTTCTTTTGCTTCGACTCCTCCCTCTTCTCCAACTCTTTGTAGCTAGTACTCGACTATCTTCAAATTAATTTTCTTTTATCATCTGGTGATTTTCTTTTAAAGACTTCGACACCCCATTCAATTGCAGTGTGCTTTTCTACTAGCAGTGACTGCACCAATGACGTGTAAGATTTGGGTAGAGAAGCCAAAAAGAGCAATGCTTGCTCCTCATCTTCAATCTTCTCCCTGAATTTTCAAGTCGAGATACTAACTTATTAAATTTATTTATATGGTCAATAATGTTACCTCTTTCTTCCATCTTAAGCGAATATAAATCCATCTTCATCTTCAAGCAGTTAGTTAGTGTCTTCGATGCATGATTTTTATCTAAAATCTGCCACATCTTCTTAGGCGATATCTCCTTCAACACTGTAACTTTAATATGCGGAGCCAATGCTGATTGAATAGTACTAACCACTCTTTTTTAAATAGTACTCCAATTTGAATCTTTCATCCATTCTGGCTTCTCATCTTCTAATGCAGAATCAAGACCCTACTGCACTAAGTAGTCTTGAGTTCTGCATTACCACAGTGTGAAGTCAATCTTTCCATCAAACAATGGAAGTAAAATCACATTCTTCATATATGTGATATTTAAAGAATCCATAATAAAATACTTTACCTCCACATGACACAAAAAAAATTACCTCTTACTCAGAACTACTAAAGAAGCACCTCTTGCTCCTTTTCTCTCATCCCTAGGCCCAAACCTTGCTCTCGAACCTTGCTCTTCTCCCAAGCTAGAACCTAACTCTAATACCACTTGTTGGGATGGGCAACGGAAGTAACACACAAATATATAGAAATAAGAAAGAAAAATAAATAAATAACAGAACACGAAAATTTAACGTAGTTCGGTCTCTCAATTAGACCTACATCACCGACCCCAAAGGGAAATACTTCACTATGTAATTTTTGGATGGACCAAATCACAACCCCTCACAAAATAACTCAAGGCAAAAAATCACCCAATTTACTAGGCTCAATGAGTCGGTGTACTTTCCGCAAAACAACACTAACCTATTTATAGGGAAATCCTTCCTTACCCTTTTCTAAGCTATCCCATGTGGGATTGAGGAAAACTCAACACTTAGCAATAACAAACAAAAAAAAAAAAAAAACAGACTTGTTTACATTTTCTTTGAAGCAATCGAACATCCCCTATTCTAGCAAAATCCAAGAGCTCTTGCAACTTCACATTTTCATTCGGTTCTTCTCTCAAAGCTGAGCTCAAGCTCAACTTTTTCTTTTCTTGGATTATGGATTTTCCACAAGCTAGCAGCCACAGGAGAATTCACAAAGAGCAAGAGTTTTCAGGTTCTTCATCACATTTTCTTTAAATTCAAACTTCCACCACATCTCCTGAACTCACTCAAACCATCACACCTCCATTAATTCATTCCTCATCAGATTTCCATTAGCATAAAAGTCCAAGTCCACTCATACTTTCCACTCTTTCGTATTCTCGCAAAAACCGTAGTAGACTTCCATGTTCTCTTCTCTAAATCATTTTTTCTCCCCTCCCAAAAGGCCACGGCTATTCTCCTTTTTCCTTTGAAAATTCAAGCTCTGGTTTGGAAAGAAGAAATTCATCTGATTCGAGTACTGACTTCCTTGGAGGTACCTAGAAAAGCTCTCTTTCTCATCTCTTTGTATATATGTTCCGTTTAGTTGTATGAAGCTTTGCTTCGTTTTCTTTTGTGTAAGAATGTGCTAAATCTTGTATGTGGTTTTAATAAAACCATGCATCTTTAATTTTTAGGTTAATGTTACGTAAGAAACCATGATATCAAGAATTATAAGTTGGAATGCTCGTAGGAGTCAGATTTTAGAGAAGCTATTTAAGAGTCCTTTTCGTTGGATGAATGGATTGCATGTGCGTATTCTGATTCTCTTGTTTTTTTTGAAGGCCACTTAATTTTGTAGATAGTAAGGATCCGGTATATAAAGCTTGAATCATGTATACTTGGAGTAAGTGTTGTGATACCAGAGCTTGGTTACTCATGTTTTATTAAGTCTCTACACTTGATGGTTGTTAGCATATTATAAAAAAATAACCTTATTATATAAATTATTTAATATTATTACTGTGATTTATTTATCCAAATATTTATTAGTTTTACGATTAGTGATCAGTTTATTACTATTATGTTTAATTAATTTAATGTGATTACCATATTAATCTTTTCATAATATATTATTTTAATAATAATAATAATAATATATTATTATTATTATTATTATTATTATTATTATTATTATTATTATTATTATATCCCTAATCACTATATGTTATAGTTGTTATTATAATTCTTATAATATAATTTGGTATGTATATTATTTATTACTTATTAGAATTAATATTGTTATTAAAATTATTATTTATTATAATTGTTTTCTAACACTATTATTATTATTATTATTATTATTATTATTATTATTATTATTATTATTTATCACTCTTATCATATGATATTTTTTAAAATTATTATTCATTATTTATAATTATTACTTATTATTATTAAAATTATTATATTGAGTCATTTTTATTATAATTTATCTTTTAGTTAGTACATAATATTATTGATAATATTTGTTAATCATATAATAACCAATATTTATAGAGTTATTTAAATATTTATTTATGTATTAATTAATTGTTTACTTATTTATTTGATTTGTTAATAATATTTGTGATTATTACACTACTGCTACTGCTACTATTGCTGCTTGCTATTGCTACTACTCCTACTCTACTGCGCTACTGCTAATAATAATAATAATAATAATAATAATAATAATAATAATAATAATTATTATTATTATTATTATTATTATTATTATTATTATTATTATTATTATTATTATTATTATTATTATTATTTTCTCCGTCCTATTCGGTAATATGCATGTTGTATTAACTTTACCTTGACGGACTTAACTTTACATGTTTGGGTAGAATAGGAAGTTAGAACATGAATACTTTGTAGTGTGGCTAAGTAGAGTTGTGATTGACTAAGTATTTTGATTTTCTGTGATAGAAGATGAGGATTTCCAAGGTCAAAGGACAACACAATAATTTTGGAATACACCACATAAGTTGGGATGTTAAGTTCTTGCATAAATTCTTTTTTGAAAGGTGCTTTGTTTGCAAGTCCATTTACATATGTATCACACAACAAAATGTTATATTCTTGAAATGCAGCATGACCAGTTTTTTTTTCTTCTTTTTCTAAATATTATTTTGATCAATCGAGAGTTTTCAAACAAAATGTTGATTTTACTTAATAAAGTATCAAAGAAAACTACCATAAACCATGATTGCGTATTCAAGATAACAAAGTATTGTTTGAGAATTATTCCTACGTTGGATAACTAAACACTGAGTACTCAATAAAGGTAGGCTACTTGTACTAATCTTTGAAAGTTAGGGCAAGTTTTCCAACAGGAAGCCACCTCTAGAAGATGAATTTCTTTTTGGATAAGACATTAGTACAAGTCCGAGCTAACAACTTAGTCTCAGTAGTTTGTTATCCAGAAACGGATAACTGGTAAGTTTGGGTGGGGATGGAGGAGTATCTCTTCTAGTGGGCTAATCACCTACTACATTGTGATACAGGGTTTCATAGTACCTTATCATGATTTAGTGTTTCATGACATTGGGCTATGATGTAGGGTTTCATAGTCTAGCTTTTATGAGTGGTTTATTTTCTAACAGTGTTGTTATCTTTTTAGCAAAAGTATGCAAACAACCAGTCAATGTTTTCAAAAGCATTCTAAAATGACTTGCAAATATTTCTTTTCAATCATTTAAATTTGCATACACAAGATTTACAAGGAAGAAATTCTCACAGCATTTATGCCATACTTTTAGAAAGATCTTGCGTTGACATGGTTGAGCTTGCCTAGGAGATTGAAGACTTTATTTTAATTGATATATTTCTTTTGAAGATTTTGTTTTCTTCATTTTGAGACCTATATAAGTATTTGATCAATTGTAATACTTTCGGATTTAGTTTATTTCTTTCTAGTTTTCATTTTACGTAGTTACAAAGACCACTGGTCTTATTATAAAGACCCCTGGTCCTATAGATAGGGTGACATCCCCACCTCTTTTAGGGTACGTAGGTAGTGGGGTGTTACATGGTGACTCGAGCCAGCTTTGCCAAGTCCTCCAAGATTAGCCTGCTTCAAGCACTACCACATCTCATGAAGGAAAAGATCAGCTTATTTCTGCTTCTTTTGAAGAACCTCCAAACTATTTTTGACATTTTTCTATGCCTATCTAATTATTTCCAATTGCTCTCCATGGTCAGAAAGTATATGGTTTGCTTTTTTAACATCTACACCAGGCTACTGATTATTTCTTGCTACTGAGCTATCATCTGACTTTACTGCTCCACCGTGCCTCTGAGTGAGTCCATCCCCATGGTAGGCATGGCGAAGTGACTACTTACCTTAACTTGAAAATCAACTGTAGTAGTAGGACGTCCTATATTAGGGTGAGACACTTGTGAGGACTCTATTAATGGTGGCTACTATTGCTATGGCAGTCTCTGGCAAATCTTTTCCTTTAACTCATCGGGAGTCAGCCACCTCTTCTCATTCTTATCATAACTATACCCATAGCTCACTAGTGTCCTATCTGTCACTGTCTCATTCGCACTAATGGTAACTAACACCTCACCCTCTACTATCACCTAAAAGTGCTCAAGAATCTTGATAGTAACCAAAGGGAAGGCAAATGCCTTAGAAAGCTGGATGGATAAAACACCATCTCTCTTGTAGTAGATGAGAAGAAAGGCTAAATGGACAGTTTGGGCATGCATCAACTTATGTAGCATATAAATGTCTACCAATCTCCTTTCATTGAATCCACTTGCCCTAGGAGCCACATTAAAGGCTAGAAAGTAAGAAATAAAATAACAATGTGGACGGAGCTTGGTGACATAAAGAACCTCGGCTTGACCGGCTATCTGATATTGCAAATATAGATCAGATCTAGCATTATTGAAACTCTAATCCTTATTAGAAACAATCTTCTTGTTATATATATCAATATCCATCAATGCCCCTTCATTTCTAATGTCTAAAATGTTAGCCAACAACTCCCTAGACAAATGGATAGGTACCTCTCTCATAGTAGTGTCAATGTTCCTTAGAATATTATGTTTCTTAACCTCCATATTAGCGTAAAATTCTTTCACCAAATTATCGTAGTAAACACCTTTAAGTCCTAGAATGGGACCCCAATCAACTTGCCTAAAAATAGCAGTAATCTTGAATTCATTATCCAAAGTAGGGTTAAGGGTTTTCTCTACTATCATCTTCTTGTTCATCCTCTTGTTAAACTATTCTTCACACTCAACATTCACAAATCTATTAGCATTGGAGGGCTGTTATGAAGAGGAAGAAGAACCCTCTTCTTTCTTTCTTTTGAAAGGTATCTTAGTGGTAATATGTTAGGAGCTATAGGGAGAAGAGTAAGACAGGAAAAAAGAAAAAAAAAAGAAAAGAAAAGGATTTGACAATAAAAAGAGAAAGAAGGTGAACAAAAGGTGGTTTATTCTCAAGACACCCAGCCTTGTTTTCAATTTATAATACCATCAAAATAACTCTACTTCACCAATTAACACAGAAATTGCACAATTTTCACAACCCACCAACTTGAAACATCAATCATCAACCAAATATCACCAATTCATCAATACCAACTAGCACAACAAAGTATCAACAACTTAAAAACAGCTCAACATAACTCAATTCAAGCTCAAGTAGAATAGCGATAGAAATAGAAGAAAATTTTATCAACAATTCCTCAAATTGTAGATGGCAAACAACAACTCAAATGTAGTTCATCAACATCATCAAATATCAACAACTGATTTCTATTAAATTGCTAGCAAGAATCAAACACAACTCACTATCAAATTCTAACAATGTTGATAAAACAACACAATAATATTCTAGATAACCTAAATTTCATAAACAATAAATCACGTAATTTCCTAAATCAACTTAAACTACTTAAAAGCTCAAGATTAAAGCCAATGTTTCCAAAGTTTAGAAGTAATCCAAAAAGTAGCACAAAAGTTGGCCAAGAACTAATTTTTTGTCAAAGATAGTAACTTTGAGGTGTGACTAGATTCAATCAACCACTTCATATTTCAGTCAAATGCTTTGAAGGTTTGTAAAAGCTTGTTTCCCTAAGATTTCTATTGCAAGGAATTAAAAAAAGGGTTGAAGATCACGGGTGAAATAGAGATTGAATTCAACCGATTGGGGTAAAGGAAAGAAGAGCTGACAGGTTTTGAACTATTGAAAATATTTAAATTTTGTAGGAATTTCGATTGTATGGATTGATTTAAACAATGGGTAGAGCAAAGAGATGCATGACAATGAGGGTTTTGGGGGGAAGAAGGTGCACAGTGCAAGGGTTTTGAGAGAAGTGGCCAAAACAGGGTTAACATATCTATTTTATTTTTCTTAAATATATAGATACATGACGCTGTGAGGAGTGAGTTGCACGCCTCTATCGAATTGTTATACTTGGAAATCCTGAAATAAAATGATATTGTTAATCTTATGAAGCTAATGCATATTGCCAAGTAGCGTGAACTACACAGTGCCATGTAAACTTTTTATGCACTGTAAGCTTTAAACTAAACAACAACATTTTCGTCCAGTAAGATGCACAGTGACACGCGCATGAAGTGCACAGCACCGTCAGCTCTTAGGACTTTCAATTTTTTAAATGCCACAATGCCGTGGACTATGACAGTTACAATACCGTGTACTTCCAGAAAAAGAAAAATATATTCTTTATATATATATATATATAATTAAATAATGAATAAAGAAAATAAAGCCAACATATAAATACTAAGCTCAAAGACAAATGAAATAACATAAGAAGAGTAAAACAAAACATAAATACACAAACACAAGCAAATGTCAAAATAAACAGAATAAAAACTAAAACAAAACTAAGTAAAATAAAAAAAACATTATTTAGGTGTATAAGAATAATAAATAAGAGATCAAGGCTTTTCATGTTCATCACGTGGATTACCTTCAGTGTTCCTTGGCATTGCTCCTATTTGTCTTTTATAAAGCATCTTAGCAAACTGTCCGATTTGATTCTCTAGATTATGAATAGAAGCTTCTAGATTTCTCGTTGATGCTTCAACACCTTGAAAACATGTATCTATGGAAGTAACTAATTTAGTAACTAAATCCTCCAAAGATGGTTTAGGTGGTGCTTGTAGAAGTGGTAGAGGTGGAGCATGATACATTGAAGCTTGAGGTCTTGGGGCAAAGTTTGCTTGTCCACCTTGTGGCCTCACTTGATTTTGTCCTTGAATACTTCATGAGAAATTCGGCTGATTATGCCAACTTGGGTTATAACTATTGTCAAAAAGAGCATTATCTTGTCTTGGAATCCCCAAGTAATCAACATGCTCAAGTTGTTCATTTCCAATTTCTATTCCTTGGCATTCATGATTAAGATGTCCTCCTCCACAGAAGTCACTACTCATAACTTGTGGTTGAGAGTTTACATTCATCTTATCCACCTTTCTTGTGAGTGCCACTAATTTTGCCTCCAATGAAGCCATAGCATCTACATTATGTATCCCTTGTATCTTAGCTCTTGGACTTTGCATGCAGCATAAATGGTTGTTCAAAGTAATATTTCTATCAACTTAAAAAGTTCTTTCAGAGTCTTTGAAGAAGGCATACCTCTTGATGAGGTGTCAATCATTTGTTTAGAAGGAAAATTCAACCCATTGTAGAAAGTTAACATTTGTAATCCAAGATCAAGACTATGATGAAGACATTTCCTTATCATTTCCTCATACCTCTCCCATGAATTGTCTCTCCATTTAATTGAGAAAATGAGAAAATATTATTTCTTATCTTAGCTACCCTAACTAAAGGAAAGTATTTAGCAAGGAATTTCTTAGCTAATTGTTCCTATGTTGTGATAGATTTGATTAGTAAAGACTTTAGTCATGACTTTGCTCGATCTCTCAAGGAAAATGGAAATAACCTAAACCATATAACATCCTCCGATACAACATTGAGCCTAAGGGTGTCACAAATCTCTAAGCATGTAGCCAAGTGAGTATTAGGGTCTTGATCTTGCAATCCATGAAATTAAAGCATTTGTGGAATCATTTGAATGAAACTAAGCTTGATCTCAAAATTATTACCATCAACTCTAGGCTTTACAATACTTGAATTAGTACCCGAAAGAGCAGGTCTAGTATAGACACCAATTGTTCTCCTTTTATTACTATTAGCACCTTGATCTATCTCCATCTTTTCACCAATTTAAGTTGAAGTGTCTAGTTGACCCAAAAAGTATACAAATTAAACCCAAAAAGTATTAAAATCAAAGACCCACAAATCTAAAGCCAACAAATGTAAAGTCTCTATCTCTAGGTGACCAAACAACTCTATCTATTACAAAGTTCTTATCCCCCAAATCTTTTCTCAAGTTCATCAAGGGAAAATAAATCTATTGAACTAATACAAATGGGTACCCATATCATAAGTCAATTTCTTAAAGCTAATACAAGAGAAGAACCCAATTAATCAATTTAATCAAACAAGCCAAAGTGATAAATTACTCAAAAAGATTTAATTAATCAAGTAATAATCCAATACAAAATCAAATCAGGGTACAACTCTTTAATTACAAGTATATCTAAGTAATATAACATCACCAAATTAAAATTACAAAGTAAAAGTAAAAGGAAGCCATAAACAAGTGCTCTTCTTTTACTTTAGATTCTCTTTGGAATACTCCTCTTCTCATTCAATATTGTTTTGACCTTGTCTTCTAGCCTTCCTTAATGTTCCAAGAGGTTTCTCAGATGTAAATCTTGTGTGGCTCTTGATAGGGTCTAAATTAGTCATATATTACCTAGTTGTTTGAGGCTATTTCGTGATACATTTTGTTTAATAACTGATCATATTCTTTCATATTTGAAATTTTACCCTGGGAAAGGTATTTTGTGTATTATTTCAGATTTTAGAGGTAAAATAAGACAAAAATGTTGTAAAACAGAATAGCGGCGGCGTCGGACAAGAAAGAGGAATTGGCACCAGCCACGTGCTGCTGGCAATCATTTCAAGGTGACAAAAATTCAATGAAACAGAGCGGAACATAACCGAACCGGCACCAGCTGTGAGGCTATAGGCGGCACCGGCTGCATTCTGGAAGGGTTGCACGAAAATTAAGAAAAATCGACGAACAATTGGAGAAACAGAACACAACCGGCGCCAGCCCTAGATAGGATAGGTGGCGCTAGCTGTGCCCTGATGTTAGGGCGATGCCTCGATTTTCGTATGCATTTTTTGGCAATCTGCAGAGTTTTAGTATTTTCCTACTTTTAATTGGCTAAAAACCCTACACCAACGAATTTAGGCACTTTCTAAGCTTATAAATAGAGAAAAAACACAAGGAAAAAGGGAGAATTTGTGGATCATAATAGAAAATCACTCAAATCAAATGAGGAATTCTTCAATTCAAGGAGGGTTGTACAAGAAGGTCTATAAAGGAAGAAGAATGAGGCTTGTCTATAAATGCTTTCTTTTACTTTGTTTTCTTTTTCTTGAACAATAATGTGTTAATTATTTTATTGTAATTTGATATTGTTTTAGGTATTCATGATTTTTAGAGTTATTTTGATCTTTTGATTAATTGATTATTATTCTTGGTATTTAATTACTTGTGCTTATTACGAGATTAATTGGTTTTTTCTTTCCATTAACTCGCTGAGACTAAAAGGATTGATAGTAGTTTCAATTTATTGTAATTGATGAGGACTGAGTAATTAAAGGTTAATTGATGTCTGCTGAGACCAAGGATTCATTGGTTAGCTTCATGTTTTAAGTTTGCCGAGACCAAGGAAATTTAATCAAAAATTGTATTTAATGCATCTTTTGGATGAATTAGTTGAGACGAGACCAAGTGATACTAATTTATCTAGAAGGTAGTGATTTCATGGATTGAAAAAGAAGTGAGTCTATATTAATTCTTTATGATGCCAAGAGAATAATTAGTTATAATAATGATTAGGTCCTGTAATGTCATGTTTGTCAGAACAATGGTTTAAGTTACATAATTCTCCATCATTGACATTTATATATTCTTTTATTTTATTTTATTTTGTTTTATTTTTATTTCTTTTTCACTTTATTGAGTCGGTTAAATAATGAAAGAAAAGTGATTAATGCATACTTGTTCCTTGAGGATCACACTCGTTTGAACCCTATGCTATGTTAATGATGAGTATGCTTGCTCATATGTGTAATTTGGAGTTAACATTTTAATTTAAAATTGATTGAAAATGTGCTTATTTTTATATGATTTTTATACCCAAATAAATACGCATCAGCTCTCCTCTTAATGAATCTATTGATTGATATTTATAGCTTCCTCTTGAAAATCCCTAAAATCTGCTGAATAAGAGTTGACTGCAATGTTGCAAGGTGCCATTGAAGGTACTATACACAACGACATGCATGCTTTGTATTAATGATATCAGCTTCCCATGGCGTCGTGCAACATGATCTTCACGGTGTGATGTAACTTTGCACGACGGTGTCCAAAATGATATGCACGGTATTGTCAGTTCCCAGTACTTTGCAATTTTTGGAACTCTGAAGGTTTATGGTGCCGTGGAAGGTAGACTGAAAGGCATCGTTAGGTTCCAATAGTTTGATTTTGAACTTTAGGTCACGACACGATGCTGTGTAAAACGATCTCAATGACACCATGTATGCTCCTTTAAATTTTTTTTAAGTTCTTTTCACATTGCTTCTACTTTTAACCTCAAATCATTGCAACCTACATCAAACAAGGAGAAATTAGGGGGGTAAGTAGCAATCTATAACATATTTCTAAACACTTTAAAGCACAAATGATACATAAAATATGCATATTATGAGCAAATGTAGATTCGTCTTAATCAATTAAGTGAGACAAAAAACATGTTATCCAATGTATTGAAGTAATTAAACACTTAATAGTATCAGTTATCAATCATACTTAATTAAAAAAGTATTGAATTAATTAATATTATTTTTATTTAATTATTTTCGTACATTTGATAATAGATTATTATTAATTTATTAAGACATACTAGAAGTCTATTATAAATTTTAGATAAAATAAAAGTTATTTAAATTTAAATTTGAATATATGGCCATCAAATTATTAATATCTTTTTTAGTAAAAAAATTATAATTAATTCAATTTTTAGATTCAAACTTCATATTTCAAATTTTATTTAAATATTCAAGTTTAAAATTTCAAACTTTAACTTTATTAAATAGGGCCTAATCCTAATTATGACTGGTGCATGCAGTCCACTTCCGTTGAATACTCAAGGAACATTACAAATTGGCCAATTCCACAATTAATAATTTCTCATCAAAGATAAGAATGAAAACACATCTTTTCAAAAGTTCTCAAATGATTGCCCACACATATCTATTTCTAAAGTAAATATCATAAATTCCAAGATTCAAAAATATTCTCAAACCTCAAAGAGATGTATTATAAAATTACACAAAAAATCACAATAATTTATTGGGTGTAAAGATATTGTGAATTTTTTGGTCGGTTTTGGTCCCTTTATTGGGTATAATTTTATAAAATAGTTTTGGTCAGTTTTGGCTTTAAGCTATCAAAAAAGGGACCAAAATCAATCAAAAATAATAATTAGGGGACTTAAAAAGTTGAAAAAAAGGGAACCATATCCACCAAACAATAAAAAATAAGAGTATGAATCAATGAATATGTGTGTGTGTGTGTGTGTGTGTGTGTACATATTATTTTTCACACTCTTAATGATATTTATTAGGTAAAAAGAAATGATCTATTTCTACAAAAATTCTTTGTCTCATATGTAAATACTTGAAACATAAGAGAATATGTGCATTAGAAAGCTTGAGAAATATGACTGCTTAGATGGAAACCAATTTTTGTGACACTCCTTCCATTGGTTATAGTCAAGATCGTAATATTTCAGAAGCATGTAATAAGTAGGGGGTCGTCCCTTCTGAACTCCCAGACAAATGGTCTTTATAACATTCAAACAAAAACTAAAGTAATAAGAGCACAAAACTTTTACATTGTAGTCATAGTCTTAGTAATCATAATAAATGTACACAATAGATAACAGTACTACGTACCCTGCTACTAAATTTGCCTAATACTAAAGCTATGGGGTACGCAGTCCAACCTATAGTCTTCTTCTTAGCACTGCAGACCGTTACCCTCAAGTCCTAAATATAAGAAAGTGAAATACAGTCATTAGTGCTTTACACTCAATAAGTCCCATGAATGATAGTGGTGTTCTATGTAAAAGAAATTTTGTGATAAAATCATGACATGCTTTTGTAGAGTAAGGAAAAGAGTTTATCATATTTTCTACTGAAAATAACTTTACAACTATTTTAACCTAGTTTTCCTTGAAAATAGCTTAACAACTTAGTAGGGAAAACTTTAATCTAAGATTTGTATAAACTCTTAGGCACAATTGAAAATTTAGGTTTTATTAATAACATTACCCCACAATTTTAGAAAAGTAGGCATTTCTCTTCACAGAAAGTCGCCCTGTGTGCAAAGTGTACATGGCTTCACCTTTGGCTAATACAATCTATTGTGCTAAATAGCGAGCCTACAACACTTAACTATTTATTGCCGGAGTGGTGAGTGCATACTAGCACACCACCTCAACAATTAGGGTATTTTACTTGCCACCAAAAGCCTAAGGTCCCCAACCTGACATCATTCATTATCGAGGTGACAAGCGGTTAAACAAACCATGTGTCCTCACCTAGCAACTGTGAACAACCCACAAAATATATGCACTTAGGCATATTTGCAAGGATTGTCTGCCAATGGCAATTACCTGGGATCTAAACGGCTAGCTAGGGATGGCTAATTTCTATGTCTTGTCACTCTATTTGGAGTTTAACAATCTTCAGAACTGATCAAGTTACTTGGGATCGTCACTCTCTAACGTAAGTTAGTACACAGATAAAAAGCTTTAGCTGAGTACTCAACGTCTTCACTGGTTCACAAGACTAGTTTGATATCATAATTCCCATAGGAATATTCAGAAAAATCATTTTTGGGGCCAATACACCATTTTCCAAAGGTGGATTTCATATCGAGAATTTAATCTCCAAAACCATAGCGTTGAAGGATAAAATGTTCTTCACGCATTAGATATCATTCCTTGAGGGTATTTATGTAAATTATGCATATCCGAGTCCAAAAGGCATTTTATTCAGCAAATCCAGGATTCTTGTTCTAAAAGGAAATAAGCTCAAGGATTTTGTAATTTATCGTGCCTCAGATTTCAAGAATCACATTTCATTCCATTAAAAAGAAAAGAAATCATAATTTCATATGCTTCAGTCATAAATCATGAAATGTGATCTTTTTGCATTATAACATAATGCTATATTCTCATAAGTGAGAAGAAAGCCATCAAATACATATTTGCATGTAGCAAATAATTCATCGTTCAAAGAAATGATAATTTCTTGTAGAAATCCTTTATTCCAAATGATTAAGGATTTCTAATTCAGGAAAACCTAAACTTTGTTCAAGAAAACCCAAAGGTTTATTTCACATATTTTCATGCTTGTAAATATTTAGTCATCAAGACCTTGAAACATCATTTGCATGAAATATGTTTATTCATTATTTCAAACCATAACATGGAACAAAAGCATGCTTATACAGGAAAACCTCATTTTTCTTCGGGAAAACCAAAGTATAATATTCATTTCATGAAAACTCAATAGCATTCATTATTTTTGAAAAGCTATGGAAACTCACCTTATGTCCTCGCTATTTGTACTATAATAATCGTAAGCTTCACTATTCAAGTAGGACACACTCAGACCTACATCATAGATTGATTTCCAGTTCACTTAGTAACCATAAATTTATAAACTATCATAATATATGAATAAAGAAATTAAACATTTCCTTATTTCTAAAATTCCACAATACATAGCAAAATATTCCTAACATACTTAAGCTATTTCCATCCTCCGTAGTCATTCACTTCTTCATTTCCTTATCTACCTTGTTCACAAGCCATTCACAAGACTTCTCACAATATTCATTCAATTTTCTCATTGAATGGCACAAATCATAAATATCTTTATTCCCTAAATTCTACATTTTTCTTCTTGTGGCAGACTTTAGTTTCTTGGCTATAACTTTTGATCTGCAAGTCTAAATAACCTCAAACTTGTGCCAAATACTCCTAAGACCTTTAGTTACAAATCTATATCTCTTATGCAGCCAGATCAGTCACCATTGGTAAACCTCTACAAGTACAAACTTGCTGTTCATCACAATAAATCACTATTTCTTCATGTAATTCATTCTTCTATTCACTATTCTTGTTCTTAACCTTTCATTATTGATTTGTTCAGTTCATAAAACACCTTAACACCACTTGTTTAGTGTATGTTCAGTCATAAAGGACACCAATTCACCATACTTTTCATTGAACAAAACAATAGCCATAACATAGGCATTAACATGGTTGATTTAATCTTAATAATAGCTATTTCACTTTATTCATCCCTTTGTTCATGTAATACCAAATGTACAGCCAACATAACCCTTCCAAATATGCTTCAAATCAGTCCCAAAAACCACAAGAATTAAATCAAAATACTCCCCAAAACAACCGGTTCATGTCTCTTCCAAGACAACATCAAAACCACAATTCTTCAAAAATCACTGTAGCTATTTTATGCTATATTCTTCACAAAATTTATATCAAAATGATCACCATAAGACATATATCAAATTTAATTCATGAAGTTTGATGTTTTACCTTATCTATGATGAAATTCAAGTGAGTTTTGCCCCAAGTATTCTTCCTTCTTCTTTTCTCTCTTCTTCTTAATTTGTCTCTTGTTTTTCTTGTTTTTCTCTAGCTTTTTCTTTCTTCTTCTTGTAGCTGCCGAACGGTGTGTATATATAGGCACACCTCCACCACCTCTCTCTCCTCTTGTTTGTGTGTGTCTTGGCTTTATTTCATGCTTTGGTCAACCAGGGTAAAAAATTATGGGCTAACACTTTATAAAAATGTTGTAAGCTTATAAGATAAGCTTGCTATTTCTTTTCTTTTCTTTTCTTTTCCTTTCCTTTTCCATTCTTTCCTCCCCCTCAGCCGGCTGTTTCTTGCTGCCTATCTACTGCCATTCCTTGTCTCTTAGTGGTAAATTTCACCATGTGAGCAATAATGGTCATCCTAGATAACATGGGCCATTTTGCTTAAAAGGTTTTAAAGCTTCTTGGAATAATTTGAAGCTTTTGATAAATAATATTTAACTTAATATTATTTCCTTATAACAAAATCCATTTCTCTTTTCTCTTATTAGGCTTTTAATAGCCTTTCCAACTTCTTTTCACATAATTCATGAAAATGCACTACTGGACATTTTTTCACTTTTTCTCTTTAACTATGGTTACTTATGTGTCACAAAGGTAACTAGAATCAAGGTTACTATTTATCCCAATCAGGAAAACTTTTTATTTCACCAACATATTCTATGCATTATACTTTGCATTTCGGTGCTTGATATCGCGTCCCCATTTTTCTCTGTTTGCTATCGAAAATTACACCAGCACCCCTTAAAAATTTTTATTGTATCAAAACGTTCGTCTCATTATAATGATCAATTTTTGCTACGGGCATTCATACATATTCTCACTCATTATAGAGTAATAGCTAATTAAGGTGTATAATAGGGAGGGGTTAGGGTTTGGACACCCACTTAGCTAATTTGACATTTGCCATTTTTAGTTAACTCGAGAGAGAAGTTGGAATAACTAAAAGGTTTATGAAATTGTCTAGATATAGGGATTTTAGATTTCGATCATGTGAACTAGTTTACACGCAGTGAAAAAATAAAATAAAATCCATTCAAATGATCACTCGTATATAATTAAACGGGTTAGGAGAGGGAAGAAAAATTCATTACATCAAATTAGTAGCTTTTAAAATTATTCCTCGCATGCAAAACCCTTCCGTGAACTCGTTTAATCATGAACCACCAAAATTCTAAGGATGGGAATTTCTCTAATATTGATCCACATGAAGAATGGTACTCAAAATCCCTAAAAACAGTGCTAGTGGGTTATTACTAGTAGTTGTGTTTTATTTATTCCAAAGAAATAATGAAGAAAAATCTCTTGATTTTTCCCCTTAAAAAAAAGCTATCGTGTCTCTATTTTTTGTTCGACACCTGCGCCCAAAACATAAGTGTATATATATATATGTTTTTGGCAAGCCGCCTCAAGCACAAACAATTTGTCTATTTCCTAAACTTTTTTTGGGAAACAATTGTTGTAGCCTCCGTTGGACAATCAATATAAACACCTTTTATTTGCTTTTCCTGAACTATTAGGAAAAAATAATAAGGAATTTTCCATTATGGGTTTTGAAATTGTAATTTGACCTATGAATTATAACAAGTTTATAATTCAACCACAATGCTTTTGAATAATTACAATTTCACCCAACTAATTATAACATTTTATAATTTGCCCATTATTATCATTTCTTCTCACAAATCAATCCCAAATGTTATCATATAATATCATGAGTACTATCCCCTATTGCGTGTGACCTATTAGGGTTTTTCGGTCTATTGGTAGTAAATTATAAATTAATTCTAATTGCTGTAGAATTAATAAACCTTGATAATTAGAATTAACTTATTAATACTAATTCGAATTAATTTATTAATTAATAAATTCATATTTAGCAGATCATGAACTGCATCTAGTAATACATTATGACCACCCAACAGTCCAGCAAGTTAAGTGACTTGACATGAACTTTTTAATAGCATAACTTCAATGCAATCAACTCCTTTCATCATACTATATTTCATTCGGTTTTAGAGTATGGAATTAGTACCAACTCCTACTAGAATATAATTAATTATAGTCTGAATTCATTAGTACTTGTTCCATAATTCATTACTGAATATGTGTATCAATTAGAACTATTTCCAATACATAGCTGCTTTGGCCAAGGACTTCTCGAGTAATGATTCCATATAAGTGGCCCATGAGATATATGCCCCTACTATTAGGAGTGGTGAATCCTTTATTGACCCTCTCAACTACTTTTGTTTACTATATATTATACCTAATATCCATCATATATGCGGTCTTTTAGGGACTCTAGATATTGGAATTTAAATAGAATGCTTAGTAAACAAAATATCATAGAAATCTCAAATTTAAGGATACTTGCATGTTTGCTATAATAAGATTGTATCACTGGCACTAAATAGTATTTCATGTGATTATCTCACAGTTAGGTCATTCAATGAACTTGTTCAAGTAACAAGCATCCACGTGTTAACTGAGTATCACAATACTCACGAATGTAAGAACTACCGCTTGATATGCTAATCTTTGCACATTAATGATGTACCTATCTCACAATACTATGACTAGGAATAATTTAAACACAAGTATTACATAGTGTAGTAGGAATATCACATTATGATCTCTACCATAATTTTCTTAACACTATACTATGTACTTGGGGCTTTATCTGACAATTTTATACATATATGTGGAATGATTAATTAAAATAAAAGATAAAGAATGCCTTTTATTAATAAATCCTTGCCATATACAATATATAAGTGATTGACTCTAGGGCATAACACTAACATATTTATGTATATATTTGTATATATCACTAACTTGTCTAGGAATAGTTGTTTGTATGTTTGTCGTGATTTTATTTATTTTGCCCAAAATTGTATTTGTGAATTCTTTGATTATTGTATTGTTGTTGTAAATATATTCTTTTTTACTTTGAGTAATTTTATTCATTAATTTATTCATTTATACCTTATTCTTTGGTTACGTGAGAATGGTTATAAGGAATTTGTTGGATTTTGGAGATTTATGGTGTATGTCTCATGGTGTTGAATTCATTGTGTTGAAAAATGGAGATTGATTAGTATGATGGAGATGATATTCAATTTGCTTGAAATTGAGATTTTGAAGGTAGATATATGGATATGATATATAGTACATGGCTTAGATATATGAATTTGTCTTGTCGAAATTCCTTTGGTTTTGTGTTTAATCTTTGTTCAATTTTTGTGGAGTTAGAAAATTTTAGCTCTCCTATGGACAATGCATGTTGATTTGAGACTCGGAGTTTTTTTGGAGCAATGTTATTTTGTGTTTTTTGCCTAATAAATGAAGGGGTCCTTTGGACTTGAATTTTTGTTCACCTTTTAGAGATTGAGAAATTATTATTTTTTCATTGAATTTGGTTTTGGCTTGTAATTGTATGGCTGAATGAATATCTTAGAAGTTATTGATCTTTTGTGTTTTTCTTGAGGAATTATTGCTCTATTCATTGATTTTATTTTTGAATTGTGCTTGCAAAGTTGATTTGACATTGTACTATGGATAATGATGAATGTGAACCGGTTGAAGCTATAATATGGAGAGAAGGTTGGAGACATAGCGAGAGGGGACTATATCCTATAGGATGTAGAAGAGCCTTGATTTTTGGTTTTTTGTTTTTGGGGACTTCATTTACATTTGCTTTTATTTTCTTTTCTTTGGATTCAATCGGGTATATATTTTTATTTTTATTCTTATTATGGTATATTATTATTTCTTGCACTTGACATTTACTATATTTCACGTCTTTTTGGCAGTTTTATTTTTCTCTTCTTCTTCTGAAAAAATTACTATTTTTTTATGAACTTGCAATTACTTGGGGAGTATTGCTAACCCACTTTCTCTTTTTATTCATTTCATTACGATTTGGATGTATTTATTGTTCTATTTGTGGCCAATGAGGACATTATCCAATTTAAGTGTGGAGAAGGGATTATTTAATATTCTCTTCAAGTTTTTATTGTGATTTTCTTAATTTTGGATGAGTTGTGTGCAATTGTGGAAATTGGGACAATTTTTTTCTTTTTTTGATTTTTGGACTTTTGTTGGGCCTTAATGGTATTGTTATTGTATCCCCTTTAGCATGGGACTTAAATTTAAGACTTGTTGGATGAGTTTGTTTTTGAGTAAACTTGTACATTAGAAATGAAATGGTTAGATCTTGAGACTTTAAATTAACCTTATTTGGGCTTTAGTAAAAGTGACGCCATATTATTTATTAGAAATTGAGTTAGTGGTTGTGATGAAATATAAACATGGAATTTTAAGTTAATATTTGTTCTATGATTGCGCAACTTGTCTTTATTTCGAGTGAGTAAATGTGGATTGGGGTAAAAAAAACAAAAAGAGAGAATAAAGTGAGGTAATACAAAAGATGAAAAATCCTTATTCATATCCTTACTAGACTTTTGTATTACCTTGTCACACCCAAAAGAAAATAGAATTTTTTTTGGAGTAAGGTAATGCAAAATTTGAAAAATCCTTACTATATGTCTTTTCTAGGCTTTTGCATTAC
The DNA here is from genome assembly GCA_026120185.1 of Voacanga thouarsii. Classification (NCBI taxonomy): domain Eukaryota; kingdom Viridiplantae; phylum Streptophyta; class Magnoliopsida; order Gentianales; family Apocynaceae; genus Voacanga; species Voacanga thouarsii. The sequence continues at coordinate 445,774 of JANUWF010001883.1, read as the reverse complement.
CTTACTATAAGAAAAAGAAAAAGAATTGAAAGAATAAAGTGAGCTTATAGACCAATCTACATTTACTACTTCAATTATGGTAGTTGGGAGATCATAGAACTTGGAATTAACTTTTTGGACCTAACTTATATGAATCACATCATTCACTTTCTAATATGATATTGTGTTAACTAATTTATGGAACAAAGGCAAATAAATGGGCAAAACCCTTTACTAAACAAGTTTAACCCTAACAGTGGAAATTTGCGGCAAAAGAAGAAAGAAAACTATCTAACTATACCCTAGCAAACCTTTGAAGAACAAAGCATCAAAGACCTACAAGAAATATAGCAAGACCTACTATAAATTTACCTAAATATTATTGACACAACAAAGAAAATCAAGAATAAGAGAAGTAGAACTATAGGCACCCAAGTAATAGAATTCAAGATAAAACCTTTGAGGAACAAAACAACTAAGACCTAATCAAGAAAAATCACATTGGATTATCCAAAGGTTTTAGAGACTCATACATAGGGAAAACTAAACCCTAAGCAAAGTCTTGAAGAAGATGAACAAGGAGGTTAAACCTCTCAAAGCTCTCTTTTCACAATTTGAAATAATGTAAGATGGATTAAATTGTCAAATCACAAAAGATATATTTACACTACCCTAATCCTAGATAAGTAACTACTAAGGCCCCAAGACAATTTAAGGGCTTAAATGGTCCTTACAAAGTGTTTAAAATAAAGAAAATGAGGAGAAAACAGTAAAAATCGACAAAATAAGGGGTCTTGCTCGACTAGACCAGCGCCAGGAGCTATGGTGGACCTGGTGCCAGGTTAGCACTGGAATTCTAGCATTGTGTCCGACTGGACCCGGCGCAGGAGTAGATTTTGGACCTGGCGCCAGGTCAGCATTGGAATTCCAGCGTTTTGGCTGGCAGAGTGCACTTGGCGCCAGGTATGCCTGCTGGGGCCAGCGTGTTGGGTATCTTATGTATATCATATATGGCGTAGCGAAAAAATAAAACAAGAGACCATCTCAGGATCCGCATATGTGTGGAAAACAAGACATATAGAGAGCAAAGGTAATAACTTTACCTTTCTTTGAGCATCTGAAAAATAAAATTTTTCCTTCTTCAAGTTGAGGCACGATCCAGCAATCCTCTTGATCAAACACCGCGAGAATTGAACGTCCAACCACTATAATCACAATGTGTGATTATCTCTAACAGAAATCCATATAGAAGATACACTCAAGCATGAAGTTTTCTATGCTAGCAGAAAAATTAACTGGCGGCTAGGGTTGTTTGCTTCAAGAGCAACAACAAAGAGAGAGAAGAAGAGAAGGTTGTGTTGTGTTGCTAGGGTTGGAGTTTTCGTGTCTTACACTTGGCTAGGGTTTCGTGTGTTATATCTCCTATATAACACGAAATCCTACTCAAAATATACTCCAATCTCAGAATTCTAAAATAGTTAGAATTCTCTAATTGTAATTGAAAACGTCAAGTTCTTACAATTACAATTTGGATCATTAATTATAACTAATTATAATTTGGCCACAAACAACTTCTCTTTCTTACAATTAACCCCACTATATTATCAAATAACATCTTGAGTATATAATCTTCTATTGTGTGTAACCTATTAGGTTTTCCAGTCAATTGGTAGTGAATATGAATTAATCCAAACGTCTTTGAGATTAATAATCCATAATTAATTTGTTGGGTATCTCACGCATATCATATATGGCGCAGTGGAAAAATAAAATGAGATACCAACCCAAGATCTGCATATATATGGAAAACAAGACATAAAGATATCAAAGGTAACAGCTTTTTACCTTACATTGATCGTGTAAAAAACAAAATTTTCCTTCTTCAAATCGAGGCACGATCCAACAATTCTCTTGATCAAATCAACCACGAGAGTTGAACGTCCAACCATTATAATCATAGTATGTGATTATCTCTAAGAGAAATCCACACAGAGGATACACTCAAGCACCAAGATTTTCTGTGCTAGCAGAAACAAGATGACGGCTAGGGTTGTTTGCTTCAAGAGCAACGAGAGAGAGAGAGAAAGAAGAAGAGAAGGTTGTGTTGTGTTGCTAGGGTTGGAGTTTTCGTGTCTTACACTTGGCTAGGGTTTCGTGTGTTACATCTCCTATATAACATGAGATCCTGCTCAAAATATACTCCAATCTCAGAATTCTAAAATAGTTAGAATTCCCTAATTGTAATTGGAAACATCAAATTCTCACAATTACAATTTGGACTATTAATTATAACTAATTATAATTTGGCCACAACAACTTCTCTTTCTCACAATTAACCCCACTATGTTATCAAATAACATCTTGAGTATATAATCCTCTATTATGTGTGACCTATTAGGTTTCCAATCAATTGGTAGCGAATATGAATTAATCCAAACATCTTTGAGATTAATAATCCATAAATAATTAGAACTTATCCTATTAATTTTAATCAGGATTGGTTAATTAATTCATTAATTAATAAACTCATATTCCCAGATCATGAGTGGTATTTAGCAACACATCATGACCACCCAAGAGTCCAGGAAGTCAAGTGGCTTGACATGAATCCTTCAATAACAAACTACAGTGCAATTAACTTTTTTTACCATACAATATCTCACTCGGTTTGGAGTACGAAATTAGTGACAACTCCCTCCAGAATATATTAATTTTGGCTTGAATACAATAGTACTTGTACCAAGAACCCACTACTCTAGATGTGTATCAATTGTAACTATTTCCAATACACAATCGCCTTGGCCAAGGACTTCTCGAGTAGTAATTCCTACAAGTGGCCGTGAGATATTCGCCTCTACTATTAGGAGTGGTGAATCCTTTATTGACCCTCTCAACTATTTTCGTTTATCTCACAATGTACCCAATATCCATCCCATAGGCGATCCTCGATCTGGCTCTAGAGATTGGAATCAAAGCACAATGCTCAGCAAACAAAGTACCTTGGAGATCTTAAGTCTAAGGATACTTTCACGTTTGCTATATTGAAATTATATCACTGGCACTAAATAATTATCTATGTGATTATCTCATAACTAGGTCATCCAATGAACTTGTTCCATTAACAAGTATCCATGTGTTAACTTTGAGTGTCTCAATACTCACGGATATGAGAACCACTGCCTGATCAAATTAGGAAGTCTAACACATGCTAATCTTAATGTATTAATGATGTCTTGTCTCATTAATACTACGACTAGGGACTATTTAAGTACTAACACTATACAGTGTAGTAGGAATCTCATATCATGATCTCCTTAATATAGTGTTGTAATAGGGACTTTATCTAACAGTTATATTACACAAAAATAAACAAAAGAAACTGTAAGATAAATAATGTCTTTTATTAAAATAAATTGTGTCATATACAATGTACAAGTGATTGCCTCTAGGGCATAACACAAACAAACTCTCACTTGCACTAGAGGCAATCATTCATGTATCTAATACTGAATGACTCAACATGACAATCATGTTTCTTTTGGAATAGTGCTTTTGTAAGCGAGTCAGCTATGTTCTCATTCGTGGGAACTCTCTCTATCTTTACATCATTTCTATCTATGATCTCCTGGATCAGATGATAGTGTCGAAGTTCGTGCAATAGTCTCTTGTTTGGAACTTTTCCAACTTATTACCCCTCCGCACAACATAAACACGTAGCCGGATCGTGATTTGAAATCATCTTTGTTAGATTGAAAACTGGCATCAGTATACCTGTTTATTTTCAAATCACATTCTCCATATATTAAAAACACATCCTTAGTCCATCGTAAGTACTTAAGGATATTCTTTACAGCCGCCCAATGACCCTCACTATGGTTAGATTGGTATCTGCTTGTCAAACTGAGAGCACAAGATACATCGAGCCTTGTACATATCATAGCGTACATGATACATAATTCTACATCCTTGACATATATATATATATATATATATTTTTTTTTTCACTTTATCGAGTCGGTTAAATAATGAAAGAAAGGTGATTAATATCTACTTGTTCCTAGAGGATCGACACTCGTTTGAACCCTATGCTCGGTTAATGATGAGTACGCTTGCTCATATGTGTGATTTGGGTTGAACGTTTTAATTTAAACTTGATTAGGAATGTGCTTAGCTTTTGTATGATTTTTACACCCAAGTCCGGACACATCAGGGTCCCTGCACAAATCCGAAAAATTAGATGTACAACAAAATCAAGAAAGAATACCAACAAATAACAGGAAAGTGTACCTCCACAAAGTTCGGCAGATATTAATAACCATTCCTTATTCTCTGGATAAGCCAACATTTCATCAACACTCTGACCAATTGAAACTATTCTAACTGGGTCTGGATAAACCTATGCAAGTGATTATGTAGCAATCTTTTAAGACAACTTCTAGAGAAGTAAAGGCTATTCTTCTATGCCTAAATTGACTCTACCACATACAAATAGAGAAGTATGAAGCTTACATTAACTCTACCATATACAAATAAATTATGTAGCTTACTTCTCTAAAAACAGCTCTAAGGCTATAAATACGCTTTGCATCAGGTAATTTAGACTCCTTTGAGAATACATCCATTTTAGCTTTAATTTGTTCATTCACAATGGACTTAATTTTGCAAGTTGCTCAGGCTTCACAGGCTTACCTGTTTCAAATTTTGAAGTATATAAGTATACCTCTTATACAACTCCTTTATACAAAAGGTCAACTATTAAAGGGAAAACTTACCATGGGAAAAGTCAAATCTTAGTTTTTCAGGAAGAACAATGGAACTCTTCTGATCAACGTAATCACCAAGTACTTTTTGCACTCATATTAAAGAAGTTTGAAGCATTTAACTCACCAAATCAGCATGGCGAGCACATACAAGATTTATAAAGAAATAGGCAAAATCAAGAGCAACAACCCCCCACCCCCTTCCTTTTTTCTCCCTTCTTTTAGACTATCGGTAGATGACTTACCCTCAAGGAAAAATTTAAAATATATGTACAAGTATGATTTAGAGCAATAAGTGTATGTCTATCATAGTTAACCTGCCTAATGCAATAGAACAACCATAGGTATGAGAAGAAAACAACCCAAAAATTCAGCAAGTTTGCATGTAAAGGATGCAACACAGATGAAAACTCACCTTGCAAATGACTCTATCACCAATACACAAACTACCAGAATTTTTACTGAAAGAACCAATATGAACAACAAACCCTCCATAAATCTGAACATTGGAAACTTTAAACAATTCAGAAGGGCCTTCAATCAATCCAGTATCATATATCTGCAATCAATGCATGGCATTGGTAAATATATCCTCCACCACATAATCTGAAAAATAGTTTTAAAAAAATGCAGTGTTTGAGGAAAATGTAATAGGCATGTATCCTTCAATTATAAATACCATCACATAAAGGATTCACTCCTCATTGCAAATCGGATGTCATGGTTTTATTAAGGTGGAGTTAAAAATATGTAATTTTTAAAAGAGAAAGAGAAAAATATACAATAAATCCTTATATAAGACACCAAATTATGAGCAAGTATATCAATGTGGTCAATTTTCCTAGTGGACAAAGCTTTAGGAAGTAGAAAGGCCAACAAACAACATTCAAGTAATGTTAGCAAAAGTGGTCCACAAAATTTGATCACAAAATAAAAGTAGTATAATTCTCTAGGAAGAATAAAAAAAATATGGACTATAAAATCTAGGCACACCCTGATTAAATTAGAAACACAAAACTATGGCTTGAGTAACATCATTGTAAAGTCCGTGCTATTGACATTCAGCAAAAAGTTGGAAAAAAGAATCAGCAAAAACATTTTCCGGGTTAAAATTTATCAAAAAAAAAATGGGCAGACTATCACTCAAGTTGAAAAGCACCAACACAAAGCAACCAACCAAATATCCAACCAACAAATAGAAGAATATCAACAAAAGACCGAGCCAAAGCTAACCCCTCACTACAACCATTCCATAATCACAACATTACATAAAAGAATGCATCTCAACCCAATTGACCTTTCTCGGAGCTCTTCTCTTCTATTGGGAGGCCACTGCCATTACTCTGCAATATTGGTCAACTTAACCACACTGCACACATTTGATTGACCAAGCACACAGCAGTTTCAGTCTTCTCCCTACCAACACTTATTACCCACGCTGATAACCTACTTCAGTTAGGTGCTCCTGCATGCTCCCCCTAAAGAACTTAACCTCTTCGTGGATATCATTGAATGATTTACTACTTTCTTTAGCCAAAGAAGCTTTCAGAAATGGAGTTGAGGTAGCCTTGAAGCTTGAACTGTGTAAAAGGCCATTTTTAACCTAAGGAAAAGACACAATTTTAATTGCTATAATTGTTCTAATACAAATTTCAGGCCCTCTAAGTTTGGAACAATGATACAGAAGAGTCGTATGCAATAATTTTTCAACTTTGGGGGCTGTATTGGGCAAATTAAATTAGGTAATAGACATTATAGAGAGAAGAAAATGAAGGAACATAAAATAACCATATAGGAACCACACCCCAGGAGTGCAACAAATTGCCATAAAAATGAAACACCTAGGAGAGATTTAGCAAAAGCTTCAAACAGTGAAGACCTTGTTCCCCAAATTTCAGCCACTTAGAAAGAAAATGATATATTTAATGAACTTAATAACGTGGCCTCATTAAATTAGACCTTGGAAAAGATGAACAGGAAAGCATTTATCACATACCTAGGCAAGTCCTTAATACTTGAATCTTTTATATAAATTGCACTGCGTCCCCAAGAAGGAGAAGCCTTTTCTAGTTCTAATTTTAAAGCCTCAAAGGAAAAATGGTGCAAATAAATGTCTTCTTTATAGGACAAAGAGCCAGCTTTTCAACACATAAGCATAAATCATGTGGAAAAATTCCCGGTAACAAATTCACTTGAAAATATCACATAAAGCACCAAATGTAAGAATGCAATAAATAACCTCAATATAACATGTTCAAATGCAATAAGCAACTCAAATACATACAAGCCACACAACCTTCCCACTCTCCTCCTCAAATTGTAGGATTATACCACTATTATTCTTAACTACAAAAACTTCTGGTATTTCTACTTATTTGGAACTATCCTTTGAAATATCCTTATAGTCTTTTTCCCATTTCACAAAAGAAAAGAATGGAAACTTAGAAAAAGAAAAGAAAGGTGATCTAAACAAAAATTCTTCACTAAGAAGTCCTAAAAAACATATGACTTACACGCTTTAACCCCTCATGAAAATGGTTGACCTCCTACGAAATGTGGCTTTTAAGTGAATAAATAGATTCCTTTTCTGTGCTTTCCTCACCACTTTCTGCTCAATGAACCCTGCATTCCCATCAATAGAAAGCATCAAACTGATGATGCTTTTCGAACAAATCTTTCAAGGCAGCATGCCTGTAAAAGACAGTGCATATACAGAATTACTAATGTATATGGAACTTACAGGTAGTTGTAATGGAAATTACCCCATCTGCAATGGAAAACATGGATTTGGTTAAGGCAATAAATAGGACAAAAGCATTGGAGAATGTTTTATAACATATTTGGAACTGAAAAGCAAGAAACTACAGAACAAGCTGATCGTTGCAAAGCATCTATTATTCTGGAAAAGTGTAATAAAAATAAAACAAAAATAGAGAATAAAATGGAAGGCATGCGATTCTTGATGCTCACCCCATTTACTGGCCAAAATAGGATTTGTCGAATATCTCAAAATTTGAAATTCGTCCAGGTTGCTTCCAGAGCCAATATCAGAAACTATTCATCACGAAACAAAAGTTAGCATCATAACTTCTTTTAACATTAACCAGTTTTATACATAAATCTTGTCATTGTTCTTCTTTTTCATTGCATTTTTAAACTTCTAAAGTCCAAACAGTTTAGTTTGGACTCATTTGCATATTAAAAATGTCAAATTAAAATCTCAAATCATACTCCAGAAAATTCATAATTCGAGAAGCAATTGCACAAACCGAAATAGAAAGCAAAAACACGTAAACATAATTCTGCACTACATGCATCAAAATGTAGCAGAGAGAAAGATTGATGCTTGAGATTCAAATAACGGGAGGATCAACTTTTGGACTGCGGTTAAGAAAAATAGATAATCTGCATAGCTCATCGGAGATGCAGCGTCGTTGAATTGCGTAGAAAATTAACTATAAAAAAAATATCTTGACTCGTTTCAATTGATTTCTCAGTAGAAATTTGGGAGGAAGAGAAGAGAAGGCAACAAAGGAAGAGCCTGTGACTATCCGGATTCCTAACGCATAAGGGCTTGAGGAAATTGGGGGAAAATAATAAAACAATATGAAATGACAAAAATATCCATAACGACCATATGAATCTCAATCGTAGAATATTTTCTTGATGAAATCTGATCTTTCTATTATGAGTATTTAATAATACTATTAAATCTTAATCATCAAACTAATAAAGTTAAGATGAAAAAATAAATAAAAATTATTAAAATAATGTGAAGAGATAATTTACTCCCTTCTTCACAATTAGAATACATATTTAAATAAAGTTGGAATTTAAAATAATTGGAGAGTTACTAAGATTATTTGCCCTTACAAAAACCAATAGAAAGAGTATTAGAGGTAGCGATATGTATGCGATAAGTTGCATTCAGAAGCAATTTATACCCGTTTCTATCAACATGTTACTAAGGTGTGTAATAATTCATTCTCGACTTGAATACATAAAATTTGAGAGGAATGATATAATAAATGTATTTAACTTTTACCTTTCTAAATGCTGGTAGCATAATTTAAAATATCTAATAAACACGTTAACCTCTCTCTTCCTCCCATTCTTCCTTGCAGTCTTGGCGATGTCTTCAGTTTCAATGTGAACGTTTTCTTGAGTATCAACATAATATAATTGTTGAGCGTTCACCTAATTATTATTAACTTGTACTGATTTGTTAGGGAAGCTAAAACGTTGTAGGAATTTTTTTTTTTTTTCTTTCAAAACTAGACTTTGATTGATAGTTGGATAGTTTGCTATGAAAAATTGAATCATAAACCTCAAATATTTTTTTCCTTAATTTTGGAATTATTTTGATTGAGACATTTTTTTTCCAAGAAATTAAGAAAATAAATATAAGAATAATAATATTTGAAACTAAAAATAAGAAGAAGATTAAATATAAAACTAATAATTGAAATTTTGTGAGAATTTTAAAATAATTTGGGTTGAAGAAAACTGGTGGAGCACAGAGAATTGAAAAAGACATGAATGAAAGAAGATAAGTGGTATTTATAGAAAAAAGAAAACGAAAAAAAATATATCCAACCTCAACTGATGAGGAACTACGGTCGTGACTGTAATAAGTGATTTTCTAAACTGTTGACAATGGTACAATGCATCAGTTTAATTGGAATTGTTATGAATATATTTGTGGAAGCTCCACTAATTAGTAGAAACTCCACTAATTATGAATTTATATGAACTATTAGGGAATTAGTGGAAACTCCACTAATTATAGATTTTTATGGATGTCCACCATTTAGTGGAGACACCACTAATTAAGATTAGTGGAAGATGATGTATTCCACTAATTAAGAGCTCTATAAATAGAGTTATTCTCTAAGTTTGAAATATATCATCATTTTGTAAAAAGAATTGTAAAAATTGTGAGAGAAAAGAAAGAGAGAAGTTTGAAGAAATTCTTATGTGAAGAATAGTTAGAGTTTTCTTAGTGTGTAGTGTGTAAATTTTATTCTAACACTACCTTCTTAGTGTACAGTGTGTAGATTTTATTCTAACACTACCTAAATTTTATAACACGTTATCAGCACGAGTCTCTGCCGTTATCAAAGTCAAAAGATAGGTACGCATTTATTGATCCCTATGGCTAACATTACTAAACTCGAATTTGTAGCCCTTGATATTTCTGAAAAAATTATATGTCATGGGTTCTCGATACAGAAATGTATCTAAATGTTGAAAAAAAGATTTGACCACCTAAAGATGGTCATACTACCAAGTGCACAATATAAATGATTGCACCTGAAGTTGCAAGATTTTAAAACCGTGAATGAATATAGCTCCACAATGTATAAAACTACATCTCAATTAAAATTATGCGGAGAAAAAATATATTGGAGAAGACATTTTCTACCTTTCATGCCTCGAATATTGTCTTGCGGCAACCATATCGAGAAAAAAGGTATATACAGATTTATTTACTGCCCTCCTCATTGCAAAGAAAAATAATGAGTTAATTATTGAAAAATCATAAAGCCAAACCAACTGGCTCAACAGGACTCCTAGAGTGAATGCTATTGGCTCCAGTAGAAGCAATCGTTATAGTCATAGTTGTGGCAGTGGACGTGGTTATGGTCATGGACACACTCAATATTTCCCTTAGCACAGAGAAATACTGGCCACCTGAAGTGAAACAGAAAAGATAATAAGGAAAAAGAATATTTCCATTAATAATAAGTATCACATCTTTGAGATGTTACATTCGGATGTCAATATATACTATATTATTGTTAACAGTTTAAAAAAAAAATCTATCTCCTCTTGATCATAAGTCTTGTGTTCACTTGCATTTCTTTCATTCATCTCACTAGTGTTCACGTGAACTTGAGGATGCATTCTTGTAGTTGCTCTTTTTCAATAGAGCTAACAAATTGAGGATGAATGTTTTTAGTTGTTCTTTTTCCATATTTGCATTAAAGGAAGACAAACAGGTAGCAATTATGGACTTCAGTTCCTCTTCTTCGGCATCCTCCTCCTCTTCCTTCTCCCTTGGGCCAGCATCTAGATTAACAACAGAATTAGCCGTGAAGTTATTGCGCAATGAGTCTTGGAATTTTCTCATCCCCTTAAGTTTCTTATTATATTTGGCCTTGAAGCATGCTTGTCTCAATTTCTATGTTTGGTCCTTCAACCGCGTATCAGGACTTTCTTCCACCAACTTCTTCTCACGTTCCAGTATCTCAATGGCTTCTCTTAACTTCTTCTTAGCCATATGTCCTCATTCGTCTTTATCTCGCTCCTGTAAATCGAAGTGATATCATCGGTGGAGATACATTCATTCCAGTCATTATTTATTTATAAATATTTCATAGTTTCATACTTGCAAATTACAAGTGTGTGTGAGAGAGAACCTGAACATTCTTGATTAGGGTCTCCAAGCTCATCAACTTCTTGTGAGGCCATCGACGAATTCTCAACTCCCTACATCTGTTCTTGAGAGAGGTTAAGCCAATATTCAGTTCTTTGGTCGCGCTCTTGATTGACAAGAATTTTTTCTGCAATAATATCTTGAATTTCGATATTATGCATTTCATGGGTCCTCACTCCGAATTCGTTGCCAAGACCACTCATTATTTCTCCTAGAAAAGGAAAAACAATATCAGTAAAGGTAATACCATGCAAAATCCATGTTTGAATGTATGATAACCTAGAACCATATTCTGGCTTTGTTCAAAATCCATTAGGGAGTAGAAAGGATCATGCACAAGCATATCCTCATTCAGAGGAACAGCATCAAAAGCAGTCTCTTGAATGGGTAGATCAAATTGAAAATCCAAAGTAGCGTATCCAGAACTACCACTGATTTACATCACAACAAACCAAAAGAGAGTTTAATTTCATTATTTTATTATTAAGCACACTAAAAAAAAAGGAATCCCTCAAAGCTATCTCACCTGAAATTAGGCGGAAGCGGTTGGCTTGGAAAGGAAAATACATCAAAATCTGCTACGTTAGACCTGACATTAGGCGGAAGCAGTTGGCTTGGAAAAGAAAACACATCAAAATCTTCTGCGTTAGAAACCAAGTCAAAATTTGACAATGTCTCAAATGAATTACGAGTCTCCATATCTGCTTTGAGGTTTTTTATTTTTTTTATGTTTACTAATGACTGATGACTGAGATATATATATATCATATATATATATATATATATATGTACGAGGAAGAAGAAGAGGTAGATGATAGGTGGAGGGACGGAGGACGGAGGACGGAGGAGAAGAAAAGATAAGGAGGAAGGGAAAAAGATGGTATCGGGAAGAGTGAAAAAAAATAGATTTTTATAATAGATTTCTTGGCATTTCCTACTTGTCATCATGTTCTTACAGTTCTTTTTCTTTTCCCTTATTCTCTTGTGAAATCATTATTCCCTAAATTAGGGGAAGAATAGAAACAATATAAGAAAGATCTTGATTGGACAATATCATTAAATTATCTTGATCCGCGTACAAGCGCGTGTGAACTTAAAGTTCAAAAGATAATTCATTTGTAAAGCATTGCAAATCAAATGTCAGACACTTTTGTTGACTCCAGAAGAGTAACAAAATTGCATATTCCAGCTATAAATGCTCCTATTCGAATTGAAGTTCCAGCAGAATAAAAGATTATACCTATAGCTGTTGAGCCAAAAGCATGGCCAACCTCTTAGTTCTAAAGATAAAAATCCTCGAAAGAAGAGAGGATGAAAGGATCTAGATGATCATATTAGAAAAGAATGATAAAGACCAAGAGAGAACTGATGAAAAAGAATCAGAAGTTGATGAAAGTAACACTGAAATTTCTATCAATTATACCACTTCCGATAGAAGTTGGAATCGGATAGAAACAATGATTGATAATATGTTTGCATATAATATATCTCTTGATGTTATACAGGATAATGATGATCCTGAACCAATATCAATTGATGAATGTCGGCATAGAAAAGATTGGCTACAATGAAAAGATGCGATTCAATCGGAGTTAAATGCACTGACACAACGTGAAGTCTTCGAACCTGCAGTCTAAACACCAAAAGGTATAAAACCTGTTGACTACAAATGGATATTTGTGCGAAAATGCAATAAAAATAGTGAAATCGTACAATATAAAGCACAGTTAATAGCCCAAGGTTTTTCACAAAAACTAGGTATGGATTATGATAAAACTTATTCTCCTATTATTGATGCTATTACACTCCAATATCTTATCAGTTTGGTAGTACATGAAAAAATAGATATGCCCCTATTAGATGTTGTTACTGCTTACTTGTATGAAAATTTAGAAAATAATGTTTACATGAAAATCCCTAAAGGATTTCGCATGCCCGAAGCATATAAACATTATCCTTGCGAAAATTACTCTATCAAATTGCAGAAATCACTATATGGCCTGAAGCAATCTGGGCACATGTGGTTCAATCGTCTTAGTGAATATCTAATGAAAGCGGGATTTAAAAATGACCAGGTATGTCCATGTGTTTTTATTAAGAAATTTGGTTCTAAATTTGTGATATATGTTGATAATATTAATCTTATTGGAACTCCTGAAAAACTCCAAGAAACAATTGATTATTCGACATCAAAAATGTTGGTAAAATTACATTTTACCTTGGTGTACAAATTGAACATTTGGCAAGTTTCATCAATCAACATATACAGCAAAAGTTCTAAAAAGATTTTACATGGACAAAGCACATCCATTGAGTATTCCAATGATTGTCCGGTCATTAGATGTGAATAAAGATCCTTTCCGACCTCAAGAAGATGATGAAGAACTCTTTGGTCCTAAAGTACCATATCTCAGTACAATTTGTGCATTGATGTATCTTGCTAACAATACACGACCTGATATTGCCTTTACTGTAATTTATTAGCAAGATTTAGTTCTTCACCAACACGACGACATTGGAATGGAATTACACAAGTCATTTGATATCTCCAAGCAGCTACTTCTTTAAATCATGCTGAAAGTATAGTCATTCATAAAGTAAGTAGAGAATATGTATGGTTATGATCCATAATTCATGATATCCGAAAAAGTTGTGGATTATCATATATCAGAGATATTTCAACTCCTCTTTATGAAGACAATGCAACTTGTATAGCTCAATTACGAGGAGGATATATTAAAGGAGATCGGACAAAATATATATCACCAAAATTCTTCTTTACTCATGAACTCCAAAAGAAAGGTGAAATTGATGTGCTACAAATTCGGTCATGTGACAACCTCGCAGATATTTTCAAAAAGACTTTACCGATTACAACATTTGAGAAGTTGAGATATAAAATTTGTATGCGTCGGTTCAAAGATTTAAAGGAATCATCTCATCGGAGGAGTAATAAACAGATATATAGAATAGTGTACTCTTTTTCCTTCACTAGATTTTTTTCCCACTGGATTTTTATCTAATAAGGTTTTAACGAGGTATATTCTTTATATAATGGATGGACATCTAAGGAGGAGTGTTATGAATATATTAGTAGAAGCTCCACTAATTATGGATTTATGTGAACTATTAGGGAATTAGTGGAAGCTCCACTAATTATGAATTTTTATGGATATCCACCATTTAGTGGAGACACCACTAATTAAGATTAGTGGAAGATGATGTATTCCACTAATTAAGAGCTCTATAAATAGAGCTATTCTTTAAACTTGAAATATACCATTATTTTGTAAAAAGAATTGTGAAAATTGTGAGAGAAAAGAAAGAGAGAAGTTTGAAGAAATTCTTGTGTAAAGAATAGTTAGAATTTTCTTAGTGTGTAGTGTGTGAATTTTATTCTAACACTACCTTTTTAGTATGTAGTGTGTAGATTTTATTCTAACACTACCTAAATTTTATAATAGGAATCTTGTTCTCTGATCTATTTTTATAAATGATTTTTCATTAAACCGAAATATAAAAAATTAAACACTTTTAAGTGATTAAAGTTTGAAGGCAGGTCCTTAAACTCTTAACATTTTAAAATTCAGTTTGGAAATTGAGGTTTCCTTCATGAAGATCGCAAAAGCAACTAACGGTTTTGTCTGCCAAAAAGCCATTCAGCATTCCTGCCACATCGACTACACCTTGTTCGGCCATCACATCCAAAACTGCGCCAATCACCGCCTTGTTCGTCAAGGCAAGCAACTTCACGGCATCCTTGTCCGTTCTCCTATAGTTCTTGGCAATTTTCTCGCCTCTAAGCTGATAACATTTTACTCCAAGATTCAGCACCTTCGCGAAGCCCATCATGTGTTTGACCAAATACCCCAGAAAAATACATTCTCTTGGAATGCCCTTCTCATTGCCTACTCTCTCAACAACTTCCACAATGAAACACTCGAACTATTTTCATCCTTTTTGTATGCGAATCCTGACCCGGTGTCTGCAAAACCTGATAATTTTACAATCACTTGTGTCTTAAAGGCACTGTCTGGGGTGTCCACAGACTCGGTTTTGGCAAAGATGATTCACTGTTATGTGGCGAAAAATGGTTTTGATTCAGACATTTTTGTAGGGAATGGTCTAATTACTTACTACTCGAGGTGTGATGATATGGGGTCAGCGAAGGGAATGTTTGATATGATGCCTGAGCGAGACCTAGTGTCATGGAATTCAATGATTTCAGGGTATTCTCATGGTGGGTTTTATGAGGAATGCAAGAAATTGTATCGGGAGATGTTAGATTTGGTGGACTTAAGGCCAAATGAAGTCACAGTGCTAAGCGTTTTACAGGCTTGTGCACTATCAAGTGATATTGTTTTGGGATTCGAAGTGCATAGATATGTGATTCAAAACCAGATACAAATGGACCTTTCAGTGTGCAACTCAATTATTGCATTCTATGCAAAGTGTGGTAGCTTGGACTATGCTAGAGAGCTTTTTGAAGAGATGAGTGACAAGAATGATATCACGTATGGTGCACTTATTTCGGGGTACATGTTCCATGGTTTTGTAAATGAAGCCATTGGTCTTTTTAGGGGAATGAGGAATCCGGGATTGAGTGTCTGGAATGCTGTGATTTCAGGCCAGCTTCAGAACAATCAGCAAGAAGGAGTCTTAGACCTAGTTCGTGAAATGCAGATGTTCAGTTTGAAGCCTAATAGTGTTACAGTATCAAGTATACTTCCTATAGCATCTTCCTTTTCCAATCTAAAAGTAGCCAAAGAAGTACATGCTTATACAATTAAGAATAATTATGATACAGATGTGTTTGCAGCAACTGCAATTATTGATGCCTATAGTAAGCTGGGTTTCATCAATGGGGCGGAAATTGTTTTTCATAAGACAAAAGTTAGAAGTGTAATAATTTGGACTGCTATAATTTCAGCATATGCAGCGCATGGATATTCCAAGGAAGCACTTATTTCATTCAATGAGATGTTAAATTACGGGACACAGCCAGACTCTGTGACAGTTACAGCAGTATTAGCAGCTTGTGCTCATACAGGACTGGTGAGTGAGGCTTGGGGAATATTCCAATCGCTAATCCCCAAGTATGGCATTGAACCCTTGATTGAGCATTATGCTTGCGTGGTTGGAGTTTTAGGCCGTGCAGGGAAGCTCTTCGATGCTGTAAAAGTTGTTGACGAAATGCCAGTAGAGCCCAATGCCATGGTTTGGGGTGCATTGCTTAATGGGGCTTCACTTTCTGGTGATGTGGAGCTTGGGAAGTCCATATGCAACCATTTATTTAAATGTGAACCTGAAAATACGGGAAATTATATGGCCATGGCAAATCTATATTCAAAAGCTGGGAGATGGGAAGAAGCTGAAGAGGTTAGAGGAAAAATGGAGAAAATTGGGTTGAAGAAGGTTGCTGGCAGTAGTTGGATTGAAACGTCTGCAGGTTTACAATGCTTTACAGCTAGAGATGTATCAAATGACAGAACTGAAGAAATTAACAGGATGCTAGAAGGATTGCTTGAATTGATGAAGGAAGAAGGTTATGTTGTGATTAATGAATTTGATGAGGAGAATGCTTGATTTGCTAATAGTAAAGTTGAGAGTTGGAAGTTTTTGGTTAGCTTGTAGAAATTAAAACCGGAAAAGTCCTCCCATTTTTAAGTAGACTGTGCAGTACCAACTGCTTTAGCCATCTTTTGTAAGAACAAAACAGAGCTGAGGAACTTGTAATTCTAGGCATAGATGCCTATCATTCAAAGTCAGTTTTGGCATATAAAAATTATGCTAGGGATTAAAACAGGTCCCTAAACATTACTTCGGAATGACAAAAGGAAACATAATGGAACATATATTTTAGGTTCTGAGTACTTTCATGATATTAGTGCTTTCATTTTTGTGCGGTTTGAATTTCATAATTTGTGTAGGACGTGGCAAAGTGTCATTATAGTTGGGGGTCCCATTTGGAAGATTGTTTAAGTGCTGTATGTGTTTTGTGTATTGATTTGCATATTTACTCTCCAAAGTATATAACTCATGGCACCCCCAACTACATAATTCAATCAAATTAGTAGATTTTTTGTTCTTTTTGCCTTAAAAAAGAACTAGAAGTTCTATCGGATAGTTAGCATGTTAAATGCCATCTCATTTGAAAACTCAAAAGTTATGAAACAAAGAGAAAACTTCCCAAAGAAGTCAAGATAAAAAATGTTTTTATAAACCCTCCCACACAAGATTGAAATCCTAACTCCGCTACTGGTCACTTGGTTCTCCTTATTATTTAGGCAATGCTAAACCCTTATAAATCATTCCCTATGGCCAGATCCAAAAATCTCAACCCTTCTCTATCTCTAATCTTTCTCTCTCTATCTGTTCTCTTTGCAGCTCCTTCGTCTTCCTAGCACATCTGTGTTTGTTGGGTAGATCTAAGCTCCACCCTTGTTCGGAGCGTGGATCTTGGTCGACGCCTTCATTTTCTTCCTTTGTTTTGTGCCCCCACCCCTTCTTCTATCCATAACCAGCACACTCTCCTTTGTTGTCTTCCTTTTCTCTAATATGCAAAGCCTTGGTGTGTTATCTTTGTTCCTCCTTGCTTTTGGAGCTGATTTACCCAACGTTAGATTGGGCCCTCTCCCTATCTCTCCTCCTTTTCCTAGGCAAGTTTTAAGACATTGTATATGCCTAGAGTCTTTTGATTTGTTACTTACGGCACTGGATAGTAGAGTGGGAACTTTTAATGGTATGTCATGGATTTTTTTGGTTGATGATTTAGCAGTTAAGGAGGAAGTTGTGGTGTATTTGTATTGTTTCTATTTCTATTTCTATCTTTATATTGTACCCACCTAGGGTTAGGGGTATGGTATTTTTCTCTATTACTATAGACTTAGTTGTCCCTCTATGTAACTTTTTTCATGGTTCTTTAATGAATCTTCAAGCAGTTTTCTGTTTTGTTCACTGAGGGAATAAGTTTTCCTATACGCCTTTAATCCATTCATGATATTTGTGAATCGAGTGAACATATCAGTAATATTCTCACTTGGCTTCATAGTGAATAATTTATAGTCTCGAACTAAAAGTCCTAACTTTGATTCCTTTACTTGATTAGTCCCCTCATGGGTGACTTCAAGTAATCTCCACATTTCATAAGCTGAATCACAACCACTTACACGATTGTATTTGTTAGTGTCAAGAGCACAGCATAATATATTCATTGCCTGATAATTTAGAGTTATTTTTTAAATATCCTCGTTGTTATATTCATCACTCTGTTTAGGCACTTTTCTGCCTTCAACAAATTTTGACAGGACAAATACTCCATTTTCAATTAGATTCCACAGCTCAAAATTGATTGAGCAAACATAAATCTTCATTTTATTTTTTCAGAATGTATGATTGATTCCATTAAACAAAGGAAGTCTATTTGTGGAAGACCCTTTGATGTAAGGCAGAGCATATTTGTCTACCATATGGATCTTTGCTATAAGGCTGTTAAACCAAAGATAATGAAGACTAACGCTCTAATACCAATTGAAAAACTATAGAGGGGAGTGAATAAGGTTTTTAGCAAACAAATGCAGATTAAAAATTTTGGTCCCTTAAAATAATTTCGAACTGAATAGCAGAAATGCTTCGTAGCTTCAAGAATGCGAGCAATGGTCATTTTAAATCAGCACAAAATGATAAGAGTATGTTATGACATAAAGATGGGTAGTTAAGATATCAAGAACAAGTTTAAATCAGAATGCAAAGGTCATAAATAAGCCACTGATTTTGGTAAAAAAGATACAGCATTTAATGTTAGAAAACAGTGAAAATGTAGTGAAGAAATTTAAGCAAATAGCACAAGAAAAGACTCAGGGATTTATAGTGGTTCAATCCTTAAATGATTTACATCCACTACCTTAAGTTTTCACTTAAAGATTTCAACACCACTTACTAAAAACCTTTTCCCAACTTAATGGTAGTAGGTGACATCAATCTTGTACAAGAGGATTACCACACTTGGTTTTACACCCAACCTCTTTAAACATAACAATCAAGACTCATCCAAATTGGGTTTTACCTCATTAACCTTAAAACAAAGCTGATTGAAGAAAGAGTACAGAGATAGCTCATAGTTTGAGCAGAATTAAAAAACTAAGCACCAATACCTTTTATCTTTGGAACAATTTTATTTTACTTTGAAGCATATATAAAAAGGGAGATTTTTGTATTCTAAAGTGTAAGAGTATTTCTGAGAAAGATAGCATGAAAATCTACTTCAAAATCAAGTTTTAAGGGCTTTTATAGGAGCCAAACCCGAAGCCCCAACGGCTAGTAATGACTAGTTACTTTCTGTTAGGATTTTCAAGATTTTGGATTCACAAAATGGAAGGATATCCATCCAAAATATGAGTCGAAAATGGCACTTTTTAAAGCAAAAACATTTTGAAAAAAATGTTACAGATTATTGGATGGAGTTTTGGATTCAGAGGTCCATCTAAACTACTTAATCGAAACATCTGAAGACCTACTCATTGAATTCATTTTATTTGTGTGCTTCAAGGTAAAACCAAACTGAACATAAGGTAAAGAGACATATGAATTTATAAATAATATCTTAAGTCTATAGTTCTTTCACAAATATTTCATGGTTTGCAAACTCTTAAGTTGAAATTGTGCTTGATCAGTCACTTATTTGGGTTCTATTTGCTTAAGAGCTGCTTAGCAGTCTCATTTGCACGCCTTTAGAAGAATTGAGGTCAAACGTGTCCTATCACATATAAATCACATAAGTTAATCATCATCAATATTTGCATAAATCAAAACACATGAGAATGTCTTTAGGGCTAACAGATGGATATGGTTCAACATAATTATATTCATATATGAATTCAATTTTTTTTGAATAAAATTTCAGCATTTCTTCATTTCGCCACAATATCTTATTTTAATCATAACTTTTGATCCACAACTCCAATTGGATTCCATTTTATATCAAAATTCTCATTAGACCTTCAACTACACTGTGATGGGTTCCATTTACACATAATTTTGTCTAGAATTTAC
This sequence comes from Voacanga thouarsii, assembly GCA_026120185.1. NCBI lineage: Eukaryota > Viridiplantae > Streptophyta > Magnoliopsida > Gentianales > Apocynaceae > Voacanga > Voacanga thouarsii. The sequence continues at coordinate 425,545 of JANUWF010001883.1, read as the reverse complement.
TGGGACAAAACGATCCCAGTATTTTCTTGTTTTAATTCTTTTTTTTCACAATTAACATTTATATGTTGTTCTCCTTTGTCCATAAAACTTTTAGGGCAATTAATCCATTAAATTTTCCTTCAAAACGCCTTCAATTCTTCATATTTTCAGATCAAGTAAACCACCAATTCCATGCTTGAACATGAAAAATATAAGCATTAACATAAGGTAGAATAACCATAGTTTAATTTCACTATATCTTCCTTTTCTTTGCAATTCTACCATCTTTCTTTACAACTACAAACAACCCCTTAAATCACCATTCAAATACTTCTATTCACCACATAATATATAGCATATGAATGCTTCAACCAACTAGCGCACACACTTGCACACACAAAACTTCACATAGTTATAATCATGATTTTTCATATTTTCATGTTAAAATTCATACCAAAATGATCTCCGCATTGAAATCCATAACTTTAATTCATGAAGTATGATCTTTTACCTTGTTTTTGAGGTTCTTCAAGCTTGATTTGGTCCAAGAACACCAAGAACAATTTTTCTCTCTCCTTTTTCTATTTTTCTCCCAATTTCTCTCAATTTTCACCAACTTTTCTTCCTTTTTCTTTTCTTTTTCTTCCTTTCTCTCCTTCTTATTGTTACTGGCTGATTTTTTCCCCTTCTAACCACCATTCCTTGTCACAAGGTCATCCTACAATAAATGTTATGGTGGGCTATCCAACACGTCACATTTTCTAATTTCCACCTATTTTCCTTTTATTTGATAAAGCTTACTTAATAAGCTTTTCTTGCATGAATGTTTCGCGTATCCTCTCATTGTGTGACACTTTTCCATGCCCACCAATCACAAAATGCCATGTGTTTGAATTTTGACTGCGTTTCTAATTTTCTCAGAAAATAACTATAATTTTGGTCCGTATTGAAAAAATATTTTATTTTACCAAAGGAATCCACAAATTTCACTGAATTCAATTGTAGGAATCAAAACTCTTAATTTCTTCTCAATTCCTTCCAATTTGCAGTCAAAATCCTCATCGCAGCCACAATTACAAAAATGCTCCCTGATATCGCCGGTAGCTTAATTTATACCAGAATACTTGTCTCTTAGCATTGATAAATTTTTGTTCTTAATATACCCCTAAACTCTCACCTTAGTAAAAGTAGTCGCAATTTGAAGATTTAGGATACGGGTAGAACAAATTTAAAATTACATCCAGGTCCCTACATATTTTTATTGCACCAAAATATTCTTCGCATTACATTGATCATCTTTTGTTCTGGCCACTAATACAAATTCCTACTTTGTCAAAAGTAGTAGCCAATAAAAGTTGAAATTATTGAAAAGAATACTAGTATTACATATTATTTTATATATGTAAAATATAGAGCTATATATTTTATTTTAGTTTTTCACATAAAAATAATATATAACAAAATTTTCTCAACTTAATAATTTAGGCAACAAAAAAATTATATTCTAACATTTTGCACGTTAGCATCAAAACAGCTAAGCAGCAAATATTATACAAATATACAATTATTTAGCAAGAAAGACTAGGGCACAAAATTACATAGTAGGAAAAATATTATAATGCATGCCCAATATTATTACAATATTCCTACTTGAATAAGGGATATTACACTTAGAGTATGTTCTTCTTCATTGAGATGTCTGCTTACTTGGAACCCCTACAATGAATTGCAAACATGATTAGTGGCTCTAGAATCTACTATCTAAATATTTATTAAATAAACCACTAAATAAGTTTCAATGTGGAATAACTTACCAATACCCTGCTTGCGTTTGGCTAAGTAATCTGGACACTAAGACTTCCAATGTCCTTTTTGCTTGTAGTGGAAACATTTGCTTTTGGGTTTTTTATCCACTTTTGCCTTCTTAGTGCTGTTTAGGCCCCTTTTTGTTATTTTTCTTCCTTTTATTTCCTCCTTTGCCTTTGGGCTTGGAAGAGGAAGATCTAGCATGAGCCACAATAAGAGCGTTGTTACTTTTCACTTTTAGGGTAGCCTCGGTGCTCTCAAACTCTTTCATCAATTCTGTAAGAGACATCTCCATCTTGTTCACCAACTTTGTAAGAGACATCTCCATCTTGTTCATATTATAATTAACTTTGAATTATGGGAACATCTCAAAAAGAGTTTTCAGAGACACATCAACCTAAGTTTCAAGCTTAATTTTAGCTCCTAAGACCTCTGCCACATTAAATTGTGCAATTAATTCTAATATATGATCTCTCAGACACTCCAGGTTTCATGCGTGTAGGTGGATCATGGCCATAGAAGCAGACAGGAAACCAACAAATTTTCAAAAAAGTAAATAGTGGAAGCTTTATACCTTTACGTTTTCTAGCATGTGTTGACTACTTAGGTTGTATAGGGGCCGACGGGTGAACCATTAAAGACTCTGTAGCTATGATCTCGGGTGAATGGCCTGCCAACTTCTCGTGGACATGAACGCTACGCTCTCAATCTTCCCGAATATGACCTAGCCAAAACCTAGTCATTGAATACTCTATGCGACCAAGACAAATTATCTGATATCTCTTGAACAACTGCGACAAAAAAAATACCAAGAGAGAGTGTTTCTCTGTTTCTGTGTCTTCTTGAAAAATAGTTAACACACACAGAGGAAAACTTTTGAGAGAACTAACATGAGAAAAAGATAGATGGCCACTATGATTTTGAAATTCTAGGAAAACTAAACTATATCCTAATCACAACGTAATCAAGTTTGGTTTATCCCTTATCAAAACCCCTTAACCAACTCAAACTCTTTTTCGTGAACTGCAGCAAGCATGCTCGGTTAGCCCTAAGCTAAACAGGCTTGAGTCTTGCCTATTAAACCCTAGTTCAAACTATTAGGCCAAATTAATTATTTAAACTATGACCAATAATAAGCCCAATAAATAATTAATTATACAGCTCAAATAAATCAATCCAATACTGTAGTCTATTATAGTTTAGGTCCAAGTTAACTCCAATTATTCAAACTGGGTTCAAGCCCTAAACAATTAATTAATCCACTAAACTAATTAATTAATTCTCTTTTTGGACCTTTTGTTTTATTTTAACCAAATAAATAAATCAGGTTACTTAAATAAAATAAAATACATTTTATTTGAGATAATTTTCTTGAACCAAAATTATTTAGGACTTACGGGCTATTTTAGGGACCAAAAGACACATTGCTTCAGATACTAAAATGACTAAAATACCCCTATTATATAAATAGTTGTATTTTACATTTTAAATATTTTCTAATATTACTATAAAGAAATTACCCCCCCCCAAGGACAATGATGCGTTAGCAATGTCTTTGACCTACAAGTGTTATGACAAATATATCCCTCTACGTAATGCCTTTACATTTAGAGAGGAAGGGTGTACTAACGCCTCTCTAAATAATATTTACCATCTTTAGACCTCTAATCCAATAATCTACAACTTTTTAGAATATTTTCACTTTCTATGAGAGCTACCATAAAGTAAACATCCAAGTCATATTCCCCAAGGCTTTGGATTATTAGATCATTCGAACAGTCTTAAAGGGTGACATAGCGTAGAAGTTATCTTATATGAGTTTGTCTTAACTAACTAATTATACATACCCGACATACAAGTATATCAGTCCTACGATAGAAATATCAATTATAGTATATCAAAGCATGCACTTTCAGCTTCACCAGACTACCAACCCATACTTAAGCCATAAGGTCTAAGTCCACGCTATAGCAATAATAGTCTAGGTTTCTACCATTATAGTACTTTTAGAAACCATTGCTATAGGTCCAATTCTACGTATTCGGAATACACTTATGTTGTGAAATAAGAGGACTACTCACTGGCTAAAGGTAATCTATTCTCTACCTAGAATTCATAACGTAATAAACTTATTATGATGAGATTTTCATTCTCATTATCTGGTTAAGAACAACAGCTAATGTGTTAAGTAACTCATTATTCATACATTACTGTGAAAGACCTCAATTCACATGGACCACTTACTTAAATACAATGGGTCATTTCAAGCGAAATTGTACATAAAATAAAATGAGAAAACACAAACAAATTACGAGAATGAATCTTTTATTAATTTAATCAAATTACATCAGAAATACAGTCATAATGGGCATACATTCCAATATTTTTCCACTTGCACTTTAAGACTATGTAAGTTTATAGATGCCTACCCCTATGGCATCTTAAATACTCTCTCAGCCAAAGGCTTAGTGAATGGATTAGCTAGATTGTTCTCCGAGACTATCTATTCCATCATGACTTCCCATCTCTGAATAAATTCTCGGATCAGATGGTACTTCCTCTCTATATGCTTCACCTTTGTATGGTTCCTCGGTTCTTTAGATTGCGAGACTATGCCTATATTATCATAATACAACATAATTGGCTTGTCCATCTATAACACGACTCCAAGTTTTGTGAGGAACTTCCAAAGCCTGCTTCCTTAGATACCTCCAAAGCTGTCATATATTCAGCTTCCATAGTCGAGTCAGCAATGCAAGATTGCTTAATACTCTTTTATGAAATAGCTCCTCCAAACAAGGTGAAAACATATCCACTAGTAGATTTTCTTTCATTCTTATCTGCCTGGAAGTTTAAATCTGTGTATCCTATAGGATTCAAGTTATCAGTCCTATATACTAACATATAATCTCTCGTTCCCTTCAGGTACTTGAGAATATGCTTTATAACTTGCCAATGAACCTCCTCGGCTATAGCAAAATAGATATCTGGCCTCATACATAGCATGGCGTACATGAGACTTTCCACAGCTGAAAAATAGGAAATCTTACTCATCTTGTCTTTTTCTTCTTGTGACTTAGGACATCCTTTGAAGAAAGAGACAACCCATGTAAGGGATTAGTGCTCCCTTGCATACTTTTATGTTGAATTTTGCCAACATCTTGTCAATGTATGTTGTTTGAGATAAATCTAACATTCTCTACTTCCTATGTCTAAGAAGTTTAATCCCAAAAATATAACTAGCTTCTCCCAAGTCCTACATATTGAATTAACTAGACAGTCAAACCTTAATAGATGACAACATCCCTACATCATTCCCAATGAGTAGAATGTCTTCTATATATAGCACAAGAAAAATCACATTAATGCCTTCAAGTTTCCTATACACACATAGTTCATCCTCATTTTGAGTAAAACCATAAGACTTTATAGTCTCATCAAAACGAATGTTCTAAACTCTTGATGACTGCTTAAGTCCATAAATGGACTTCTTAAGCTTATAAACCATATGTTCCTAGCCTTTAACACTAATGCCCTCCGATTTGGATATATAGATGTTTTCGCTAAGATGGCCATTAAGAAAAGCCGTCTTGACATCCATTTGTCATATCTCGTAGTCATAGTGACATGCGATGGCAAGGAAGATGCGGATGGCCTTAAGCAAACTACCAAGAAAAAGGTTTCCTAATAATCGATTCCCTCTTTCTAAATACACCTTTTCGCCACAAGCCTAGTTTAGAAGGTTTCCACCTTCCTAACTACACCTTTCTTCTCTTGTATACCTACTTACATCCAATGAGTTTTATCCTTTTAGGTGAAGCTACAAAATCTCAAACCTGATTAAAGTACATAAACTCAATCTCGACTTTCATTACTTCATGCCATAAGTCTACATCGACATAAGCAATAACCTTCTCATATCTAGTGGGATCCTATTCTTAGTGATCGGAGACTAGGTCAAAACCTCTTCGGTCCACCTTTCTAGAACCTTAGATATCCTCCTACTATGACAAGTCTCCCTTTGGGCAGGTTCTTGATACTGTGCCTCTTATTGTTCTATAATCGGATTAGAAGAAGTTTATTCAAAAGATAATTTCTCCTCGAGTTCCAACCTAGTTGAACCTTTCATAGATGTATCTAGCATTAGTACTTACTAGTACTTTCTACTCTTTGGGATAATAAAAGTAACCACCATTTATTCCTTTTGGATACCCAACAAAGTAGTGTAATTCTAACATCAGTTCTAGCTTATCTCCCTTAATCAGTGCATAAGCTGGATAGGCCCATATCCTGAGATGGTTCACACTTGGCTTATTGCCAGTTTACATCTCATAGGGCGTCTTAGGTACTGACTCAGAAGGTACTATGTTCAAAATGTATGCCACTATTTCCAAGGTATATTCCCAAAAAGAAACTAGAAGAATAGCATGAAACATCATACTTTGGATCATTTCCATTAATGTCCTATTCATTTTCTTAGTTACTCCGTTCTGTTGCAAAAAGCTGTGATATTATTCTATAATTTACCATGTAATTCTTGAATTCACTGTGGAGGTATTCTCCACCACGATCTGATCTTAAGGTTTTGATCAGTTTACCTATTCGACACTTCACTTCAGCTTTAAACTTTTTGAACTTATCAAATGTGCCAGACTTGCATCTTATCAGGTAAACGTAATCGTACCTTGTACAATCATCTATGAAAGTGATAAAGTATGCAAACCCTTCTCACGCTGGTGTAGATAATAGACTACACACATTAGTGTGAACAATACTCAATATCTCCTTGGCTCTATCTGCCTTTTGGGTAAAAGACCTTTAGGTCATCTTTCCCATAAGGTAGGATTCACAATGAGACCAACTTTCTAATCTCAATGAGCTCAAAGGCCCATCATAGATTAACCTTTGAATCCTCGTTGAGTTAATGTGACCCAATCTTAGATGCTAAAGATATGAGTCATTGACATTAGTCTTTCTCTTCTTATTTAAAGGTTCACTTTAAGCATTGTTTATTTGATTGTTTATAGGATTTATGAAGAATAGGTTTTCATACATGTGCCCAATACGTAAAACTTCTCCATTTCTGCTGATAGTAATATCAAAATGAAAAGAAATAGAATCACCATAATTTATTAGTTTTGCAACTAAAATCAAATTCTGTCTGAAACCTGGTACATATAAAATATCCTTCAAAACAACTATTTAATTACAATCAAATTTAATTTTCAGCTCTCCCACTACTTGGGCCCACACTTGTGTTTCATTTCCCACGTGTAGTCCATGTTCGTCCTTTTGGAGTCTTCTTATCTTCCTAAACCTCTGCAAGAAGTTACAGATATAATCAATGGCTCCAGAATCAACAATCGAAGTGAAAGTTGATCCAACCATTGATATAGACTCTAGATAGTAAACTATACCTGTGAGGTTTTTTTTTTTTTTTTTTTTTTGCCTGAAGATCTAGACACTCTTTTTTTCCAGTGTCCCTTCTTCCTACATTCAAAGCACTTGCCTTTGGGCTTGTTGGGCTAGGACTTGGGCTGGGCTGCTGCGTTTTCTTTCTTCTTCTTGAACTTTTTGGGCTTGGGCCCAGTTCTTGAAAAAAAAGCCTTAACAATCATAGCCTTGAACTGTGATTTCATAACATTTTCTACCACCTGGAGCTCTTCTATTAACTCTGTTAAACTTATATTTAACTTATTCATATTGTAATTAAACTTGAATTGAGTAAAAGAGCCCAACAGAGATTCAAGACCCATATCCACTTGGCTCTCGAGATCAATCATAGCCCCCAAGACTTCTGCTTCCTAAAAAACAGTAATCATTTTAACCATATGCTCCCTGACTGATGCTCCCTCAATCATCTTAGCGTTAATGATCGTTCTAAAAGCCTCCTGCCTAGTGAAACCAGCTCTTATCAGTGAATATTATGGCCTTAGGCATGCTAATATCATAAGTAGTGGTCATGTGCTCGTGTTTGGATTGGAGCACATTAGACATAGAGGCTAACATGTAGCAACAAGCCATCTTGTCGGCCTTCTTCTATGCTTTCTTAGCCTCATGCTCTTTCTCGATGGAACCCTTCCTGATAACAGGGTAAGTTTTGTAAAGAACATACTTATACTCCTCAGTAGTGAGTATTATGTCTAGGTTGCTTTTTTAGTCTACATAGTTTAGACCTGTTAGCTTATTCTCTCGAAGAATAACGGCCAAATGACTAAAAGAACCTCTACCAGTTATTTCTAAAAACAAAAAATAGAAGAAAAATTCTCAGTTTGTGAAAAATAAATAAATTGTGCACTTTATCCCCATATTAAAGTTGATAATAGTTAACTATATATTATCCTTAATATGATTAGTTTGGCTCTTAGAAAAACTTGTTGGGAAATATGCCCTCTTAGACTAGATTTCTGATGTAAATATTGAATGTTTTAATAAAAGAATTTATTTTTAAAAATTATTTGTGAATTTACATTTTATTTGTGCACAATTACGTTTAAAAAAGGCCCATTGTGTTTAAATAAGTGGTCCATATGAATGGTAATCTTTCACAGTAAGGTATGGATTATGGGCTACTTAACACATAAACGTTTATTCTTAACCGATTGATAATAATGGGAATCTCATCATGTCTATGTTATTATATTGTAAATTTCAAATGGGGAATGGCTTACCTTTAGCCAGTGAGTAGTCCACTCACTACATGACATAAGCGTATTTCGAATACGTAGAATAGGACATGTAGTAGTGGTTTCTAAAAGTACTATATGGTAGAAACCTAGACTACTACTGCTACAGCGTGGACTAGTACTCTACGACTTGAGTATGAGTTGGAGGTCTGACGAAGTTGGAAGCATGTACTTTGATATGCTATATTTGAGGTTCTATCATAGGACTAATTGTTGGGGATATGCCCTAGAGTCAATTTGTACTTATACAATTGTCATTATGTTTTATATAACAATATGAGGTTTTCCTTTCCATGAATAGTGAGTTTGTTTTGTTGGTCATCAAGTACGTGACTTGATAGTAAAACCCTACAATGAATACAATGACTATTCTAAAACTGTCCCTGATCGATTATTATTATTGGAATAATAATAAATTAAGATTAGTATGTTTGTGACTTGATGGCTATGTTTTACTGGCCATGGATATTTGTGATATCGAGTCAAGACATAAATAAATGTTAGAGAACATTGTATTGGACATGACCCACTGTGAGAGTACTTCATGGAATATGTCATAAGTACTTTCTAGCCATAATAATATTGAAAGTCCTTCGACCTAAATTCATCATAGTTTCTTACTTGATAAATTCTATATTTTGACATTGTCTAAAGTTGTCTTTAACCGAGATAATAAATTAGACTATCGTTGGATATAAAATAAATCGAGGAGAGGAATATGATTGATTGTGAAGGAATTTGTCCCTCTCGATTATGGGAGAGATATCCATGGGCCCCTTGATAAGTTAGACTCGTTAAAAATGCATGGCCGTGCTCAAATATATCAATCTAAGATATTGATATCATTTGTTTGAACAGATCTACTATGAAATCAAGAAATAATTGATTAAGCTTAATAAGGATGACATGCTCCGTGCCTTATGCTTAATCTGGATATCGTGTGACAAAAGGACTAAATATAAAATTATGGTTTGGTTCAAAGAGATCACCGATCTTCATTTAACCTGGATAGTTATAATGTTTTGCTAGAAGCCGCTTATAACTTGTGGGCCATTTAAATATGATTTAGGCACAATGCCAGTGTTAAATGAACCTATAGGATCACACAATAAGCGAACTTGTTAGGTTATTTTTCTGGTGACCAGGTTCGATGAATCTGGATGATATCCAGATTATAAGAATCTGACTCGGTAAAATAATTAGTTAAATTACCGAGATAATGGCAGAATCTTATCATATCAGTTTTAATTTAATTTGAATTTAAATTAGAATATGATAAGATATTATTAGGGTTGGACTCTAAGAGGTTCGAGGGTTTTTTAAGAAAACCCTAGCCGTCTTTCAATTGTCCAATTTTTCGGTTGAGAACATTTGTGCCATTCTCTACCAGAAAAAAAACCTCTCAAACCCTAGGCGCTAGCACTCCCCGAGTATCGAGTGAGTTCGCGGTGTGTATCTGATAGAGGACGTTCACATACTGCAGCTCTGGTGATTGTTCGGGTTGAACGTACAACAGCGCAACCAGAATCGAAGGATTTCGATTACAGCAACCAGAGGTAATTCTTAAAGCTTAGATCTTCTTAATCGTTTACTTGGGTCCTCGGGAGGGATTCGTAGATGTTTTCCGCGTTTAGGAGTCCACGAATCCCAACACTAATATACTTGCATGTTGGGTATGTGTAACTAGTTAGTTAAGACAGACTTGTACAAGATAATTTCTATACTATATCGCCCTGTGGTTGTCTGAATGATCTAAATATCCAGGGTCTTGGGGAACATGACTTAGATGTTTGCTTTAGGGTAGCTCCCTTGGAAAGTGAAAACAATTCAGGAAGTCGTGGATCATTGGACTAGAAGCCTAAGGATGGTAGATGTCATTTAGAGAGGTGTTAGTACATTTCTTCCTCTCTAAATGTACGGCGATGTTTATAAAGGTATTTTAGTCATTACACCTATAGGTCGGAGACTTTGCTAACGCAACATTGTCCTTGAGGTCAATATTTTCTTATAGTGATATTAGGAAATATTTAAAATGCAAAATACAGCTATTTATATGGTAAGGGTATTTTGGTCATTTTAGTAGTCAAGGCGGTGTGTCTTTTGGTCCCCAGTATAGACCGTAAGTCCTAATTAAATACAGGCTAATGAATTGGTCTTAAATTAAATTAAATAGAATTTATTTTATTTAAGTAGTTTGATTTAATTATTGGACTATAATAAAATAAAGGTTCATGGAGAGAGAGAATTAATTAAATTAGTTTGGTGGGTTAATTAATTGTTCATGGCTTTGGCCCAGTTTGAATAGTTAAAGATTGACCTGGGACTAAAATAATATGGGCTTGTTAATTGGACTAGTTTATTTGGGCTGAAAAATTAATTATTTATTGGGCCATTTATTTGGTTCTAATTAAAATAATTAATTTATCAAAAAAGGCTAAACTAAGAGTCCAATGGGTTAGTCCAATTTAACCTAAGGTTTTATTTAGATTAAATATGAGGATAAAGAGGACGTGGTTTTTACTCTTCTTAGGGTTAAGAAAACAACGTTTTTTTTTTTTTCATACTTCTGGCGTGAGAAAGAAAAAAAAAAGAGACGCATTTTTTCACTCTCTCGAAGAAAATTCCTTAGCCCTATAAGTTATTCACCAAATGGGATTAGGCAGGCCATATACTGGAAAATCGAGAGATTGGCGTTCACCTACATGCACAAACGGAGTAGGAGCAAGAATCGCACCAGAAGTTTCCACCAGTGCACCTACCCCAATTTCACAGATTCTGGTCCAACCAATTCTGAGAACGAGGAAAAGAGGTAAAAATATTTTTTCCCTCAGAGCCCCTCCAGGCCGTGACCGGCGCCAGCTGAGGAGCCGAATCGGCACCAGCTCCGACCTGTGTGTTTCCTATTCTTCGTTTTTCCAATTTTTGCTTCCGCTGCATACTTTGTTTTTCCACCTTTAAACCTTCAATTGGTATCAGAGTATGAAGGTTTTGTGAAAATATAGGGAGCATGCATCTAATTGAATAAAACTGGACACATATGTGTGATTAAACTGTGATCCTTCACTGTTTTTGGTATGGATAGATTCTCTGTTAAACCTCTCTGATAGAGGTATAGGAGATTTGTAATTTACTGTTTTTCTTAGCAAATCGTGTAAGTCTAATGTTAATGGGTATTGGAGATTGTTGATTTTTGTTGATTTCATTGTATTTGAGTTGAAATCGGAGAGCCAACGCAGCCAGAAGTTGTGCAAAAAAATAGAGGAAATTTGCAAAACAAAATCGCAAAAAAATCTACAGGAAGAATACCCCGGTAAGACCGGAACCGGCGCCGGCTCGGGTTTGGGGTCCGGTCCTCACGCTAGTAGCCCGCGAGGTCTGGTTCAGTGCGGCGGGTGCAGTGGACCAAGGAGAAATTTTTTATTTTTCGTTATAATTTTTCTTGCGTTTTCTTTTTTGTTTTGGGGTCCATACCAGACAAAGTTAATATTTGTGCAATAGTTAATATTCATGGAATATTTTTACATGAAAAATATTGGTAAGGGATTTTAGGATTAAACAAAACTATTAATTAATTAATTAATTAATTAATGTGTTTAATTCTATTATATGGGTACTTATGTTTAAAAATAAAAAAGCATGAAAACGTCTATTGTTTTCTAGCATGCAATTTATTTTTAAAGTACCTATGTACATGTTTTCTCAAAAACCAAAGTCTTTTGGAATATTTTTTATAAGAAAATATTTTTCTACAAATTAAATGGTTATTTTAACTTCAACAAAAATTAATCCTTAGATATTTTCTCAAAGGATTTAATCCTTGACATAGAAAATATATTGGATTTAGATATTTTTGTAAGTTAAAATAGGAAGCCATTTTGTTTTATTTTCGCACAAGAAAAATTATTTTGTCAAATAAACTTGAGACCAAAGTCTCTAAAAAGTTTTAATTGGAAAATTTTTGAAATCATTAAGTTTTTTAACTTAAATAAAATTAGTCCATGGAAAAATCTCTCAAAGGATATAAACCTTGACATAGAGATTTTAATAGATTTAGATATTTTATTTTTGAGTTAAGGGAAAACTTAACGAAAATTTTCAAAAGAATATTTTTCAAAAAACCCTTGTTTTAAAAGACTAAGTGGGCGAGGGGTTCCAACGGCCCCACGGCTTCCATCACAATCCTTAGTAGAGATCGCGGGTCCCCTCGCGTCACGCTAAGAGCGAACCCGTATAGGATGGGGATACCACAAGGATCTAGATCTAATGGAGGGATGTAATTAATAACCCGGAACACGTACTATGATCGGCCAGCCCATATTAGAGGTTATAGTGCGAGGTATGTCCATAGGAAATGAGAGGAAACGACCATCTCTTCAATGGAATTATCTTCTAGATCATTACTTAGAAGGGAAATTAATTTGTGGTGGTCAACACACTTAGTTTAGGGAACTGTTAATCTTTCCAAGAAGCTATGTCAGTTTTCCTAAGAGCCAAATTAATTATTATCAATTTTGATAAAGTGCACAAATTTGTTTTGTTTTCACAAACTAAATCCTTTTCTTTTATTTTCGATTTTTCAGAAATGGTGGGAGGTTCTTTTAGTCCATTGGTCGTTATTTTTCGAGAGAATAAGCTAACGGGACCAAAATATGTGGATTGAAAGAGGAACCTGAACATAATACTCACAGCAGAAGAGTATAAATATATCCTTTACGAAACCTGCCCTATTATCGGAGAAGGTTCCACCGCCGAGGAGCGAGAGGCTGAGAAAGCGTGGAAGAAGGCCGACGAGATGGCTCGTTGTTACATGTTGGGCTCCATATCTAATGTGCTCCAGTCAAATCACGAGTACATGGCTTCTACGTACAATATAAGTCAATTATTAGCCACGATGTTCGCATATAAGAGCCGGCCCGCAAGGCAGAAGGCTCTTCAAACTATCATAAACACTAAGATGGCTGAGGAAACATCAGTCAGAGAGCATATGCTCAAGATGATTGCTGCTTTCGAAGAGGCAGAAATCTTAGGGGCTGTTATTGACCCCAAGAGCCAAGTGGATATGGTTCTCGAATCTCTACCGGGTTCCTTTACTCAGTTCAAGTTGAATTACAACATGAACAAGTTAAACATGAGTTTAACTGAGTTGATGAAGGAACTCCAGATGACGGAGAAGGTCATGAAGCCATAATCAAAGGCTTCTTCCTCTAGAATTGGGCCCAAGCGCAGAAAGTTCAAAAGGAAAAAAGGAAACGCAAAGGCCCAGTCCAAGACCCAACCCAAAGACAAACCCAATGGCAAGTGCTTCAAATGTAAACTGAAGGGACATTGGAAAAAAGGAGTGTCCAGATCTTCAAGCCAAGAAAAATCCCACGGGTAATGTTTTCTATCTAGAGTCTATATCAATGGTTGGATCAACTTCCGCTTGAATTATTGATTTAGGGGCCACTGATCACATCTGTAACTCCTTGCAAGGGTTTAGAAAGATTAGAAGACTCAAGAAGGGCGAACATGGGCTACGTGTGGGAAATGAAGCACAAGTCTGGGCCTTTACAGTGGGAGAACTGGATCTTATTTTTTATTGTAATAGAATAGTGGTTTTAAGATATATTTTATATGTACCTAGATTTCGACAGCATTTGATTTCAGTTGCGAAACTAATAAATCAATGATATTCTGTATCTTTCCATTCTGGTATTACTATTAGTAGGATGGAGAAATTTTATGTACTGGGCACATGTATGGAAATCTATTCTTCTTAAACCCTATTAACAATCAATTAAATAACGTTCAATCTAAACCTTTAACAAAGAAAAGAAAGACCAATATCAATAACTCGTATCTTTGGCATCTAAGGTTGGGCCATATCAACTCAACCAGGATTCAAAGGTTAATCCATGATGGACCTTTGGGCTCATTAAGATTGGAAAATTGGCTTCAGTGTGAATCCTACCTAATGAGAAAGATAACCAAAAGGTCATTTACCCCTAAAGTGGATAGAGCCAATGAGGTATTGAGTCTTGTTCATACTGATGTGTGTGGCCCCTTGTCTACACCAGCTAGAGGGGGTTTTGAGTACTTCATTACTTTCACGGATGATTATACGAGGTTTGATTTTATTTACCTGATGAGACGTAAGTCTGACTCTTTTGACAAGTTTAAAGAGTTTAAGGCTGAAGTGGAGCGTTGGACAGGTAAATTAACCAAAACCTTACGATTGGATCATGGTAGAGAGTACCTCATTGGTGAATTCAAGGATTGCATGGTACATCATGGGATAGTATCACAACTCTCTACGCTGGGGACACCCTAGTAGAACGGAGTAGTTGAGAGAAAGAACAGAACATTGATGGAAATGGTCCGAAGTATAATGTCTCACGCTATTCTTCTAGTGTTTTTTTGGGGATATGCCCTAGAAACAGCGGCATACATTCTGAACTTGGTGCCTTCCAAGTCAGTACCTAGGACTCCCTATGAGATGTGGACTAGGCATAAGCCAAGTTTGAATTATCTCAGAATATGAGGTTGTCCAACTTATGCACTGGTCAAGGGAGACAAGTTGGAACCAAGATCAGAATTATGCTATTTTGTTCGGTATCCAAAAGGGACAAAGGGTGGTTACTTTTATTATCCTAAGAAGCAGAAAGTACTGGTAAGTACCAATGCTTGATACTTAGAGGATGATCAGAGTACTTCCATGAAAGGTTCAATTAGGTTGGAACTTGAGGAGAAGTTATCTTCGGAATCAACTTTTTCTGACCCGATTGTGGAACAAGAAGATGCACAACCTCAAGAGCCTATACAATTGGAGCCTCGTCGTAGTAGGAGAGTGTCTAGGGTTCCGGAGAGATGGATTGGAGAAGCTTTCGAGCTAGTCTCCGACCATCAGGAATAAGACCCCACTAGATACGAGGAGGCTATTGCTGATGCCAATGCAAATCTATGGCATGAAGTAATGAAAACCGAGATTGAGTCTATGTACTTCAATCAAGTTTGGAATCTTATAGCTTCACCTAAAGGAATAAAATCCATTGAGTGTAAGTGGGTATACAAGAGGAAGAGAGGAATGGATGGGAAGGTAGAAACCTTCAAAGTTAGGCTTGTAGTGAAAGGGTATACTCAGAAATAGGGAATCGATTATGAGGAAACATTTTCCCCAATAACCGTGCTTAAGTCTATCCGTATCCTCCTTACCATCGCATGTAATTATGACTACGAGATATGGTAAATGGATGTCAAGATGGCATTTTTAAATGGCCATATTCGTGAAGACATCTATATGTTCCAACCGGAAGGCTTTATTGCTAAAAGCCAAGAACATATGGTTTGTAAGCTTAAGAAGTTCATTTATGGACTTAAGCAGGCATCGAGAGTATAGAATATTTATTTTGACGAGACTGTAAAATCTTACGATTTCACTCAAAACGATGATGAACCATGCGTGTACAAAAAACTTGAAGGCATTAATGTGATTTTTCTTGTCTTTTATGTTGATGACATTCTACTCATTAAAAATGATGTAGGGTCATTGTCATCTACAAAGGTTTGGCTGTATAGTCAATTCAATATGAAGGACTTGGGAGAAACCAACTATATTTTTGGGATTAGACTTCTTAGGAATAAGAAGTAGAGAATGTTAGGATTATCCCAAGCGGCATACATTGACAAGATGCTGGCCAAGTACAGCATGGACTCTTGCAAGAGAGCTCTAATTCCTTGCAAACAAGGGTCATCATTTTCTTCAAAGGACTATCCTAAGTCTTAAGAAAAAAATGACAGAATGAATAGGATTCCCTACGCTTCGACTGTGAGAAGTCTCATGTACACCATACTATGTACTAGGCCGGATATCTGCTTTGCCGTAAGCTTGGTTAGCAAATATTAGTCAAACCCTGGGGAGGTTCATTGGCAAATTGTAAAGCATATTCTCAAGTACCTCAAGGGAATGAGAGATTATATGCTGGTTTACAGGGCTGATAACTTGGTTCCTACAAGATACATAGACTCAGACTTCCAGGTAGATAAGGATGAGAGAAAATCCACTAGTGAATCTGTCTTCACCTTTTCTGGAGGAGCCATTTCATGGAGGAGTATCAAGCAATCTTGCATTGCTGACTCGACCATAGAAGCTGAGTATGTGGTAGCTTCGGAGGCATCTAAGGAAGCAGTCTAGCTCCGAAAGTTCCATTCAGAACTTGGAGTCGTGCAACACATGGACAGGCCGATTGTGATGTATTGCGACAACATTAGAGCAGTATCGCAATCTAAAGAACCCAGAAATCACAAGAAGGGGAAGCACATCGAGAGGAAGTACTACCTGATCCGAGATTTCATCTAGAGACGAGAAGTCGTGGTGGAATAGATTGCCTCTAAGAACAATCTAGTAGATCCATTCACCAAACCTTTGGCTGAGAGAGTCTTCAAGAGACACTTAGACACCATAGGGGTGGACACCTACGGACTTACTTAGTCTTAGAGTGCAAGTAGGAGATCGTTAGAAAATATGCCCTTTTAAATTAGGTTTCTAATGTAAATATTGAATGTTTTAATAAAAAAATTTTATTTTCAGAAATTATTTGTGAATTTACATTTTATTTGTGCACAATTACGTTTAAAAAAGACCCATTGTGTTTAAATAAATGGTCCATATAAATGGTAATCTTTCACAGTAAGGTATGGATTACGGGCTACTTAACACATAAACGTTTATTCTTAACCGATTGATAATAATGGGAATCTCATCATGTCTATGTTATTATATTGTAAATTTCAAATGGGGAATGGCTTACCTTTAGCCAGTGAGTAGTCCACTTACTACATGACATAAGCGTATTTCGAATACGTAGAATAGGACCTGTAGTAGTGGTTTCTAAAAGTACTATATGGTAGAAACCTAGACTACTACTGCTACAGCGTGGACTAGTACTCTACGACTTGAGTATGAGTTGGAGGTCTGACGAAGTTGGAAGCATGTACTTTGATATGCTATAGTTGAGGTTCTATCATAGGACTAATATACTCGCATGTTGGGCATGTGTAACTAGTTAGTTAAGACAGACTTGTACAAGATAGTTTCTGTACTATATCGCCCCTTGTGGTTGTTTGAATGATCTAAATATCCAGGGTCTTGGGGAACATGACTTAGATGTTTGCTTTAGGGTAGCTCTCTTGGAAAGTGAAAACAATCCAGGAAGTCGTGGATCATTGGACTAGAAGCCTAAGGATGGTAGATGTCATTTAGAGAGGTGTTAGTACATTTCTTCCTCTCTAAATGTACGGCGATGTTTAGAGAGGTATTTTAGTCATTACACCTGTAGGTCGGAGACTTTGCTAATGCAACATTGTCCTTGAGGTCAATATTTTCTTATAGTGATATTAGGAAATATTTAAAATGCAAAATACAGCTATTTATATGGCAAGGGTATTTTGGTCATTTTAGTAGTCAAGGCGGTGTGTCTTTTGGTCCCCAGTATAGACCGTGAGTCCTAATTAAATACAGGCTAATGAATTGGTCTTAAATTAAATTAAATAGAATTTATTTTATTTAAGTAGTTTGATTTAATTATTGGGCTATAATAAAATAAAAGTTCATGGAGAGAGAGGATTAATTAAATTAGTTTGGTGGGTTAATTAATTGTTCAGGGCTTTGGCCCAGTTTGAATAGTTAAAGATTGACCTGGGACTAAAATAATATGGGCTTGTTAATTGGACTAGTTTATTTGGGCTGAAAAATTAATTATTTATTGGGCCATTTATTTCGTTCTAATTAGAATAATTAATTTATCCAAAAAGGCTAAACTAAGAGTCCAATGGGCCAATCCAGTTTAACCTAGGGTTTTATTTAGGTTAAACAGGAGGATAAAGAGGACGTGGTTTTTACTTTTCTTAGGGTTAAGAAAACAACATTGTTTTTTTTCATGCTTCTGGCATGAGAAAGAAAAAAAAGAGACACCTCTTTTCACTCTCTTAAAGAAAATTCCTTAGCCCTGTAAGTTGTTCACCAAATAGGATTAGGCAGGCCATATACTGGAAGGTCGAGAGATTGGTGTTCACCTACATGCACAAACGGAGTAGGAGGCTTGCAGGAATCGCACCAGAGGTTTCCACTAGCGCACCTACCCCAGTTTCACACATTTCAGTCCAGCCAATTCTAAGAACGAGGAAAATAGGTAAAAAAAAATTTCCCTCAAAGCCCCTCCAGGCCGTGACCGGCTCCGGCCTATATGTTTCTTGTTCTTCGTTTTTCCAACTTTTGCTTCCGCTGCGTGCTTTGTTTTTCACCTTTAAATCTTCAAAACTAACATAGCTTCTTGTGTAGATTAATAGTTTCTTAAGTTAAGTGTGTTGACCACCACAAATTGACTACTCTTCTAAGTAATAGTCTAGAAAATGACTCCATCGAGGGGATGACCGTTTTTTTTTATTTTCTATGGACAATTCTCGCACTATGACCTCCAACGTGGGCTGGTCGATCATAGTACGTGTTCTGGGCATTAATTATGTCCATCCATTAGATCTAAATTCTTGTAGAATCCCCATCCTATACGAGCTCACTCCCAGGATGACGCGAGGAGAACCACGATCTTTAATGAGGATTGTGATGGAGGATGTGGGACCATTGGAACCCCTCTCCCACCTAATCTTTTAAAACAAGGATTTTTCGAAAAAAAAAATCCTTTTGAAAATATCCCATTAAGTATCCCTTAACTCTTGTAAAATATCCAAATCCATAAATTTCTATGTTAAGGTAAAATCCTTTAAGAGTTTTTCTATGGATTAATTTTACCTAGTTAAGAGTTTAATGATTTCAAAAATTTCTTTCTAAAACTTCTTAGAGACTTTAGTCTCAAGTTTTATTTAACAAAAACAAATTTTCTTGTAAAATAAATTAAAATGGTTGTTCCTTTTAATTCAAAAAAATATCTAAATTCAAAATATTCTCTATGTCAAAGATAAAATCCTTTAAGAGAATAACCAAGACTAATTTTTGCTTTTAAGCTAAAATAACTATTTAATTAAAGAAAAATGTCTTTCCTTTGTCAAAAATTCCTAAAGACTTTTGGTCTATGAGAAATGTGCACATAGGATCATAAAAGAAAATAGCATACTAGAAAACTATAAACGTTTTTATACTTTTCTATTCTTTTAACCTAGGTGTCCAAATAATAGAATTAAACACATTAATTAATTAATTAATGATCTTGTTTAATTCTAAATCCCTTACTATTATTTTGTATGTAAAATATTCCAAGAATATTAACTATACAAAAAATAATAACTTCGCCTGATATAGGACCCAAAATAGAAAAGAAAAATTCAAGAAAATTACAAGGAAAATAATTAAAATTTTCCTATGGTCTTCAGGCACCCGCCACACCGGATCAAAAGACCCTGAACCGATCAAATCGCTGCAAACCAGTCGAACCGCGGCTCAGCCACAAGACCAAGCCACAGCTGGCTTGGTCCTAGCCTACCACGGCTTGGCACTTAGTTGTGCCTTGAGTCACGGCTAGCTAGCATACAGCCGCCAGCGACTCCTCAATAGTCCAGTAGTGGCCAGCTCTTGTGAAGCCTGGCCCGGCTTTTCTCTGATTTCCATTATCTTCTTCATCTTTTCCTTCTGATTTCTTCTGGTTTCTCCCAACAGCATTTATAAGCACAATTTTTGTTTATAGATTTCAACAAAAATCAACCAAAACAACACCAACATGCACTATACCCTTAATTACTGGCTTACACGAGATCATCTAAGAAAACAAACGAATTTACAAAATTCCTATATTTTCACTCGCGAAACTTACAATACATCTACCCATACCAAAAACACAGAGGTTCACATTATCATAATATCAAACAATCATCTGGCCAATTTTAATTTACCTAAGCATGCTCCTATGCTATTAAAACGCAATCTCTGATACCACTTGTAGGTGGATCACGGCCATAGAAGTAGACAGGAAATGATGCATGTTTTTTTTAGTGTAGAAAATATTACCAACAAATTATACAATCAATCAAGCTTTAATAAAATGCTAACCACTAAAACCACACATACGGGTAAATATACCTATCATACAGTATAGGAAATAGTAAGTATTGAATCCACGAGAACTTAGGTTCCCATTTTACTTTACTCAAATCTTTATTATTTAACTAATAAAATAAGAAGAGATAAATAAAACACTGACCTAATATACTAGAGAATAGACCAAGTTCACACAAGACAAGTTACAAGGATTATCAATGAGTAAGAATAAAAAGAAAAGATATGTAAATAGATAGAAGTCCTCAAAGACATAGAAATGATTGATTAGCACTTATCACAATTAATTATCATCTTAGAACCATGAAGGAACTTAAGGAAGATCCAATCATTTCCCAAGTTATGAACTTACTTACGTATACTCCACTTCTTTCCCAATCTACGAAATTACTATCTCTTGATTAATTTAGCCGATTTTCCAATCGCACTAAAATAGCCAAAAGATGCCTTAAACTCATATCTCTTAAACATGAAATTAGCCAATGACCTTTTGCTCAAGGCGAAATCAATTAATCTTTGACCACTTTGGTTCTTTAATCTTAACATCATTTTCCCAAGTCCATTAAGATTTAACAAATATGAAATCAATGCAATAAACTTCTAACATTTTTTCCCAAGTCAATTAGAAGAAAACGCAACAATAGCCAATGATAACAAGTAATCAAATACTAAAGACAATAATCAATTGATCAAAGAACTAAAATCAATACAAAGTCATGAATCCAAAAATATCCTCTAAATACAATTAAAATAATTACAACTCAAATTGTTAATAAATTACAAATAAGAGAAAAAAGAAACCACTCATAGACAAGTAAGCCTTCTTCTTCTTCCTTGAAACTTTCTTGAGTAATCTCCTATTCTTCTCCAAAAATTCTCCTTTGATCCTGTGAAAATTGATTTAGAAATGTTACTCTCTTGTATTTATAGGCCTTCTTGATATCAAAATTCGTGGGTTGAGAAATCTAGTCCAAATAGAATTTGAAAAATACCAAAATCCTTTGAAAAATATCAAATTTATGCACAAATTGCCACTGTACAAGTTAGACATGGCGCCAGGTCCCTTCGACCCTCCTGGCGCTAAGTACATTCTGGTCTACCCCTGCATTTTTGCTCTGTTTTTCCTCTGTTCGGCCAGAGTGGACCTGGCCTTGGGTGCTCCAGCTAGACCTAGCGCCAAGTGCACTATGGAATTGTCCATTTTTTGCTCGAAATCAACCTAAATTTGCACAAATTTGTCAAAAATACTTTCTACAAGTAAAATATCAAATAGGAAGGAATATGCCTAGTTATTACAACAAAAGTATCTCAAATTAACCTCAAATAACTAGAAAAATAGTGATGATTTTAGCTCCTATCAGGAAACCAACAAATTCTCATAAAAGTAAACAGCGAAAGCTTTATAGCTTTACGTTTTCTAGCCTGTGTTGACTGCTTGGGTTGTATAGGGGCCGACGAGTGAACCACTAAAGACTGTGCAACTATAATCTCGGGTGAATGGTCTGCCAACTGCCGACTTCTCATGGGCGTGAACGCTACGCTCTCAATCTTTTGGAATATGACCTAGCCTAAACACAGTCGGTGAATACTCTATGGGACAAGGACAAACTATCTAATATCTCTTGAACAACTGCAACAAAAATAGTACCAATAGAGAGTGTTTCTCTGCTTCTGTATCTCCTTGAAAAATAATTAACACACACAGAGGAAAGCTTTTAAGAGAACTAATGTGACAAAATGATAGATGGCCACTATAATTTTGAAAATCTAGGAAAACCAAACTATATCCCGATCACAACGTAATCAAGTCTGGTTTATCCCATATCAAAACCCTGTAACCAACTCAAACTCTTTTTCGCGAATTGCAACAGGCATGCTCGGTTAGCCCTAAGCTAAACAGGCTTGAGCCTTGTCTATTGGACCCTGGTCCAGACTATTAGGCTAAATTAATTATTTAAACTAAGACCAATAATAAGCCTAATAAATAATTAATTATACAACCTAAATAAACCAGTCTAATATTGTAGTCAATTATAGTTTAGGCCCTGGTTGATTCCAATTATTTAAACTAGGTCCAAGCCTTGGACAATTAAATAAAATAAAATACATTTTCCTGACCCAAAATTATTTAGGACTTACGGGCTATTCTAAGGACCAAAAAACACATCGCCTTAGCTACTAAAATGACCAAAGTACCTCTGTTATATAAATAGTTGTATTTTGCATTTTAAATATTTCTTCATATTACAATAAGGAAATATTGATTATTGACCCTAAGGACAATACTGCGTGAGCAATGTCTCCAATCTACAAGTGTTATGACAAATATACCCTTTAGTAACACTGTACATTCAGAAAGGAAGAGTGTACTAACACTTCTCTAAATAACATCTACCATCTTTAAACTTCTAATCTAATGATCGACACCTTCCTAAAATATTTTCACTTTCTAAGAGAGTTACCCTAAAGTAAATATCAAAGTCATATTCCCCAAGATCCTAGATTATTAGATCATTTGAACAGTCTCAAGGGACGATATAGCGTAGAAGTTATCTTGTACGAACATCTCTTAACAACTAGTCACACATATCCAACATACAAGTACATCGGTACTACGATAGAATCTCAATTATAGTATATCAAAGCATACGCTTCCACCTTCGCCAGACTACCAACCCATACTCAAATCGTATGGTACAAGTCTATGATGTAGCAGTAATAGTGTAAGTTTCTACCATTATAGTACTTTTAGAAACTACTACTATAGATCCAGTTTTATGTATTCGAAATACGCTCATATTATGAAATGAGAGAACTACTCACAAATTAAAGGTAAGTCATTCCCTCCCTGAAATTCATAACATAATTACTTTATCATGATGAGATTCCTATTCTCATCATTTGGTTAAAAATAACAATTTATGTGTTAAGTAACCTGTGATCCATACCTTATTATGAAAGACCTCCATTCACATGGATTATTTACTTAAACACAATGGGTCTTTTCCAGCAAAATAATGCATAAAATAAAATTCGAAAGCACAAAAAAATTATGAGAATAAATCTTTTATTAATTTAATCAAAATTACATCAGAAATATAGTCTTAGTAGGCATACATTCTAATAATATGCATATTCAGTATGTGCCTCAATGCTGCTTAACAGGCTTGACGTCCTTTGTGCTCAAACATTTGCTGGAGGCTTTCTATGATATCTAAAATGATTGCTATGTTCTCATGTTTCTATTACAACATATTTGAGATCCCAAAATGTAACAGCGAGCTATTTCATCAGAACTCAATCACTTCTCATAAGTCACCCTTTTATTCAAACGTGGATGGATCAATAGACTTAGGAGGACATGGTTCAATTAGCACGTATTTGAACTTCTTGGCAGTGAGTACGATTATGAGATTCCGTTTTCAATCAATAAAATTTTCTCTAACCAATTGGTTCTTTATTAAGATTAGGGATAAAGTGTTGATAGTCAATTTTTAAAATTAAATAAAATAAAACATATGAGCCAATATCATACCATAATAGATTATCAAAATATTATAACATGATACAAGATCAATATGATAATATTTTAAGTAGTAATTAAAAATTATTATCAAATTACAATAATCTAAAACTCCAAAGTAACATATGCCTCTATAAAAGATAACAATGTGACTTACAGTTAGGCCAGGATCCATAACCTAAAACTCCAAAGTAACATATACCTCTATAAAAGATAACAATGTAACTACAATTAGGTCTAGACCCTCCCACTAAAATTAATATGTCTTGCATCTAAATACAATATTAGTTTTAGTGTCGTTAATATTTTAGTCATCATAGACATTATTTGGATATTCTATAAGAAGTCCTTATAATTGTTAGGGATATGCCCTAGAGTCAATTTGTACTTATACTATTGTTGTTATGTTTTATATAATAATATGAGGTTTTCCTTTCCATGAATAGTGCATTTTGTTTTGTAGTCATTAAGTACGTGACTTGATAGTAAAACCCAGCAATAAATACAATGACTATTCTAAAATAGTCCCTGATCGATTATTATTATTGGAACAATAATAAATTAAGATTAGTATGTTTGTGACTAGATGGCTATATTTTACAGGTCATGGATATTTGTGATATCAAGTCAAAACATAAATAAATATTAGAGAACATTGTATTGGACATGACCCACTGTGAGAGTACTTCATGGAACATGTCATAAGTACTTTCTAGCCATAATGATATTAGAAGTCCTTCAACCTAAATTCATTATAGTTTCCTACTTGATAAATTCTATATTTTGACGTTATCTAAAGTTGTCTTTAACCAGATAATAAATTAGACCACTGTTGAATATCGAATAAATCAAGAAGAGGAATATGATTGATAGTGAAGAAATTTATCATTTTCAATTATGGGAGAGATATCCATGGCCCCTTGATAAGTTAGACTATTAAAATGCATGGCCGTACTTAAATATATCAATCTAAGATATTGATATCATTTGTTTGAACAGTCTACTATAAAATCAAGAAATAATTGATTAAGCTTAATAAGGATGACATGTTTGTGCCTTATGCTTAATTTGGATATCGTGTGACAAAATGACTAAATATAAAATTGTGGTTTGGTTCAAAGAGATCACTGATCTTCATTTAACCTGGATAGTTATAATGTTTTACTAGAAACCGCTTATAACTTGTAGGCCATTTAAATATGATTTAGTCACACTGCTAGTGTTAAATGAACCTATAGTGTAACACCCCACGACTACGTACCCTAAAAGGGCGGGGATATCGCCCCGTCCCGTAGGACAATGGGTCTTTAGAACGAGGTATAAAATATAAAGGCAATCTCCAAAAGGATCAACTTAGATAAATAAAGAAATATTCTTATTACATCAGGCTCAACTTGGAGCAAAACGGAATAAAACAAAATATTGTTTAGAAGTATAAGTAATAAATGTCTCCTAGAACAGATAGAGAAAATAGTAAAAGCTTCAACTATTACATGCCCGCTGACTCAGCACAATCTATCCCCTGAAAACATGATGTAAAACAATGTGAGAATAAATCTCAGTAAGTCCTGTGTGTGCACATGGTGTTTTTAAATAGTTCGTGTATGAAAAGTGTAAAACATTTGTAAAAATAATTTGGCAAGTCATAAACAATCTCTTTTCGCAAGGAGTGGGTTTTTCTCATTGTCATACTTTGTACAAAATAAATCCTCCACTCGGATAAAAGTCATGTCACCACACGTTGGGCTCTATGAGAACATATTGGCCAAGGCACCACACTTTGTGCACCTTGTCCGGACCAGATTACCACACGTTGGGCGTTCTGATCAAGGTGAGTGTACAGCCCATTGGGTGAGATACTCCTCCATCTCTACACCCAACAAAACCATCCGGGTGTCCATGCCGGAAAATAAATAATACCTTTCAGGCATAATGCTAGCTCGGACTGGCCTGACCAACCAACACTGTCGCCTTTTCAAGCAGAGTTCATCTTCTGGAGGTGGCCTCCTGCCAGAAGACTTACGCTAGCCCTCCAAGACTAGTATTGCTAGCCTACCCTTATTGAGTACTCAACGAACATATCCGTCAATTCCTAATTCAAAATATTTTCAAACCTTGGCTTTGTACAACGTGGTTTTTCTCTAAAAGAGTTTTCTAAAAATTTAGGAAAGAATAGTTTTCTTGCTAAAAACCGTTAGTTTGACAAAACCGTTTAAAGAATAAATATCCACGTTTACAACCCAAGCAAACACAGTTTAACAATAGCTTTACAAAGCTTCACAACATGGACTTGCCATCACAACATTTAACAAAACAGTTTATAAAAGGACTTACCATCACAACGTTTAATAAAAGAGTTTATGCAAGGACTTACTTGATATGCCTCAGCTAAATGCGATAAAAATCACCGCTGGCTTTCCTCAATTATCCACCTGATCTAAACCATATAATATCATGATCAGGGTCTCAATTAATTCAAACATGCTCTAATCCCATTTATTTTCATAACAATTCGCAATCTCCTATTTAATTCCAAGTAAACTATTCAATCCCCAAAGATCAAATACTACGACCACATGTTTATCTCGCTAATAAACACCATTAAACTTTACTTTCGACATCAAGGGAGGGTATTCCTTTACCTTGCAACTACTGGGTAATGAGGTCTCGATGCTCCTATGGTGATCGTCCCGAGTTCGCTTAAGAAGAAAAGAGAAGCTACCTCCTTTGCTTCACTTGTCCGAAAATCAAGGAAGAAGAGGAAATCAACCTCTATAGGGCGTGATTTAAGGGTAGACGAAAGAGAAAAGAATCATTAGAGAAAACGGCATCAAGAGGTTGAAAGGATTTGTGCTTACCTTAAGGTGTGTTCGATTTTTACTTGGAACAACTCTTGTATTTTCGAAAATTTGTAGAGAGAAGTTGCTGAAATTTTCGTGTAGAATGGAGAGGATAAACGGTGGTTATGATTAAAAGTTGGAGAAGATTGGTTTAGGGTTAGATGGTGATGTTTAGATAGACTCCTAATGGCTTTAGGTTTCTTGGACAGCAAAGGCGGAATTTCTAGCTTGCGCGCCTCCTTGCTGCCGATTTTAGGGGAGTTTTATGGAGGAAAAAATTCTGCAATTTGCTCCTCTAAGCTGGCCGAAACACTGCTCAAAGGAAGGGCTAAATGTGTTCAAAATTTTAGGCCAAACAAGGAAGAGTTTGAGTGAGTTTTGATGACTAAAAAATCCTGTGCAAGTGCTGTGAAAATTCTGTGTAAGTGTAGCAAGTTTTGGACTGGTTTGGCTGCTATAATTCTACCGAAATTTTCAGAGGAAAATTGAGGATTTTGGGCGCTGAAAATAGCTTGTTCAGCTGGGGTTTTTCAGTGAATGCTGTGTGTAGAATTTCGGTTGAAATAGGAACATAAAGCTGGCCGAAAATCCTGCACAAAGCTGTCCGAATTTTCTGTGTATATGCTGGACGAATTTCAGTGTTTTGTGTGAATAAAATTATGGTTTTGTGCAGCTAAGGTAGTTGAATTGTTAAGGAGTGTTCTAGGTGTTTTAAGCTAGGATTTTCAGAGTTGGATTGTAGCTAAAGATGGCTGGAATTTCGGACAGCTTATGTAGATACAAAGCTGCCGAAATTCAGCTAGGAAAAGGAAGAAATCCTAGTTGAATTTGGATTGAAATAAAATCTGGTTTTATCAAGGATTTGGATAAGATTTCCTCTAGTCCTAGAAGAGTTTGGATTGAGCTAAAGGTGCTCCAAGGTGGCGAACAAAATCTGGAAAAATTTTCAGAATATTTCCAGCTTATGATTTCCGAAAATTCAAGGGAACAAAAGCTGAAAATAAAACAAATTTCATCCTTAGCTAAAATCCTTGAACTTAGGAGTTAAATATAGAGTCTTACTCCTATGGAAGTGGCGTTTAAACCCAAAGAAAATATCTAAGACTTTAGTTAAAATATTTCTCTAAAACAATTAAATAAATAAAAGGATTATGGCTAGAATTCTTGAAGAGGTAAAATAAGATCTTTCCGTAATATATTCCCTAACTCTAATATTCATCAAGAAGAGTTTTATACCACTTGAAATTCTTCAAAGTGGCTCCTAGCTAGGGGTTTTTTCGAAAATCCTAAGGAACACAAGCTGAAAATTGAGGGTGAACTTTATTCATATCAAAGTCCTTGAATTTAGGAAATAAATATAGAGACTTATTTCCTTGGAGTAAAAATACTAAAAGTTCTCTAGGATAGCTAGATTCTTTTTCGGCCAAGATAAGAGATGGTCTAAAGAAAAGAATTTCAAGAAGAGAAACTAACTTCACAAAAGGTAGGATTCGAACTCGGGTCACCAAAGGAAATCACTAACCTCCCCGCTATTCCAAAACAACTCCAATACTAATTTTTCTACAAGAAGTTCTTACCACCCCAATACTCATCCTTTCAAATTTTCAACCAAACCTCCCTTAAACAAATCTTTAACGACACAACTATTTCACATCAATTAATTCAAATGCAAGAGTAACGGAAAAATTCACATGCATCTATGCAAATAAAATTATTCTAGCTACCACATACAATGCAACATGCAATGCATGACTTTTTCCCATAGTCAAAGGTGGTTTTGGGTGGGGTATTACATATAGGGTCACACAATAAGCAAACTTATTAGGTTATTTTTCTGGTAACCAGATTCGATGAATCTGTAAATATGTCTAAGTTAATCGAACCTAAAAAATTTACTAGATACAATAAATCTGGAAATATGTCCACATTCAATGTATTTGGATGATGTCCGATTATAAGAATCTAACTCGATAAATTAATTAGTTAAATTACCGAGATAATAACAGAATCTTATCATATCAGTTTTTAATTTAATTTGAATTTAAATTAAAATATGATAAGATATTATCATATTTGGACTTTAAGAGATTCAAGGGTTTTTAAGAAAACTCTAATCGTCTTCTCAATAGTCCTGTTCTGTTGAAAAATTTCGTGCCTCTATTCACCAGGAAAAAACTCTCAAACCTTGGGCGCTATCACTCTCGGGGTAACGAGTCAATTCACCGTGTGTGCCTATAGAGGACGTTCGTACACTGCAGCATCTGGTGATCGTTCGGGTTGCACGTACGACAGCACAATCAGAATCGAAGGATCTCAATTACACCGAAGAAAGGTAATTCTGTAAACCTTAGATCTTCTTAATTGTTTATTTGGATCCTCAGAAGGGATTCATGGATATTTTTCGTGTTTAGGAGTCCATGAATCCTAACAATAATGTCTTTGATTTAAGTATATAACCCCTATATTGATATTTTCTAAAGTTTCCAATCCAAACACATCACTTATAGGGTAATTATTAATGAATTAAACTTATAAAAATTAAAAAATATATTTTGGACCCATTTTAGTAACTAATATAACGTAGCCTTCCTATAGGGAAACTATTTAAAATGGTACGAAAAAAATGTTAATTTTGCTAATGGGCTAATAGGGGACTCCGAAAGTTTAAACAAATTAACCATTGCACACTTAATTGTTTTAAAATAAAAATATATGCATAACAAAATGATACCTAGAGCGGTGTTAATGCATACTACATGACATGTTAACATGAATGATATATAATTCAACCAAAATAATATAGTAAAAACTATAAAATATAAATAATTTTATGGCCAACCTAGATACAAAAATAAAATTATAAAGTTACAATTGAAATTTAATTAGCTAACAAAATAGCTAACCTTCAATCTTCTGGAGCACACTATTGTCATGAGATCTTCATTGGCCTATTGGTTCATCTCTTGGACTTTCATGGCAGCAACTAAGGTTTAACTCCCACCAAGGCCGCTTCCCTCTCCTTTTTTTTTTTTTTTTTTTGGTCAAATTAATAGAGGATTCTGTAATTGGATCGGCTAGCCACTAGGCCAGCCCAAACTACTAGGCCAAGGCCCGGCGGGCACCACACCCCAGCACCATAGCTGGCCTATCACGGAGCCAGCCTAACAGGTGCCACGCCAAGCCAAGCTGCTACCCCAGCCCCAGCCCCAACTCAAGCCGGCCCAGCCAGAGCCAGGCCAGCCTAGGCACTAGTAACGCTGTTTGTTGGACATTCTGGCCCACTGATGGACCGGCCTAGTCATAGCCAAGCACCAGGAGTTGTCTCTCTTTTCGTCTGCTGTTAGATTGAAGCACTCGAATGCCCAAACGAATCTCCAGTGGCATTGACGACGCTGCAACCGTGGATTCTTCACCAAGTCTTTAGTGTCTATTTACAATTTTTTTAAACATAAAAAATATATATAACTTAAAAAGAAAATATAGAGACGTAATTTACCACTTTTATTATCTGACTCGATAATACTTATTTATATTCACCCAATAAAAAAACTACGGTCATAAAATTATTTTGAATTAATCAAACCATTCACCATGAAAATAAATATATTATTCATATACCGCTCAACTAAATATATATATATATATATATATAATTTAATCTTAACACATAAATATATATCAAATCAGGGGTTTTGATACCAAGAATATGATCGATATATTTATGCATTAACCAGATTAAACTTTATAAACACAGGAGAAATGAATCATATTTCTATAGATATCGTTTTCTAAAATACGATTCGAGAAGCTTATGACTTTTGATAATACTCAACCTCCAAACCTTCTTTAGTGTAATCTTCAGGGACAAAAACTTGCCTATCGCATCTTTCTCTCTTAATTTGTTGATGGTGGATTCGCACAAAATTGAGAGAATGTTGGTTCTCACATAACCCTAATATAGAGTCTTAAACCAATATATATAGTAACTATCTCTGTATATTTGACTTTATATCAAATACAAATTCTGATAGAACAAAACAAGTATAGTTAGGTACAACTATCTTTACTTATCTTATTCCATCTCAAATATAATTTTTGGTTTCTTGCAATTTTCATTAATAAATTTTAAATATTTATAATTTATTATTGTCCAATAATTAGAAGCCACCGAAGGAACCTAACCGGATATAATTAGACTAAATTATAATAAATTATTCTGTCAACTTAAAATAATTTATTAATTATATTCCACTCTATTAAAATAACGTAACTGTACTCTTAAATTAATTGAAATTACTAGAGTCAATAATTTTATCATATAATTGATCAATCTAATAAATTACCCCCTGGATCAACAAATTACCTGTAACTAAGCTTTTTTACGCCCGCTAAGTCGTACAAGAATGATCTTACTCTTCTTAGGAGTCCTGATCACTAGTTTAAAGGTTATGATTATGAATTTAAGGAATTTAACTTGATGAAATTTATATAATCCCATCGGATTACGTGGTTGCTACTGTTGTTGAATGTTCTTAGTTGTCTTGTTCACCTTCCATTCATGAAATGAAAGAAAAAAGAAAAAGAAAATTCTTTCCGTGGGTATTTTCACTTGAAACCAATATACTGATTCTTACCCCAACTAATTCAGAAAGAATTATGAAACAAATGATGTCCAGTCACTTAAACATCTCCATTCACCCTCTCAATATTTCTTACAGGTCCTTTGAACCATTTCCGTGCATCTAAAACCCACCAAAGCATTATCAAAGTCAAAGATACGCCAAGAGCAGCGGGTGCATAATTGAAAGTGTTCCATGTGATAGGATAGAGAGTTGGCAGCAGGAAGACTGAGCAGGTGTAGCATATCCACAAGAAGGCCACCAAGCACACTGGCTTTCTTGCTCTACCCAAATAGAAGGGCCCTGGTTTGTAGTTCTTCTCAGCCATTACCAACCTTGCGAAAATAGGAACAGCATAACCTCCTACCCAGCCAATGGTACTTATGGAGATGATGGCACTGAAGATGACATTAAGCTTAAGGATAGGCAATCCAAGAATGATAGCTATGGCTGCACATAGCCACACTGCATTTACGGGAACCTTATGTTTGGGGTGGATTCTTCGCCAAATTCGGGAAAATGGAATTCCTTCGTCCCTTGATAAGGCATAAACCTGGAGAAGTGGGGAAAGAAATCGTAGTTTGAGTTTTAATGAGAAGAAAAATATGTTGTATGCTGACAAGGTTATGGCGGAAAACAATTTAATTTGATCAAACTGATTACTGTATCGTATAAGTTTGCAATGGAGTTATTGAGCAAACATCATGGGGAGTTCTTACTGTTGAAATCTTGACTACTAAAGGAAATCATATATTGAGGCTGTACATTAATCCATCTAGTGCTTGAGTTTCAAGCATACTTATAAAACTATGGGTGCATGAAAATTACTAATTGCTTTGTTTTCATTATCTTATTTCATCCAAGAAACGGCTATAAGTGGGCAATAATTCTTCTCAAACCCAAATTTTATTTTAATTTAAAATAATAATAATTTAAATAAATTTTGTTTCTCAATATCACTTTTTAACCCATATCTATTCTACAAATTTAATAATATTTTATTATATCCCCACAAATACATCTCAATCAAGTTATTGTCCAAATACAATTAGCCGTAGTAAAAGATTAGTTGGTTTTTTTATGAATCTCTTTTATGTTGATTTTGAATAGTTGGAGAAATTCGAAAATACTAACAACTCTTGCAGCACTAGTTGTAACAGAGAGCCCACAGAAGAAAAACGAGCCCCATATGATGTAGAGGAAGACGATGGCTCCGCTAGAGTTGTCATATTTTTTGTGAAATGCATCATAGATTATCTGGGCAGGTACGAGTGCTCCAGCAGTCTCATTGTTTGGATCATATAAGTAAGCCATATCCTGGGGGAAAAAAATGAAAATGAAAAACTCTAATAGATTTTGTCTTTTGAACTTACAAATAAAAATCTTAAATGAGAGTGATAACTGGAGTCTTGGCTATTCAACATTAAATTGTTACCTGGATGCTGAAAGTGAGAGCAACATTATATGCCCAACCAAAAAAGGTAATAATACCAATGCTGGAAAGAATAGCAATTGGACCATTTTTATCAGAACCTTTTGTTTCCTCAGTCAAGTGAGCAGCAGTGTCATAACCGTAGAGACAGTAATTGCTCAAGAGTACAGACATGATCACTGCATAAGGCTTACTAGTTATGCCAGTCGCTTCAGGTGATAATTCAAAATGAGTGAACACATAGGAAGCTGGTTTGGTTGGTTTTGCCACAAGGGGAAGCATTATAATCACCAGCAAACCTCCAATAACCTGCATATTTAATAGAAAACGATCATTTTTAATTTATATAACCAATTCGAGAATGTAAATGAAATTAGCAAATAGGTATAAACTACCAAAGCTTTTCAAAGTGAAGTACACTATTACCTGCCACCAGATTGAAAGTATGTTGAGGTATGCAATTACTTTCAAGGCAAATGAGTTGATTACTGCCCACACAAGGATCAAGAACATGTATATGCCGAAGAATACACTTTTGGGAGCAAAGTAACCTCCCCCTCTGTTTGTTCCAGAGGACAGAAGTATGATTATCTGCAATGCTTGCGATCCAGAAAAAGCCTGCCAATCAACAATCCATGCATGGAAAAACGGATTAAGTAAACCTTGCTTTAGGCAACTACTAGAATTTTTCGTCTAAATATTTTGTAATAAATTCAGTTTGACTTAGTATAAGATGTTAATAATATTTAAAACCAATCTCCAGCAGCTTATTGAGTTGTAGCTTTATATTACACTTAGCATACTAAAGCAGTTTTTGCTATATTAGGGTAAGACTCTAATTAAAATTTATTATCTGTATATTAAAAATTAGATTTTTTCCCCAAAATGTTATCACTATACTTGTTTAATTATAATTAGTAGTAATCTCTCTCAAATCCCTTAAAAATACCTCTCCAAAATCCTTTTTTTCCCCCCAAATTCCAACCACAGTTGTGAATATTTAATGCATATCGAAAATATATGAAGTTTATCATAACATATAGACTTAATAGTAACGATATTGTAGGAAAAAAATATCAAGGTGTTATAAAATTAGGGTAGTGTTAGAATAAAATCTTCACACTATACACTAATAAAACTCTAACTATTTTGCACAAGAATTTCTCTCTTTCTTTTCTCTCACAATTTTCTCTAATCTTTCTTTCACTAATCTTTCTTTCACAAAATAATGGTGTATTACAAGCTTAGAGAATAGCTCTATTTATAGAGCTCTAATTAGTGGATTACATCATGGCATACATCATCTTCCACTAATCTTAATTAGTGGTGTCTCCACTAAATGGTGGACATCCATAAAAATCTTCTAATAATTCACATAAATCCATAATTAGTGGAGCCTCCACTAATTAATAAAGATTCCAATAATTCATAATACTCTCCCTTGGATGTCCATCCATTACATAAAGAATATGCCTCGTTAAAACCTTATTGGATAAAAACCCAGTGGGAAAAAAAATCTAGTAAAGGAAAAAGAGTACACTATTCTATATGTCTATTTATTACTCCCCCTGATGAGATGATTCCTTTAAATCTTTAAACCGACGCATACCGATTTTATATCTCAACTTTTCAAATGTTGCAGTCGGTAAAGTCTTCATGAAAATATCTGCGAGGTTATCACATGACCGAATTTGTAGCACATCAATTTCACCTTTCTTCTAGAGTTCATGAGTAAAGAAGAATTTTGGTGAAATATGTTTTGTCCGATCTCCTTTAATATATCCTCCTCGTAATTGAGCTATGCAAGCTGCATTGTCTTCATAAAGAGGAGTTGGAATATCTTTGATTGATGATAATCCACAACTTTCTCGGATATAATGAATCATGGATCTTAGCCATACACATTCTCGACTTGCTTCATGAATGGCTATAATTTCGGCATGATTTGAAGAAGTAGTCTGCTATAGATTGTTTCGTAGAACGCCATGATATAGCGAGTATTTCCACATGTAAATAGATAGCCCGTTTGAGAACGTGCTTTATGTGGATCAGATAAATAACCAGCATCTGCATAACCTATCAATGTTGGACTGGTTTTATTTGAATAAAATAATCCGAGATCAATTGTACCTTGGAGATATCGAAGGACTTGTTTAATTCCATTCCAATGTCGTCGTGTTGGTGAAGAACTAAATCTTGCTAATAAATTGACGACAAAAGCAATATCGGGTCGTGTATTATTAGCAAGATACATCAATGCACCAATTGCACTTGAGATATGGTACTTCGAGGACCAAGGAGTTCTTCATCATTTTCTTGAGGTCGGAAAGGATCTTTATCCACATTTAATGATCGGACGATCATTGGAATACTCAATGGATGTGCTTTGTCCATGTAAAATCTTTTTAGCACTTTTCTTTGTATATGTTGATTGATGAATAAATGTTCCACTCTCCAAATGTTCAATTTGTAAACCAAGGCAAAATTTGGTTTTACCAAAATCATTGATTTCGAATTCTCTTTTTAAATAATCAATTGTTTCTTGGAGCTCTTAGGGAGTTCCAATAAGATTAATATCATCAACATATATAGCTAATATCACAAATTTAGAACCGATTTCTTAATAAAAACACATGGACATACCTGGTCATTTTTAAATCCCGCTTTCAATAAATATTCACTAAGACGTGTGAACCACATGCGCCCAGTTGCTTCAGGCCATATAATGATTTCTACAACTTGATGGAGTAATTTTCACGAGGATAATGTTTATATGCTTCGGGCATATGAAATCCTTCGAGGATTTTCATGTAAACATCATTTTCTAAATTTCCATACAAGTAAGCGGTGATAACATCTAATAGGCGCATATCTATCTTTTCATGTCTTGCCAAGCGATAAGATATCGAAGTGTAATAGCATCAACAACGGGAGAATAAGTTTCATCATAATCAATACCTGGTCTTTGTGAAAAACCTTGGGCTACTAATCGCGCTTTATATCGAACGATTTCACTCTTTTCATTGCGCTTTCGCACAAATATCCATTTGTAGCCAACGGGTTTTACACCTTACGGTGTTCGGACTGCAGGTCCGAAGACTTCACGTTTTGTCGGTGCATTTAACTCCGATTGAATCGCATCTTTCCATTGCGACCAATCTTTTCTATGCCGACATTCATCAAGCGATATTGGTTCGGGATCATCATTATCTGTGTAACATCAAGAGATATATTGTATGCAAATATATTATCAATAACGGTTTCTATCCGATTCCAACTTCTACTGGAAGTGGTATAATTGATAGAAATTTCGGTGTTACTTTCATCAACTTACGGTTCTTTGTCATCGAGTTCTCTCTTGGTCTTTATCATTCTTTTCTTCAATATGATCTTACGGATCATTTAATCCTCTTTTCTTTCGAGGATTTTTATCTTTAGAACCAAGAGGTCGGCCACGCTTACGGCGTGTTTTTGACTCAGTGACTATAGGTATAATATTTTGTTCTGCTTGGAACTTCAATTCGAATAGGAGCATTTATAGGCTGGAATATGCGATTTTGTAACTCTTCTGGAGTCAACAAAAGCGTACGGCATTTGATTGGCAATGCTTTGCAAATGAATTATCTTTTGAACTTCAAGTTCACATGCGCTTGTGCGCGGATCAAGATAATTTAATGATGTTGTCCAAGCAAGATCCTTTTTATCTTGTTTTGGTTCTCCCCTAATTTAGGGAATAATGATTCATCAAAATGACAATCGGCAAATCTTCGTTGTGAATACATCTCTGTCGGGGGTTCAACATACACGATAATAGAGGGAGAATCATATCCAACGTATATCCCCTTTCTTCTTTGAGGACCCATCTTTGTACGTTGGTTTGGTGCAATTGGAATATATACTGACACACCCAAAAATTCTTAAATGAGCAATATTTGGTTCGACCCAAAAGCCAATTGCAAAGGAGAGAATTTATGATAACTAAGCTGGTCTTATACGTACAAGTGTTGCGGCATGTAGAATAGCATGTCCCCAGGCGAGATGTTGGGAGATTTGTTTTCATTAATAATGGTCTAGCAATTAATTGTAATCGTTTAATCAAAGATTCAGCAAGACCATTTTGTGTGTGAACATGAGCTACGGGATGTTCAACATTAATCCCAATTGACATGCAATATGCATCAAAAGCATGTGATGAAAATTCACCGACATTATCCAAACGGATATTTTTAATGTGATGGTCCGGAAATTGTGCTCGTAATTTAATTATTTGAGCAAGTAATCTCGTAAACGCCGGGTTGCGAGTAGATAATAAACATACATGTGACCATCGGGATGATGCATCAATTAAGACCATAAAATATTTGAACGGTCCACATGGTAGATCAATAGGTCCACAAATATCTCCAGTGAATCCGTTCGAGAAATGTAGGACTTTCAGCTCCTACTTTTACTGGTGATGGTTTAACAATTAATTTTCCTAGGGAATATGCAGTACATGCGAATTTTTCTGATGTTAATATCCTTTTATTTTTTAAAGGATGACCATGTGTATTCTCAATGATTCTTCTCATCATGGTAGATCCCGAATGACCCAACCGGTCATGCCAAATGCTAAAAGTAATAGGATCAGTAAACTTCTGGTTTACTAGATGATGAATTTCAATTGTACGTATTTTTACAAAATATAGACCAGTAGAAAAAGACGGCAGTTTTTCTAATACCGATTTCTTACCCAAATGCATTTGAGTAATAAAAAGATGCTCAATCACATTTTCCTCATTTGTTTCAACATGATACTCATTTCTACGGATATCTTTAAAACTCAATAAATTTCTTCTGGATTTTGAGGAAAATAGTGCCTTATCAATAATAGTTGTTGTTCCTTTAGGCAACAATATACTAGCTCTTTCGGAGCCCTCAATTACATTTGCACTACCGTTTATCGTATAAATATTTATTTCTCCCATTTTGATATCAGAAAAATATTTCTCATTTTTTAGTATAGTGTGTGTAGTTCCACTATCAATAATGCATACATCATCATTAATAACAGCCATCTGAACACAAATATATATATGTAAACGTAAATATTATTAGAATAGAATGAAAATGAAAATACAAAAATATCGGGGTGAGGCTTTAGTTCTTACGGACACTTGCCATCACCAATTAAATGGTCTATCCTGCCGATCCGGGTGTTCAAAAAAATCCGATACATCCATATGGGTAATATTGATATTAAGATCTTCAGGATCAATATCGTCATCCTCAGCATTATTTATTGGATGTTGAGAAAAATTTGCTTCCACATTTTTATTTTTCAATGAAACTTGATACAATTCAACTAAATGCTTAGTCGTACGACAGTTTCGTGACCAATGACCTTTCATGCCACATCTATAACATATATCCTCATGCTTTTCTTCAATTTCTTTTTCTTTTCCCTTTTGATCTTTTCTGTTCCACTTTAGGTGGCCAGTATTTCTCACAGTTTGATTATAATTGTGATAAGGGAAATATCGAGTGTGTCTACGACCATAACCACGACCACGGTCACGGCCACGGCCACGACCACGACTAC
This sequence comes from Voacanga thouarsii, assembly GCA_026120185.1. Lineage (NCBI taxonomy): Eukaryota > Viridiplantae > Streptophyta > Magnoliopsida > Gentianales > Apocynaceae > Voacanga > Voacanga thouarsii. The sequence goes on along the minus strand of JANUWF010001883.1, from coordinate 387,039 downwards.
GACTATAACTATGGCTTCTGCTGGAGCCAACAGCATTCACTTGAGAGTCTTGTAGAGCCGATTGATCCGGCTTCATGATTTCTCAATAATAACTCATTATTTTTCTCTCGCAATGAGGAGGGCGATAATTAAATCTGTAAATTTTGTATACCCCTTTTCTCGATATTGTTGTCTGCAGGACAATATTCGAGGCATGAAAGGTGGAGAATGTCTTCTCCAACATATCTTCATCAGTCACTTTTTCTCCGCATAATTTTAATTGAGATGTAATTTTATACATTGCGGAGCTATATTCATTCACGGTTTTAAAATCTTGCAACCTCAGGTGCAACCATTCATACCGTGCAGTGGGTAGTACGACCATCTTCAGGTGGTCAAATCTTTCTTTTAAATTTACCCACAGGCCATATGGATCTTTTTCGGTAAGATATTCCATTTTCAAATTTTCATCGAGATGACGACGAATAAAAATCAAAGCTTTAGCCTTGTGTTGTGCAGATGCATTATTATTTGCTTGAATAGTTTCACTAAGGCCTTCAGCATTTAGATGCATTTCTGCATCGAGAACCCATGACATATAATTTTTTCCAAAAATATCAAGGGTTACAAATTCGAGTTTAGCGATGTTAGCCATAGAAATCAATAAATGCGTATCTATCTTCTGGCTTTGGTAACGGCAGAAACTCGTGCTTAGTCTTCTGACTTTTGTACCGGTAGAGACTCGTGCTGATAACGTGTTATAAAATTAGGGTAGTGTTAGAATAAAATCTTCACACTACACACTAATAAAACTCTAACTATTTTGCACAAGAATTTCTCTCTTTCTTTTCTCTCACAATTTTCTCTAATCTTTCTTTCACTAATCTTTCTTTCACAAAATAATGGTGTATTACAAGTTTAGAGAATAGCTCTATTTATAGAGCTCTAATTAGTGGATTACATCATGGCATACATCATCTTCCACTAATCTTAATTAGTGGTGTCTCCACTAAATGGTGGACATCCATAAAAATCTTCTAATAATTCACATAAATCCATAATTAGTGGAGTCTCCACTAATTAATAAAGATTTCAATAATTCATAATACAAGGATTATTTAGATTTTAGACTACTTATTTTAACATATATATACTCAATACCTGAGCTCCAATTCCAGCAATTAGGCCAATTGTCTCGAGCCAAGCACAGCACCATGATGCGAAGGGTCCCCAGCTTGGGCCAGCCAAATGAGCAGCCCAAAAGTAGAGGGACCCAGTAGTCTGTAAGGTATTAAAAAAATTTAAAAATATATATATATAAAGTAGAATGTAGGATCTTTCTGCAGTTCTAAGTGGAAAAATCATAAATTGTTAAATATGTACTGTATGTGCAATTTTATATGGTGGACGTGGTATACTATATTCTATACTAAAACCAAAAATGTAATATAATATGTTTATATGTTAAAAAAAAAAAATAGAACGTTGTTCAAATTTTCTATCAAATTTAAAATTTAAAAATCATGTATAATGAAATTCATAGTTTTGAGATGTATAATTAATTACAGAAGAGTTTTTATTTTTGAAATTTTACATAATTCTAAATTATTCAAATAATAAATATACCATATAAAACAAAGTGATTGAATATTATTTAAAAATTCATATTCGTATTGGTGGTGTAAGATATAAATTATACTACAATTAAGAAAAAAAACATATAAATTACACTGCTTAAACATAGACTATCTTACATATAGAGACAAGAAAAAGTATCTAGAAAAAGTTTTTGTTTTTTTTTAAAGGTAGCTTTCCATTCTTGCTTCATAAAACGGCAAGACTGCAAATTTCAAGTCAACAGATTTTTCTTTGTATTTTTCGCCCTTTTCCAAGTTCAATATCTTCTTGGATTTTGCAACTATCCTTTGCATATCTGGGGAAATTTTGGCTTGGGAAGGCAAACTTCTCCCAGTACCCAACTCAACATAGAAACTGATTTAGGATCATAATGTCCCCAGTCATGTATCAGGTGTATAACATATTATGCTCTCAAATTATAACTTCCAAAAATATTATGGCCAAGAAAATTCATTATTTTGTCATTATTGATTATCTAATTTTATACTCAATTTATCACATTCAAAGAAAATATACATATTAAGAACATTGAAATATGTGATTTCTTTTAAAACAAAAACTAAACTAACTTTCTTGATTCTCTATAATAACATGTAATACAAATAATACCACATTCTAATAGGATAGAAATGGTAAGTAGAATTAAAAAAAAAAAAGACAATAAATTTTGTTTTAGTCTCTAACATGAAGTGTAATATATATATATATATATATATATATATATATATATATATATATATATATATCAATATTAGAGTGCCACAAAAAAATATTATATCCTCAGATTTTTTTTTAAAAGAAATACTAATTTAAATATCATTTCCGTCATTGGATGCTTTTAGTGTATGGAAACAAATGTTCCTACTCCTGCAGTGGTCAACGGTATTATCTCTGAATGCCCTCTTTCCCGTGTAAAGTGAGAACTAAATTTACAAGATTTATTTTAATGCTAAAGAGAATCATGATTTGCAACTGGAAAAGAAGCATACCGGAAAGGAAGAGCAGATTTCAGCCATAGCAATTCCAACAAACCAAGTGAAGAAGGAAACCACAATCCATCCCCATAGTAAGCACGCAGGGCCAGCATACAACAGACTTTGCCCATACAGTGGAGTTCCAGTGAATACTGCCATGGAAGAGAACGTTATTGCCAACGTCTTGAACATTGTCTGTAGAAAATCATGCAAAATAATGGAAATTTAAATTCTTTCCTCGAAAAATTTTATTTCTCAAACCCTTTCTTTTGGTCTGAATTCAGTCATTTTCCTTCCTCATTAGCGTCTTTTAGTCCCAAAACTTTTGTTTATAAGAGAAACCTACATGTTTTTCTTTTTTTGTGAGAAATGGTTTTCTCTAAAAAAAAAAAAAAAAGGGAAAAAAATGAATGAAAACGTAGAGTTTAATTTTCCTTTCATTGGAAAATGTCGAGTTCCAATTAAGAAAAAGGAAAACTAAAGAAAAACAAATCTTAACCAGATGATGAGGAGAAGCTAATTATTACCATTTCCCTCTTGAGCTCTTGCCTGTATCCAAGCTCATTTAGACGCTTCTGTCCAGAATCCATTTCCATGGAAAGGCTTGTTGTGGACATTTCCTTCCTTCGGCACTTGCAACTACTAAAGTCCACACTGCAAATTGCCAAAGCTATATAACAAAGCATATGCTACATACTGTCAAAATAAAAAACCTTTTATATGGTCATCTTGCATGTGCCTTGTAAGACCAGTATCATAAGTTTGACTTGGTAGTCAAATATGTTAGGCCAATTACTACGTCACTTTTACTCTTTGAATTGGTTGGGTTTTATGGGATGTCGTTCCAACACATTGACGGTCTGCCGTTGTAACGCATGTAAGTTTTTTTTTTTTTTTTTTTTCCGCATCATACATAGAAAACGGTTCATTTTTAATCACTTAACTTATCACTTTATAATTTCATATTTAATAAGGCGATAGTTCTACTAAGATATATTGATAAGCAAAAATCTTTAATTAGTTCAATTTACATCTTCTCCCTCCATATTAAAAAAATAAAAATTAGTATATTTGTTATATTGTGCCTACCATACATATATAAGACTTAAATAGCAAATATAGAGAAAATTTTATGTATTTCATATTGATTTATTCATGTTTGAATTATTATCAAATGTATTCATATATATAATCACTACACACGTGCAATTACACAAACTTTTTAATTGAAAATATCATTTTTATATTAATTTTAATTTTTATGCATTGAGAATATTTTTCTTCGTTTTTGTTGTTTTTTTTAGCACATATGGATTTAGAAGTTCTTGTTTGTTATTTTCTTGTGTTTATTCTTGTATTTTTTTTTTTGTTGATTGTGTATTCTTGTTATTAAATTATCTTATTCGTTTAGTTTTTTAATTAAATAAAACTATTTTCATGTTTTTTAAAATTTTTAATGTTAGTAATGATTTTTCTCACTATTTTTAGTGTGTATTAGTTAATGATTTTAGTTATTATAATAACTCAATATAATTAGTAATTAATCATTGTTTTACACTTAATTTTTAAAAGTTTATTGCATGGATACATTAGATCATTCAATAAAAGAAGAAACATACAAGTGTAAATTCACATGATTCCCATCCACACTTTTGTAATAGTATTAGAATAATAATCTTTGCTTCTCATATATTGAATATTTTCAAAAGTAATATTTACTTACCAGGATTTGGCTCTAGCTTTCCAAGCATTTATTATTGTCTCCTTTTAACAAGAACAGATCTAGGATCCGTGTGCGCTTTTTCTTTCCCTAATAAATAGTACTCTTTGGATTATTTTTCATGTCTCACTAAAAGTTATGACAGATATAAATTTAAAAAAATTATCAAAATTTTGAAGTTTTGATTAAAAAAAGATTAAATTATCTTTTTATTAATTCATCTAAAATTAAATTATTTAACTAAAATTCTTTCTCTTTTCACCCTTTCTTCCTTCTCATGTTCCATTATTTGGAATCTATACTATTCATTATCATACAAATTTCAAAACTAAGAATTAACTGTTGATATTGGTTTATTTTTATATTGAAGATAGAGTTAGTTCGTAAAATTAAAAATAAATTAACATAAAATAGTTTAGTAAAATAATAAAAGATAAAAGTACAATTAAAAGATCGTGAATATCTTTTTTATTTTTTAAATGCCAAATAATTTGAATTAAGAAATTTTCTTCAGAAATGTCAGTTAAAAAAGGCATATGGAGATTTTTTTTTTTATAAAAAAAATAGTAAAATCTATGGGCGGATAGGATTTACTCTAGTTCTTTGACTTTTTCTTCTACTAATTCTTTGACTTCTTGTCTTTATGTGCAGCAGTCAATCATGCATGGAAAAATATGAAACGCCCTCAACCCCTTCAAAATTACGGTAGCTTTGTTTAATCAGGTTTGAATATTCTCCATAAAGACAGGATCCCAGTTCAATGATTTTGTTGTTTTGCGTCATTTTCTTAATATTATATAAATATAAATAAATAAATAAATAAATAAATAAATAAATATATATATATATAATATTAACGTGAACAATTAATATATTTTTGCATTTGTCACACTTGCGTGATAAACATATTATCTTTCAGTTTTTGTTACCATTATCACATAGAGAGAGTGGGAATATTCACAGTATCCACAGAGAAAATAAGACACCGGGCCCATTAATTATATCACTAGAGTCTGCAGCTGCTTTCATATTCACCGCTACGGATCCGATTCTGCAAGTTCAAATTGCTCCACAAAGTTACATCGGATTGGAAATGAGCTTAGCTAATTTATAGATAACTAATGATTCAGTTCGATATTTAGATTATATCTAGATAAAAAAAATTTATTTTTATCATAAATTAAAATTTCACTTTAATTCAAATATATTTTTATTTTCTATAATTTTCATTCATGTGAACTCTCATCTACTCACAACTTATTATACTCTCTCTCTCTGGATCTATCTAACTTTACATATTTAATATTTTTTTACAAAATTCATCCCAAATCAATCCCTTACATATTTAATAATTTAATGAACTCAATTCCAGAGTAAAATAAGCAATTACTTGAACCAAAATTTTTTGTTTATTTTGTTAGGAATATACCCCAAAACAATTTGTACTTATATTATTATTGTTATGTATTATGTAATAATACGAGACATTTCTTTTCATGAATAGTACATTTAGTTTTGTAGTCATCAAGTACGTGGTTTGATAATAAAACTTTATAACAAATACAATGACTATTCTTAAATTATCTCTTATCGATTATTATTAGTGAATAAATAAAAAATTAAAATTAGTATATTTGTGATTTGATATTTATGTTTTACTATTCATGAATATATGTGATATCAAGTCAAAATATAAATAAATGTTAGAGAATATTGTATTTGACATGACCTATTGTGAGAGTATTTCATGTGACATGTCATAAGTACTTTCTAACCATAATAATATTAGAAATCATTTGACCTGAATTCATAATAATTTCCTACTTGATAAATTTTATATCTTGACACTGTCTAAAATTGTCTTTGACCAGATAATAAATTAGACCGATGTTAGATATTGAATAAACCAGGAAAAGGAATATGATTGATAGTGAAAGAATTTGTTCTTCTCATTCTTGTGAGAGATGTTCAGGGGTCTCTTGATAAGTTAGACTGTTAAAATGTATAGTTGTACTCAAATATATCAATTTGAGATATTAATATTATTTGTTTGAATAGTATACTATGAGATCAATAAATAGTTAATTAAGTTTAACAAGGATGACATACTCCATGCCTTATACTTAATTTGGATATCGTGTGACAAAAAGACTAAATATAAAGTTATGATTTGATTCAAAGAGATCACTAATCTTCATTTAACCTGGATAGTTATAATATTTTGTTAGAAATCACTTATAACTTGTGGGCCATTTAAATGTGATTTATGCACACGACTAGTATTAAATGAATCTATAGGGTCACACATTAAGCGAACACTTAGGTTTTTTTTTTTTTTTTTTGTAACTAGGTTCGATGTATTTGAAAATGTGTTTAGGTTAATTGAACCTAAAAAAAATGACCAGATACAATGAATTTGGAAATATGTCCACATTCGATATATTTAGAGGATATCCATATTATAAGAATCTGACTCGATAAGTTAATTAGTTAAATTATTGAGATAATAACAGAATCATATCATATCATTTTTAATTTTAATTTAAATTTAAAATAAGATATTATGAGAGTTGGACTGCAAAAAGTTCGTATGGTTTTAAAAGAAAATCCTAGTTGTCTTCCTGTGATAGACTTTTCATAAAAAAATTTCGTGCCTCTATAACCAGAAAAAAATTAGCCTCTCAAGACCCTAAGCGCTAGCACTCCCGAATAACGAGTTAGTTTCGCCGAGTGTATCCAATAAAGGACGTTGAAATATTTCAGTATCTGGTGATCATTCGAAATGAACGTATGCCTGAAAATCTAAAAGCAGAAGTTTTGTTTATGATGATACAGAGGTAATTCTATAACCCCTATGTCAACTTTAATCGTTTGGCTTGAATCCTTGAAAGAGATTCGTGAATATTTTCTGCACTTAAGAGTCCACGAGTCCTAACATATTTAAAATATAAATTAAAGTTAAGTTAGTAAAAGCTTGACTCATTTTGGTTATCTCTCTCTCTTTCTCACATCCCACACATAATAATGTAATTATAATATATTATATAGTTTAAAATTTTAAATTATCAAATACGTTATTTTAAAAAGAAATCTATTATATTAAAGAAAAGTTTAAGATATATTTTTATTTTATCTATTATCATTGAAAAACTTTACTTGTTATATCTATTATACTCTAATTTTATAATTTTTAGGTGGAGAAAAAAGTCGTGAGAATTATATTGCTTATTTGAAAGGTTAGTGAAATTGTATTGCTTATTATAAACATTACATTTTTTTTTTAAAATTAAATTTTTATTAGTTGATTTTGATTTTACTTTATATTATCGTCAAGAATATTATTTTTTTTAATAAGTATAGCATGCTATTGGACTTTAATAATTTACGATATTAAATTATTTTAAAGTAAATTAATTAGCCATATTCATTTTTTTATCTTCACCAATTATTTTAATTTTAGTTTTAATATAAATAAATTTAATAGGATTGTAAGTTTATTATTTAACTTTATGATAAAGGAGTCAAATTAAGTTGTGTGTGAGTTGAGCTTGATCTAAAAAAATTAATTCAAATCAAATATGAGTTGAATGAGTCAAATCAAATTTGAGTATATTGAATTAGTTTAACTGGACTCATTTTCCCATCCTATAGATAAAAATGTTTTTTTTTAAAAAATTATAAACCGAGGTGGGTCCAAGGATTCGCAAAATCAGAAATCAACAGCCACTGAAGTTTTCCTTAAAATTGGACCACCAATAGGCTGCGCCTGCGGCGGCCCAAATCACCTTGTTACTGAGTAGCTAACGTCTTTTCAACTGGGCTGCATGCCAGCCGAACACGTGGGAGAGAAATTGGAACCAGAAACTTCAATTTGGTATATGTCTTATGCTTGTCTTTTGGAGTTGTCACCGTCAAAAGAGACTCATTCCAACAAACTAAGTGGAAGAAAATAAATTTAGTCATATTTTCTTTATTAATTATCTCTCTCTTCTTTCTTCGTGTTGTACATCATTCTCTATGTTAATGATGCATTTGATTCGAACATATTGAGAGTGTATTTATATAATAATTAAATTGAGATGTATTTATTTAAATATTATAAAAAATATTAAATATGTAAGATTTAAATAGGATACAATTTAAGTCAAAGAGAAAAAAATATAATACGTTGTGAATATACAATAATTTTTAGAAATAAAAAGTATTTAAATTATAATTATTTTAAATTAAAATAATTTTAGATTGTGATGGATTTTGCAATCCACTTATATCCTAAAACATTCTTGAGAATTTGAGACCTCTCTTGCGATCATGTGGTAGAAGGATTATTTGATATCAATTCTCCTTTCTTATCTCTTTATATCTAAGTCCAATGACTTTAAACAAGTGCATAAGACTTGGACAGAATAAGACTGACATAGGAATAATTACAATTAATCTTTGATATTAATGATTTACGAGCTTGATAACTAAAGATGTCATGCCCCGAAATCGGGAAATGATGTGGCAACACCCAAAACAAAATGTCGAACCCTAAACATAACATAGTACACCACATATTCCAAACTTGTAAAACTAAAAAGTCTGAACTCAAAAATTAAATCTCCAAACGTGGAATATAAAGTAAAGTAACATTAAACTTGATCAAGCCTAACAACTAGAATTCTAACTTCAAAAAAGTAACTCATAAACAAGTGTTTCTTAATCAAAGTACATGGAAGACAACCCCATTGAAAAAGCATACACCAATTCCATCTTATTCCAGATCTTCTTCAAACTACTCATCTAACTTATCATCATCTAGCTAACATCCTACAAAATGGTAATCAAGGAGTGAGCTCACTAGCTCATAAGGAAATATAGCTTACTTGAGATTGAGTATGTTACATAATGGTAATTTTTTTTAAAAGGTTGCAATTACACAAGTATACTTTCATTGGCCATTTGATGGTTCATTGGCCATTTGAAGAGCAAATGAGCTTAGTTTAAATATCCATAACAAGTTTTAGATAACAAAAAAGGAATACATTAATCAGGCAATAAGTATATATATATACATACATATATATATATACATACATATATATATATATATATATATATATATATATTTATAGGGTAAGGGGAGTAGAAGGTGGCCAGTGCTGCCTAGGCTGAACGAGCTAGCACATGTTGGATGGACAGAAACTAGGAGGCGCCCGCTAGAAGGAGATAGACAGTGTCAGTTGGTCTCTAGAACTACAAAAACAAGTAAGAATAGAGCATCTCAGTCCATGGTTTGTCAAACCCAAAAAAAAAAAAAAAAGAAAAAAAAATCAGTTCATCCCTTTTAAAAACTCTAAGAAACTCAACAAAAATAATATATTTCAAAGCAAACATACATTTACATACACATAACTTCTTCCTTCCATTAAATTTAGAGCATTTGTAATAAATTCCTTGTCAAAGCTGAATCGTGCTTAGGGTAAGGTTGTGGCTAACTAATATCAGTCACTTAACTACTATATCCCATTAGAAGAAGGGCCAGAATAGAAACTAGGTATCATATCCCCCCACCAAGGGCCACACAGAAGACTAGGTACTATATCCCCCTAGCCAAGGGCTAGAACCTAAAAAAAGTTGGGGAGACCCCTCCATAACCACCCACAATCATCAACTACTTATGAACTAGAATTCAGTACTGAACGAAAACTCATAAAAATCCACATGTACAATTTGAATAACCATTAAATCAAAATTCCATACCCTAAACAAAGCTTCACAATTTTCATATGCACACCATTCATTAACAGGAAAGAAATTCATAACATAGCCATACTCAATCCAATTTATATACCAACATAAGTTTTCCATGAATTTAAGGGAAATGGACAGGTAGTGCCAAAAAAAAAAAAAAAAAGAAAAAGAACATACACAGGAAAGCTAATTCCCTTACTAGAAAACAATGGAAACAATATAATTCCTCCTAAAGCCTCTAAGAAACCTTTAGTCACCTACAATCGTTAGAATTCATGAACCAAAAATTAGAATTACAGACATCACCTATAACCCCCAAATCATAACCCTACATAGCCTGCCCTCAACTCTACCGGAAACCATACTCCTAAGCATGATTAAGGAAACCATAAACGGAATGATGGTAATAAGACCTTAACTAGATTCACAGTTTTCGATTCCAATTTCTCTTCTGATTCTTCTCCTGCATTGTTCTCTTCCTTTTCCTAAGTAGCCTCTAAAAAACAATGACGTTTCCATAAGTATGCGTAATTGATAGACCTCTCAATGAAACAAATGGACTAATTGCAAATAAACTTCATGATCCACAAGCCCATGCAATAGAGAAATCCAAATTAAGGAAACGTCCAATAAGCAAAAGGGCCACGGCCTCACATTTTGCTCTCTTACAAAAAGTTACGTCCTCAAAACTTATGTACCTTGTTCTACAAATAAATTAGGACACTTCTGTAGCACATCCTCTTTTGATTTCCAAATTGCTTTGCGCTTAGAGTGATCGGACCATTGCACCTTGATATAAGGTATTGATCTTGGTCTCAAAACTTGTACCCCTTTGTCCACAATCCTCACTGACACTTTTTCATAAGTCAAATCTTCTCGAACTTGAAGTGGTGATGCCTCCAGAACATGATCGAATCAGATATATATCTCCACAACCGAGATATGTGGAATACATTATGTAATCTAGATAATGCTGGTGGGAAAACTAACCAATAGGTTAAGTTACTAATCTTTTTGAGAATTTCATATAGTCCCACATATCTCATGTAATACCCTGCCCAAAACCACCTTTGGCCTATGGGGAAAAAGTCATGCATTGCATAGCATTTTGCATTTCATGTATTATCTTAAAATTATTCTTGCATGGGAGCATGTGATTTTCAAGGTTGCTCTTGCATTTAATTTATTTGATGGGAAATAATTGTGTTGTTGCATTAATTGGAAATTGTTTTAGGTGAAATTTAGTGGAGGAAATGGAGGGATGAAAATTAGGGTGAAAAGAATTTCTTAGAGAAATAGTAACATCGGAGTTGATTTGGAATAGCGGTTAGGTTTGGTGATTATTCCTTGGTGACCTGAGTTCGAATCTTACCTTTTGCGAATCTTAGCTTTCTTTTTGAATTCTTTTTCCTAGATTTTCCTCATGCTTGGCCGAAAAACCCAGCTTTCCTTTTTAAAATTCCAGTGCCATCTTCTTAGGGAATAAGTCTCTATATTTATCTCCTAAATTCAAGGATTTTTTATAAGGATAAAGATTAATATTATTTCAGCTTTTATCCTCTTTAATTTTTGAAAAACCTTAGCTAGAATAATTAAATTCCAGCTTATTTTTAATTTATCAGACTTTATATTAGATAGCTGGAATTAATGTGTTATTTTTCTAGTTAGATATCTTGTTGATTTTGAACATAGAAATCTAGCTAAAAATCTGGAAATTTTGTCTAGCTTAGTGCCGCCACTTTTGGAGGACTTCTAGCTCAACGCAAACTCTTCCAATACTAGGGGAATCTTATCCAAAATCCTCTTGCAAATCAAGCTTTATCCTAAATCTAAACAAACCAGATTTTTGTTCCTCTTATCTTGCCAATTTCGGTCAGCCTTGTGCATACACAAGCTGCACGAAAATCCTACAATCCTAAGGGCAATCAAACTCTTCTAAACCTAGCTCAAAGCACCTAGAACACCTCTCACCAAATTAGATTACTTTAGCTACACAAATCAAAATTTTTATCCACTAAAATTCCCAGAATTTTGGCCAGCTTATGCACAGGAATTTCAGCCATCTTTGCTCAGTGCAATGCACGAAATTCTGCACTTCAAACCCTACTAAAACTCCTTATTGAATTGGCCAATTATAATGCCTAAAGCACTCATTATTCCCTCTCTGAATTGCGGACAGAATAGCAGCCAAAACAGTCTAGAAAATCCTCTCTTTTGCTCACAGATTTTGCACAGCAAAGCACTCATCTTTCACACAGAATTTGGTTGTTAAAACCCACACAAACTCTTCCTTGTTTTGGCAAAAAACCTGAACACACACAACCCTTCCCTTGAGTAGTTTTCGGTCAGCTTAGGAGAGCAACTTCAAACTGTTTTTCTGCTCTCAACTCCTCTCAATTTCGGCAGCAATAAGAGTGCAGCAAGCTGCAGTTTTTCGCCATTGCTACCAAAGAAACCTAGAGCCATCAGGAGTCCTTCTTAGCATCACCTTCTAACCCTAAATCAAACTCTTCTAACCCTAAACCACAGCAGCCGCCTAATCTAACCTTACTATACGAAAAATTCCAACAAACCTCTTCTGCAATTTTCAAAAACTCAAGAGCAATCCTAGGCAAAAAAAATCAAGCACTCCCTAAGGTAAGCAAAAGACTTCTCAACCTCTTGATTCCTTTCTTCTATTGATTCTTCTCTGTTCCTTCCCTTGAATCACGCCACATAGAGGCTGATTCCATCTTCTTTCTCAATTTTTGGTCAAGAGGAGCAAAGAAGGCAACTTTTCTCTTCTTCTCAAACGAACTTGGGACAATCACCATAGGAGCACCGAGACCTTGTTAATCCGGTGGTTGTAAGGTAAGAGGATTCTTACCCTTGATGTCGAAATTAAGATCTAATGGGATAGATGATATCTATGGAAGTATGATAGCATGATAAATGTGCTTAGTTGGGATAGATGAATATTTGGAGTCGAGTAATGGATTAAGCCTGTTCAATAGATAGTGATGCTATATTTGATGTGATAATGATAGATGTGAATTGTGTTGGTTAAGACAAGACCTTTTTGATATATTATTCATGTCTTTGATGGATATATGGTCATGGTGTATGTACTTTGAGGATTGAGTGATTTATTTGAAGTTAGATAATGGATCATGATTTGTTATGGGAATAAATGAGTTTAAATGCATGCTTGAGTCGATTGAGACTCTGATCATGATATTATGTGATTCTAGATCAGGAAGGTTTTTGAAGGAAGCAAGCTGTGATTTTATCTTATTTATTTAAGGCATATCAAGTAAGTCCTTGCATAAACTCTTTTGTTAAATGTATGTGGTGGCAAGTCGAATGTTGTAAAGCTTTGTGAAGCTATTGTTGAACTATGATTATTTGGGTGGTAAATGTGGATGTTTATTCTCTAAATGGTTTTGTCAACCTAATGCCTTTATCAAGAACTGTTCTTTCTCTTAAATATTTTAGGAAACTCATTTTTCAAGAAAATCACGTCTTACAAAGCCAAGGTATTATGGAATCATTATTGTGAATCTAGAATTGACGGATATGTTTGTTGAGTACTCAATAAGGGTAGGCTAACAATACTAGTCTTGGAGGGCATGAGTGAGTCTTCTGGCAGGCGGCCACCTCCAGGAGATAAGCTCCGCTTGAGAAGGCGACAGTATTGGTTGGTCAGGCCGGTCCAAGCTAGCATTTGTACTTGGTAATGTATTATTTATTTTCCTGGCATGGACACTTGTATGGTTTTGTTGGGTGTAGAGATAGAGGAGTATCTCACCCGGTGGGCTGTACACTCACCTTTGATCAGAACGCCCAAAGTTTGGTAATCTGATCCTGGCAAGATGCACAAAATATGGTGCCTTGACCGTTTCTTATCATGGAGCCCAAAGTGTGGTGACATAACTGTTTATTCGGGTGGATGAATTATTTTGTACAAAGTGTGATAATGAGAAAACCCACTCCTTGCAAAGAGAAATTATTTATGACTTGCCAAATATTTCTGTAAATGTTTTCAGCTATACATACACGAGCTGTTCAAAGTATCACGTGCACACGCATGACTTACTGATATGTTAATCTCACACTGTTTTACATCATGTTTTCAGGAGATTGATTATGCTGAGCAAGCGAGATGTGTAATAGTTGAAGCTTATGTTATTTTCATCATGTTTGAGAGACAATTGTTGATTTATGCTTCTGGATCAGATGTTTGTTTTTATTTAGTTTTGCTCCAGTTTGAGCCTGATGTAATAGGAGTTTTCCTTTATTTATCTAAGTTTGATTTCGTGAGTTTGCCTTTATATTATATACCTCATTTTAAAGACCCCTTGTCCTCAAGACGGGGCGACATCCCCTCCCTTTTTAGGGTACGTAGTAGGGGGTGTTACATCTCAGACTTAGTTTCCTACTTTTGCCAAATCTCATAACTCTTTTAGTAGGAAAAGCCTTCAAGTACATTTTATTTTCACATTGAAATTCCAATGGTCTTTATTTGCCATCAACCCAACTCTTCTGACGATCCTAAGATACTTTCAATTTTTCTCGAATGACTAAAACTTTTTTAGATGTAATTTGCACCAATTCCGGACTAGTTATCCTTTTCTCTCCCACATCATCCCAACATACCGGAGATCTACATTTCCAACCACAATCTAATTGGAATGTATGCCCTCTTAGACTAGGTTTCTGATATGAATATCGAATATGTTAATAAAAGAATTTATTTTCAAAAAATATTTATGAATTTATTTTCTTTATTTGTGCACATTTTTGTTTGGAAAAGACCCATTGTGTTTAAATAAGTGATCCATGTGAATGGAGATCTTTCACAGTAAGGTATGGATCACGGGTTATTTAAACACATAAACATTTGTTCTTAACCGATTGATGAGAATGTGAATCTTATTATATTTAGGTTATTATGTTATGAATTCCAATGGGGAATGGCGTACCTTTAGCCAGTGAGTAGTCCACTCACTTCATGACATAAGCGTATTTTGAATACGTAGAATTGGACCTGTAGTAGTGGTTTCTAAAAGTACTATATGGTAGAAACCTAGGCTACTACCACTACAGCATGGATTAGTACTCTATGACTTGAGTATGAGTTGGTGGTTTGACGAATCTGGAAGCATATACTTTGATATGCTATAGTTGAAGTTCTATCGTAGAGCCAATATACTTGCATGTTGGGTATGTGTAACCAGTTAGTTAAGACAGACTTGTATAAGATAGTTTTTACACTATATCGCCCCTTGTGGTTGTTTGAATGATATAAATATCCACGGCCCTGGGAAACATGATTTGGATGTTTGCTTTAGGGTAGCTCCCTTGGAAAGCGGAAACACTCCAGGAAGTTGTGGATCATTGGATTATAAGCCTAAGGATGGTAGATGTCATTTAGAGGGGGTGTTAGTACACTTCTTCCTCTCTAAATGTATGACGATGTGTAGAGGGATATTTTAGTCATTTCACCTGTAGGTCGGAGACTTTGTTAATGCAGTATTGTCTTTGGGGTCAATATTTCTTTATGGTGATATTAGAAAATATTTAAAATGCAAAATACAGCTATTTATATAGTAGGGGTATTTTGGTCATTTTAGTAGCTAAGGCGATGTGTCTTTTTGGTCATCGGAATAGCCCGTAAGTCCTAATTATTTTTGGGTTGAGAAATTGATCTCAGTTGAGAGGGTTTTATTTTATTCAGGAAGTCTAATTTATTATTAGACTGGAATAAAATAAGTTGAGAGAAATTTATTATCTGGTTTAATTGATTAATTAATTATTCAGGACCGAGGTCCAGTTTGAATAATTAAAAAATTAACCAGGACATAAACTAGAGGAAAATAATTAACACTTAATTATTTATTGGGTTATTTATTTAATTAAGCCCAAGAAATAAATAATTAAAGTTTAATTATTTTTTGATTCATTTGAGCTCATTAATTATTTATTGGGTTATTTATTTAATCCCAAGAAAAATAATTAATGTTTATTATTTTGAGCTTTTCCGGTATAAGAAAAATAATAAATATTATTTTGGCACAATAGCCTGGACCATAGGATTTTTCCGGACACAGTTCAGAAGAGTTTAGGGAGAAGCCAAAATTTATTTTGTTAATAATATTCGGGTGTTTGAAATATTAAATCCCGGGAATATTATTTTTATCAAAATAATTATTTTTGATTTCATGACTCTTAGCTTTCTGTGTGGAAAAATAAAATAAAATAAAATAATATAATTTATCCCTGAGACTTTTGGCTCTCTGTCTCTCATGCCTTTTCTCTTACTGGCTTTTGGTTTTTGTTTTCTTAACATAAGAAACCATAGGAAGCCAACCGTGAGAGTGTAGAAAAATCTGAGAGGCTCTTCTCATCCCAATCTGTGTTCACCAACTAGAGGTTAGGTTGTGGAAAATTCTGAGAATTGAAAAGCCAAGCATTGCACCGGAAGAGAGCCTGACATTTTTGCACAGGAAGCATCAACCCACGGGAAGAAGGAAGCTATTTTTTGTGCTTCAATCAACTCTCCTACAATTTTAGGCACCAAGAGGTATGGTTTTAATTCCTCCATGCTGCTGCCATGCTATGTTCATGATTTTATTCCCTCCATTTTTACTCCTGTAAGCATGCTCTCTGTTTACTGACAATTCCTTCAAATCTTCACCCAAATAGTGTCTTCCTAGTCTTAGACTTGGGTAACCCCTTAACAAAATCCATGGTAATTTGTTCCTACTTCTATATTAGAAACTTCAAAGGTTTTAATAGCACAACTGATTTTTGATGTTCTGGCTTAATCCACTGACACACTAAATGCTTAGCAACATATTCGACTATACCTTTCTTCATACCACTCCACTAAAAGTTCTTATTGATGTTGGAATATATACCCAAAATGTACTATATATTTCTGTATTTTGAAAAATAATAAAAGTTTCATTCATTAATGGCTGTTTGTTTACATATATTCGCACGTTAAAGGTCTAAGTGTGTTAGTAAGTAATCTATGTGACTGGGTTGTGCTTTCACAATAAGGTGTAGATTATGGGTTACTAACACATAAGCGAAAAATTATTCTTGATTTATTGATGAAGTTGGGCACTTTATCAAGGTTTAGATCATTACATGATTGTAGTCTACTCGCACCAATAGTGTAAGTGGATTTGGAATACGTAGAACTGGACCATGCAATAATAATTTTTAGTGAAGTACTAAAATAAATAAAAATTAGTTTGTTGCAGCTACTGTGAGGATGAGTACCCTAGAACTTGAGTATAAGTTGGTGGTCTGGTAAAGCTGGTCTTGTACACTTTGATGTATGTTGGGTGAAGTGTTTTCACAAGGCCAATAATCTTGTATGTAGGGTGTATGACTCTAGTTAATTAAGATGGACTTATACAATAGAGTTTCTATACTTCATTACGTGAAGAAATCACCCCCTTGTAATTGTCCGGGATAATCTGTAATCCGGGGCCCTAGAAAACATGACTAAGTATGTATACTTTTGGGTAGCTCCCTGTGATAAATGGATACGTACTGCAAGTCGTGGATTATCGGATTAGCTATCAAAGGATGATAGATGTTATTGAAAAAGGTGTCAGTACTGTTTTCCTATCTCAATGACGGGTGTTATGTAGAAGGGTATTTTCGTCATTACACCTTTAGGTCGGAGACATTGAACTTGCAACATTATTTTTGGGGCTAATATTTTCATATGGTGATAAATAAAATATTTAAAATGATTAAAATACAGTTATTTGTTAGCCGAGTATTTTGATTATTTTAGCAGCCAAGAATAATATACCTTTTGGTCCCCAGAGTAGCTCAAACAACCTTAGTAAATTTATTTACCATATGGGCTTATTGGGTGAATTTATTATTGAAAGAATTATTCTAGAAGTCTAATTAATTATTTATTTGGACTAGAATAATTAATTACTTAATTAATTAATTATCTTAGATAGTTTTATATTGGGCCCAAGTAGTTTAATTGATCAATAAAAGAACTAATTTAGTTAATTGATTTATTAATTAATTATCTTGAGTAATTTAATATTGGGCCCAACTGGATTAATTAATTAATAAGAGAGCTATTTAATTAGTCATTGGACTAATTAAGAGAGCATGACCCATTAGGGTTGTAATGGAAGCCACCATGTAAAAAGAAAAAAAAGGAAACAAAAGAAATAATAGGTGGTTGTTTTTTCGTTTCTAAAAAGAAAAAAGAAAGCTATTGTTGTATAATAAATAGGGATTTCGTGTGGTGTAAAAAGGGTTGACCAAATTCCAAATTAAAAAAGTGCTTTCGATTTTTTTCCAGTGAAAAAAAAAAAATTTTGCCACCGTTTTTTCTTAATGTTTAGCTCTTCTGTTTTGTTCAAATTTTCTTCACTCTAATTCTATTTTCACTGGTAGAGGCCCATAATGGTTAGACAATACTCTAAAAAGTTAAGAGTTAGTAAATGTGGTAAGTGTTTGATATGAAAGAGCCGACGGTTAGCTGGTGTCCCTGCAGAACAAGTAGACATTCTTGTTCAACAAGCGTCGTCAAACCCGAATTCGACTCCATTTATTAAAGTTAATTGCCATAACAGTAAGTATTCCTAGACTTTGACTCGAAAAAATTTTTTATTTGCTGTCTTCCGCTACGTATTTATTTTTCCCGCGATTCTTCAAGTGGTATAGAGCCATGGTTAAATCTAAGAGTATGCTTAGGGTTAATAACCCGAAAAAATTAATAAAAATATAATCTTTGCGATTGTATGGATTCCCTATGATTTTTGATATGGGTAGATTTTGTGTATACCTCGCGCGTAGAGGCATAGGCACCTGTAATTTATTTTTTAACCGCTTTTGTAGAAGTCGTGTACACCTCGTTTTGAAAGGCATAGGCATTTGAAATTGTATTTCAATTTATTTATGAATTTCTGTAACAAAAAATAATAATAATTGGTGCCTAAAAAAAAAAAAAAAAGGCTATCCTAGAAGACCAGCAGCATGCGCATGCTAGTGAGTCACGTGCGGCTCGGGAGATTTGTCTCCCTGGAGCCGCGCTGGCGTACCTGGGAAGCCGATCCCAGGCTGCAGAGGCACAAGCATGATCAAGGCTAAAAAAGCCTTGATCCTTGGGAGGTGCTGTGCATTGGTGAAAAGACTTTCATGGTCCAAAAAGATGTTTAGTGGTTCGCAGGTCACTGTTTGGGTCGCGGCTTCTTATTTTATTTTATTTTTCTTAATGAAAATGCAACTTTTGTTTTTCTTCTTGGCGAATGCGATATTGAGATATTTTCTCCGACCGCGATTGGTTTCTAAGATCATTTCCAGCTCTAGGCCTTTTATTAGTTAGTCCCGGTAAAGCTCCCAGTTGACGTATTTATTTTCAAACAAGGTCCTCAGTAACGCGACATAAAAACTCCTTATGCTTTTGTAAATTTTTTTTAGAATGAATTTCTTATTTTATTTATTTATTAAATTTTTATTTTTTAAACCTAAATTAAAACTGAAGTAAATGAAGTGAAGTTTGCTGAAGTAGCCTACTTGTGTACTACAAAAAAGAATGAGACGAATTGGATAAATATCCAGACCCCTTCTATTTTCTATTCTAGAAAAACTATTATAGAAAAAGGGATTCCTTTCCTCACATAGTTGTAAGTTCTTATAACTTAATAAATTGATGGATTTTGGAAAGGGGGGCCAACACCCTTTCAATATTTTTTAATATTTAATATTCTTTGATTTCAAAAGGACATTCTCAATTATGTAGAAATTGGAATAAATAGGAAAAATTCAGCTATCGGAATCGAACTGATGACCATCCCATTACAAATGCGATGCTCTAACCTTTGAGCTAAGCGGGCTCGTATAACATCAATTTTATATGCATAATTTAATAAAGTATTGGAATCTTAGGTATTAACTATTATTTCTTATCTATTCAAAATTGATATGAATATAAAAGAATGGGATATAAATTTCAAATAAATATTGAATATTATAGAACATAACGATTAATATAGCGATATATAATTTAGATTTTTTTATCACTAATCACTAATATAATTTAAAATTCAAATATTATTAAATTTGATAGATTATTAGATTAGATAGTAAATATTTTGATTTTAGATAGTTAAATTATTTAAATTTGTCAATTTTGAATTGGAATTCAAATGACATTTGAAATTCTTTTTCTTACACTTTTATATTTTATATAAATTATATATATTTTTTGATGCTACATCATCTATTTCTAATTAGGAATGATTAGTTTTAACTAATAAGACATTCTTACGCCTTCATTCCATTCATAAAGATGTGAGTAGTAAGGGCGGAAATTAAGACAACAAAAAAAATTGACAGTTCAAGTATTCAAAATTGCACGGGAAGGGTGAATTGAATTGCGGATATCTATATATATATATAGGAGATATCTATCAATCTATATTGAATTGCGGATTCAAAAATGATAAAATCATATTTGATTAGCCCAAATACAGTCTCCTATAGAAGATAAGTAAGAAATCAAAGAGGAAAAATGCTTCTTCGAGTTAGGAATCGGTATCTAATCGGTATCTAATGAATTCACGGGTTCCAGTAGAAATGAAAGAAAAGGGAACGACACCATAACACAACAAAATCTTAATGTTAAAACAAAAGGAAGGGGATATGGCGAAATCGGTAGATGCTACGGACTTAATTAGATTGAGCCTTGGTATGGAAACCTACTAAGTGATAACTTTCAAATTCAGAGAAACCCCAAAATTAATAAAAAGGTCAATCCTGAGCTAAATTCTATTTTCCACAAACAAAAGTTCATAAAACGAAAAAAGGATAGGTGTAGAGACTTAACGGAAGCTGTTCTAACAAATGGAGTTGGCCGCGTTTGTAGAGAAACCTTTCCATTGAAAATTCAGAAAGGATGAAGGATAAACGTATATACATACATATTGAATACTATATGAAATGATTAATGCCATCCTGAATAAATCTGCATTTTTTCTATAAAAAATAGAAGAATTGGTGGAAGTCGCCGAACTTGTGTAACTTAGAAACGTGCTTCTCATTTACATGGCTTGAATGGTAAGATAGGTTCGTGTTTATCGTTTCTTTGTTTTTTATTTTTTATGTTGAGAATTTGATTTTCCATGTCTAGAACATAAAAACCATTCATTAAAGTTGCAACACTGTAATGGATATCATTTAATGAAAAAGAACAACTTTTATTCTCAAAAATTAAATGAAATCCAACTATATCTAAACAGGCAACTGAAATATTGTTCTTTAAAAAAACTAGAACATAATAATTGTTTGTAAATTCTACAATCAATCCAGAAGGCAAGTGTAGATGAAAAGTGTAACACCCCACATATTCCATGTCATAGTGGACTTTGACTTTGTAGAATGTCGCCCTGTTTAATCTCCTAGACAAGGTGTCTTTATAATAATTAAAACTTAATATATAGCGGAATTATTCTAAAACCATAAATGAACATGAAATTCATTTATGAAAACTTAGAATTACATCTCAAGTCTTTTACGATATATCCTCATCAAGATAAACCAATAATAATTTATTCTTTATCATTCTTCCATTGTGCACTTTGGTCATCAGTCGGTACATTTTAGTCTAAAATATGTAGAAAAACGTGTGAGTGCAAAAACATTCAGTGAGTCCCACGTGTACTGGTGTTTTTTGTCATAGAAAACACATAAAAAGGTTTTATTGTATCTTTCTGTAGAAGAATAGCTCTCTGGCCATTGCAATTGAACACCTTGTATACTATTGTCATAGAGTTCATGCACATTTGGAAAAACACATGGTTTATTGAAAACTATTGCCTCTTTAAAGAAAATGAGACCACGTCCCATATGTAAAAATATTGATCACAATGATCTAGATAGGATTTGTAGTCCTACCACCTTTATTTTGTTACACTGACCTGAATAGGATTTATAATCCTGTCGTCTTTATTTGTCACACTGACTCGAATAGGATTTATAATCCTACTGTCTTTATTTGTCACACTGACCCAAATAGGATATACAATCCTACCCTCTTTATTTGTCACGTTAACCTAGGTGTCCCACGCCTATCCTCCGTTTTCACGATTAAAAAATGTGTTGCTAGCTAAGGACGACTAAACATCAAATACTGGCACCCCATGAAATAAGTGATCACAGTCTAGAGGTGGCCATTAATCGGATAGCAGTCTCAACCCCACGCAAGTTAGTATAAGTCCATAGTCCTTCTTGAGTACTCAAGGATCCACAATATTCTTTTCCCATAACATAAGCTCATATCTGAGCATATGAAAATCATTTTCGGGGCCAAAATATCATTTTTCAAATGTTCCTCATATTCCTTATAATAATTTCTAAAGTTCGTTGACACAAAAATCAACATGTTTTTCATATAATGCACAGTATGCTTTGAAAGCATTTCGACATTTATCATAAAACTTCGTATCATTTTGAAAGCAAGCTTCTAAGTGATGAACATATTCATGATATTAAATAAAAAATTTCCATGTCTATGTGATGGAAAACATTTAGCGCGCGCGCACACACACACACACACATATACTGAGCAAACTCAGAAAGCATGAAGCTTTAAGCATAAAAGCTTATGTTATGATAAATTGGAGAAAAACTTAGCAATATTAGCAAAGCATTTAGCTTTATTAGAAAAACATTTAGGTAAAACGGTTTTAGAAATAAAGGGACTCACATTTTCCTAGGAATTCTTTACCAAAATACGAAAGCATATCAAGTACAAAAAAATGTAAGTTTATTGGGAAACTAAGGGTTTTCATTGTGCATAACTATAATTTGCATAAATCACTAGCACAAGCTAAGTTTTTGAGTAGTCAAGGAACTCACCTTATGTCCTACATTATACTGTATTTGTAATACTTAAGCCTTTGCATGACCTTTAAGGTAGAAACCTACATCGGTCATTATTTCACACTTCCTTTAGTATTCTAGAATTCACAATCAACATATATCACCAATTACATGTTGCTAAAGAAATTACCAAATTTCCTATTTCTTCATTTCTTGCTCAACATGATATGAATACTTGAGATAATCAAAAGTTTACTTATCCATTCCTTCATTTCCTTGCTCACAAGAGTATACAAAGCTTTCACATGCTTGCATGATCCTTCATGTATCCAATAATACACATGGAATCAACATATGGGTTTTTTCTTTATCAACGAAATTTCTGCATTTTCCTCCTTCTTGGCACACTTATTTGATTATATCATACCTTTTGATTCAAAAGTCCAATTAATGTCAAACTAGTTCCAAAATATCCCCAAGACATTTATTTATGGTTTCCAACTCATGGAATATGATGTGTTTGAATTTGGGTATAAAAATCATATAAAAATAAGCATATTTCCAATCAAGTTTAAATTAAAATGTTAACTCCAAATTACACATATGAGCAAGCGTACTCATCATTAAGCATAGCATAGGGTTTAAAACGAGTGTCGATCCTCAAGGAACAAGTATGTATTAATCCATTTTCTTTCATTATTTAACCGACTTAATAAAGTGAAAAAGGATAAAAAGGAAAATAAAATAAAATAATATATACACGTCAAGGATGGAGAATTATGTAACTCAAACCATTATTTTGACAAACATGATCTTAAAGCACCCAATCATTATCATAACTAATCATTCTCTTGGCATCATGAATGATTAAGATAGATTCACTTCTTTTCCAATTCATGAAATCACTATCTTTTAGACAAATTAGCATCACATATCCTGTCTCAACTAATTCACCCAAAAGATGCATTAAACATAATCCTTGATTAAATCTCCATATCCTGGCAAATTTAAAACATGAAATTAACCAATGAATTCATATCTTGGCAAATATTAATTAACCTTTAATTACACAGTTCTTAGCAATTAACCCATTTTCCAAGCAAGTTAATAGATAACAAATATAAAATTAATGAATTGAGACCACCATCAACCCCTTTTCCAAGCAAATTAATAGAAAAAAAAAACAAATTAATCTCATAATTAGCATAAGTAATTAAATACCAAGAATAATAGTTAATTAATCAAAAGATCAAAGTAACTCTAAAAATCATGAATACCTAAAACAGTGTCAAATTAAAATAAAATAATTAATACATCATTGTTCAAGAAAAGAAAACAAAGTTTAAAAGAAAGCACTTATAGATAAGCCTCATTCTTCTTTCTTCGTAGACCCTTTTGTACAATCTTCTTTGATTTGATGAATTCCTCCTTGATTTTTAGTGATTTGTGTTTTGACATCTCCATGACTTGTGTTTTTCTCTTTATTTATAGGCTTTAGAAGTCCTAAATTTGTCCTTCTAGGGTTTCTGGCCGAATAGAAGTAAGAAAATACTAAAACTCTGTAAATTATCAAAAAATGCACATAAAAATCGAGGCACCGCCTTGTACTAGTGCACAGTTGGCGCCGTCTATCTTGCCTAGGGCCAGCACTCGCCTTTCTATCCATTCGTCAATTTTTTTTTTTCGCGCCAACTCTTCCAAATTGCAGCCGGCGCCGCCTTTGGCCTCCTAGCCGGTACCAGTTTTGTTTTGTTACGCGATTATTTTGCCTTATTTTACCCATAAAATCTGAAATAATGTATAAAATACCTTTTCAAGGGTAAAATCTCAAATATGAAGGAATATGACCAATTATTGTACAAAATGTATCACAAAATAGTCTTAAATAACTAGAAAATATATGACTAATTTAGGCCGTATCACATTCCCCCACACTTAGCGCTTTGCTTGTCCTCAAGCAAAGTATCAAAGACAAGTAGAAAAATACAATTTTTTCACAAAATCACTCAATCAATTTCAAAATAATATTTCTAATGCTTTCTTTATTCAAGACAACAAAACATATGTTACTATACCTTTCATAACAAATGCAAGACTTGTATAAGTGAAGAATAACTAGTAGAACCATCCCAACACTTAACATCATTCTCAAACCATTGGAAAGAGTTTAGTTCAAGGAAAATATGCATTCGATAAGCTTACTTTTCATACACCCTCTCCACTAATCCGAGATATATCATAATTCTACTTAGGTCAAGTAGGATTTTTAAGCTTGTAATGTAACGCTAGAGAGTTTGTAATCTAGCTATCAAACGAAGGATATAGGAAAATCAAATATCAAAGAAGATGAGAGTTTGCAAGAAAAGGATAAACAAAATGTACCAATAGATTCCAAACTTTTCTTGCTCTCCTATCTCAAAACTAATCAAAACCCATAACCTTGTATAGCAATTATAACAGTTCAAGCAAATCTTGCATTCTTTTCATTAATAGTTCTTCACTCATTAATCATATTGCACAAGATCATCAAAATTTTAGCAATTCTCATTCTAGCTCAACCAACATTCTTCCTGTGCTCTTCTTCTCTTTTCAAATTCTGCTTTTGTTTGTTTCTCAATTTTTTTCTTTCAACATTTTCTAGCAGCTTTTTTTTTTTTTTTTCTCAATCTCTCTCTTTCTTTTTTTTTCTTTTCTCCTTCCACAACTCCAAAACTCAACACATAATGCATGACTAAAAGTAATAAGTCATGACATTTACACAAGCATTCTCCCTCATAATCTTTCTACTTGTACTTTTATCCATCAAGAGCAATAAAAAATTTGGAAGGTAAATCAAACTCTTAGAAAGAAGTAATGGACAAAGTATGATAATGGGTTTTAAGAAAGAAATCAATAATTTAGGCTCAAAATAGGCACTAGGGATAATATAAAATAGGTAGTCTTGAAAAGCTCAAACTATCCAAAGAAGGCCTATTACCGTCATCCCTAAGTTAAATCATGAATGTCTTTCTTATTTCACCTCAAGAGGTATTCAAGTAAGTTCTTGAATGCTCAATGAATTTTAGCATAAAAACAAGTTTAAGAACAATGCAAAGCGTTTGATAAAAAACTACTTAGTCCAAGTGCGTGTAAAAAGTCATGCATAAGTCACAAATGATATAGAACATATGCTCTATGATCTAGCACAAAGACATGCATTAAAAATACATCTTGAAAGCTAAAAAAAATCAGATTTTTTTTTGAAAATTTGCTTCAAAAGGTTCGAAGAAGAATTTTAAGAAGAATGAAGCATAGAAGAATTCCCATTCTAACCACTCCCTTACACTTAAACTGGACATTATCCTCAATGACCAAATAAATGGAGTAAGGAAATATTGCCACGGGACCAAAAATAAAGGGGAAAAGAGAAGAAAGAAAATACTTCCATTGCATTGTGCATTCTTCTACAAAAGAGTTGAATTCCAGCAGAAATGAGCATTGTTGAAGTACTTAGAAAGAAAAATACACAAAAGAAACACACTAAAGCATAAAAACTAGAAAATAAAAATAAGCAAAAAGTAAAGAAAATAGTACAAAAAAAGAAAAGTACAAGCAATAACTAGAAAAGTCCTGAAAATATAAAGGAAAAAAAAAAAGAGTGACAAGTAGGAACAAGTGTAGAAAAATCATCTTAATCCTTCCCATCATCATCATTATCATGAGCTGAAGTGCCATTACCACTATGCGGTCCCAGAAAACGCTGCATCCACTGAGCCCATTACTGCTCCTGAATGGTCTGCCTCCGGGCAATGTCATCAATGGCGTCTCGCATGTATAGCAACATCTCTGTCTGCTAAGCTAACTGTCCCATCACCATGGTCTCAAAGTTAGTCCTTAGTTGAGATTGTGAACTATTGGCTCATGCTCGCGATGGTGGTGGTGGGTGCTGCTCCTCCACAGGTGGTGGCCGAACTTGTCTGGGATACTGTACCTCATAAGGAGTTAGCCATTTCCTCATCTCCTGGCTATATTTGTACCCACAGCTCATCAATGTTTGCTCCATGACCAGGTCATGCTCAGTAGTAGTCTCAGTTAATTCTCCCTCAGTACTAATACCAAAATCTCTCAGAATTTTCATGATGACTAGAGGAAAGATAAAGGCTTTGGTCGAGAGACGATAATGAGCCACATCCCTAATAGACTATATGATCAATGGGGCAAGAGGGATATGCTGAGTGGTCATCATCCTATGCAAGATGTATATATCAATAGTGCGTGCCTCATTGAATCCATTGGCTCGGGGTATGATATTAAAAGCAAACATGTATACTAGAGCTCGAAAGTTGGCATTAAGATCATTGTTAGAATAGAAGCTATTGGCTTGGAAAGCATGTCTCTTGCGCAACCTTAGAGTAGCTCTAGTTCCACTGGCATCCCAATTAGGGTCAGAAAGGATCTTTTGATGATTGGTATCTATTCCTAGCCAAGAATCATCATCATACACATGGAGAAGAGTAGCTAAATGGTTTCGTGTGATGATAATGAGGGTTCCTTTCAATCGTGTCTCAACGTATAGAAGACGATTATTGTCCTTTGGAACCATGTTAGCATAGAATTCTTTTATGAGCACTGGACAATAATCCCCCTTAAGCTGTACTATAGGTCCCCACTCTAGCCTCCTAAATATTATTCCTAGTTTAAGGGCACGGTTTAGGGTAGGTGCAAAGGTACGTTCCAAAATAATCTTATTCGAAGCTCTCCTATTGTACCACTCCTCACAGGATAGATCAATGAAATCTGCTGGCCTAAGGAACAGGGGGTCTATAGACGAAGGGGCTGAGGAAGAAGATGCTCTAGCCCTTTTGGATGATTGGCCCCGTGCTCTAGACATATTGGGAAGGAGACAGTAGTGAAGATAGGAGTACAAAGATTGGGCAGCTCAAAGATTTCAGAAGAATATAATCTCTCCTTTTTCAAACACAATGCACAACGCCACACTCAACTCTCTACCAGCTCACACCACAATTCCCAAATTCCTTAAAGTATAACAATACAATAACCAATTCAACCTTCTCCAATCAATCCACCACAAATTTCACACAACCTGCACGAATAAGCATAATATCTCACTAGAAAGTGTAAATGTGCTTAACAAACCCAATGTATCTAGATGCTCATAACATGATCATGTAAATTATGGAATCATCATGGCATTATAGTGATCAAGTGTAAGACAATTCAAGGCCAACATGCAACTAGTTACTTCAATCATCATAATAGCCATAATCATACCCTTAATCGAATATACAAACTCCCTAATAATCATGTGAATGAATAAAGTTATCAAGAATCATCAACTCATAATATATTCAATGTCATGAAGCTCACAAATTAATTCACAATGCAAGAGAACATTAAATATCCCAAATTTCGGCAAAAAATATACCTAAAATTAGAAAAATCTACCTACAACAATTTAATCGTGGGAATTCAAGAAAAATAATACCTTTATGTTCTCCTATGCATGGGCAAGAAAAATATGCATCATTTTTTCAGAAATCAAAGCTCTTTGAATGCGGATTGAAGATTGGATTTTTGTGAAAAATGAAAGATTTAGAGGATTTTAATCCGTAGAAGCACCAAAAGAAGGATAGATTGATACTCTAGAAGTATTTGGAAGGTGAAAAATCAAATTTTAAAAGGGGTAAGAGGTGAAGCCAGCGCGGGTTAGAGAGAATTTGAGAGGGAGTTAGAGAGGTTGAAAGAAAAAATGGCTAAATTGGCCTATTTTTGTGCTTCCCGCGACAGGAACCGGTGCTGGTTCTGGGCCTAGCCGGCGCCGGTTACAATCTGTTTGGGCTCCATTTTTTTTAAAAAATGAAATAAAAATAATGAACACATAGTAGTGATGAATAATGTAATCTAATTCATGAAGAAATAAATAAAAATGAAACAAACTAAAAACAAATAAAAAAATTGTTCCAAATCACAAAAACTTAAAGCAAAAACGATTTATATGATTTCCACGGCCTTGATCCCGTGGATTTTCTTTGGTGTTCCCTGGTAATGTCCCTGCTTGACGATCCCTAAATAATTTAGCTAGTTGGCCAATTTGGTTCTCCAAGTTGCGTGTGGAGACCTCTAAGTTCCTTGTTATAGCATCAACCCTTTGGAACTTAGTCTCCATTGTATTTATCAATTGGCCAATCAATTCCTCCAATGGTGGCTTGGAAGGTGCTGAATTGTTGTTCAAAGGAGGTTAGTTCTTTTGATTTTCCCCAAAGTTGAAAGAGCCCTGCCTAGGTTGGTTTGCATTGCTCTAAGAGAAGTTAGGGTGATTTCTCCAACCAGCATTGTAAGTAGAGTTATAGGGATTATTACCTGAGCGGCCATTGCCTGCAAAGGCTACTTGTTTCGTGGTTTCTTGGAGTGAATCCATATTTTAGCACTTATGATTTGGGTGCCCTTCTCTACAGATATCACAACTTACATTTAGCACTTGGCCTTGAGGCATCACCATTTGTTCCATCTTTTGAGTTAAAGCTTCCACCTTGGCTTCCAAAACTGCCATAACATCCATTTTGTGCACTCCTTGCACACGAGCTCTAGACATTGCACTACCTCAAGAATAGTTATTAGAAGCCAAATTTTCAATGAGATCGAATACCTGTTCTGGGGTCTTATGATTGATGGAACCCCCTGCAGAAGAGTCCACCACTTGTCGTGTTGCAAATGTAAGGCCATTGAGAAAGATGAGCATCTGCATTCCTAGCTCAAATCCGTGGTGTGGGCACTTTCTCAACATCTCCTTGAACCTCTCCCAACTTTCCTACAAAGGTTCAGAGTTTGATTGTTGGAAGGCAAAAATTTCGTTTCTGAGTTTGGATGTCCTAGTTGGAGGAAAATATTTGGCAAGGAATTTTTCAACTAGGGCATTCCAAGTGGTGATAGAACCTGTGGGTAAAGACTTTAACTAGGATTTAGCTCTATCTCTTAAACAAAAAGGAAAAAGTCTTAGTTTTATGGCATTTTTAGAAATACCATTCATCTTAAATGTATCACAAATTTCAAGAAAACTAGCTAGGTGGGCATTAGGATCTTCTTCAGGTAGCCCATCAAATTGGGCCATATTTTGGACCATCTGGATGATATTGGGCTTTATTTTGAAATTATTCGCATCCACCCTAAGTCTAGTGATACTCGAGTCTGTGCTCGAGATTGCAGGTTTCACAAAGTCATCCATGACCCTCCTATTGTTTCCAGTGTTGTTGTTTTGTGCACCGTCCATATCTGTGAGTAAGTTTCTTTTGATTGTTCGGCGGAGTTTTGATAATGTCTTTTCAATTTCAGGATCAAAATCTACTATGTCGCCTTTAGATTGTCAGGTAATGTACCGAAGCTAACACCTAGAAAAGACAAGAAAGTTAGATAACGGAATTCACAATTCAAATAAAATTAAAAAAATAAATTAGTCAATTAAACATCAGTCAAAGTTAGTAAATTAGATTACAAAGATACGCACGATACAAAAGATGGCGTCTTTTTATAAAAAGACCAATTGTACAAATTTACATATTTACATATTTACATGGTTAAATCAATAAAATCTAAGCTTTCATGATATTGTTCCCTAGCAACAGCGCCAAAAACTTGAAGTGTTTGAATTTGGGTATAAAAATCATATAAAAATAAGCACATTCTCAATCAAGTTTAAATTAAAACATTAACCCCAAATTACACATATGAGCAAGCGTACTCATCATTAAGCATAGCATAGGGTTTAAAACGAGTGTCGATTATCAAGGAACAAGTATGCATTAATCCATTTTCTTTCATTGTTTAACTGACTTAATAAAGTGAAAAAGAATAAAAATAAAAATAAAATAAAAGAATATATATATGTCAAGAATGGAGAATTATGTAACACAAACCATTATTTTGACAAACACAATCTTAAAGTACCCAATCATTATCATAACTAATCATTCTCTTAGCATAATGAAAGATTAAGATAGATTCACTTCTTTTCCAATCCATGAAATCACTATCTTCTAGTCAAATTAGCATCACATATCCTGTCTCAACTAATTCATCCAAAAGATACATTAAACACAACCCTTGATTAAATCTCCATATCTTGGTAAATTTAAAATATGAAATTAACCAATGAATCCATATCCTGGCAAACATCAATTAACCTTTAATTACCCAGTTCTTAGCAATTAACTCATTTTTCAAGTAAGTTAATAGACAACAAATATGAAATTAATGAATTAAGACCACCATCAACCCCTTTTTCAAGCAAGTTAATAGAAAAAAACAACAAATTAATCTCGTAATTAGCATAAGTAATTAAATACCAAGAATAATAGTCAATTAATCAAAAGATCAAAGTAACTCTAAAAATCATGAATACCTAAAACAGTGTCAAATTACAATAAAATAATTAATACATCATTGTTCAAGAAAAGAAAACAAAGTTTAAAAGAAAGCACTTATAGATAAGCCTCCTTCTTCTTTCTTCATAGACCTTCTTGTACAATCTTCTTTGATTTGATGAATTCCTCCTTGATTTTGAGTGATTTATATTTTGATCCGTGAATTCATCTCCATGACTTGTGTTTTTCTCTCTATTTATAGGCTTTAGAAGTCCTAAATTCGTTCTTCTAGGGTTTCTGGCCAAATAGAAGTAAGAAAATACTAAAACTCTGTAAATTATAAAAAAATGCACACAAAAATCGAGGCACTGCCTCTGTACCAGTGCACAGCTGGCGCCGTCTATCCTGCCTAGGGCCAGCGCCGGTCGTGTTTTTCCTTTCTATCCGTTCGTCGATTTGTTTTTTTATTTTCGCGCCAACTCTTCCAAACTACAGCCGGCGCCGCCTTTGGCCTCCTAGCCGGTACCGATTCTATTCTGTTCTGTGATTATTTTGCCTTATTTTACCTCTAAAATCTGAAATAATGTATAAAATACCTTTCCAAGGGTAAAATCTCAAATATGATGGAATATGATCAGTTATTGTACAAAATATATCACAAAATGGTCTCAAATAACTAGGAAATATATGACTAATTTAGGCATCAGAATACATTAGTCATCAGAATACCACTTTCATTTGCTATTTCATTCAGTTTTAATCATAAACTCTCAGCACATTACTTCCCATAACTAATTTGGTAGCCTTTGGAATTTATGTCATAACTTTCCATCTATAAATCCAAATCATGTCAAATTGGTCCCAAAATGACCCTAAGACACTTGGATTTAAGTTTTAGGTCATGGATTTACAAAATAACCACCTAATTTGTACAATTTATTCATTCTTTAGAGCTGCACCGAAGTTCTTCAAACCAGAATTTCTGTTTTATTTCTTTTCTTCATCTAATTAATTCTCCTTTCTTCTTCATACAATATATACCATTTAATCCTCCTAATATCTTGTTCATCATCTAAACATCATATAAATCCCATAAATTTTGGTCAAGAACACAGCAGTAACATCATAACAGAAATAGCAGCTATAAAACTTGAATTAATCCCTTTATTTTCTCAACAATTAAACCATGTTTTTCTTTATTTTCTACTTCTGCCTTTGCAACCATGAATTACCCTTCAAACCATCACCAAAATACCTTTATTCACCATATAAAACATAGCACATATACCCTCAAGTTTACTGCCACACACAGCACATGCAATAGCTTCAAAGCATCAACATTCTCCAAGCATACATCATATTCCTCATCAATTTCTAAATAGAATTAATACCATAATGATCCTTGTAACTTAATCTACAATTTTAATTCAAGAAGTAGGATGTTTTACCTTGTAGTTTGTGATTCTTGGAGCAAGAAAACCCAAGCTTCTTTGCTTCTCCTTCTCTCTCTTTCTCTTGGAAATTCCTCTCTCTCTTTTCCTAATTTTCTTCTATTTTCTCTTTCTCTTTCTTCCTTTTTCTCTTCTCTTCCTTTCCTTTCTCTTTGCTGCAAATTTTTGCTGGCGAAAATGGCCTCAACTGGCCTCCCTCTTCTCTATTTGTATAGAAATTCTAAGCTTAGTCATCAAACTTCATTAAATGCTCATTAATTGTCTAACTTGGAGCTATCTTATTGGTCCACATGGTACTTAGGTGGCATGCTTAGGTATCCTTAGAAACTCTTGGAGGGTTGACTAAGCTTTCTTTGAACCAATCACATCTCAACACCTATTTCCATGAGCCAATCTCAAGACACCACTTAGCATTATTGCAACCAATCGTGGAATTCCACATGGTTTTTCATTTCTTTAAGTATTCTTTATTCCTCATTTGAGAAGCTTCATGTGTATAAATATTCTATACATCCAATCTTTTTTTGACACTTATTTTCATCCACAAATCATATGGTGCCACATGTCACAATTTTGGCCATTCTTCATAATTTTCTCAAGAGTGTGCTAAAATTCAGGTCAGTCTATATTCCAATCTAGAAAACTTGTTATCCACTAATGGAATCTATGTATTTTACTGAAGTCAATGGCGAGAATCAGAATTCTCAAATTCATTTTCAGTTTTCTCAATTTGTGGTCAAAATTCCAATCAGGGTTAAATTTACGGTAATACCCCTGAAGACTCAGATTATACCAAAATGTTCGTCTCACAGCACTGAGTAACCTTTGTTCTGAGCTTATATCTGAATTCTCATTCTATACCAAGTACTCATTAATTAAAGTACAAAAGAACAGGTAGAACAATCTCAAAAATTTCAATTATGTCCCAAAATATTTTTATTGTACCAAAACATTCATCATATTATACTGATCATTTCTTGTTCTGGTTACTTATACAAATTCTTATTCTATACATAGTAGTAACTAGTTAAAGTACAAAAGGGAGGGACGTTACAATAAGTCTCCACAGCAATTGCAGTAACCTTTGCTCCATTTGTAGCGAGAGAGAGAGAGAGAGAGAGAGAGAGAGAGAGAGAGAGAGAGAGAGAGAGAGAGAGAGAGAATCTAGGAAGGACATAATAGAAAAAGAAAGAGGAACTTTGAATATTAATTTTGCTCAATCAGGTGAGCTTGACTTGAGCTTTATATAAAGGATGAGGTGATTCACTTTTTATTTTATAAAAACCATTTTGGCTGGTGTTTTTCTATAAAATTGCATATATGTATATATCTCATCAACTGTTTTATGAAACATGAATTTTATGGGTCCCTAAGCATGGATATTGTGTGACAAGCACTTCTCTGTTTGTGAAGTGATGCTTTGTATGAGCAAAGCAGTCTTTATGTATCTCTGAGTGAGACTATCATGTAACTTATGAGAAAAGCAATTCTTTGTATATTCTTGTGTGTTACCATTAAACTTCATGTGGGAGAAATGACTATTTACAAATTGTATTGTTAGAAAATGCTTTGAAATACTTTTAATGGAAAATCACGAGCACACACAAGACTAATTGAGTATTTTGTACTTACACGTTTCTTTATGGTTTCCTATTTAGATTCTATTTACAGGTTGGAAATCAGAGTACAC
The DNA here is from genome assembly GCA_026120185.1 of Voacanga thouarsii. Classification (NCBI taxonomy): domain Eukaryota; kingdom Viridiplantae; phylum Streptophyta; class Magnoliopsida; order Gentianales; family Apocynaceae; genus Voacanga; species Voacanga thouarsii. Next base: position 352,642 of record JANUWF010001883.1, on the reverse strand, counting down.
AGCAAAAACATAATGGAGTAGAAATTGGTATTGGTTTGTATTATCAGAGATATAAGATTGAGTAACAATGTATTTTAATATGAATATATTTGAGATGTAATTTCAATGTTATTATAAATTGAATTTCATGTTTAAGGTTATAGAATGACCCTAGTGTACATTAAAGTATAAATCGTTATACAGATCTCTTGCCTAGAAGTTCAGTCGGGACAACTTACCACAAAGATAAGGCTCACTATGACTAAATAATGTAGGGTGTTGCACTAAGTCACCAAACTTGTATAACTTAGAAATACGATTCTCATTTATATGGCCTAAACAACATTGCCATAAGTAAGATATGTTCGTGTTTATCTTTTCTTTTTTTCTTATTATTTATGTTGAGAATTTGATTTTTCATGTCTAAAACATACATACCATTTATCAAAGTTGCATCACCATAATGGATATCATTTATTGAAAAAAAAACTTTTATTCTCAAAAATTAAATGAAATCCAACTATGTCTAAAAAGCAATTGAAATAATGTTTTTTTTTAAAAACAAAACTAGAAAATAACAATTGTTTGTAAGTTCTACAATCAATCTAGAAGGCAAGTGTAGATGATAAGTCCCCACAGCAAGTGTAGTAACATTTGCTCTATTTGTAGCCCGTATGTTTGCCTCACTTTTCTCAAGCTTCCTACTACTCTTTAGTCCCTGGAAATTATTGCACAAATAAAATACACATATGATATCCAATACCCATACCTCATTATTAAAGGCAATATTGATCTCAATTATAAACAAATTAGGAGTAAAAGTAGAAGTGCTTGCAAGCTTCTCATTTTCCTTCTTTTCCTTGACTATCTCCCGGTAGCTTTTGCAAATGTGCCTCTAATGACCCATCTTGCCACAATGGTGACATGGTCCTTTAGTAACTATCTCATTCTTCTTAATTCCACCTTTAGGTCTGGTTGGATTCTTCTTCTTCTTAAAAACATTTTTCTTCTTAGAAGTTGAAGAATTAACCAATATAACTGCATTGTTTTCCCTCTTCATAGTACTTTCTGCAGTCTTCAGAATGTTGATTAATTTAGGTAAAGTGGATTTAATCTTGTTCATCTGGTAATTCATGATAAATTGTGAAAACTTAGTTGGCAAAGATTAAAAAATTAAGTTTATACTTAATTCATAATCCATTGTAAACCCAAGCGGTCCAAACTTTTCAATCAACCCTAACATTTTTAGTCCATGAGTTGGAACTGAAGCATCTCCTATCATCTTACAATGGAATAACTGTTTAGAAATCTCATATCTCTTTGTTCGGGCTTATTCATCAAACAATTCCCTAAGATGGAAGATAATAGTATAAGCATCCAAATGCTCATGAGGTTTTTGTTGCTCAGAGTTTGTTGACGCCAACATAATACAAGATGCTATGTCGCTATCCTCTGTGTGCTTCTTATGGACACCATGCTCATCTGCAGGAGCATTAACAGTTAGAGTTGGTGGAATATAAGCACCTAACATGTAGAGCAACTTTTCAGATTTGAGAACGATTTTCAAATTCCTATACCAATCTAAGAAATTGGATTTGTTCAGCTTGTTCATTTTCAAAATGCTTTGTAAGTTCAAGTTTGTTGTCATGACGCAAATGACCTAGATGAAAGATAGGAGACATTAGACTATTTGAGATGTACTTAATTAGGTCTTTAATTAAATGCATATTTACTCCACTATTTTACTCAAATTAATAACCCCCACTATTGACTTGGAAAAGCTCGTTTGAAGTTTTTCTAGTGGGCTGGTATCCAAATTCCTTAAGAATGATATTGGGTGTGCCTACAAACCACTCTTAAGTTCAATAGTAGGTATCTAATATTAATTTCCTCAAATACAACTACCGGATCATTGGGTGATTAACGTCTTTTAATCTTAAAGCATTTAGTGCTAACCTAACATTGCCTCTAATATTTTTTATACTTGGGTGTGTCTAATCGAGATAAAGATACTAGTTCAATCTAACCAATTAATCCAGAATCAAATTCCATAACTTGAACATGCTCAATGTCGAGTAGGCTTGGGTGTGCCCAACAACCTAATCTCGAAAAAGAACTCTCGTTCTTACTATATTAATGGAAGACATTAGATTTAATATTATTTGATGGATTTAATTATTTATTAATGGTCTCATCGTTTGTCATGCATGATATCAACAAATTGACAATATTGTAGTAGACTCAATTACATAGCTTGGTTATGAAGTTTTCTAGATTAATTTCTTTGAGCTAAGCACGAAATTAATTTTGGTCATACCTATGTGTTTATTTATGTTTTGAGAAGAAAGTCTTACCATCCTCTTGCTATGTCCTTGGTTGCTATCTCTATAAACTTGAAAAATAATTTCTATTTATATCTAACTTATATAATCTAATTACATAAATTCCTAATAAAGAAACCTCGAGTTACATTCAAAGGGAATTAGATAAGAAGAGAAATTACACAAGAATAATAGAGAAGACAAGACATGCAGACCCTATTTCATTAAAACAAAGCAATAGAGATGCATGATACAGAATTAAATTGGTCTAAGTCCATAACCATGCCAATGTGCCAAAAACATACTTAAAACATATTAAGCAAAATAAATACACATGAAATATAAATTCCAAAATCACTATTTTGGAAGACAAACAAACAGAATTTCCAAAATCAAATTTTGCAAACCATTTGGGTCTTTCTTTGGAAAAATGTTATATGGGTTAATTAAAAAAAAATTGATTTTTTTTTGTTTAATGTGCAAGCCGACTGCTAGCTTTTGACATAAGAATGCAAGCCAACGTGTAGCTTGCCTTCTAGCTAGTCACTGGCTTTTCATTATGGGAAATTCTTATATGCACCCAGTGCACGTACATCGGGTGCATTGAGATATTGTACCATCTACAGATAAAATAGTACATACTATTTTATCTGTAGATGGTACAATATCTCAATGCACTGGTGCACGTGCACCGAGTGCATATAAGAATTTTCCTTTCACTATAACTGCCAACGGCCTTCAACAAGCTAGTCACCAATTTGCTCACTTAAACAAAAAAAATATTATTAAATAATAAAGCCGGGCGCCAACTTGGAATTTCTTCAGTGCTTTCCGGCCATCGCTTCAAGTAAACTAGCTGTTGGTTTGCACTTAAAAACTTTTTTTTTTTTTTTCTGTTTCACTTTTTTTTCGCTATTTCCTTTTCGGCTTTAAAAATAATTTTTCTATAATGTTTGGGATTACTGAAACAATGTTAATCTTTATTAACATGAAATCCAATCAACAGAAATTGCATAAAAAACATGCACATAAGAATTGTAGAAATTCATTTTTGAAACTTGTGTGCAGAGCAACAAAATTCACAAAAACCCAATTTTTCGAGCATTTAAAATGTTTGCAAAACAATTTCATAGACCCAAATATATTTATGAAAAATTTCATAACACAAACAAAATATATAAAATGCATACGAGATGACTTTGATATCACTATTGGATTTTGATAATGCAATATCAAATAATGCACAGCGGAAATTAAAATGAAATCCATGCAATAGGATTACTTGTATGTAATTAAACGGGTCGAGGGAGAGAGAAAAATTTTGTTACCTGAAAAATGCAGCTTTTAGATTTTTTCCCTCGCAAAATTCCTCTAAAAATTTGTCCAAACCGTAAATTGCTAAAATTCCAAGTGTTGAAATTTCTCTAACAATGATGCTAATTGGTTTTATGATTTGCGGCTATTAGGTTGAACAAGGAGAAAAATAATATCAGAAAAAGGCTATAGTATCCTCCTTCCCAAAAGTCGGTGTCCTTTTCTTTTTATAATAGAAGACCATCGACCCTTTAGGAAAACCACAGAAGCTAACTATTTTGTTTCCTAAACCTTTCAGGAAACAATTGGGCCCTTCCCATTATGGGCTTCAAGGTTTTAAAATTGTAATATGGCCCTTGAATTATAACAAGCTTATAATTCAATTACAAAGGTTTAGTATTTACAATTTTCACCCTAATAATTATTACCAATTTATAATTAGCTCATAATGTTATTTCTTCTCACAAATTAACCCCATAATATTATCATATAATATCTTGAGTATCAATTCCTCTATTGTGTGTGGCCTATCAGGTTTTCTGGTCTATTGGTAGCAAAATATAAATTAATTCTAATCACCATAGAATTAATATTCCTTAATAATTAGAATTAACTCATTAATTCTAATTAGGATTAATTTATTGATTCTTTAATTAATAAATCAAATTTAGCAGATCATGAGCGGCATATAGAAATGCATCATAACCACCCAAAAGTCCAGAAAGTCAAGTGGTTTGACATGAAACTTTTGAAGGAACAAGGAAAAATTAAATATGAAGTGGAAGACAACAAATTAAAAATTTTTCCTCGCCAAAGTCTAGGAATACTTACTTCTAGGGCGATTAAATTTAATAACTGGAGTTGGATTCGGGTTCGACGGCACTTGTTGAAAATGAATATCTACTTGTTTCGCAGGGACACCAGTTAATCGTCGGCTCTTTCGCATCAAACATTTACCACGTTTGCTTGCTCCTGAACTTCCACAATATTCTCTGACCACTATAGACCTCTACCGGTGAAAGTAGAATTAGGGTGAATAAAATTGGAACAAAAATGAAAGAGCTAAACGTTAAGGAAAAACGAAGGAAACCCAAAACAAAGAAAAACCGGTGGCTCCTTTTTCTTTTCGAAGAAAAACCGAAAGCTATGTAAATTTTCCAATTTTCGGTCAACCATTTCAAGCCATACAAAATCCCTATTTATTTACCTTTCCTTTTTCTTTTTAGAAAAAAAAACCAGCCACCTATATTTTCTTTTGTTTCCTTTTTTTCTTCTTCTTTTTTTATTTTTACATGGCGGCTTCCATAAAAAACCATGATGGGGCATGCTCTCTTAATTAGTCCAATGACTAATTAAATAACTCTCTTATTAATTAATTAATTAATCCACTTGGGCCGACTATAAAATTATCCAAGATAATTAATTATTACGCTAATTAATTAAATTAGTTCTTTTATTAATTAATTAAACTACTTGGGCCTAATATAAAATTACCTAAGATATTAATTTATAAACTAATTAATTAAATTGGCCCAATTAATTATTCTAACCCAAATAAATAAATAGTTGGACTCCAAGAATAGTTCTTCTAATAATAAATTCACCCAACAACCCCATATAGTAAACAAATTTATTAAGGTTATTTGAGCTATTCTGGGGACTAAAAGACATATTATTTTTGGCTACTAAAATAATCAAAATACCCCTGCTAACAAATAGCTATATTTTAATCATTTTAAATATTCTATTTATCACCATATAGAAATATTGACTCCGAGAATAATATTGCAAGTGCAGTGTCTCCAACTTGCAGGTGTAATGACGAAAATACCCCTTTACGTAACACCCGTCATTGAGATAAAAAATTAGTGCTAATACCTTTCTCAATTACATCTACCATCATTTGATAATTAGTTGATAATCCACGACTTCCAGTATGTATTCACTTATCACAGGGAGCTACCCAAAAGTGTACATACTTGTCATGTTTCCTAGGGCCCTAGATTATTAGATTATCCACAACAATCATAAGGAGTGATTTCTTCACGTAATGAAGTATAGAAACTCTATTGTATAGCTCCGTTTTAATTAACTAGCATCATATACCTAACGTACAAGGTTATTGGCCTCACGATAAGACCCCACCCAAAAGACATCAAAGTGTACAAGTCCAGTTTTACCTGACCACCAACTTACACTCAAGTCCTAGGGTACTCGTCCATACAGTAGTTGTGGTAAACTAATCTTTATTTATTTTAGTACTTTGGTAAAGATTATTATCGCTTGGTCCAATTCTACGCATTCCGAACACGCTTACACTATTGGTGCGAGTAGACTATTGACTAATTAAAGGTACACTATTTTCCATTTAGAAACTATAGTATAAAGATTTAAACCTTGTTAAAGTGCCCAACTTTATCAATCGATCAAGAATAATTTTTTGCTTATGTGTTAGTAGCCCATAATATGCACTTTACTGTGAAAGTACGACCAAGTTATGTAGATTACTTACTAACACACTTAGACCTTTATTGTGCAAAAATATATAAACAAATAATCATTAATGAATGAAACTTTTATTAATTTCCAAAATACAGAAATACATAGTACATTTTGGACATATATTCCAACAATTTCCCACTTGCACTAAATGGACTATAATAGTCTGATGCACCTATCCCTATCATGTTCAAGTGTCTTTTGAACACCTTTTTTGTTAAAGGCTTAGTAAATGGGTTCGCCAGATTAATTGCTGAGAAAATTTGATCAATTACTGTCTCCTGTTTCTGGATGAACTCTCGGATCAAGTAATATTTCATTTCGATGTGCTTGCCCTTCCTATGATTTCTTGGCTTTTTACATTATGACACAACTCCAGAATTGTAATAATATATTGTTATGGGCTTGCCTATGTGTAGCACAACTTCAATTTCTGTGAGGAATATCTGGAGCCAAACCGCTTCTTTAGAAGTTTCTAAAGCTGCCACATACTCAATTTCCATGGTAGAATCAGCAATGCAAGATTTCTTGGCACTCCTCCATGAAATCGCCCCTCTAGATAAAATGAAGACATATCCACTAGTGAGTTTTCTTTCATCTTTATCCGCTTGGAAATTTGAGTCCGTGTAACCGGTAGGAACTAAGTTATCAACTCTGTAAACTAGCATATAATCCCTCAATATATGTGACTTCTCACTGCCAAAGTATAGGGAATCCTACTCATCCCTTCATTTTCTTCCTATGTCTTAGGACACTGCTTGGAAGAGAAAGTCAATCCCTACCTAAAAGGTATAATTGCCCATTTGCATAGATCCATACTAAACCTAGCCAGTATCTTGTCAATGTTAGGTATCTCATGCTCGTATCGTATACGGCGCAGCGGAAAATAAAACGAGATACCCTCCCAGGATCCGTCTATGTGTGGAAAACAAGACATAAAGATAATAAAGGTAACAGCTTTTTACCTTTGGGTGATTGTCCGAAGAACAAAATTTCTTCTTCAAGTCGAGGCGCGATCTAGCAATTCTCGTGATCAACCTCGACGTGAGTTGAATGTCTAACCACTATAATTACAGTGTGTGATTATTTCTAACAGTAATCCACACAGAGGATACACTTAAATACCAAAATTTCCTGTGCTAGCAGAAACAATAACGGTGGCTAGGGTTCTCTTGTTTTTAGCAAAACGAGAGGGAGAGAGAAGAAGGGAAAAAATGTGTGACTTGGCTGGGGATATCGTGTATCTCATCAGCTAGGGTTTTCGTGTGTTATATCTACTATATATCACACGAAATTCCCTTCCCAAAATTGAGAATTCTAATCCTATTAGAATTCCCTAATTGTAATTGGAAATATCAAGTTCTCACAATTACAACTTGGGCCACAAATTATAACTAATTATAATTTGTCCACAACAACTTCTCTTCCTCTCAATTAACCCCACTATGTTATCAAATAACATCTTGAGTATATAATCCTCCATTGTGCGTGACCTATTAGGTTTCCCAGTCAATTGGTAGAGAATATGAATTAATCTAAACGTCTTTGAGATTAATAATCCATAATTAATTAGAATTAATCATATTAATTCTAATCAGGATTGGTTTATTAATTCATTAATTAATAAACCCATATTCTCAGATCATGAGCGGTATCTAGCAACACATCATGACCACCCAAGAGTCTAAGAAGTTAAGTGGCTTGACATGAACCCTTCAATAACAAACTTCAGTGCAATTAACTCATTTCACCATATAATATCTCATTTGATTTGGAGTACGGAATTAGTGCCAACTCCTTCTAGAAATAATTCTGGCCCGAATACAATAGTACTTGTACCAGGAACCCACTACTCTAGATGTGTATCAATTGAAACTATTTCCAATACACAATTGCCTTGGCCAAGGACTTTCGAGTAGTAATTCCTACAAGTGGCCGTGAGATATTCGTCCCTACTATTAGAAGTGGTGAATCCTTTATTGACCATCTCAACTACTTTCGTTTACCTCACAATGTACCCAATATCCATCCCATAGGCGGCCCTCGATTGAACTCTGGAGATTGGAATCAAAGTACAATGCTCAGAAAACAAAGTACCTTGGAGATCTCAAGTCTAAGGATACTTGCACATTTGCTATATTAAGATTATATCACTGGCACTAAATAGTTATCCATGTGATTATCTCGAAGCTAGGTCATCCAATGAACTTGTTCCATTAACAAGCATCCATGTGTTAACTTTGAGTATCTCAATACTCACGGTTATGCGAACCACCGCCTGATCAAATCAGGAAATCTAACACATACTAGTCTTAATGTATTAATGATGTCCTGTCTCATTAATACTATGACTAGGGACTATTTAAGTACCAATACCATCCAGTGTAGTAGGAATATTATATTATGATCTCCTTAATATAGTGTTGTAATAGGAACTTTATCAAACAGTTATATTACACAAAAATAAACAAAAGAAACTGTAAGATAAATAATGTCTTTTATTAAAAGAAAATGTGTCATATACAATTTACAAGTGATTGCCTCTAGGGCACAACACTAATAAACTCCCACTTGCACTAGAGCCAATCATTCATGTATCTAATACCGAATGACTCAACATGACAATCATGTTTTTTTTGGGATAGTACTTTCGTAAGTGGGTCAACTATGTTCTCATCTATCGAAACTCTCTCTATCTTTATATTATTCATATCTATGATCTCGCGGATCAAATGATAGCGTCGCAGTACGTGTTTGGATCGTTGGTGAGACTGCGGCTCCTTTGCTTGTGCAATGGCTCCGTTGTTGTCACAATACAAAGTTATTGGACCAACAACACTAGGAACCACACCCAGTTCTGTCACGAACTTTTTGATCCAAACAGCCTCCTTGGCTGCTTCAGAAGCAGCTATGTACTCAGCTTTTGTCGTAGAGTCGGCAATAGTATCTTTTTTGGAACTTTTCCAACTTATTGCCCCTCCATATAACGTAAACACGTAGCCGGATTGTGATTTAAAATCATCTTTGTTAGATTGAAAACTGGCATTAGTATATCCGTTTATTTTCAAATCACCTTCTTCATATACTAAGAACATATCCTTAGTTCTTTGTAAGTACTTAAGGATGTTTTTTACAGCTGCCCAATGACTCTCACCAGGGTCGGATTGGTATCAGCTCGTCAAACTGAGAGCTCAAGATACATTGGGCCTAGTACATATCATAGCATACATGATAGATCCAACTGCCGAGGCATATGGAATCTTACTCATGTGATCCCTTTCAATTTGTGTCTTGGGAGACATCGACTTTGAAAAGCTTACACCATGTGACATGGGTAAGAATCCATTTTTGGATTGATGCATGCTAAACCTCTTTAGCACTTTATCTATGTATGTAGACTGTGAAAGACCAAGCAACCTTTTGGATCTATCTATATAGATCCTTATTCCAAGAATATAGGTTGCTTCTCCATAATCGATCTATTCTTTCTGAGTATAACATTCTGCGGCCAACCTTGCTTTAAAGGTTTCTACCTTTCCATCCACACCTTTCTTTCTCTTATATACCTACTTACACCCTATAGGTTTAATCCCTTTAGGTCAGTGACAAGATCCCAGAATTGATTGAGGTACATAGACTTAATCTTAGCATCCATTGTAGTTTGCCATTTGTCTACATCAGCATCAGTAATAGTCTCATAATATCTAGCTTGATCTTGTTCTTGATGGTCAGAGATGACTTCAAAAGCCTCTCCACTCCATCTCTTAGGAACCTTAGATATCCTCCCACTATGATGCAGCTCAATCTGTGTAGGAACATCTGGTTATATCTCTTTTGGTTCCTCAATTAGGGTGCTAGAAGTTGAAGTGCCAATCAACTTCTCTTCCAATTCCACATTACTCGAAACCTTAGTGGATATACTTTTTCATCTTCCAAGTACGTAGTATGAGTACTAATAACTACATTTTGCTCTTGATGATGATAAAAGTATCCACCTCTTATTCCTTTAGGATACTCTACAAAGTAGCACAATTATAATTTTAGGTCTAGCTCAATTTTTTTAGTCATTACATAAGTTGGACAACCCTATACTTTGAGATGATTCATGCTTAGCTTTCGTCCAGTCCATAGCTCATAAGGTGTCTTAGGCACTGACTTAGAAGGCATTAAGTTCAGAATATATGCTGCTATTTCCAAAGAATATCCCCCCCTCCCGAAAAAAAGGAAGAGTTGCATGACTCATCATGCTTTGGAAAATTTCCATCAACGTTCTATTTCTTCTCTCAGCTACTCTATTCTGCTGGGGAGTCCCAAGTGTAGTTAACTAAGATACTATACCCTAATGTATTAAGTAGTCATTGAATTCACTAAGGAGATATTCTCCACCACGATTCGATCTAAGCTTTTTGATTAGTTTACCTGTTTGGTGCTCCACCTCAGCCTTAAACTCCTTGAATATATCTAATGAGTCAAACTAATGCCTTATCAAGTAAACATAACCAAAACGCGAGTGATCAACTGTGAATGTGATAAGGTAATTATAACCTCCTCTAGCTGGTGAAGACATAGGACAACAACTATCAATATGAACTAACTCTAATATCTCATTGGTCCTTTCTGCCTTTTGAGTAAAAGACCTTTTGGTCATTTTACCCTTAAGACAAGAATCACACTGAGGCCATTCCTCCAATTCTAATGAGTCCAAATACCCATTTTGGATTAACCTCTAAATCCGATTAGTAATTATATGTCCTAATCTCAAGTGCTATAAATAAGAGTTGTTTGATATGGCATTTCTCTTCTTATTATTAGGTTCCATCTGAGTATTATTTATTTAACAATTAATAGGATTAATATAGAAAAGATTCCTATACATATTTTCAAAACAAATAATATTTCCATTTCTACTGATTGAAATACCAGAATGGAAAGAAATAGAATATCATTGATTAATCAATTTAGAAATTGAAACCAATTTTTATTTAAAACTAGAAATATATAAAATATATTTCAAAATTAAAACCCTATTACAATCAAATAATAGCTCTAACTCTCCCACTGCTTCAGTCCATACTTGTGCTTTGTTGCCCTTATCTTGCTCTCCTCTACTTTACAGTTAGTGGCTCTAGAATCAATAATCCAAGTGGATGATGATTCAACTATTAAAATAAACTCTAAGTAAAGAGAAATACATGAGGAGGATTTGGCCAAGAAGTCCGGACAATTTTTTTTGAAGTGCCCCTTCTTACTACATTTGAAACACTTGCCCTTGGGCTTATTGTTGGGCTTAGATGGATCGGGCTTAGATGTCTTGGGCTGAACCCCTGTATTGTTTTAGGCCTTCTTCTTTTGAACTTTTTGGGCTTAGGCCCAGTTTTAGAAAATGAACTAGAACGAATAACCAAAATCTTTGAGTCAGGCTTCATAATTTTCTCTACAACCTGAAGTTCCTTCATCAACTCTGGCAAAGACATACTCAACTTGTTCATGTTATAAATTAATTTGAACTAAGAGTACGATTTTGGCAAAGTCTTGAGAGCCGTATCAATTTGGCTCTCAGGATCGATTGTTGCCCTTAGGACCTCAACCTCTTTAAAGTGGGCAATCATCTTGAGTATATGCTTGCGAACTGATACACCCTTAGCCATCCTAGTGTTCGTGATTGCTCTAAGAGCTTTTTGCCTTGGGGTCGGCTTTTATCAGCAAACATGGTGCGCAATGAAATTCAATGTCATACGTAGTAGGTATGTTCTTATGCTTTGACTAGAGAACATTGGATATAGAAGTCAACATATAACATCGAGCCATTTCATCAGTTTTCCTCCATGCCTTCTCCGCCTCACGATCTTGGTCCGTGGAATCTTTCCCAATTTCGAAACAAAAGTCAGTCAGAATATACTTGTACTCCTCTGCAGTGAGTACTATGTTCAGATTACTTACCCAGTCCACGTAGTTAGGTCTAGTTAACTTATTCTCTTTGAGAATAATAGACAAATGACTGAAACTAGACATTTCTATTAATTGAAAAAAAAATTTCATTCAGAAAAATGTTTGTTTTGAAAAACACATTTAAAAATGCACATTTGAAATATCATATTATTTCCATGATATGGTTAACCTATCAAAACCATTATAAAAAATATGAACAACTTAGCTCTTAAAAAAATTGACAGAGCTTTGTAGGAAGGTTAACAATTTTTCTAAGTTAAGTGTATAACCATCACAAATTAAACTTCCTTAATAGGTAATGATCTAGAAATAGTTCCATCTATAGAATGACCACTACTCTCACCACCTACGGATAATCCAGCATTCATGCCCCAACGATAGACTGGTCGATATTAATACTTATCCTAAACTTTAATTATAATTCCTCTATCAATTCTAGATTCTTGTAGAAATCCATTCAATAGGAGGTTAAGCTTAGAATGACGAGAGAATAACCATAATCACTAACAAGAATTCGTGATGGAAGCTGTGGGGCTGTTGGAACCTCTCTCCCATTTAATCTTTTGAGAAAATCGGTTTTTAGGAAAAATGTTTCTTTTAAAATTTAATTGGATTTTATTAAGTTTAGTGAAAATCCAAAAATTCAACTATTTCTTTCTATGTTAAGGATAAAACCCTTTAAGAAAATAAATTATGATTTTTTTTATTTCACTACTTAAGGTAAAACCATTTTCTATGAGCCAAATTAAAAAATATTTAAATTCAAAATTATTCTCCATATCAATAATAAAAACCTTTTGGAAGAAAAAACCAAGATTTTATTTTTAAATTACTTAGTTCCAATTTAAAAGGGTTTTCTTAATTGTTTTATCTAGAGAAAAAATTAATTTCTGAAAAACCTTTGTGCATTTGATCACAAAATGAAATATAATAGACACGCTCCAAAAATAAAATTTTTACATGTTATTTCTAACCTTTGATTCTTATGTGACCAAATAATTGATTAAACGTCATAATAATAATAAAATTAAAATGATTTTATTTAATCCTAAGATGGTTCCTTTTTACTAACCATTTCCATGCAAAATTATTTGTCACAATATATAAACCATTGCAAAAAAAAAAAAAAAAAACTTGTGTGATATGGTCCCTAAGAGAAAAAGAAATTACAAAGAAAAAAAAAAACATTAGAAGACCCGAACCGCTAGAAAAAATAAACTGCCAAAACCATGCGAACCGAGACGTCCTAGCCACGTGCTTGGACCACGCACAACCTTGGGACCAATTCACATCCTTGGGCTAGCCTCCCAAGGATCAAGGTTTTTTAGCCTTGATCTCCGTGGCTCCCACGTGCTCAAGTCACGGCGCGCTTAGCCAACAACCTCCCTTTTTTTTTCTCTTTGTGCGATCGCCTATCTTTGCGTTCTAGGCACCAATTATTATTATTTTTTTGTTACAAAAAATTTGTAAATAAATTGAAATACAATCTCAAACGCCTATGACTTTCAAAACGAGGCGTACACGATTTCTACAAAAGGGATTAAAAAATAAATTATAGGTGCCTATACCTCCACACGCGAGGCATATACAAAATCTACCCATATAAAAAACCACAAGGGATCCATACAATTGCAAAAATTATATTTTTATTAGTAAAGGAACTACATTTTCTAGTTATTAACCCGAAGCATGCTCCTAGATTTAACTATAGCTCTAATATCGCTTGAAGGATCGCGGAAAAATTAAATACGCAGCGGAAGACAACAAATTAAAAATTTTTCCAAACTAAAGTCTAGGAATACTTACTTATAGGGTGATTAAATTTAATAACTGGAGTTGGATTTGAGTTCGACAACGCTTGTTGATAAAGAATGTCTACTGGTTCCATAGGGACACCAACTAACCGTCGGCTCTTTTGTATCAAACACTTACCACGTTTGCTAACTTTTGACCTACCAAAATATTCTTTAACCACTATAGACTTCTACTAGTGAAAGTAGAATTAGGGTGGATAAAATTGGAACAAAAATGGAAGAACTAAACGTTAAGGAAAAATGAAGGAAACCCAAAACAAAGAAAAATCGATAGCTATGTTAATTATCCAATTTTCGGTCAACCCTTTCAAGCCATACAAGATTCATATATATATTTAGCTTTCCTTTTTCTTTTTAGAAAAAAAAATCAGCTACTTATATTTTCTTTTGTTTCCTTTTTGTTCTTTTCCCTCTTTTTTTTTTCTTTTTCCTTTTCACATGGCGGCTTCCATCAAAAACCTTGATGGGCCATGCTCTCTTAATTAGTCCAATGACTATTTAAATAGCTCTCTTCTTAATTGATTAATCCACTTGGGCCTACTAAAAAATTATCTAAGATAATTAATTAATAAACCAATTAATTAAATTAGTTCTTTTATTAATTAATTAAATTACTTGGGCCTAATATAAATTACTTAAGATGATTAATTAATAAACTAATTAATTAAACTGGCCCAATTAATTATTTTAGCCCAAATAAATAAATAAATAATTAGAGTCCTAGACTAATTCTTCCAATAATAAATTCACCCAACAAGCTCATATAGTAAATAAATTTACGAAGGTTATTTGAGCTACTCTGTAGACCAAAAGACATATTATTCTTGGCTACTAAAATAACTAAAATATCCTTTCTAACAAATAGCTATATTTTAATAATTTTAAATATTTCATTTGTCACCATATGAAAATATTGACCTCGAGAATAATATTGCAAGTGCAGTGTCTCCGACCTACAAGTGTAATGACAAAAATACCCCTAAATGTAACACCCGTCATTGAGATAGAAAAATAGTACTAACACATTGCTCAATGACATCTTCCATCATTTGATAACTAGTCCGATAATCCACGACTTCCAGTATGTATCCACTTATCACAGGGAGCTACCCAAAAGTGTATATACTTAATCATGTTTCCCAGGGCCTTGGATTATTAGATTATCTTAAACAATCACAAGGGGGTGATTTCTTCATGTAATGAAGTATAGAAACTCTATGGTATAAGTTTGTCTTAATTAACTAAAGTCGTATACCTAACGTACAAGATTATTGGCTTTACGATAAGACCTCACCCAACATACATCAAAGTGTATAAGTCTAGCTTCACTAGACCGCCAACTTACACTCAAGTCCTAGAGTACTCATCCACGCAGTAGCTGCGATAAACAAATATTTATAAATTTTTGTACTTTGATAATGATTATTATTGTGTGGTCCAGTTCTACGCATTCTGAATATGCTTACACTATTTGTGCGAGTGGACTACTAATTGGTTAAGGGTTAACCATTCCCCATTTAGACACCATAGTGTAATGATCTAAACCTTGATAAAGTGTCCAACATCATTAATTAATCAAAAATAATTTTTTTCTTATGTATTAGTAGCCCATAATTTATACCTTAATAAGAAAGCATGACCCAGTCACGTATATTACTTATTTACACACTTAGACCTTTAATGTGTAAATTTAGGTAAACAAATAACCATTAATGAATGAAACTTTTATTAATTTTCAAAATACAAAAATACATAGTACATTTTTTACATATATTCTAACACATTTCAATAGCAAAATATAGTGCACCAAACTCCTTTCATCATACTATATTTTATTTGATTTAGAGTATGAAATTAGTGCTAACTTCCTCTAGAATATAATTAATTTTAGCCCAAATTTATTAGTACTTATTCCAGAATCTATTACTTAACAAATGTATTATTTGAAACTATTTTCAACACATAGTTGCCTTGTCTAAGGTCTTCTTGAGTAATGATTCCCTACAAGTAACCATGAGATATACGCCCTTACTATTAGGAGTGATGAATCCTTTATTGACTCTCTCACCTACTTTCATTTACATTATATTGTACCTAATATCCATTCCAAAAAAGGTCCGTTCCAATGAGACTCCAAAGATTAGAATCAAAGTACAATTGATGCGTGTTTTTTAGTATAGACAATATTACCAACAAAGTCCACAATCAATCAAGCTTCAATTAACATTCTAACCACTAAAACCATACATATGGGCAAGTATAGGGAATAGCAAGCGTCAAATCTACGAGAACTTAAGCTCCCATTTTACTTTACCCAAATCTTTATTGTTTAGCCAATAAACTAAGGAGAGATAAATAAAACACTAACATAATATACTAGAGAAAAGGTCAAGTCATACAAGAAAAGTCACAAGGATAATCAAGGAGTGAGACATAAGGAGAAAAGATATATAAATAGATAGAAATCCTTGAATACACAATAATGATTGACTAGCTATTCTCTCAATTTATTATTATCTTGCAATCATGAAGGATTAAAGTAGTCACACTTTGTTTGCAATTTATGGAATCAGTATCTTCTAGATCAGTGAATATAGTCTATCTCAATCAATTTATCCAAAGATGCACTAAAATCAATCCTCACACAAATCCCTATATTCTAGGTGATTTAAAGTATGAAATTAGCCAATGAATCTATATTCTAGAAATCATAAACCAGTCTTTGATTGCTTAGTTTTTTCCTTAACCTCTTTTTCAAGCAAGTTAAGAATAACTAGTATTGAATTAATTAGTTAGTCATTCTCTCCTAACATCGTTTGCAAGTTAATTAAAAGAGAACTAATCAATCCAACATGATATTATGCTGAAGTAATCAAATACCAAGAATAGTAATAAATTGATCAAAGAACTAAAATCAATACAAAATCTTGAATCCAAAAGACTATCACCTAAAGACAATCAAAATATTAATCTCAAATTGTCAATAAATTACAAAGAACAGAAAAAGAAACCACTCATAGACAAGTAAGCCTTCTTCTTCTTCCTTTAAACCTTCTTGAGCAACCTTCTCTACTTCTCCATGAATTTTCCTTGATCCTTGTCAATCTTGGTATTTATCTAAGAGTTTTCTAAAGATATTACATTGAAGAATTAAAAACTATGAAAACTCTGAAAACTAGTTTGTCTAATGTTATTCTCTTGTATTTATAGGAGTTCTAATTGCCAAAAAGTGTGTAGAAGAGTCCTAAATCAATCCTAAATCAGTTCCCAAAAGAATCCTTATGGATTTTTTCAAAATTTGCCTAAAATACGAAATTCGCCGCTTTACAAATTAGACCTGGCATCGGGTCACTTCGACCCACTTGGTGTCAGGTGCATTTTGGTTTCCTCCTGGACGTTGCTATGTTTTTCTCTGCTTTTCTAGAGTAGACCTGGTGCCTGGTGCAGTTGCCAAACTTAGAGCCAGGTACATGCTGAACTTTTTCTCTTTTTGCTCACAATCCACTCAATTCTGCACAAATTCGTCAAAAATACTTTCTACAAAGAAAATGTCAAATTTGGAGGAATATGCCTAGTTATTACATCAAAAGTATCTCAAATTAGTCTCAACTAACTAGAAAAATAGTGATGAATGTAGCCCCTATCAATTTCCCCATACTTGAACTTTACTTGTCCTCAAGCAAACAAGAATTAAAACACTAAGCAAATGCTTAAGACAAAACGATTTTTCAATTTATCCTTAGCAAATTCATCCATAGTGAAGACGTAACTTTCTCCCAACCTTAAATACAAATTCGTCATTCATTCAACCATTTCAAAACCTTGTAAACTCATGTATGAAATCAAACAATCCTAAGGTCATCAAAGTTAAGTTAAACAAGATTATACCTAGTACAAGAAAATCATCCTACTCTTCAAGTAAAAACATAGACAACATAAATCATACAAGTCAAGCCATTTAACCAATTCCAACATTATAAACTTAAATTTACACAACTCAAGTTAATGAAATAAGGAAAACATTCCACTCTTTTTTTTCCCTAATGACTTAGGGAATTAATAGCCTCAAGTGAATGGATTTATCTTCACACACACACACACACACACACACCATATTAGCCCTCTTATAGTCATTATACATGTTTTCATCATTTTTTTTCTCAATATTTACTTTCCTTGCTCTTTCTTGCCACTTTGCCTTCGAAATAGTCTTAAGAGAGTGCACCAAACAATATTTGCTACTTCTCTCCATATTAACCCTCTTTTTAGCAAAAGGTCTTTTCTTTTTTTTTTTTCCCCAAAAGATGAAAGAAAATTTTTTCAACTCACATTTTTTTTTTCTTTTTACTCAAAATTTTTGTTTCCTCACATTCCTTATTCACAACTCAAAGTTAAGCAAACTTTAAATCCATAATACAAGAATTAATCAACAACTCTTCCCATATTCATCATATCATCCACATTCCAACTTAAAGAATAAAATAAAACTCAAATACCAAATATAACCAAGGTTAACTTAAATTCTTAAGACATAGCATAATCCAACTTAATACACAACTTTACCTTTTAAATAAAAATCCAACCATAATGAATGACAAATCTATATATCAAGTTGAAAAAGAAAAGAAAAAAAAAAAATCACAACTCCATGATAGACAAATAAGCTCAATTTAGTTCCAAAATCTCCAAACTTTCAAATTTTTCAAAATTTTAAGGAAATTGCAACAAAATTATTTTTCAAATTTTAAATTTCATCCAAAGTAGCTCAAAACCAAAAAACACCAAGATAATTGATAAAAACTTGGACAAAGAATGTCACCAAAACACTTCCGCACACTTAAACTGGACAATGTCCTCATTGGCAAAAAATTAACACAAGAATGCCTCTCCAAAGGGACCAAAAATGATAAAGGAGGTAGAAAGTTAAGCAATACTCCCCAAGTGCAATAATGCTCCAATAAATATTAAAACTTGGAATAGAGAAAAGAGCTGTGATGTGTAAATTTTGGGTGTATAAAAATCATCAAATTTAAATCTATCCCTTAGTCAAGTTTTAATTAAAACATTAATCTTAAAATACACATAAGACCAAGTATACTCATCGCAAGCATAACATAGGGAATTAATGAGTATCGATCCTCAAAGGAATAAGTACACACTAGTCACTTTTCATTCATTGTTTAACCGACAAAATAAGGTGATGAAATAATAAACAAAAAAATAAATAAATATGTACAATTCAAGGATGTAGTAATATGCAATTTAGACAACTATCCTAGAAAACATGACAATGAATCATTTAACAACTATCTCAATTAATTATTATCTTGGCATCATGGAGGAATATAAAGTAAAGTTCAATCGTTTTCTAAGTCATGAATTTACTTATATAGACTCCACTTCTTTCCCAATCCATGGAATCACTATCTTTTGATTAAATTAGCAAATTTCTTAATCAAACCAATATAACTAAAATATGCATTAAACACAATTCCTCATAAATATGAAATTAGTCAACAACCCTATACCCTAGGCGAAATTAACTAGTCTTTTATTACTTAGGTTCTTTAGTTTTAACTTCGTTTCCCAAGTTCGTTGAGAAATAACAAATATGAAATCAATATAATTAAATCAACTCCTAACGTTATTTCCCAAGTCAATTAGAAGTAAATCTAACTTTATCAATTCTTCCATAATCACAAGCAATCAAATACCAAGAATGATAGAAAATTGATCAAATAGCTAAATTAATACAAATATCATGAATCCCAAAATATTGTCAAGTTACAATGAAAACATTTAGTACATTATTATTCTAGAAAAAGAAAACAAAGGTAAAAGAATTAATGCATAGACAAGTCTCCTTCTTCTCCCTTGAGGACTCTCTTGAACAATGCTCCTTTATTTAATGAATTTCTCCTTTAATGACTGATTTGCAGATTTGATCCTTGAATTCATACTCTTGTCTTATGTTTTTCTTGTTTAAATATGCATCCAAGATGCTAAAATTTGTCCTCTAAGTGTTTTGGATCGAGTAGAGACGGGAAAATACCAAAACTTCTGAAAATTACCAAATCCGAGCAAAATTGGAAAGCTCGCTGACATGGACCAGAGCAGAGCCAGCACCGGCTTGGAGGGTCACGGCCAGCGGCCGTTGTGATTTGGTCGGCCCAGTCGTGCTATGTTTTTTCCCTAAAAAATCCCTTGTCGTCTAGATCGGGGCCGACACCGGTTCAGTAGGTCGCAGCCGGCATCGACCGTGCTTTGACGGCTACAGTATTGTCGTTTGTCGTCGTTTTCTGCAATAAAATTCCAAAACACCATTCCAAGGATAAAATATCAAATATGAAGGAATATGTCTAGTTATTACAACAAATGTATCACAAAACACCGTTAAATAACTAGGAATATATAGATGAATTTTGCCCCTATCACATTCCCCCACACTTGAACCTTTACTTGTCCTCAAGCAAAGCCCTTAAACAAAGAAAAATATGACATCCTTTCAAAAAGTTCACTTAGACAAAATCATAATTATCTTTCAAACTTTCGATATATCCTTGTCATTCTTTCAACCCTTTGAAATTATTCACAAAACACAGTACTAAACAAGACATATCAAGGCATTTGAAGTCGAATTAAACAAGTTTATACATTAGTCTAGGAACATTATTTCACCCTTCAAGTAAAAACATAGATAACATGAATCATACAAGTTAAGCTATCTACCAACTCAGGCATTATAAGTCCAAAAATTGCATAACTAAAAGTTATGTTTTGAGGAAAACTCTCCATTTTTTTTTCAATGATTTAGGAAATTGATAGCCTCAAGTGCATGGATTTCACTTCACACACCGTATTGGCCCCCTTATAGTCATCACTCATCATCATTTTTGTTTTCAACAATCTTTCTAATTTTTTTTCTCTTGCTTTTGGGAATTCATAGCCTCAAGAAAGTGAATTTCTCTTCACTATCCATATTGGCCCCCATGATTAAGCAAAAATAATACTTTCTCATCAACAACAATCAGCTTATTTTTTTCCCTCAATTGTCAACTCACAAAAATTGTCCACAATTTCACAAAATTTTCACAATATTTTCTCATTCCTCATCATAACTCAAAGTCAAGCAGAATTCAATCCTATAATACAAGAGTTAGCCATCAACCTTTCCCATATTCCCTACATCATCCATATTTAACTAGATGAGTCAAATAATATTCAAATACTAATGCACAAAAAAGATTAACCCAAATTCTCAAGTCTTAACACATCCTATCCAATAAACTATTTTAGTGTGAATAACAATCCACCAAATGAATGACACATCTCATATCTAAAGAAGAAAGATAATCACAACCTTGCTAAGGCATTGAAAGCCTTAAAAATTCTTGAAAAAAAATTTCAAAAAATATATATGGAAAATACTTTCAAAACTAAACTCTCCCCCACTTTTAAATTGGACATTGTCCTCAATGGCAAAAAATATAGTGATAAAATCAAAGCCAAGAAGACTAAAATAAAGAAAGAGGAAAATACTCCCATTGCAAATTAACTTTAACATGTTTGAATTCATCATAAGGAGGTAGAAGGGAAATTGTACCTAAAAAAAAAAAAACAAAAGTAACCAAAACAAAAGCATAAATCTAGAAAAAGAACAAGAAAATTAAAATAAAGAAAAAGAAAGAAAGAGGACTAAAAGAAAATCACGAATCATAGAGAGTGACGTCGAGATGCTCTAAAATGCTAAGTTCTTCACCTAAATATGGTTTCACTCAACTTCCATTAACTTTAAAGATCCTCTTGGTTGAGTGAGACACCTCAATAACTCCAAAGGGACACACGTGATATATCTCATATGGCTCCGACCATCTAGACTTCAACTTACCTTAAAAGAGTCTAAGCCTAGAGTTAAATAATAACACCTTGTCCCCTTTTTTGAACTCTTGAGGAGAATGAATATGTCTATCATGCTACCATTTCATCTTATCTTAGAAGAGTCGAGAGTTATAGTAAGCATCATTACACCATTCATACAATTCATTGACTTGAAGCGATCTTTGTTTACCTGCAAGTTGAAGATCAAAATTGACAAGCTTAATCTCCAAATGTGCCCTATGTTCAACTTCTACTGGTAGATGGCATGATGTCCCATACACTAATCTATAGGGGGTTGTACTAATAGGAGTTTTGAAAGCAGTTCTATAAGCCCAAAGAGTATCATCTAATTTCAAATTCCAATCTTTGTATGATTAACCACCTTTTCCAAAATTCTTTTCAATTCTCTATTTACCACATCAACTTGGCCACTTGTTTGGGAGTGATAGGGAGTACCAAACTTATGAGTAACCCCTAGATGTTTGAGAATTTAGTCTAATTGGGTATTGCAAAAATGTGTGCCCCTATTACTAATGAGTACCTTAGGTATGCCAAAGTGGGTGAAAATTTTTCTAAGGAATTTGACTGCAACCCAAGCATTATTAGTAGGCAAGGCTTATGCCTCAATCCACTTAGATACATACTCAACCGCAACCAAGATGTATTTTTTACCCAAAGAATTAGGAAAAAGGTCCATGAAATCAATCCCTCAACAATAAAAAATTTCACAAGCTTAAAAAATTTGCAATGGCATCTTATTGGATTTTGAAATGTTACCTATACATTGATACCTATCACAATTTTTAACAAACTTGTGAGACTCCTTGAAGAGTGTAGGCTAATAAAATCCGAACTCAAGCACCTTTCTTGCGGAGTTGTTAGCATAGTAGTGGCCTTCTGCGGGTCCTTCATGACAATGTTTTAAGATGATTGCACTTTCCACGGAATCCACACATTGTCGAATGATTTGATTTGCACAACACCAAAACAAGTAGGGATTTTCCCAAAAGTAATGCTTTACCTCGAAGAGGAATTTCTTCTTTTGTTGCGTAGTAAAATCTTTTGGAATAATTCCTGCAACTAAGTAATTAGTAAAATTTGCATACTAAGGTATTTGAGAAATATCACCATCAATAAGTAGAAGTTGTTCATCCAAAAAGGTGTCATTGATGTCTTCTTCGACCAAAAGGCTCTAGGTTTGGATTTTCTAATCTAGATAAGTGGTCCGCGCTAAATTTTCTACTCTTTTTTTGTCCCTAATCTCCAAGTCAAATTCCTGCAACAATAAAACCCATCTTATTAATCTTAGTTTAGAATCATGCTTGGTTAGTAGGTACTTAAAGGCGGAATGATTCGTATACACAATGACTTTGGACAAAATAAGATAAGAACGAACTTTATTAAAAGTAAACATTATTACAAGTAACTCTTTCTCCGATGTGGTGTAGTTCTCTTGTGCCGCCGTAAGAGTTTTGTTTGCATAGTAAATTGGTTGAAAATGCTTTTTCCTGCTTTTTCCAAGCACTGCGCCTACTACATAATCACTTGCATCACACATTAATTCAAAAAGAAGAGACTAATCTGGTGCAATTAAAATAGAAGAATTGATCAATTTCTTATTAAGCACATTGAAAGCATTGAAACATTTTTCATCAAAATAAAAAATAGTATCTTTCTCAAGTAAAGAGGTAAGAGATTTAGAATTTTTTGAGAAATCCAAGATGAACCTCCTATAGAAAACGACATGACTAAGAAAGCTTCAAATAGCCTTAACGGAAATGGGAGGAGGGAGTTTCTCAATTGCCTCAATCTTGGCTTGATCAACCTCAATACATTTCCTTAAAATTTTGTGTCTCAATACTATACCTTTTTGCACCATGAAGTGGTATTTTTTTTCAATTAAGCATGAGGTTGGTCTTTTCACACATTTGAAGTACTTTTTCCAAATTGGCCAAACAAAAGTAAAAAGAATCACTAAAAATAGAAAAATCATCCATAAATACCTTCATTATGTCTCCTACAAGCCTTTCAAAAATAGCCACCATACATCTTTGGAAAGTTTTGGGACCATTGCAAAAACTAAAAGGCATACGTCGATATGCAAAAGTACCAAAAGAGCATGTAAATGTGGTCTTTTCTTGATCCTCTGATGCTATGAGAATTTAAAAGTATATGGAAAAACCATCTAAAAAATAATAAAACTCATGTTCAGCTAACCTTTTTAACATTTGATTAATGAAAGGGAGAGGAAAATAGTCCTTCTTAGTTGTCTCATTCAATTTTCTATAATCAATGCAAACCCTCCAATTGGTTACCAATCCCATTGGGATAAACTCATTTTTTTTCATTTGGGCTCACAGTTATTCCTCCCTTTTTTGGTACCACTTGTATTGGACTCACTCAAATAGTATCGAAAATAGGGTAAATGATGTCAGAATCTAGGAGTTTAATCATTTCACCTTTTACCACATCACTCATATTTAGGTTCAACCTACGTTGGGGTAGCACATGGGTTTGGCTCCTTCTTGCAACAAAATTTTGTGAGTACAAAAGGAAGGGCTAATTCCCTTATTGTCCGTGATTTTTCATGCAATGACTGCCTTATATTTTTCCAATAGACTTACCAATTTGGTCTTTTGATCACAAGTAAGGTCTTGTGCAATGATCATTGGCAATTTTTCTCCTTTAGTAAAAAATGCATATTCCAAGTACTTGGGGAGGTCTTTTAAGTCCAATTCTAGTGGTTCCTTAATGGATGACTTCATCATTCCCGGACTACCTTTTTCAATTTTCATAAAATCTCCCAACTCATGGCCTTCATCTGAATCCTCCAAATATGTAATAGATTGTTCTATCAAGTCCATATAGCATTTGACAAATGATTCCTGCATAAAATCAAAGATAGGTTCATCAAGAATATCAATCCTTCAAACAAGAATCATCATAAGAAATAGGATGTTGCATGCTTTTATGAATTTTGAAGATGACTTCCTCATCCCCAACCCTAAGTGTCAACTTTTCCCCCATGAACATCAATTAATGCTTTGGCAGTTGCCAGAAATGGTTGACATAGGATTAAAAGATTTTTAGAATCTTCATCCATGTCAAGAATAACAAAATTCGCAGGAAATATAAATCTATCCACTTTAACAAATACATCTTCCACTATTCCCCTAGGATATTTGATAGATCTATCCACGAGTTGAATACTCATCCTAGTGGGCTTGGGCTCACTTAGGCCTAGCTTTTTGAAAGTTTTATATCGCAAACGGTTAATGCTAGCACCTAAGTCTGCTAATGCATTACAAAATGGAAGAGTCCCAACAAAATAAGGAATAGAAAAACTCCCTGGATCACTTTCTTTTCATGGTAAAGTCCGTTGGTCCTGCAAGATAGCTGAGCATTCTTCCTTTAAAATCACAGTGGATTATTCCTCCAACCTCTTTTTTTAACAAGCATGCTTTTGAGGTACTTTGCATATTTGGGCATGTGTATTAAAGCCTCACTGAGTGGAATGTTTTATGGGTAGTTGTTTGAATATTTCTAAAAACTTGTCAAATTATGCATCTTTTCTTTCTTTGTGTGTGCAAGTGGGGTAAGGAACCTGTGGCTGAAAATCTAGCTTTTTATTTATTTTTTTTTTCAAATGGTTCATCAAGAGGGGTCAGTTCCAGCCCATCTTCTTCATATTGTACCGACTCCGTGTTAGGATCGGGTAGCTCCTTACCATTTCGTAATGTAATGGCAGTTGAATCATATTATTTTTCTATCCCTAATGGTGATTTTATCACTATATCCATTAAAAACCAAATTTGCCTTTCCATGTTTCTAATCATTACCTCAAATTTGCCTAGTGTGTCATCTATCTCTTGAAAGCGTTTGGTTACATGGTTAGCGAATTTTCCTAATACTTCTTCTAAGAGAGTAGAGTCGGATGGCCGAGGTGTCATCTCTTGAGACATGTTGTAATATCATTTGATGTTCCAATTGGCCATCTTATCTGCATAAAGTAAGTTGTTAGGGTCATATAATACAATACTACATCAAGTTAGTTAAGGAGCATGTTGTACAAATTAAGTTAGAAAAATTACAACATTAAATTACAAGTATATAAAAAAATAAATTATGGCACCTATTCATACAAGGAATAAATATACATATAAACATGGTTAAATCAACAAAATCTAAAATTTCATGATATTGTTCCCCTGCAATGGCACCAAAAACTTGATGCGTAAATTTTTGGGTGTATAAAAATCATTAAATTTAAATCCATTCCTTAGTCAAGTTTTAATTAAAACAATAATTCTAAAATACACATACGAGCAAGTATACTCATCGCAAGCATAGCATGGGGAATTAATGAGTATCGATCCTCAAATGAACAAGTACACACTGGTCACTTTTCATTCATTATTTAACCGACCAAATAAAGTGATAAAATAATAAAAAAATACAGAAATATGTGCAATTCAAGGATGTAGGAATATCTAATTTAGACAACTATCCTAGAAAACATGACAATGAGTCATTTAACAACTATCTCAATTAATCATCATCTTGGTACATGGAGGAATATAAAGTAAAGTTCAATTGTTTTCCAAGTCATGAATTCACTTATATAGACCCCATTTCTTTCCCAATTTATGGAATCACTATCTCTTGATTAAATTAGCAGATTTCCCAATCAAACTAACATAACCAAAAGATGCATTAAACACAATTCCTCATAAGCATGAAATTAGTCAACAATCCCATACTCTAGGCGAAATTAACTACTCTTTGATTACTTAGGTTCTTTGGTCTTATCTTTGTTTCCAAAAAGCTCCTAAGATTACTCTATCCAAAACTCATTTGAACTTCAAACTAAATTCCAGATTTTTGCTCCATTAAAACACCCTTGGAGCAAGTGATCAAACCAGAATTTCTCTACCATTATAGACCAATTTTCGACCAGCTTTATACATTGAACAACCCTCCATTCTTTGCATAAAGCCTAGCTAGTTCAGCCTTACACTATTGAAGAGCAAGAGACTTTCCATGAACAACCTCCATTTAACTAATCCTCTACCTCAAACAACTCCTCATTTTTCTCCATTTGAATTTAAAAAAAACTAAAAACTTCTTTCTCCTTCTTGATAACCGAAACTCCTATCCACACTAGGCCATTCAGCCAACAACAATTTCAGCAATTCTCAAAGCCATTTTCTCTTAAACTCTCTCAAGAACACCAAGAATACTAAGAACACCAAGAACACACACTTCGCAACTTCAAGCCTAAACCTATCCTAAACATCTCCAATCACTCCCAAACACTCCAGATCATCCATATTTCATCTATAGTCTTCATTTATGGCCTTTATAACATGAAACCATGTAAACCAAAATTTTCAAACGGATCAAAACTAACTTTTTTTTTGAAGGTTCCAAGAACACCAAAAGGTAAAGCAAGAACAACCTCCTTGTTCTTTCTCTTCTTCTCAATTTCTAATATTCCATTCTAATACCATTCATCTCTCTCTCTCTCTCTCTCTCTCTCTCTCTTAGCCAAAATGGTGATGATCAACCATGGTTATTTTTCGGACTACTAAAGGCTCTTAAGCTCGTGTGGACCTTTACTAATCAGGGAGCCTTCATCAAGCGATCATCTATCAAGTATTTTTTTCTTGAATCTTCCTTTTTAACTTCTGGATTCATGACTCTTAGATGTTGATAGGATAATTGAATAAAATGGGGGTTGAGTATATGTATGTGGATGAAGGGGATGGAGTTAGGACATGAGAGTTGAAATGTATGATTAAGCCTTATGGATTTTTCTTTTGAATCAATATATGCTCATCATGGTTAATGAGATTTATGGATGTTTTGATGCATGATAGATATTATGACACCAGTGGTGATTGGGCTTTTATATTCTTATTTTTCAATAAGGTCATAGATGATGATTTTGCCTAGTAGGAGATTGGCCATATGATAGTATGTGTTGATTCGAGTATATATTTATGAAAAGACTAGCATATTATATAATGTTTGGGAATGTGTTCATGGATCTTTCCCAATAATAGGAAATTATGGTAAAAATTATTTTCTTTGTTAATTCTAAAATTATTTTTATTAACAAATTTTATTAATTTAATTAGAATTATTATTATATGTACTCCATAAAATTTGAAATCACTAGAAAGGTTTGGAAATAGGGTATTAATTAAAATATTAATATTTTATTAGTTAAATAAATCAAATCTTTTATTAGGAAAAAAATGAATAATAAAATATTACAATTAATTAATATCAAATGATCTTGTGGACAATAATAATTAGCCTTACTAAAACTTTTACCTATATCCATAAAATTTATTTATTATTTAATAATTAAAAATTAAGTATAATTTATTTATTATTAAATTTATTATCTATTAATTATTAATAAAAAATTATAGTGTAATTTATTATTTATAATAATACTATTTAAATATTACCATTTACCAATATTATTTAGGACTTAGTATTATCCAATATTTAACACTAGTTTATTTATTAGCAATAATACTCATAATTTATTATTGGAAACTATAACTAGTTGGTATTTATTTTATAACCCCTATTTATTTTATCAAGTTAGATTTATTTTATAAAATACTTTATCAACTAGTATTAAAGCCTAAGACATTATGGTCATGGTTAGTTGTGGTTGTGACTAGTTGAAATAGGAATTATTTATGTAATGCAGATATGGTCCACATGTTATCTTATACCTTATGTTTACCCCAGGCAGGGTTAGGATGACCTTGGAAGACTTTTGAATTCAAGAAGAGTAAAGGATCAGGTAAGTTCCTGAATGGAATCATTTGAAGACCAAAGTAAATGTGGCAAGCCAAACTCAATGTATACAAGTATTTGTTTTGTAAAGGTAATTAAGGACAATTTTCCTTTTTATTTCAGTCAAGCAAACCATTTGAAATTAAACAGGCAAATTTTATACATAAACACTAAACTCTTTCTAAAAACCCAACTTTGGCAAGAATTTTTAGAAACCTTAATTGCTATTTTCAAATAAATCATTGTACGATCATTTTTTTCCCAAGTGGGACAAACAACGTTGAATACTCAATAAGGGTAGACTACTAGGACTAGTCTTTGAAGGGTTAGGGTAAGTCTCTCAGTAGGTAGCCACCTCTGAGAGGTGAGTCCTTCCCGAATAGGATGCCAGCCCTGTAGGTCATATTGGTCTGTGCTAGCAAGTTCAGTCAAGTGGACTATGTGTTTCTAGAATAGACAACTGGTAAGTTTGCGGTGTAGAGATGGAGGAGTATCTCACCTGGTAGGCCATTCACCTACCTTGTGTCAGTATGCTCAACGTGTGGCATTTTGATCATTATATTGTCATGGTGCACAAAGTGTGGTGCAATGGCTACCTCTTTTGAATGGTTGTATTTATTGTGCGCATGTATGTTTTGGAAAGCAAAACACCACTCTTCATTTATGACATTTATTTAATGCTTGCCAGTACTTTCTTTTATGAAACTTTCATAATTTGCATACTTGAACTGTTTTACCTGAAACACCTAAAGCACACACGGGTTTATTGAGATTTTTATCTCACCACCTTTTATACCATGTTTTCAGGTCGATCCTGCTGTGAAGGTTATTAGCTAGAATGTTGCCTATGTCTTGAAGACTCTTTATAATTTTTCCTATGTATTGCTTTTGAGAGACAGTAGCAGACATTTATTTTTGAATTTGTTCATGTATTGCTGGGTTGTAATAAATTAAATTTTTAAGTATTTCTTTCATTTTATTTTGTGTGTCCTCTTTATAAAGACCCTTGTCCTGTGGACGGGGTAATATCCCCAGCCCTAATGGGGTATAGGTAGTGGGGTGTTATAGATAGAAAATTGATCAAATATCTAAATTAATACAAAAATTAGGAATCCTAAAATATTTTCAAATTACAATGAAAATATGAAGTACATCATTATTCTAGAAAAAGAAAATAAAGGTACAAGAAAGAACTCATAGACAACCTCCTTCTTCTCCCTAGAAGACTCTCTTGAACAATACTCCTTGATTTGATGAATTCCTCCTTCAATGAGTGATTTGCAGATTTGATTCTTGAATTCATACTCTTGTCTTATGTTTTTTTTTAAATAAGCGTCCAAGAGGCTAAAATTTGTCCCCTAAGAGTTCTGGGCTGAGTAGAGATGAAAAAAATACCAAAACTCTAGGAGATTACCAAATCCACGCAAAAATTGAAAAGCTCGCCGATATGGACCAGAGCGGAGTCGGCGTCGGCTTGGAGGCTCATGGTCGGCGCCAGTCGTGCTCTGGTCGGCTCAGTCATGGTATGTTTTTTTTTTCCTCAAAAAATCCTTTGTTGTCCAGATTGGGGTCGATGCCAGTTCCATGGGTCACAGCCGCCGACCATGCTCTGACAGTAATGGTGTTGTCGTTTTTTCATCGTTTTTTGTAATAAATTTTCATAACACCTTTCCAAGTGTAAAATATTAACTATGAAGGAATATGCCTAGTTATTACAACAAATGTATCACAAAACACCATCAAATAATTAAAAAAATATAGATGAATTTTCCCCTATCAAGTTTGTCCAAAAAGACTTTATTCCGATCTACAAAAAAAAAAAAAATACAAATAAAAGTATGTGGAAAATAATAACAAAATAAAGACACACCAAAATAAAAGAAAATAAACTAAAGAAAAATACTAATAAATATCCTAAAAAGGCAAATAAAGACACGACTCACTCTTCCACACTTAATATGGAACGTATTTTCCTTATTTGGGGGAAATATCACCTAACAACTCCAAACACAAAATAAAGATACAAACTCTTTCCACTCATCATGTTTCCTAATCAAACCTTTGTAAAAGAAATTAGTGCTCATTGAAAAAGGTAGGCATGACTGTTAGTGTTGTATCCTAGATGCAATCACTTGTACTTTGTATATAACACATTTATTTTATAATATAAGGAATTATTTTTCTTTCAGTTTGTCTTCTTTACTTTCATGTAAAATAACTGTTAGATAAAGTCCCTAGTACAACACTGTGCTAAATAAATTATGATAGAGATCATGATGTGAGATTCCTACTACACTATATTGTAATAGTATTTAAATAATCCTAGTCATAGTATTAATGAGATAGCACATTATTAATGTGTTAAGACTAGCATGTGTTAGATTTTCTAATCTGATCAGGTGGTGGTTCTCACGTCCGTGAGTATTGTGATACTCAAAGTTAACACGTGGATGCTTGTTAATAGAAAAAGTATATTGGATGATCTAGTTATGAGATAATCGCATGGATAACTATTTTGTGCCTGTGATAGAATCTTGCTATAGCAAATGTTCAAGTATTCTTAGACTTGAGATCTCCAAGGTACTTTATTTGTTGAGCATGTTCTTTGATTCCAATTAGGGATGGCAATTCCCCGAATAAAGCGGGGGCCAGGCCTAACGGGACCGGGGATTCCCCGATTTAAGCAGGGATAGGACCGAGGACGGGCTGCATTTCTCGGCCCGTCAGGCGGGGTCGGGCCGGGGCCGGGGATCATGCGCCCGGCCCCGAATAGCCCGATGGTATATATGGTTTGGAATTATATGTCTAGTGTGTGTATATATATAAAATAATTATATATCTAATGTTTGTATTGTATATATATTAATATTGTAATATATAATGTATATATACACACTATATATGTAATGTATACTATATATAGCATATATATATAATTAGTAATTAAGTAGATAAGTAAAAAATTTTGCATGCTATATTTTTGTTGTGTCAGTGTAATAGAGAATCTATGCGAAAAAAAGACTTTCATTTCTAGCCTCTTATTTCTTTTTAATTTCAAAAAAGAAAAAAATAAGAAATTATCTCTTTTTCTTTTTCACACTAGTTTTCGATTTATCAGAAGGAAAATAGGGGATAGAACTAATAAAGAAGATACTACTAAAGAAAATAAAAAATAAAGTAGTAAAATACTTTAATTTAGTATACATAGAAATTAAAAGACTCTATAAATATCTTTATTTTTTTAAATCTCCCGAAAAAGATCTAATAACAATATTATTTAATGGACATAGGGAAAGTTAATCGGTTGTGAGTGAGAGAGGAGATTGATTGTTCCTTAAACAGGTATTTCAAAAGATATTCATCTATCTAATTGATTAATAAGTGATAAAAAGACAATTCGTGATTCAGATACTTAGTAAGAAGGAATAATGATCAAATTTAAATCATGGATTTATCTAGGATCATAAGTGGGTAAATATTAAAAACACTTAAATTTTTAAATGTATTATATATATAAAATATTTTTATATGTTATATAAAGACAATAAGTGTATGTGTGTGTATTTTATTTATTCTTATTTCTCTAATATTCTAAATATTATATTTTAAAAAAATTTAAAATAATTTGACTAAGAGTACTTTAGACAAGTTTATTCGTAAAAATTATTATTCTTAGAATTTTTTTATTATTGTATATATATTTAAAAAGACATTTATGAAATAGTTCAAATTAAAAAAAAGAGAAATTGAAAATGACATTATAAAGCGACATGGATACAAGTTTATCTTTCAAAGCACTAAAGGTCTTGAAAGGCATGAGTAAAAAATATTTGGTTTATAAACCTGTATCTAGGTGGATAGTTTATTCCTTTCCTCCTACCTTAGATAATTATAATATTTTTTATAAATTATAAATTAAGTACTGAAATATTAAGATTTATAACATACAAATTTAGTAATGTTTTTGCCAAATTGAGAGTTTAAATTGATATTACATAGATATGTAGCATTTCATTTGCTTGAGGGTCATACTAATCTCTCTTATAATTGATAGAGTTTTTTTTTTTTCTTTGCTAAATTTTATTACATAGGGGGTTAATTACTTAATTTTCACACGTTTCTCATTTTTAGACCTTATTTGTTTTGATTTTAAAAAAATTTAAACACAACAATTAATTAACAATAATAATTAACTAAATTGTAGATGTTTAGAATAATTACTTATTTTATTACAAATTTTAAATTTATCTATTTAAATTTTAGATTTAAATCTAAACACAATCTAAATGTTCTTTTTTTTTCCTAATTTTTTTAAGGTCATGATAAAGGATTTGGACTATTTTGTTTTGCAAATCAATCGGTAAACATGAATAGAAGTAATTAATTATCCTTATCTTGCAAATATCACAAAAAAATAAAACAGAACCACAATATAAATATATTTTAATGTAGTGTGTTTATTAATTTAACAATAAAGATATTATTAAATTGATGAATAAAAAATAAAATAAAATAAAATTTAATAATTTAATAATATAACTTATATTTTATTTATGTTAGTTCAAAATAAAAACAAAAAATATAATAAAAAATAGAACTTTATATAAATTAATCTTATATTAGCTCAAAAAATTAAAAATTACTTGTAAAATATAAAACAAGATAAAAAATTCAACCCTACCCAATACCCATCTTCCTCTTCTCACGCCACCGCCGCCTTCTTCCTTCGCCCTCTTCCTTCGGTGCCGCCCTCAAGCTCTGAGCTTTACATAGCTAATCTCGGTTGGCTTCTCTGTTGTGGCTTGCACCTCCTCCAGTTCCTCCGTCTCAGGTTCTCCCATCTCTGCTGCGCTTTCTCTGTTTTTCTGTTTTGGATGTGTTCTAGAAGTCATGTTCTTGGCTTGTGCTCACATTTCGTCCTCATTTGGGAGCTGAACTGTTTTTGTTTCCTTACCTTTTTGCAACTTAATTATACGATTTAAAGTGGTGTTTGAGAGTGCTATTGTGATTATGTACATTGTGGTCAGACTTGTGATCAAGAATATTAATTTTCACGTGTACAGTAGTATCTGTGCTACATTTTCTCTATATTTGGTATATCTTGGTTAAAAATTGGTGACAATTGTTTACCTGTTGTATTTGATGCATTCTGTGTCTAAGCTGCATCTCTGTTGCGCCTTCTCTGTTTTCTATTTTCTGTTTTCTATTCTGGCTGTCTCCATTAACTGCATTTTCTAGATGTTATGCTGTGTCTAAGCTGCTCTTGGCCACTGGTCTTAGCTTCTCTGTTTGTTTTTTGTGTTGCCTTTGAGAAAATAGGTGTTTTTATGGTCTTTTTCTGGTTGGATTTGTCACAAATGAAGAAGAAAGCCATCCTATCACTGTCTGCCACTTTCTTGTTGCCGAGATCTTAGCTGTTGTCTAAGCTTTGCATTAACCATTTGTTTCCACTCATGAAATCTCAGGTCATTAGTTTGGAGAGATAGGATGAATTCTTCCATGTGAAAAATCTCTAGGCATATATTAGCTATTTGATTGAATGTATTGACAAAAATTGTTTCTTCATATTCAATTGAGCCTGCAGTTTCTATATGCTCCATTGTGTCTAAAAGTAGTTTTTTTCCCTTTATCCTAAAGATTAAAGGGCAGAATTTGAGCCCTTTGTTCATGTTTTTGAGTCGATGGTTTTCCTTTGTATTTGTGTAAGGATTTATATGAAACTTTCACCAAAAAGTTCAAAAGAGTTTAAAGTCTACAAAGATCTAGTGTGTTTAACAAGGTTTTATATGAAATTTTCATCAATATGAATTCTCTCTCACTGTTGATCATCAAGGGCTTTCATTCAAATTTTCATCAATATAGCTACCGTGTTGAATAAAATTGCAGTTTCTATATGCTTTGATCATACCTGCTGTTTTTTTTTTTTTTTTGGGTTGGTCAAGATGAAAGTGATACTCAAGCCATATTGTAAAGTCCCCATAGCACATTTATGAGAGATCAATGGCCACTTTTTATGAGCCATATTATATTTCTGTTTGTCTAATATTGATGATGTTGGTAATGGATGTGGTGTGTTAACTGCATTTTTTGGCATTATGATCTAAGTAAGTTTTAGTTGGATTGCTTCTTTATGCATTAAAGGCATCTTAGGGTATCTTTAGATTTTTGAAATTATCAATTTTCTTCTAATTTGATATGCTTAGCCCAGAATAGCGTAGAATGGATCGCAAGGATTATTTTGGTATAAATTTTGTTGTGAGATTCATGGAATTTATAAGTTTGCTTAGAGAAATTGCTAGGTTTTGTGGGTATGTATCTGTTGTGTGTGTGTCGGTTGATTAGGGGAGCTTTATGCTATGTTTCATTTGGTGGATGGAAGTGTTAATGGCAGCTTGAATGGTTATTTATGGCTGAAAAAGAAATGGGAAGGAATGAAACGGAAAGGAGGTTTAATTGTTAAGAAAAATGGATTATTGATGTTATTGGTTTTGATTGATGATTTTATGTTGTGAAATTTCTAAGTCAGTTATTTCTGAAAACCAGAGGATTGAAGGGTGTTTTGATGGAATATGAAGTGGATTAAGTATTATATAATTACTACAAACAAAGAAGAACAAAAGGATAATGTTATTTTGTAAGAAAAATACTTGAAACAATAGAAAAACTGTCATAGTTTTGCCTCAGTAGTGCTGCAATAGTTTTGAGCCCGTGTAATTGGAATTCATAAGATTGTAGTTGAATGTGTTATGAGAGTTTTGATGCAAATTTGAGGTTAATCGGAGTTATATTTGTAAAGTTATGCAAAAATCAAGATTGTGTGATAAGGCTGAAAATGCAGAAATTAATTTCAAGAAAATGGAATT
This sequence comes from Voacanga thouarsii, assembly GCA_026120185.1. Lineage (NCBI taxonomy): Eukaryota > Viridiplantae > Streptophyta > Magnoliopsida > Gentianales > Apocynaceae > Voacanga > Voacanga thouarsii. Next base: position 317,206 of record JANUWF010001883.1, on the reverse strand, counting down.
AATTTGTTGTTTCAATAATGTTCAAGGGATGAATGAAAAATTCAGTTCTATTTCAAGAATAAGGGGTTCTGTTATGTGAAGAAAAACTATTTCAAGAAGAAAAAGAAGAACTAGGAAATTAGCAATTTCCATACATTAGTAACTATTAGTTGTGAACTTTAGTTACTAAGCTAAAGTTGGAATGACCTTTAACGTAGGTTATTCATGCTAGGGATAGGGTGAAAAGCTAGAAGCATATACCTACAGCTACGTTGATATAGAAATAATGCTTTGCTAATTGCTAGTATTACTTGTGATGGCCTAAGTTAATTCACTAAAAGAAGGGTTGCTATTTGGCCAAGATAATTCAACTTGAATGGCAATTAATTGCTATTACACATATACTTTATCATTGTAGTTAGAGTTATTTTCTATTACTCAATATTCATCTTTTACATATTTGTCTTTTCAACTTAGTAGATGTCACATCAAGATCAAGTTAGTGAAAATTCAGTCAAACTCATGGAAGAAACTACTTCAACCCCACGTGATAGTAGCAATCCAATGTCATATCCTATGCAGCAAGTGAATATAGTAGTTGACGAGAGTATTGAACCTGAAGTTGGAGAATCTCAACAGCCAAAAAGCCAAAGTGATATTGGACCTATTGGAAGGCAAAAATCAGCAGTGTGGAGTCATTTTAGGCAAAAAATGATAAATGGTAAACAAAAAGCTGAATGTATTTATTGCTTTCAAGAGCTTGTTGCTGGTGCAAAAAATGGAACAAGGCATTTAAATGATCATATGAAATCATGCAAAAAGAGAAAGCAACAAGACATTAGACAAAGTTTTTTAGCAGGGAAGGTAACTGATCCTTCTTCAAATGTTACGCAAATGTCGACTTATGTTTTTTGCCAAGAAGTTGCAAGGAGAGATCTTGCTGATATGGTAGTTATCCATGAATATCCGTTGTCTATGGTAGATCATTTTGGATTTAGAAAATATTCAAACTCTCTGTAACCTTTGTTCAAGATGATCTCAAGAAATACTTTGAAGAAAGATATCTTAAAAATTTTTGATGATGAGAAAAAAAAGATAATGGCTTTATTGAACAAAAATCGTGGGAGGATTGCTGTCACTTGTGACTTGTGGACTGCTAATTACCAAAACAAGTCTTATATGGTTATCACTGCTCATTTTGTGGATAATGCTTGGCAATTGCAACATAGAATTTTGAGGTATTTTTTGTCTTAGATTTTCTCCTTGAATTTGATTGTTTACTATAACGTAAAGCTAGTTAGTTAATACTTACACATTTGCTCTTTTTCTTTTTTTGTGTTATTGAAAGGTTTATCTATGTGCCATATCCTCATACAAGTGATATACTTGCTAAAGTTTTAGAAGAAAGCTTTTGTGATTGGAACATTGATAGGAAGTTATCTACAATTACACTTGATAACTGTTCTAGTAATGATGCCATTGTTGAAAATCTCTTGGGAAAGCTTCAACCCAGCTCTCTTATGTTACGTGGGAGTTTTTTCCATATGCGTTGTTGTGCACACATCTTAAATTTGATCGTTCAAGATGGATTGTCAGTTATACATGAAGAGATTGAGAAGATTCGTGATAGTGTTAGGTTTTGGATAGCTTCACCTAAGAGACAACAGAGATTTGAAGAAGCTGCACATCAAATAGGTACTCCATGTTCCAAGAAGCTAATTTTAGATAGCAAAACTAGATGGAATTCAACATTTTTGATGCTTTCGACTGCATTGGCATACAAGGATGTGTTTTATAGGCTGAAACATAGGGAGCGTTTATATACTTGCTTGCCAACTAAAGATGATTGGGTTTTGGCACAAGAGATTTGTGATCATTTGTGCATATTTTATGAGGCCATCCAAATATTTTCAAAAAGCAACTCTCCAACTGTAAATTCGTTTTTCCTTACTACTTTCAATATTAGAATGGAGTTAGAGAAATGGCTTGCAAGTGAGAATCAATTGGAAAAAACAATGGCTGAAAAGATAGTTTATAAATTTGATAAATATTGGAGAGATGTGCATGGAATTATGGGTGTAGCTGTAGTATTGGATCCACGGTATAAGATGACTTTGGTGGATTATGCTTTTCCACAAATATTTGGTGATGATGCTCCTATGAAGATTGAGAAAATCAAGAAGTTTGTAGTGATTTGTTCTCTGAATACAAGTTAAAAAAATGAGAAATCTTCAAGTTAATGAACAACTTCCTTATCAGTTCAATCTCTTCAACATCTTGAAATCGGTCAACGACAAAAGTGAAAAATAGACTTACTGGATTTTATAATTTTGCAGCACAAAATGAGAATAACTTGCAGACAAAGACAGAGCTTGATCAATATTTGGAGGAAAAATTTTTACCATGGGGTACTGGGGAATTTAATATCTTAAATTGCTGGAAGTCAAATGAAACCAAATATCCCATTCTTCACTTGATTGCTAGGGATATATTTTGTATTCCAGTATCCACAGTTGCTTCAGTGTCTGCATTTAGTACTGGAGGAAGAATGGTAAACCCACATCGCAGCAAACTTCATCCAGATACACTTGAAGCTTTGATGTGTGTCTAGAATTAGTTGTGTACTGATATTTGTGCTAATAGTAAAGGTTTATATAATAAATATAATTTATGAATTGTGTCATCATTATATTTATATTTTAATTAATTATTGCTTTTATAGGTTCTTCTTTGAATGCTATAGAGTTTGGCTCTATTTTAGAAGACGTGGATGCTGATGATGAGAGTGGGGTAATTTTTTTAAAACTTATTATCATTTATATATATATTTTTTGTATTGTTAATTTGCTTTATTAATATTTCAAATAATGTACATATATTTAAAAAATTACTAACAATATTTCTTTTATAGGTGAGTGGAACTACCGAGGTTGGACTTGAATGAAGTTTAGATTTGGCAACTTCAACTTTTCTGGACTTATATTACATTGTATGCTTAAGTGAGGATATTCTTTACATTGTATTGTATGTTGAACTTGGACTCTTGGGTTGTATTTCCAATTTTTTGTCTTGGTTTATGTTTTCATTTTGTGGATTGATGTGTGTTGGGACAATTGGACTTGTAGCAATTGAATCTTCTTTTGTGAAAATAGCATGTCTTTGTCTTTTATTTCTATGAGGTTAGGAATTGTTTATTTACAGGGATTATTATTGTATTTCCAATTTGTTGTCTTAGTTTATGTTTTCATTTTGTGGATTGATGTGTGTTGGGACAATTGGACTTATAGCAGTTGAATCTCCTTTTGTGAAAATAGGATGTCTTTGTCTTTTATTTCTATGAGGTTAGGAATTGTTTATTTATAGGGATTATTAAATTTGGCTTGAGATGTGTTTTATTTAGGGAATATGGTGTTTAGAATTTTTAAATTTATTGTTGGGCTGAAATCGGGCCCCGCTTTCCCGTTGGGCCGGGACCGGGGATTATTTTGTCCCGGTGGGCCGGGGGCGGGGATCCCCGCCCTTCCCCATGTCGGGGACGGGCCGGGGACTGGGGCTACACGGGGGTGGGGCCGAAATTTCTAATCCTCGGCCCGCCCCCAGCCCGTTGCCATCCCTAATTCCACTCTCTGGAGCCAGATCGAGGGCTACCTATGGGATGGATATTGGGTACAATATGAGGTAAATGAAAGTAGTTGAGAGGGTCAATAAAAGATTCTCCACTCCTAATAGTAGGGGCAAATATCTCAAGGCCACTTGTTGGAATTACTATTCGTGAAATCCTTGGCCAAGGTAATTGTGTATTGGAAATAGTTCTAATTGATACACATGTAGAGTAGTAGATTCTTGGTACAATTACTAATATATTCGGGCCAAAATTAATATTTATTTTGGAGGGAGTTGTCACTAATTTCATATTCCAAACCAAATGAGATATTGTATGATGAAAGGAGTTTATTGCACTGTAGTTTGTTATTGAAGGGTTCATATCAAGCCACTTGGCTTTCTAAACTCTTGGGTGGTCATGATGTGTTGCTAGATATTGCTCATGATTTGTTGAGTATGGATTTATTAATTGATGAATTAATAAACAAATCTTGATTAGAATTAATAGGTTAATTCTAAATTATTAAGGATTATTAATCTGAAAGACGTTTAGATTAATTCATATTCGCTACCAATAGACTAGAAAACCTAATAGGTCATCCACAATAGAGGATTATGTACTCAAGATGTTATTTGATAACATTGTGGGGTTAATTGTGAGAAGTAGAAGTTATTTGGGTTAAATTATAATTAGTTATAAATTTTGGGCCAAATTATAATTGTGAGAACTTGTAGGTTCCAATTACAGTTAAAGAATTCTAATTCTTTTAGAATTTAAAAGACTTGTGATCAGTAGTTTTTTTCTAGGATTTTTCCTTTAGAATATGCCATGGTTATTTGATAAAAAGGATACAAAGAAAATTTATTTTTCTAGTTTTTGATATACACGTCTCCTTTTTCCTTCTCTTCTCTATGAGGGACAGTAGCCACCAAGAAATTCTCCTTGCAGAGACTTTTTGGTTTCCTTGAGAGCATACCTCGTGTGAATACTAATAGAGCCATCCTCACACTGAGATTGGAGTGGCTCATCTTGGACGCTGGTGTAGACTAGGTTTGAACGAGTGTATCTGGATCGCGCCTTAGTCATTCAACGAGAAAGAAATTTTTGAATAACAGAGGTAAAACCCGTGCTTATTTCTTTTAAGTGTTTAAATTATATGCATGTGATCCTGGGCTAAGATTTCTATTTTTTCACTGCTATAAACGTTATGGCATTGCTAAAATCCCTTCAATAATGAAATTAGAAATAAGATAGGTTTTTGAAAAATGGAGGGTTCATGAAAACAATTTTTCTCAACAAAACAAAACACATAAACCTCACTCTCTAACATTTCTTTAGATACACAAATATTTTTGTCAACATATAAGTGCACATGGTCTCTAAAGAATGCATCAAACTTGAAATCACTATTTAACCCTTCAAAAGATTTGTCACAATGAAAATTTCCCTTAAAACTGAGCAATTGAGTTCTTAAAGATGGGATCAATAAATCATTACTTTTCAATACTTCTACAAATACTAAGTTACCTTCCTAAAATTGGGGTGAAGGGTAAAATTTACCAACATCCTTTAAGGGTTTCTTAGAATGAATCATTGATAAATTCAACTCCTTAAGGCATGTTAAACTCTATACATCATCATTGGGACCATTGTTCTCTAAGAAGTGAGAGGAACCTAAGAAATCATGTGACAAAGAAATATTAGAATTATGAGCACAGAGTAGAATTGAATACCTCTATTTTCACATTGTGCAATTTTCCCTCATAGCCTCTCTCTTCTTGGTTAATTAAATGGGCTATTACGGACTCTTTGTTTAAAGGAAACAAATTTTCTCTAATTATGTCCACTAGCAACTAAAAAATTGTCCCTTCCTGCCCTTTATCTAGCCATTGTGCTATTTCTAAAGGGATTGTGGGATCATAGGTGCTGGTTCATTACTGTAAGGTGTCCCTTGTTTTCCTGCGATTTTGAATATGCGTGATGAAAGTTTTTCTCGAGTTTCCTCAACAATCTCAACTAATTGTATCCTTTGGTTGCTCAATCATTGGGAAGCTTCTTTATGCCACTTAATGGATGAATTTGAATTGGCAATGAAAGAATTTATTGATGCTTCTAATGATGTCTCACTAAAACCGTTAATCCAAGCTTGTAACCTTGCCAATCTATCATCATTGTAACTCCCTTGAATTTGTGTCCAGGGCCACATATGTCCCCATAGTTAATTGTCCATGATGATGATGTTAACCTCGTGCTCAAAGAAAAACAAAACAAGTAAAAATTCAAACAATTCACAAAAAAAAGAAAGTAAATCATAAAAAAAAGAACGCAAATATTCACAAAGTATCTAAAAACAAAAGTTAATGATATTTACAAATACAATAAAGGCTAAATCAACAAGATTTGAGTGTTTTTGATAGTGCCCATCCCCAACAACAAAAATTTGATGCATGTTTTTTAGTGTAGAAAATATTATCAACAAAATCCATAAGCAATCAAACTTTAATTAAAATGCTAACCACTAAACCCACACATACGGACAAGTATACCCATCATATAATATAAGGAATAGCAAGTTTGGAATCCACAAGATCTTAGGTTCCGACCTTTCTTTAACCAAATATTTATTATTTAGCCAGTAAAATAAGAAGAGATAAATAAAATATTAACCTAATATACTAGAGAAAAGGTCAAGTCACACAAGAAATGTCATAAGAATAATCAAGGAGTGAGAACAAAGAGAAAAGCTATGTAAATAGATAAAAATCCTTGAATACACAAAAATCAAATACCTAGAATAGCAATAAATTGATCAAATAACAAAAATCAATAAAAGATCATGAATCCAAAAGAATATCATCTAAAGAGAACTAAAACATTAATCTCAAATTGTCAATAAATTATAAAGAAGAGAAAAAGAATCCACTGATAGACAAGTAAGCCTTCTTCTTCTTTCTTAAAATCTTTTTGAGCAACCTCTTCTTCTTCTCCAGGAATTCTCCTTGATCCTTCTAAATCTTGGTGTTTCTATAAGAGTTTTCTAAAGATTTTACATTGAAGAATTGAAAAACAATGAAAACTAATTTGTACAATGTTATTCTCATTTATTTTTAGGAGTTCTAATTGCCAAAAAGTGTGTACAAGAGTCCTAAATTGATCCCAAATTAGTTCCCAAAAGAATCCTTATGGAATTTGCCAAAATCTGCTCAAAATACGAAATTCGCTATCTTACAGATCGGACCTGGCACCAGGTCACTTCGACCCACCTGGCGCCAGGTGCATCTTGGTTTCCTCTTGGACATTGCTCTAATTTCTCTACTTTTCCAAAGTGGACCAGGTGCCTGGTGCAGTTACTGGCACCTATACATGCTGGAAATTTTCTTTTTTTGGCCCAAAATCCACTCAATTTTGTACAAGTTCGTCAAAAACACTATCCACAAGCAAAATGTCAAATAGGAAGCAATATTCCTAGTTATTACATTAAAATTATCTCAAATTACTAGAAAAATAGTGATGAATTGAGCCCCTATCAATTGCTCAATAAACAAAGTATTTTAGAGACCTCAAGTCTAAGGATACTTGCATATTTGTTACGATGTGATTCTATCTCTGGCACTAAATTGTTATCCATGTGATTATCTCATAGATAAGTTATCTAATGTACTTGTTCATGTAACAAGCATCCACATGTTAACTTTAAGTATCGCAATACCCATAGATGTGAGAACCACCGCTTGATCTAATTAAGAAGTCTTATATGTGCTAATCATGGTGTGTTAATAATGTCCCGTCTCATTAATACTATAACTAGGGATTATTTAAGCACAGGCATTGTATAGTGTAGTAGGAATCTCACATCATGATCTCTACCACGATTTTCTTAACTCTGTACATTGTGCTTTGGTCTTTATCTTTTGATTTTGTACATATTAATTGGTTTTGTATGTTGTACAAATTAATTGGTTCTACAACATAACTCTAATCCTAAGAATCCTAACACCATAATTATGTGACTCTTGGGAGTGATTGCTAGCAAAAATTATTGGAATACCCTTGATCACTTTAATAATAATAATAATAATAATAATAATAATAATAATAATAATAATAATAATAATAATAATAATAATAATAATAATAATAATAATAATAATGACTTTAACTAAATATCCTTAGGTAATTGCTCATAAACTAGAATATCCAAGAGTAAAGATAGTTTCTTGAATCATTGTTTGATCTAGAATATCCCAATCCTTTAACCTTACCATTGTCTGCATTATACCCTACTCAAGATCATTGCTAGAGATTTTCTGAAGAGTTACCTACCTTATGGCAGATATAGCTTTATCTTCTGACAACCCAAGTGAGTTCACAATACAGTCACCTTGTAACTTTTTGTTGCTAAGGTGTTCTATTGTTAACCTTATTTTGTATTTGAATTTTTGTGCATTTGATAGAACCATCTAGCTTCTATAGAACTTAGATGAATTGAGCTTCAATATCATGCTATATCAGACACATTTCTATTCCCTCAAATGAGACACACACAACTACACATTCTTAGTCTCTATTTTCATGAAAAGAAAGTGCAGTTAAGAGTCTCCTTCAACATTTTTATAGATATAAATTTTGAAATTTTTGTAATTGCATTTGTGTTATCACTTTTTTTGTGGCTTCCAAGCTCATATATAAATATAACATTGAAAAAAAAGGTTTCATAATCTAATGTTTTAAGAGGCTAACAATTATGGCATCTATACCGCCCTTCTTTCACTGGCTTTTAAGTTCCACGATTATCTGAGGAGGGTATGTAATATAGAGGAGTATGAGGAAATCTAATTTTAAATAGATTGATTCAATATATGTTTGTGTGTGAGTGGTTTGTGCTATGTATAGAAGATAGATCCAATGCTCAACCAAGTTTTAAAATAAAAAACCAATTTAACTCAAATACACACGCATTTTGGGCAAGTATACCCATTATGTAGTATAGAGTATAGTTGGTATGTATTAAAGACCCTTAAGAATAGGTTCAATTACTCCTACTTCTACTTGAATTCTATTATCCAATCAATTCAAAATAAAAAATGAAATGACTAACTACTTAATGTTAAGGATAAGAGAGTACTACACGAATACATCAACCCAATTTTCATGGCAAAGAATAAAAAATCACAAGGAAGATTTAAGTGAAAAAAGGAGATTAGACATGTAATTAAATAATAATTCCCTCAAGAATACTCAAATAATGAACATCACTCAATCAATTGATATTAATTCCATGCATTGGCAAGATTTCCAAAATAAAGTAAAATCCACTCTTTCTCACATAATGAATCTGCTGCCCTAGGATCCAACCCATAGATATCTTTATCCTACAAATCAAACCCAAGGGAACATAAAATTAAGGAACTCTAGTGACAAGCCAAAAAAGCCCTAGAATCCCTTTCTATAGGTGACCTCAAAACCTCATTTATCACTAAGTTCTAAATCTCCCAAATCATTTTTCAAGTTCATCAAGGGAAAATAAATTAATTGAATCAACATAAAAGGAAACCTAACTCAAAAATCCTTTCTCAAACTCATTATAAGAGGATTACCCAATCAATCAATTCAATCAATCAAACCCAAGTGATAAATTGCTCAAAATTGGCATCAATGAATCAAATAAACATCAAATGCAAGAGTAAATTAGGGTACAACCCTTTAATTGCAATTTAAATCAATGAAATTCAACAACTACAACTCAAATCAAAAAGGGAAAAAGAGGAAACTCATAGACAATATCTCTCTTCTACTTTGCAAGCTTGATTTGGGGCTGCTCCTTCTTCCTCAAATACTTATTGATCTTCTCTTCTCTTTCTGGTGCTCCAAGGGATTTCTCTGTGTATTTCGAGGGTGGTTCACCCACAAATGACCTTGAAAAGCAGTATTTTTTAGGTTCCCTTGCAAATCCCTAGAAATTTGTAGAATATGGGTAATCTGTAATATTGCACGGCACTGGGGAAGATGGCCTACATGGTGTCAGGCATGATTTGATCCTCTAATTTTGCCTCAAAATGACATCGTCAGATTACCTATTGCTATATACTGGATTGGTGCACAACGACATGGATAATGACCAACACGGTGCTGTGAAGCTCCAGATGTTCTGCATTTTCTGCAATATGATGACGCACGGTGATGTTCAAGTTGAGGGGCATGGCGCTGTTAACGCCCAAAATATTGACTTTTAAAGTTCTGCAGCTACACAACGGCGTGTAGTATTAAGGGCATGGCGCCGTGGCGATTCAATTTAGCTCTTCTTCCAGTCTTTTCTCCTTGAATCCTTATCTAATATTTAGCTTTCTCATCCTATAAAAAATAAGGAGAAAATGGGAGATTAAGTAGTAATCTAAAATGTAATTTTCTACAATTTAAGCATAAATGATGTATAAAATATGTCTACAATGAACACCCATCACTCCACCACACTTAAGTTTTTGCTTGTCTTCAACCAAAGTGTCAAAATTAAAAGTTCTCCAACCAAAAAGCATAAGAATCAAGAGTAGATTTTTGGAACAATGACTGCTATTGGAAAGGATACTTATTTTCCATTGCGATGAGAATTTAGTTCAAGATCATTTAACTAGGCTAAACTCGTGTAAATATATGTATTTTAATAGGTAAAACTATAGCTATCAAAGTTGGATTAAACAAGTCTATATCTATTCAGCAAGTGTCATCTCATTTTCCAAGTCAAGAATATGACTCAAGTGATTCATATAAGCATGGAATGATGAGTAACTTAAATTCTCTGACTTCTAAAAGCTACTGCAATCCAAGTAATAAACAGAGTATTGGTTCACTTTTGCAGGGTAATGTAATTACCTAATCGAGATAAAATGAAATATTTTCAACCTTTACATTACCTTCTAATCTCATTTTTTTTTTTGGTATGGTAAGGTAATGTAATTGCTTAATGAAGATATAATAAAAGATTTTCAGCAATTACATTACTTTACTCATTTCTCTCATGATTTTACCTTAATCCATAATTACTTAAACTAGGAACAAGGATTAGTTAGAAGATCATAGAATATAAATAAGTCAAAATTCCTTACTTAAATTTCATCACAAGTTTCCTATCCAATCCTAAGAAATAACATATCACCATATTTATCAAAACATAGACAAGGTTAAGCCAAATTCTCAAGGTCTAATTTATATCACATCAAATATACATAATTACCTAAAAATATCCAGTCAAAATAAACTTATTCCAAATTCTCATATCAAGAGAAAAGAATAACAATTCCCAAGACGTGTCAAAATACGCCAAAAATCGAAAAAATTGAACTCAAAATTTTCAAAAACTAATTCCAACCCATAAATAAAACCCATAAAGGATCTTACAAAGCATATACTTTAATCTCTCACTCGTACTTAAAATGGACAATGTCCCCATTGGCTAACCAATTGTACAATGGGGTTGAAAATAATAATGAGGAAAGAATGAAAGTAATACTCTCCAAGTGAATAAAATATTAAATTTTGTATTGAAGAGAAGAAAGATCAAGATTTTCAATATTCGTGAAAGATAATATCTACAATCATCCAAAAAGAAATAAGTACTAATAAGTCTGAAATAAAATAAAAATTGAATCAAAATAAAGTACTAAATGAAATAGTAATAAAACAAAGCAAAGTAAATCCTAGCCCTAGTATAGTCTACGGCCTCCATGGCTGCTCTACTCAGGCTCATCATGTTGGATTTCAATCATGTGATCCAGTTTACACGTAGCAAAAAATTAAAATAAAATCCACAATAGGATCACTCGTATATAATTAAACGGATTAGGAGAAGGAAGAAAAATTAATTACTTCGAAAACATAGCTTTTAAAATTTTCTTTTGCATGAATCCCCTTAAAAAATCGAACCAATCGAGCTACCAAATTCCAAAAAAAGGAATTCTCTACTAGTAATGTACATAATGAATAGTATTCAAGAATGGCGTAAATAAATTGATGTAAGTGGGTATAATTTTTGCATTGTTAGGTGTAACACCCCACCTTTTTCACTTTTGATTGGCTACTATTTGTAATAAGATGAGAATTTGTACCGATATCTAGAACAAAAGTTGATCAGTGTAATGAGACGAATATTTTGGTGGAATAATATTTTGTCGGGACCTAGATGTAATTATTGAATTTGTTCTACCCGTACCCTAAATTTGTGGAAAGCTATTATTATTAACAAAATGTGAATTTAAGGGTACTCTGAAAAGAGAAATTGATCAGTGCAGTGAAACGCACGTTTTGGTGCGAATTATGCTACCCGAGGTATCGGGGGCATTTTCATCATTTTGACTGCGCCCGCGACTTTGACCGCAAATTTGACCAAGTAGAGAGGGAATTGAAGAATTTAAGTGTTACCAATGGAATTTTTGGAGTTGAATAGTGAAATAAAATATTTTTCCATTACGGACTCGATTTTGGTCATTTCTGAAAAAAATAGAAAATCGCGGTTAAAAATAGACGTGTGGCATTGTGTGAATGGTGGATGAAAACAAGTGTTAAAATACCATTAGGGGAGTAAAATATTTGTGGGATTATTAAATTGCAAAAGCTTATTGAATAAGCTTAAGAATTATCCATTTAAATTAAATCCACCAATAGGAATTTAGCTTTAAAATGGATAACCCACAATGTAATTAATGTTGGTTGACCATTGGACAGAAGAATGGCGGTGAGAAGGCTGGGAAAACTGGCCAAGGGCTTAAATGAAGAAGGAAGGAAGAAATAAGGAAGAAAAGGAAAGGAAAAATTAAGAAAAAATTTGAAAAGGAGAGAGAAAATAGTGTTCTTGAAGAAGTTGGAGATTCTTGGAGCAAATTCAAGCTAGAACACCTTATACACAAGGTAAAGTCCTATACTTCAAGAATTAAAGTTATAGATTTTATTACGGTGATCATTCTGATATGAATTTTAACATAAAAACGTGAGATTTGTGATGATTAAAATGATTATTGTGTACTATGTAAGACTTTGTGTGTGCAAGTGTGTGTACCAGTTGGATAAAGGATTCATAGGCTATTCTTTGTATGGTGAATATAAGTATTTGAATGGTGATTTAAAGGGTTGTTCATGATTGAGACGAAAGATGGTAGAGTTGGGATAAAAATAGGTTAAACGTTAAAGAAAGTGGATTATGATTTGTTTTTGAATGTTGATATTAGTTATATGTTAGTTGCATAAGAACTTAGTGGCTTTATTGAACCTAAAAATCTGAAGAATTAAAGTTGTTTGAAGGGAAATGAAGTGGATTAGGGATTGAGTAGGTGTGATGAATCAAGAAGCACAAGTAGGTGAAGTTGTTTTGTGGAAATGGATTAAAAATCAGAAAGCTACTGGGGCTGTTTTTGCCCAGTAGCATGTTACTAGAACTAGAAATCTAAAAAAAGCATGTACCAAATTAAATTTAAGAGTCTTAAGGTCGTTTTGGTATATCATAGAGCCAAAACGGAGTTGTGGATTGAAAATTATATCCAAAACAAAATCATGTGTTAAAGCTGCAAAATTTCAGAATTTTGCTTGGAACATGGACGAATTTAAGGATGATTAGTTGTGTGATTTGAATGAAATAATTGGGGAAATATGAAGTGAATCCCTTGTTTATGAAGGGAGAAAGGATGTGGAAAAAGGAAAATGAAAGAATTGAACAAACAATGGATAAACGACGTGAACAAAAGTTGAATGTTTTCCTTAACTATCGACTAACCGTCAGCCTCGTCAGCTAACCGTCGGCTAAACGTCGGTTGGACGTCGGCTATTTTTCAGCGAAACATGAATTGACCTGAAAACGATATTTGGTGTAGGTTTAATGACAAACGGCCAACAGAATGTCAAACACAGTAGAAACGAAGGTTAAATGGCCATGAATGGAAAGAGTTGCTTAGGACACGAGGTGAGTCCCTTGGATTTCTAAAATTCTTTCTAAAGTTAGTGTGCTTTGTTTTTCCATGAAATACTATGTTATATACCGTTTTGGAAATCCCTGAATATGTTTAAGGTTTATCTAAGTAAGAATTATTTTTATGCCATTTTGGGCTCAATTGAACATCATAATTGGCTTGGAAACTTTATTGGATGACTATAGCATGAATTTTGTGAATTTAGTGATTTTTTGATTAAATATTTGGGATTTTCGGAAAATGGTAAATTTTCAAATCGGGTATTCATAAATTGACTGGAATGCCTTTATTGGAACATTTTATAGAGATATGTTTGGAAACTTTGAATTTAATTCTCTTTTGGGATTAGAATTCTGGATTTCTTGAAATGAGTTCCTTTTGAAATTGGTTATTTGGAAAATGATCCAAATGTCCTTATTAGAATGTTTTATGAAAACCTTTGGAACTCAGGTATTCGGTAGATGACCGAAATATCCTTATTGGAATTCTCGTGAATATTTTTCAAATCGGGTAATGGTAAAATGACCCGAATACCATCGGAAAGTCTTTTGAAAATCGGGTATGGGTAAAATAACCTGAATACCCCCGGAAATAACTTTTGTGATTGAGTACAGAAAAAATGACTTGGATACTCTTGGAAACATGTTTTGATGTGTGAACAGAACTCTTTATCCTGTTTGAGCATGATTTTGGAAATGATCTTTGGTGATGAGATTGACTTTTGAAAATGAGCTTTTGATCTCTGAAATTGTTTTATTGGCTTGATGTGCCATGGAATGAATTGATTAGCTCTGTGGAGCTTATGTGAATAATGATCTGACTTGCGAGTCAGTGGAATCAAATTGTGAAAAAAATGTTATTTTGCCCCAAAAATATTTTGATTTGAAAATCCTACTGGATTAGATAACCCTCTCGTCGGATCAGTCAGACGGGGTTGGTATTGTTAACGTTGAGTACTCAGCAAGGACGTTGATCTTTGTATTAGCTCATGTTAGAGATAGATGCCCCAAGTAACCCGATTAGTTCTTGGGATTGTCTTACTCCAAACAGGGCAATAGGACATTGAGATGAGTCGTTCTGGCTAGCCGTTTAGCACCTGGCAATTGTCGAGTTTGCGGGCGCTTCTTGATTTTGAGTTATTTACTCGATGCTGAGCGAGGACACTCAGTGCGTTTGACTCCTTGCCACCTTAATGGTGATTGATGTCAGGATTGGGACCCCTGGCTTATGGTGGCAAGTAAAAGATTGTGTACTGCGATACACTAGGTATGCTGCGGTATACCTGAGCAGAAGTACGCTGCAGTGTACTTATTCCGGCGATGCCCGGTTGAGTTCTGGTGGCTGCGGTCTTAGTACAATGATATGTGGCGGCAAAGGCAAGGACTGCGGGACATGCATGTGGATACAGGCCGACCTTCTATTGGAGAAGCTCCTGTGATTTAAAAATTGTGGCAATGATTTGAAATTGAAATACAGTTTTCTTAAAATGATTGAGTTCTGAATAAACTCTTTGTTAAAGAGTTTTAGATTCATTTCTAATGAATAAATGATATGCTTTTCACAAAAAGTTTTGTGTACTCTACTTTTTTGATAAAAACACTAGTACACACGGGATTCATTGGGTGGTTTTTCACTCACACATGTCTTTTATCTTGCCTTTTGGTAGGATCTGGAGTTGAGTCGACCTATGGATAGAGTACGATACCATAGTGATAGCAGAATAGGTTGGACGTTTCCCTTTTGGATAATGTACTTTATTGCTGATGTTGAATGGAAATTTTAATGTATGAGCTTCTTTGTTATATAGGTGCATGTGACCATCAATATGGGCTGCTGTATGGATCTGGACCTTACACACTCTGTTGGTTTTTTTTTTTTTTTGTTATAAAGACCTCTTGTCTGGGTAACTAGATGGGGCGACACCCGATATTAATATGCTTCCGTTATTACCTTTAGTATGGGTGTTCCATTAGGGATTTAGTTTGGAGAGAAGAAAGGAAAAAATAATTTTTTAGAAATAGAAAAAGACTTTTCTTCTCTCAGTAAAAAAAAGAAATGATACACACATAGAGAACTAGAAAGCGGCGAAATTTTCCAAAAACTATAACTTGCAAACTGCACACGGTATATACATATACATACCTTTTTCTAAACTACTATTAAGAGTGGCAAATCCTTTATTGACCCTCTTAAATACTTTCATTTACTTCATATTATATCCAATATCTATCCTATAGGTGGCCCTCGATCTGACTCCAATAATTTGAATCAAAGTACAATACTTAATAAACAAAATACCTTAGAGATCTCAAGTCTAAGAATACTTGCACACTTGCTATAATGAGATTTTATCACTGGCAGTAAATAGTTATCCATGTTATTATCTAATAGCTAGGTCATTCAAAGTACTTATTCAATGGTTATCCATGTGATTATCCATGTAAAATTAAGAAGTATAACACGTGCTAGTCTTAGTGGACTAATGATGTCTCATCATATTAATACTAGAGAAAATTTAAGCACAAATACAATACAGTGTAGTCGGAACCTCACATCATAATCTTTATCATGGTTTTCTTAATATAGTGTTGATACGAATTCTTGGTAGCTTTTCTTGGTGTAATGGGTGTTTTTGTTGGCTATGTTTCAGCTTAGCTCAAAGGAACAAAAAAACAGAGATTCTTGTGGCCAAAAAGGAGAAAACCAAATAACTACTTACACTTTTTCAAACCCTTGAAGAACAAATCCTCAAATACCCTCAAGATGAGTAGAAAGTTCTACTATAATCTCACCCTAATATCCTTGAAGCAACAAAGGCAAAGAAGAACAAAAAGAATAGAGAAAATAGGCACCCAAATATTGGATTTCAAACAAACTTTAGAGGAACGAAGCAACTAAGACCCCATTTAAAGAAACAATATTGGATTATCCAAAAGATTTATAGACTCTTATAAAAAGAGGACTAACCCTTTAGCTTGGTCTTGAACAAGAGGAACAAGGAGGCTAGGTCTTCTCAAGATTCTCTTCTCAAATTTGTATTAAAGTTAAGTATATTGTGTTTTCAAATCACTAAAGGTGCTATTTATACTACAATAACCCTAGATAAGTAATCCCTAAGGTTCTATTACAGTTTAGGGTCATAATAAGTCTTTATAAGTAATTAAAATTGAAGAAAATTGGAGAAAATATTAAAAACGTAGAGTTGTCGTTGGCTGCCCAGGGTGGAACCGGCACCGATTTGGGCACTACAGCCGGTGCCAGCTGTGTTCTGCCTTCGGACGGTCAAAAGCCTGATAAATCCATTGTTGAGCAGAATGAAGCTGGTGTCGGTTGGTTGCTTGGAGTCGGCGCCGGCCGGCCATCCTCTGGTGGCCTCCTTTTGGTCTAGTTTCGTCCATTTTCGTCGCCGGCCCTTGTCCTTGCATGGCCACACTTCTCCCTCCTTTATCTTGACCTCCATGATGAAGCAGAGTCTCATCTTCTCCCCCTCCTTGAAAAGGATTCGTCTCCGAATCATTGCTATCATCTTCATGGAGTGCCTTCACTTTTGCCGCCTTCTTAGCTCTATCAAGGTTCATTCATTCATCTATAGTTAAGAGGACTAATTCCAAAGGAGTTAGAAGGGTGAGACCATACACAATTTCAAAAGGAGAATAAGAAATGGTAGAGTGAATAGCCCTTTTGTAAACAAACTCAAGGTGTGGCAAGCATTCCTCCCAATTGTTCAAGTTCTTCTTGGTTATGGTCCGCAATAATTGGGTAAGTGTTCGGTTGACCACCTCCTTTGGAAACCAACTTCAAATTCTTGAGGAACAGTTGCAATTTCATTAGGCAAGGACAATGAAGAATCATTAGTAGAAACATAAGAACCTTTGCATAAAAGAAGAATGACCGGCTCCTTAGCTTCTATAGTTTGTATGACCTCACTATTTTTTACAAAGAAATGCACTATTCATTTAGCTCCCCTCTCTTGTCCTTGCTCACTCTTATCCTTGATCATCAAAGGTACTTGTTTGTCTATTCTCTCGCTCAACTCTTTTTCTTTCCTCTCTTGTTCTTTTCTCTCAATTCCTTGCTTTTGTTTGACATTTTGCGCTTCCTTTTTCTTTTTTTTCTCCTTCATGATTTTTTGATCTTTACTCACCTCACTAGGGGCCATGGGGGTAAGGGTAAACTTAGATCCCTCATTGAGTAGGGAATAAGTGTTCTTCCTCCCATCATGTTTTATATGCCTATCATATTGCCAAGGTCTCCCTAGTAGCAAGTGACCTGCTTGCATGAGTACCACATCACATAGCACATCATCCTTGTACTTCCCCATTTTAAAAGACACTAATACTTGCTTGTTTACTCTCATTTCCCCATTATCGTTCAACCAGTGTAATTTGTAGGGCTTGGGGTGTTTAATCCAACTCATATCTAACTTTTCAACCAAGTTTGCACTAATCACGTTAGTGCAACTCTCACTATCTACAATGACACTACAAGGAGTCTTGTTGATTGGATACCTAGTGTAGACAATGTTTTCTCTTTGTTGGTGATCTTGATTCTCAATGGCTTGTGAATTCAATGACCTTCTTGTGACTCCCACCAATGAGTATTCTTGACTAACAACTTCTCCTTCATCACTCTCCTCATCCCTTCTTCCCTCTTGGTCTCCTTGGTACCTTTTGCCCTCTTCTTTCTCATCGGTGGAGACCTCACTATAGGAGTTGGTATACATCATTCTCTTGCTTGGACACTCATGCGAGGTATGTCCATATCCAAGGCACTTGAAACATTTGATATCCCTATTCCTTTGTGGCCTGTCTATGGCTTTTTCCTTGTCCTTGTTCCATCCTTCCCTAGGTTTCCAATCCTCTCTAGGCTTGTAGAAGTCCCTTTGGAATGGCTTAGGGGCTTCATCCTTCTCAATTGGCAACTTGCTAAAAATGTTGGGGTTTGGAAGTGATGGTCTAGTAATTGTCCTCCTCTTTAATTGTCTCTCAATATTTATAGCGGCATTTACCATATCCTCCAAACGATCATAAAGGTGAAATTCCACCAAATTGGCATCTAAAAACCTTACTGTTGTTGCTCTAGGATCTTCATGGATTTGAGCTCTCATTAACATAACTTCCATCTCCTTATGGTAATCTTCCACACTCTTGTTTCCTTACTTGAGTAATTGGAGCCTTTGGTAAAGATTGTTGTAGTAATGGTATGGTATAAACCTTACCCTCATCATGTCTTTCAACAAATTCCAACTAGCCATGGTTTCCACTCCCATTTATCTCCTTTGAGCACTAACTTGCTCCCACCATACCAAAGCATACTCTGAAAACCCCAAGATAGCCAACCTCACTTTGGACCTCTCACTATAGGTATGGCTTTTTAGGAATATCTCCATTTTGCTCTCCCATTCAAAATATGCTTCGGGGTCACTCTTACCATAGAATGTGGGCACTTTTAATTTAATATGGCTCAACTCCTTTTTCACATCATTTTCTTCTCTCTTTCCTCCTCTATTATCCCATCCTCTATGATGTTCCCCAAAGGCCTCAACTTGTTCCCCCTCATATAACTCATCAACTCTCTCAAACTCTCGTTCTAACCCCCTTGGATTGTTCCCTCCATTCCTTCTTTGTCGTCTACCTCGTCCTCCTCTCATACCATGTACTCCCCCTCTCATAGGAGCTTGTTGGAATCCCCCAATTGAATGTTCATCCCACTCTTCCCGTTGTTGGGCATGTAATGGAGGAGTATGGGCATCACCATCCCTCATCCTTGGACTAGGCACTTCAAATCATTCTTGGCCTCTCCTTTGTGAAACGGTAGAAGATTGCCCAAGATGATTTATCAACTTCCTTGTCATGTTTTGAAATTCTCTTTGCATATGCCTCATCATAGCTTGTAAGTCCTCACGCAAACCCCTAGCATCAGTTTGATCTTCTTGAGGTCTACTAGGTCCACTTGAGTTAGGCCTAGAGATTTCTTGTTCATGGGCCATGGTGATGGGATATTTGCTTACTTATACCTAGAACACAAAGAGATTAGAAAGAAAAATAGATCCTCACTGCTCTTACTTGCGTGTTGGCTCTCAAGGTTGATCACTCCATGCTCGTGTTTGCTCTCTTAGTCTCTTTTAATGATAGGCTCACCCTCTTGCCTTTTTCTCAACACTCAAGCCTTTTTGTTCAATCTCAATTCTCCCCAATAGCTGAAGATTTAGTCCAACTAAGTGAATCACACAAATCAAAAAAAATTTTCAATTAAGGGGTCTTAAGGAAATTTCAACAAACACTTGTTGGGCACCTCAAACAAATAAGTTTTTAATCAAGAATTTCAAAAAAAGTGGATTCAATCAACAGAAGAACAAACACTAAATGCACAAGAAACACTTCTAAGCAAGAAACAATAACGAATTATCAAGAACAAAGAAACAAGAACGACTAGAACTAGGATGATGAATAACAAGATGGTCATAAGTGTGCAATAGAGAAATTGAGTTCAATGAACATGAAATTCAACATTAGAGTGATATACTAAGTCACAAAATCCTAAGGAATGAAAATCAAGAATCAAAGATCCCAACTATAGCAAAAAGCACTCTCATGAAACATTTATCAAACACCCTGGCTGCAATCTCGTCACTTAAGAACAACCAGAATTTTCATCCATATTCAAGCTAATTTTCAAAACAATCACAAGATAATTTCGTTCCTAAGGATTATAACAACATCAAAGAGCAATTTCCCAACAGAAAAATCAAGATATAACAAAAATTTCAAGACCTTTTTGAAGTAATTTTTTGAGTGATGGGATTTTTCTCTGTTTTCTTTTTCTTCACTTTGTAGGGCTCCTTTTCTTGCTTTCAAGCTTTGATGGGAATCGAAGATTTTTTCTGCTCTGATACCAAACTCTTTGATACGAATTCTTGGGGGCTTTTCTTGGTATTGTGGGTGTTTTTGTTGGCTCAGCTCAACTCAAAGGAACAAAAAAACAGAGATTCTTGTGACCAAAAAAGAGAAAACCAAATAACTACCTACACTCTTTCAAACCCTTGAAGAACAAAGCCTCAAAGACCCTCAAAATGAGTAGAAAGTTCTACTATAATCTCACCCTAATATCCTTGAAGCAACAAAGGCAAATAATAACAAATAGAATAGAGAAAATAGACACCTAAATATTGGATTTCAAACAAACCTTAGAGGAACAAAGCAACTAAGACCCATTCAAAGAAACAATATTGGATTATCCAAAAGATTTATAGACTCTTATAAAAGGAGGACTAACCCTTTAGCTTGGTCTTGAATAAGATGAACAAGGAGGCTAGGGCCTCTCAAGATTCTCTTCTCAAATTTGAATTAAAGTTAAGTGTATTGTGTTTTCAAATCACTAAAGGTGCTATTTATACTACCCCAACCCTAGCTAAGTAATCCCTAAGGTTCTATTACAGTTTAGGGTCATAATACGTCTTTACAAGCAATTAAAATTGAAGAAAATAGGAGAAAACATTAAAAATATAGAGCTGTCGTCGCTGCCTAGGGTGGAACCGATGCCAGTTTGGGCACTCCAGTCGGTGCCGACTATGTTCTACCTTCGGACGGTCGAAAGCTGGATGAATCCATTGTTGAGCAGAATGAAGCCATCGCCGATTTGGCTGCTTGGAGCCGGCGCCGGCCGTCCTCTGGTGGCCTCCTTTTTGGTCTAGTTTCATCCGTCTTCGTCGTCGGCCCTTGTCCTTGCATGGCTACATCTTCCCCTCCTTTATTTTGACCTCTATGATGAAGCGGAATCTCATCAAGTGTTGTACTTAAAACTTTATCTAACAGTTACATACATATAGAAGTATAAACAAAGCAATCTATAAGATAAAGAATGCCTTATTATTAAATAAATATGCAATATATAATATAGAAGCGATTATGTCTAGGGTATAACACTAACATACTCTTGCATACACTATAGCCAATCATTCATGTATCAAATACCAAATGACTGAACATGACCATCATGTTTCTTATGGGATAGAGCATTAGCAAGCGGATCTACTATATTCTAATTAGTAGGAACTCTTGCTTTCTTTTACATCTTTCCTATCAATGCTTTCACAAATCAAGTGATGGCACATAAATTGAACACGTTGCCTGATTGTAACTCGCAGTTATTATTATCAGTTTGGAAACTAACACTAGTATACCAGTTTAACTCATGCTAAACCTTTTAACACTTTGTCTATGTATATAGACTGTAAAAAACTAATCAAATTCTATTTGATCTATCTTTATAGATTCTTATTCCCAGAATATAAGACGCTTCTCTAAGGCTTTTCATGGAGAATTTCTTTGATGACCAAAACTTGACTAATTATAGAATAGAGACATAATTTTTTATTCATAATATGTCATCTATATATAGCAATAGAAAAATAATTGCACTTCCACTAATCTTCTTATATATAAAAGTTTCATGCACAAATTGTATGAAACAAAAAACTTTGATTGTTTCATTAAAATAGATATTCCAACTACTATAAATTTATTTAAGTCCATAAATAGACCTTTGTAGCTTCCACACTTTTGTGCCATCTTTGGATGTAAAACTCTCAGGATGTGTTATGTACACTTCCTTAGTCAGATTTCCAATAAGGAAAGCTGTTTTCACATTCATTTGCCAAATCTTATAATCATAATAAGCGGTAAGAGCTAGGTGTATCCTAATAGAATTTAGTATGGTATCTGGTGAGAAAGTTTCGTCATAGTGAATGCTATGTTGTTGATGATAACCTTTTGCAACTAGTCATGTTGTATAGGTAAGTGATGTGTTTGGATTTGGGTATAAAAAATCATACAAAAATAAGCACATTCCCAATCAAGTTTAAATTAAAACATTAACTCCAAATTACACATATGAGCAAGCGTACTCATCATTAACATAGCATAGGGTTCAAACAAATGTCGATCCTTAAGGAACAAGTATACATTAATCACCCTTCTTTCATTGTTTAACCGACTCTATAAAGTGAAAAAGAAAAAAAATAAAAATAAAATAACAATAAAAATATATACATGTCAATGATGGAGAATTATGTAACTCAAGCCCTTGTTTAGACAAACATAATCTTAAAATACCCAATCTTTATCACAACCAATTATTCTTTTGGCATCATGAAGGATTAAGGTAGACGCACTTCTTTTCCGATCGATGAATCCCTATCTTCTAGATAACTTAACATCACATTCCTATCTCAACCAGTCTTACCCAAAAGATGTATTAAACAGAATACTTTGATTAAATTTCCATTCCTGGTAAACTTAAAACATGAAACTAACCAATGAATCTATTCCAGACAGGCATCAATTAACATTTAATTACCTTGTTCTTAGCAATTAACCCCTTTTCCAAGTGAGTTAAAAGACAACACATATGAAACTAATCAAATTGAAACCACCATCAACCCCTTTTCCAAGCAAGTTAATGGAAAGAAACAACCAAATAATCTCGTAATAGGCACAAGTAATTAAATACCAAGAATAATAATCAATTAACCAAAAGATCAAATAACTCTAAACATCATGAATATCTAAAATAATGTCAAATTATAATAAAACAATTAACATATCATTTCTCAAGAAAAAGAAAACAAAGGAAAAGAAAGCACTCATAGATAAGCCTCATTCTTCTTCCTTTGTAGACCTTCTTGCACAACCCTCCTTGAATTGAAGAATTCCTCATTTGATTGAGTGATTTTTTGTGATGATCAATGAATTCTCCCATTTTCCCTTGTGTTTTTCATCTATTTATAGGCTTGGGAAGTGCCTAAAATTTTTGGTGTAATGTTCTTGGCCAAGTAGAAGTTGGAAGATACTAAAACTCTACATATTACCAAAAATCGCGTAGAAAAATCACAATTCGCCTTTTCCTCAGAGCACAGCCGGTGCCGCCCTGGCTACTAGAGTCGACACTGGTTCCACTCTGTTCTGCTCTGTTTTGATAATTTTTTGTTGCCTTGAAGTGTGTGTCAACACTGCATGATCGGCGCCGGTTCCTATGCCCTTTCCAGCGTCGTCTCTCTTCTGTTTTGTGACGTTTTTGCTTCGTTTTATCCCAAAAATATATAATAATGAACAAAATACATTTCCAAGTGTAAAATCTCAAATATGAAAGAATATAACTAGTTTTTGAACAAAATGTATCACAAAAGAGCCTCAAATAACTAGGAAAAATATTACTAATTTAGCCCCTATCATATTCTCCCACACTTAGCTCTTTGCTTGTCCTCAAGCAAAGTATCAAAGATAAGTAGGAAAACACAAGGTTTAATTAACCACTCAATCAATATCAAAATAATATCCTCAACGCTTTCTTCATTCAAGAACATAAAACACATGATACTACATTTTTTACCACAAATGCAAGACTTGTGTAGTGAATAATGACTTAGTAGAACTATCTCAATAGTTCACAATACTCTCAAACCATTGGAAAGAATTTAGCTAAAAAAGACTATGAATTCCATAAGCTTACTTTTCATACACTCTCTCCATTAATCCAAGATATATCATTATTCTACTTAGGTCAAGTAGGACTTTCAAGCTTGTAATGTATGGCTAAAGGCTTGTAATGTAGCTTAGCAAACGAAGGATATAGGAAAATCAAATAGCAAAGAAGCTGAGAGTTCACAAGAAAAGGATAAACAAATGAATCATTAATTTCCAACTCTTCTTGCTCTCCTATTCCAAAAATTAATCAAACCATAACCTTATTTAGTAATTACAACTCCATTTAAACAAATCCTGCATTTTTTCTCTTTCTTTTCTTCTTCTCATCTTTTTACTTTCTTCATCAACTATTCCCTATTTTTCACAAGATCACTCAAATGTTCAGCAATGGTGTCAAAGATTTGATATGAACTCTACTTTTACAACTCAATCACCATTCCTCTTGCGATCTTTCTTCTCTCTTTTCTCTCTCAATTTCCTTTTTCCTTCACTCCTATTTTGTTTTTACTGCTGCTGTTCTTTTCTTTCTCACTTTTTTTCTTTCCATTCTTTCTATCAGCTTTTGGACTTCTTTTCTTGTTTTCAATTCCTCTTTTCCCTTTCTTTTCTTTTTCTTGCTCAACACAACTATTGATACATGACTGAAAGTAATGAGTCATGATATTTATCCAAGTATTCTCCCTCATATTCTCCTTCATATACTTTTATCCATCAAGAGCATAAAGATTTGGAAAAATTATTCAAACTCTCAGAAACAAGCAATGGACAAAGTATGATAACGGTTTTATAGAAAGAAATCAACAATTTGTGAAAGATGTAATATCACGTCTTTTATGTTCTTGAATGAAAAAAGAGTTGAGGATATTATTTTGAAATTGATTGAGTGGTTCATTAAACTTTGTGTTTTCCTACTTATCTTTGATACTTTTTTGAGGACAAGCAAAGAGCTAAGTGTGGGGGAATATGATAGGGGCTAAATTAGTCATATATTTTTTTAGTTATTTGAGGCTCTTTTGTGATACATTTTGTTCAAAAACTAGTCATTTTCCTTTATATTTGAGATTTTACTATTGAAAAGGTATTTTGTTCATTATTATAGATTTTTGGGGTAAAATGAAGCAAAAATATCGCAAAACAGAAGAGAGGTGGCGCTGGACAGGGCATAGGAATCGGCGCCGGCCATGCACTGTTGACACACACTTTGAGGTGACAAAAAATTGTCAAAATAGAGTGGACCATAATACAACCGGCGCCAGCTCCGAGAGCCAAGGCGGCGGAGGTTGTGCTCTGAGGAAGAGGCGGGATTGTGATTTTTCTATGCAGTTTTTGGTAATCTGTGGAGTTTTAGTATCTTCCAATTTCTACTCGACCAAGAACATTACACCAACAAGTTTAGGCACTTCCCAAGCCTATAAATAGATTAAAAACACAAGGGAAAAAGGGAGAATTAATTGATCATCACAGAAAATCACTCAATCAAAGGAGGAATTCTTCAATTCAAGGAGGGTTATGCAAGAAGGTCATCAAAGGAAGAAGAAGGAGACTTGTCTATGAGTGCTTTCTTTTTCGTTGTTTTCTTTTTTTTTTGAACAATGATATGTTAATTTTTTTTATTGTAATTTGATATTATTTTAGATATTCTTGATGTTTAGAGTTATTTGATCTTTTGGTTAATTGATTATTATTCTTGGTATTTAATTACTTGTGCTTATTATGTGATTAATTGGTTGTTTCTTTCCATTAACGTGCTTGAAAAAGGGGTTGATGGTGGTTTCAATTTGATTAGTTTCATATGTGTTGTCTTTTAACTCGCTTGGAAAAGGGGTTAATTGCTAAGAACAAGGTAATTAAAGATTAATTGATATCTGTCAGGAATGGATTCATTGGTTAATTTTATGTTTTAAGTTTACCAGGAATGAAAATTTAATCAAAGGATTATGTTTAATGCATCTTTTGGGTAAAACTGGTTGAGACTGTAGGATTTTGAAAAACAGAGAAGCATGCTACGGGAGAACAAAAATGGAAGAAAAAAACGGAATAGAGCATAACAACAGCATGGAAGCTTTAAAACCATACCTCTTAGTGCCTTAAACCTTGAAGACTGAAGGAGAATGGATTGGATCACAAAAAACAACTTCCTCCTCCCGTGGGATGACACATTCGGTGCAAAACTGTCTATCTTCTTCTTCACCTCCGGTGAATGCTTGGCTCTTTAGTTCTCAGAATATGACCCTCCCTAATACTTGTTGGTGAACACAGAATTTGGGTTGAGAAGAACCATCATTCATCGTCGTCTGTTAGCTTGGCTTCTTATGCATTTAGCTAACAACCAAAACCAAGAAATAGAAAACCAAGAGTCTCGAGAGATTTTAATTTTTAATTTTAATTTTATTTTTTCACACAGAAAGCCAAGAGTCATGAAGCCAAAAATAATTATTTTAATAATAATAATAAAATCCCCGAGATTTAATAGTTCAAACACCCGAATATTATTAACAAAATAATTTTTGGCTTCTCCCTAAACTCTTCTGAACTGCGTTCGGAAAAATCCTATAGTTCAGGCTATTGGGCTAAAAGAATATTTATTATTTTTCTTGGACCTAAAAAGCTCAAAATAATAAATATTAATTATTTATTCCTTGGGCTTAAATAAATAACCCAATAAATAATTAATGAGCCCAAATGAACAAAAAATAATTAAACTTTAATTATTTATTTCTTGGGCTTAATTAAATAAATAACCCAATAAATAATTAAGTATTAATTATTTTCCTCTAGTTTAAGCCCAGGTTAATTTTTCTAATTATTCAAACTGGACCTAGGCCCTGAATAATTAATTAACTAATTAAACCAGATAATAAATTTCTCTCAATTTATTTTATTCCAATCTAATAATAAATTAGACATCCTGAATAAAATAAAACCCTCTTTAACTGAGACCAGTTCTTCAACCCAAAAAATAATTTGGATTACGGGTTATTTTGAGGACCAAAAAGACACATCACATTGGCTACTAAAATGACCAAAATACTCATAGTATATAAATAGATGTATTTTTCATTTTAAATATTTCTTAATATCACCATAAGGAAATATTGACCCCAAGGACAATGCTGCATTAGCAAAGTCTTCGACTTACAGGTGAAATGACTAAAATACTCCTCTATACATCGCCGTATATTTAGAGAGGAAGAAGTGTACTAACACCCCTCTAAATGACGTCTACCATCCTTAGGCTTCTAGTCCAATGATCCACGACTTTTTAGAGTGTTTCCGCTTTCCAAGGGAGCTACACTAAAACAAACATCCAAGTCATATTTCCCAGGGCCTTGGATATTTAGATCATTTAGACAACCACAAGGGGCGATATAGTGTAGAAACTATCTTGTACAAGTCTGTCTTAACTAATTAGTCACATATACCCAACATGCAAGTATATTGGCCCTACGACAGAACCTCAACTATAACATATCAAAATATATGCTTTCAGCTTCGTCAGACCACCAACTCATACTTATGTCGTAGAGTACTAGTCCACGCTGTAGCGGTAGTAGTCTAGGTTTCTACTATATAGTACTTTTAGAAACCACTACTACAGGTCCTGTTCTACGTATTTGAAATACGCTTATGTCATGAAGTGAGTGGACTACTTACTGGCTAAAGGTAAGCCATTCCCCATTTAGAATTCATAACATAATAACCTAAATTTGATGAGATTCCTATTCTCATCAATTGGTTAAGAACAAATGTTTATGTGTTCGAATAACCTATGATCCATACCTTACTGCGAAAGACCACTATTCACATGGATCACTTATTTAAACACAACGGGTCTTTTCCAAACAAAATTGTGCACAAAGAAAATAAATTCACAAATAATTTTTGAAAAGTAAGTTCTTTTATTAAAACATTCGATATTTATATCAGAAATCTAGTCCAAGAGGGCATACATTCCAATAATCTCTTTTTTGCACTCTAAGACTAGGTAAGTCCATAGGTACCCACCCCAATGGCGTCTAAATGTCTCTTGAAGACCTTCTCAACCAAAGGCTTGGTGAATGGATCTGCTAGATTGTTATCTGAGGCAATTTGTTCCACCATGACTTCCCGTCTCTGGATGAAATCTCGGATCAGGTGGTACTTTCTCTCAATGTGCTTCCCCTTCTTGTGGTTTCGAGGTTCCTTGAATTGCGATACTGCACCAGTGTTGTCACAGTACATCACAATCGGTTTGTCCATATGTGGCACGATTCCAAGTTCTGAAAGGAACTTCCGGAGCTAGACTACTTCCTTGGATGCCTCTGAAGCTGCCACATACTCAAATTTCATAGTTGAGTCAGCAATGCAAGATTGTTTGATACTCCTCCATGAAATTACTTCTCCAGACAAGGTGAAGACATATCCACTAGTGGATTTTCTCTCATCATTGTCTGCCTGGAAGTCTGAGTTTGTGTATCTGGTAGGAACCAAATCATCAGCCCTGTAAACCAGCATATAATCTCTTGTTCCTTTGAGGTACTTGAGAATATACTTTACAGCTTGCTAATGAACCTCCTTAGGGTTTGACTAATATCTGCTAACTAAGCCTACGATAAAGAAGATATCTGGCCTAGTACACAACATGGTGTATATGAGTCTTCCCACAGCCGAAGCATAGGGAATCCTACTCATTCTGTCATTTTCTTTTTTAGACTTAGGATAGTCCCTTGAAGAAAGTGACAACCCATATCTGCAAGGGATTAGAGCTCCCTTGCATGAGTCTATACTGTACTTGGTCAGTATCTTGTCAATGTATGCGGCTTGGGATAATCCTAACATTCTCTGCTTCCTATTTCTAAGAAGTCTAATCCCGAGAATGTAGCTGGCTTCTCCCAAGTCCTTCATACAGAATTGACTAGACAGCCTAAACCTTTTGTAGATGACAATGACCCTACATCATTTCCAATGAGTAGAATGTCATCCACATACAAGACAAGAAAAACCACATTAAAGCCTTCAAGTTTCTTGTATGCGCATGGTTTATCCTCGTTTTGAATGAAACCATAAGACTTTACAGTCTCATCAAAACAAATGTTCCATGCTCTGGATGTCTGCTTAAGTCCATAAATGGACTTCTTAAGCTTGTAAACCATATGTTCTTAGCCTTCAGAAATAAAACCTTCTGGTTGGGACATATAGATGTCTTCGCTAAGATGGTCATTTAAAAATGCCGTCTTGACATCCATTTGCCATATCTCGTAGTCATAATAACATGCAATGGCAAGGAGGATACGAATGGACTTACGCATGGCTACCGGGAAAAAGGTTTCCTCATAATCAATCCCCTCTTTCTGAGTATACCCTTTTGCCACAAGCCTAGCTTTGAAGGTTTCCACATTCCTATCCGCTCCCCTCTTTCTCTTGTACACCCACTTACACCCAATGGGTTTTATCCCTTCAGGTGAAGCTACAAGATCCCAAACCTAATTGAAGTACATAGACTCAATCTTGGCTTTCATTGTTTCATGCCATAGATTTGCATCGACATCAGTAATAGCCTCCTCGTATCTCATGGGGTCTTATTCTTGATGGTCAGAGACCAGCTCAAAAGCTTCTCCAGTCCATCTATCTGGAACCCTAGAACTTTCCTACTACGACGAGGCACTATTTATACAGGCTCTTGAGACTGTGCCTCTTCTTGTTCCACAATCGGATCAGAAGAAGTTGTTTCCGAAGATAACTTCTCCTCGAGTTCTAACCCAGTTGAACCTTTCGTGGAAGCACTTTGATCATCCTCTAAGTATCTAGCATTAGTACTAACCAGTACCTTATGTTCCTTAGGATAATAAAAGTAATCACCCTTTGTCCTTTTTGGATACCCAACAAAATAGCATAATTCTGATCTAGGTTCTAATTTGTCTCCCTTAACCAGTACATAAGCTGGACAACCCCATATCTTGAGATGATTCAGACTTGGCTTACGCCTAGTCCATATCTCATAGGGGGTCCTAGGTACTGACTTGGAAGGCATCAAGTTCAGAATGTATGTCGTTGTTTCCAGGGCATATCCCCAAAAAGACACTGGAAGAGTAGCATGAGACATCATGCTTCGGACCATTTCCGTCAATATCCTATTCTTTCTCTCAGCTACTCCGTTCTGCTGGGGTGTCCCCGACGCAGAGAGCTGTGATACTATCTCATGATGTACCATGTAGTTCTTGAATTCACCAAGGAGGTACTTTCCACCACGATCCGATCGTAAGGTCTTGATTAATTTACCTATCCGACGCTCCACTTCAGCCTTAAACTCCCTGAATTTATCAAAAGAGTCAGACTTACGCCTCATCTGGTAAATATAACAAAACCTTGTATAATCATCCGTGAAAGCGTTAAAGTACTCAAAACCTCCTCTAGCTGGTGTAGACAAGGGACCACACACATCAGTGTGAACAAGACTAAATACCTTCTTGGCCCTATCCGCCTTTGGAGTAAAAGACCTTTTGGTTATCTTTCCCTTTAGGCAGGATTCACACTGAGGCCAATTTTTCAATCTCAATGAGCCCAAAGACCTATCATGGATAAGCCTCTGAATCTTGATTGAGTTGATATGACCCAACCTTAGATGCCAAATATATGAGTTTTTAACATTGATCTTTCTCTTCTTAGTTAAAGGTTCAGATTGAGCGTTATTAGGATTTAAATAAAATAGATTACCATACATGTTCCCAGTGCATAGAATCTCTCCATTTCTACTGATAGAAGTACCAGAATGGAAAGAGACAGAATATCCTTGATTTATTAGTTTTGCAACTGAAATCAAATTCTGACGAATCCAGGTACATATAAAATATCTATTAAAACCACTTTTTTATTACAATAAAAAATAAGAGAGTAAGATCCAACTCTCCCACTGCAAGGGCCCAGACTTATGCTCCTTTTCCCACGCGTAGTACATGTTCACCCTTCTTGAGTCTTCTAATCTTTCTAAACCCCTGTAAGGAGTTACAGATATGATCAGTGGCTCCTGAATCAACAATCTAAGTGGAAGTTGATCCAACGATTGATATAGACTCAAGATAGAAAACATTACCAGTGGGGTTTTTTTTTGGTTTGAGGATCTGGACACTCCTTTTTCCAATGTCCCTTCTTACCACATTTCAAGCACTTGCCATTTGGTTTGTCTTTGGGCTGGGTCTTGGGCTGGGCTGCTTCGTATCCCTTCTTCCTTTTGAACTTTCTGGGCTTGGACCCAGTTCTTGGGGAAGAAGCCTTAGCAATCATGGCATTTGATTATAGCTTGATGACCTTCTCTACCATTTGGAGTTTGTAACACCCCGGGAAAACCTAGGCCCGCCAGGGCCGGGGATGTCACCCCGTCCAAAGGACAAGGGGTCATTATAACTAGGTCACAAATAAAATTGCTAAAATAAATATTACTCAACCTAAAAAGAATTTATTACAACCCAAAATACTTCAAAAGTACATCCATGAAATTCCAAAACAAAAACCATAATTAAAATCATCCACTCTCATCTCCCCAAAGCAATATATAAAATCAAAAGACACATTCTCTTCCAAGGTAGCTACTCACCCACAACAGGATCAACCTAAAATCATGATAAAAGGTGGTGAGACAGAAATCTCAGTAAGTCCGTGTGTGCTTTGGGTGTTTAGCGGAAACAGTTCGTGGATGCAAAGTGTGAAATCTTTATAAGAGAAACATTGGCAAACAATAAACATTAGTCAAAAGCAAGAGTGGCGTTTTGGCTCTTCTAGCCATACACAAGTAATGAAATCAACCACTCGAAAAAAAGGGATATGGGTTACCACACTTTGGGCCCCATAACCGGTCAGAATGCCTATCACTTTGTGCAGACTGACAAAAGTAGGTGATCGGCCTACTGGGTAAGATACTTCTCTTTCTCTATACCCAAACAACCGCCGGGTGTCCATTCCGGCAAAAACACAGTCACTTGACTAAAACAAATTAAATTGCTAGCTCGGACCAGCACGACTCACTGGAACTGGCATCTTATCCGGGAAGGACTCACCCCTCAGAGGTGGCCACCTACTGAGTGACTTACCCTAACCCTTCAAAGACTAGTCCTAGTAGTCCACCCTTATTGAGTACTCAACGACATTCCCCACTTGGGATAAAATGAACAAAGCATTGTGCTTCATGAAAATAACAATTTGAGGGTTTCCAAAGCTTTAGGAGAAATTAGTTTTAGAAAGAGTTTCAAGTTTAGAAAAATCTGCTCAAAGACTTTTAAATAATTTAAGCATTGGAATTAATGATGAATTCAACCCTCAATTGCTTTCAAATAACCGAGTGTCCTTGCACTCCACATTTGGCTTGCCATAAGGAAATCATTTCACATCAATCAGGTTTTATGCAAGAGCTTACCTGATTCTTGCTCACAACAACAAGGTCTCGAACAGCTGACCTAACCCCACATGGGCAAATACAAATCTTAATCAGATTCAAGCCACAATCCACTTTCTCAATTTTAAATCAACTCAATTCACTACTACCATGATCCTAGTGTCCCAAGCTTTAAGGTAAAACAATAATTGAATAGGTTTATAAGCTAAGTTTAATTTGTTATTTACCATAATTAATGGATTAGGAAATAAATTATAACAAGTTGAAAGTTTAAATCTTGTTAAGGAAAATCTAGAGTTTATTTGGTCAGGAGTCATAGGTGGTACTAGGTAAAATAGTGATTTAATGATAGCTTAGTTGTTAGAAAATAATTGATAGCCAAAACTAGTTAAGATTAAATTTAATAAGTCTTTCTTGGAAAATAATAAGTAAATCCTTAAGGGTTTTGATTTAGTAAATATTTTATTAAGTATAAATATTTTCCATAAAGGCTTTAATTAATTTCTTTATTTTAAATAATATTTATTTATTTTATTTTCTAGAAAAGTTATTATTTATTTGACTAAAATATCCTTTACATATATTATAATTCCAAATCTACCCTTCCTAGGGTTTTCGAAATTCTCTAGAAAAAATTATTAGTAAATATTTTATTCATGAAATAAAATTTGCTTAGAGACAACTAGATCATGGTCAAGATTCCATGGTCAACCATAATCAATAACATACTCAATCCTTCAATTCATCAAATCATCCAAATCTTGCACATAGGCATAGATCTAAATTTATTAAAACATGCTTTAACCTCTACTAGCATAAACATGATCATGGCTTCAAAATCTAATCATGCATACAAATCCTATTCACCAATGGTGACATAATCTCTAGCATGCTTCATCACAAATACTACCTATGACATGCATCAAACCTCAACTCATCATTCAATCCACCAATATAATCCTTCCATGCATAAATCCCATCTCTTTCACAATCATACATATACTCATGCTTCAATCAACAACATCACATACTCAATCCTATCGCCAATCATCTTCTCACAACATCATCCTAGAGACATGATTCTAAAATTTTAAAAAGAGGATTGAAGGTACTTACTTGATTGATGAATGACTTGAAGGAGTATAGAGAAGATCTCAACTCCTAGATGGCTAATCTTGTTTAAGAAAGGTGGCGAAAGCATGGTCATGGAAGAAGGGTCCATTCGGCCAAGAGGGGAAATTTCGGTCCATGAGAGAGAGAGAGAGAGAGAGAGAGAGAGAGAGAGAGAGAAGAAGAGGAAGTCATTAGTGTGATAATTCATATAGGTTTTTATTAGAGATCAAGTTGAAGAGGTTGATGTTGATAGAGTGATTTTACCTTGAAGATGTTCTTGTCCAGAAATTTCTGCTTTGATCCGAAGTAGTAAGATGTTTGGAGGAGTTTGATGTTAATATTGGTGTTGATGGATTCACAGCAATGAGTAGACTTAATCTGGAGATTTTCGTGAGGGTTTGAGGTGGTTTGGAGGGGTATTAGGTGTAGAGAAGAAGTGGGTGTTCTTGGTGTAGTGTGTGTGTGTGTTCTTGATGCTTGAAGGACAAAAGAATCGAGAGAGGGAGAGATGGTTTGCAGCTGCCGATTTTTCTGTGGGAATAGGCCTGGCCGAATTCTAGTAGGGTTTAGGGAGTTGATTCTCTGATTTGGAAGGGAAAAGGAAAGGTTAGTTGTTACAATCCTTGAAGAATATTTTTGGGAAGTGAATTTGGAAAGTAGATATCCTAAGAATATCTTGATTTGTTTGGACAGCTTGAAGTCTCCTATGGCCGACTGGATTGTGCAGCTCTTCTGGGGAATTAAGGCTGGTTAAAAGAGGCTTGTGATGGCCGAAACCATGGTGCACCATGGTGGAGAAGATGTCTGATCAATTGAGCAAAATTTTATGGAAAGTTGTTAAACAAGATGGCTGAAATTTTGGAAAGTATTCAAGCTAAATTGCAGGGATTTGGTTGAGGGATTTTCGGACAGCCATTACTAGAATTTCGTGCAGAAGTTCAAGGGGATCAATGGAGCTCTGTTGGTGGAGGTTTAAGGGAGGTTTTGACAGATTAAGGTTGGTGTTTTGACTGGAAGAGAGATAGGAAACAAGCTGGATGAAAATCTGCCCAGAATTTTCGCTGCACAGTGATTTTTTTGGCAGATTTTCGTCTGCTGTTCAAAGCCATTTTGCAGCGAGTTTTGAAGGGGATTTCAGGGGTATTCAAGGCTGGTTTCCAGCCTTCTTTATGAAGGAAAAACATGGCTAAGGTGCTGCACAAAATCTGGGAGAAAACAGTTTGTTTTGGAGCTCTCAAAGCTGATTTTCGTACAGGAATTTTTCCTGTTTTGCTCCAGCTTGTGCAGTCCGAATTTGGGCAAAAACTTTCAGGTTTCAAACTGATCCTAAAGACCATTTTTCTGGTAGCATTTGGGAGGGAATGTGAGCTAGAATTTTTGACTTTTTGAAGGTACAACAAGCTGGAAAATTTCAGCTCATTCCATGAAGATAGATGAACTAAGATAGAGGAAAAATTTCAGCAAGCTTTCAAGAGGGATTTTCCTCTTGAATTTTCCCACAAATCTACCATATCTTCCAAACCAAAAGAAGTCTTTTGCCAAGACATTTTGATCCTAAAAGACCTCAGTACTTTACTGAATTTTCTGGAAAGAAAAAGGCTAGAACATCTTGATCAAACTAATGAGTTGAAACTAAGGAAAACTAAAGATCAAGGAAGAATGATTTTCCCTATAAGAATTTCGAGAAGAGTAAAAGGAGTGGAATGAGATTACTTCTATCATATCTCTCTTAGAACATCATCACCACATTTGTGAAACCCCACCTAAAACCAACCCTAGAGTAAGGGGGTCGGGAATGCATATAATATTATTTTTGCATGAAATATATGTTTTTGAATGGTTTTATGTGCTTTAGAATCGTGGATTATAGGTTTAAATGCTTAGTTATGCTTATTGAGTAGGAGGGGTAAAATGGTAATTTTGCCTGAGGTCAGAATAGGGAGATAACTTGAGGAGTAGATAAGAAAAATATGTGGGTGAGGAAATAAGAACAAGAGTTAGTGTGGTTTAGTGGTTAGAGCTTGGTGAATTAATTTCTAAGTTCATGAGTTCAAATCCCATTATTTAAGTTTTATCATGATTATTTTCATTAAGTTTGAATTTTTGTTTTCTTGCATTCCATAAAAATAGGAATGTTGTCTTAGTGGAGACATGAAGAGAATGTTCTAATCTTATCCTCATGTCCTAAAAAGAATTCTAGAGGAATTCTTGTCCTATTTATTACCTCTAGCTTGTCCTAACATCTTTATAATTCAAAACCATTAAATCATTTCTTTTAAATTCCAAAAAAATTCTGGGATAACTCCTCCACCATGAAATTCGAAAATCAGCTATGGTGGTTGGGTTGTTGGCCGAAAATAGAAGGGTAAATAGGAAGGGTTCCAAGAGAAAATCAATCACCATGAAAGGACCTTCAAATCTACCTTCATGTTGTTCATACTTTAGTGGAAAGAAATCTGGAAAATTTCCAGAATTGTTGCAGCCCCTTTCTTCAAAAATTCAGGCCATAATCCCATTCATTTGCTGCCAAGGAAATGGTCATTTCATGTGGCTTGGAAGCTGGAAAAACTGTGCAAATTTCGGACTGCACAAAACAGCACCAAACCAGAAAAAAAACTGGGCATTTCGCAGCTTGCAATCAAGGAAATGGAGCTGTTTTTAGTTCACCTTCAAGCCAACAAATCTCTTCTGTATTTGTCCAAAAATAAGGCTGAAAAACCAACCTTGGAAGACCCTCAAACACCCCAGAAGAACCTCTAAAAATCGAGTTAAGAGTGTGCAAAATTCTGCAATCTTCGAAAATTCTGAACAACTTGAAACCAGAATTTTCCAGCCTTGCTTCCTTCTAGCCTAAGGCCGAAAATCATCTTCAACCTCTGTAAAAATTGAGCTTGGTCAGCTGTAGACTGAACACCATAAACCCTACTCTTACCTTGAGCATAAGGACTCCATAGCTGCCCCACAAAACACTCCTAAGATCACTCCATTCAAACTCTTTTGAACTTCAAATAATTTCAGTATTTTACTCCATTAAAACCACTCTTGTATTAGGCTAATTAACCAGAATTTTCTCTGCCTTCATGGACTGAATTTTGGCCAGCCTTGAGCAACATTAACCTTCAATCATTTCAGGAAAAACTCCATGTTCAGCCGGCACCATTGGAAGACATAGAAACCTCTCTTGATCAAAACACCATAGCTAACCTCTTACCTTAAACATCGCCACTATTTCCTCCATTTAAATTTCAAAAAAAATTGATCTTCCCCTCTCTTTCTAGCTGAAAACCGAAACCCTCATTCATTCCATACCATTCGGCCAGCCTTCTACCAAAATTCGTGCAGCCTTCTTCCAAATTCTCTCCATTTTCACCTAGAACACCAAGAACACACACTAACCTTCTTCAAGCCTAACCCTACTCCAAACACCTCCAATCACTCTCAAACACTCCAAATCACTTCCATTTAATCCCTAAACCTCATTTCTGGTATTTATAACACAAGACCTCGCAAACAAAAATTTTCAAGCGGATCGAAATTAACCTTTTTCTTGAAGGTCTCAAGAACATCAACAAGGTAAGTCAAGAACACCCTTCTTGTTCATCTTCTTCCATTTAATTATATCATTATAATGATCTCTCTCTCTCCCTCCTCTCTCTCTCTCTCTTCTAACTGAAATGGTTGATCAATCATCAACCATGATCGTTTGTTTCGTTGGACCATTCAAGACACTCCATCGCGCGTGGACCTTCTTTTGTCTTCTTCAAAGTGCTCGACAATCAAGTATTCATTCTTAAATCTCTCTTATTAAATTCTGAAATCATGTCTCTTAGGTTTTGATAGGGAGATGGAGTATGATTGGGAGATTGAGTATATGCATAAAGGGATGGGGATTAGGACATGATAATTGTTGTATATGACTAGGATATATGTATTTTCCTTTCGAATCAATATATGTTCTTCATGCTTAATGAATTTTATGGATGTTTGAAGCATGATTAGATATTATGACACCAAAGGTGATTAGGCTTTTATATTCTTATTGTTCCATGGAAACCATGATTGATGATTATGCTTAGTAGGATTTTGGCCATGTGATGGTATGAGATAGTTCAAGTGTATGTTCATGAATGGAATGGTTTATTGTTTGATGATGGAGAATGTGATCATGAATCTTTTCTAGCTAGGAAAATCATGATAAGAGATTATTTTCTTATTAATTCTAGGTTATATTCATTAACAAAATTTATTACAAAAAAAAAAAAATAGAATTACTACTATATTTTCCTTCAAAATTCGAAATACTAGGGGATTTGGATTGGAATATTTAATTAGACTATTAATATTTTTATTAAACAAAAATTTAATAAAATTCATTTATTACTAATTAATTATTATCTATTAAAAAAATTAATTAAAAATTAATTAATTTATTATTTATTTATAATAAAGCTATTTTTTAATTATCATTTATTAAAATTATGTAGGACTTAATATTATTTAAAATTCAAACCTTAGTTTATTTATTATTAATAACACTCAAGAATTATTATTTGAGTCTATAATTTATTAGCAATTATTTTAGAACCCCTAGTTATTTTAACTTATCAAACTAGACTTGTTTTATAAAATTCTTTAGCATCTAGCCTTAAAGCTTAGGACATTGAGGTCATGGTTAATCATGGTTGTAACTAGTTGAGCTAAGAATTATTTATGTAAGGCAGGTATAGTCTGAATATGACCTTATGTTTTGTGTTTACCCCAGGCGGGGTTAGGTCAGCCTTGGAAGACTTTTGAGTGTGAGCAAGCAAAGAAGCAGGTAAGCTCCTGCATGGAGTTTTGTGAAGACCAAAAGTTATTGTGGCAAGCAAATGCAATGTATATGGACATTTATTTGTAAATGCAATTAAGGACTTTTTTTTTCCTTTTTATTTCAGTCAAGCAAATCATTTGAAAATTGAACAAGCAGTTTTACACAAATCTAAACTTTTTCTAAAACCCAACTTGACTAGACTTTTGGAAACCCTTAATTTCTATTTCCAAATAAAGCAAAGTTTTGATCAATTTTCTCCCAAGGGGAACAATCAACGTTGAGTACTCAATAGGGGTAGACCACCAGGACTAGTCTTTGAAGGGTTAGGGTAAGTCTCTCAGTAGGTGGCCACCTCTGAGGGGTGAGTCCTTCCTGGATAGGATGCCAGTCCGGTAGGTCATACCGGTCCGAGCTAGCAAGTTTCAGTCATGTGGACTGTGTGTTCCGGAGTGGACAACCGGTAAGTTTGGGTGTAAAGATAGAGGAGTATCTCACCCGGTAGGCTGTACACCTACCTTTTGCCAGCTTACACAAAGTATGGCATTCTGACTGTTATTTAGTCATGGGGCCTATCGTGTGGTAACCCATGGCTACCCATTTGAGTGGTTGTATTTATTGTGCACATGTATGGTTTGAAAAGCGAAACACCACTCTTTATTTTCAGCATTTATTTATTGCTTGCCAGCACTTTTCCTTCTGAAACTTTTACAACTTGCATACATGAATTATTTTACCTGAAACACTCAAAGCACACACGGGCTTATTGAGATTTTTATCTCATCACCTTTTATGCCATATTTTCAGGAAGATCCTGCTGTGGAGATCATTAGCTAGAATGTTGCCTGTGCTTGAAGGCTCATGCTATTTACTTTAAGTGTTGTTTGAGAGATTGTTGCAAACAATTTATTTTGGATTTGTGCCAGTATTTATCTTTTGGGTTGTAATAAATTTAATTTTAAAGGCTTTTGTTTTATTTTATTTTCATGTAACCTAGTTATAAAGACCCCTTGTCCTTTGGACGGGGCGACATTCCCGGCCCTGTTGGGCCTAGGTAGTAAGGTGTTACAACATTAATCTAGGCCCTTAAGGCCGAAACCATCCTTTCCCAAGCAAAATAAAATTTACTCAAGCTAAAGCTTCTATGATGGACTTTGAACCTTAGACCTCAATAATTTATTCTAAAGCTCTAACCACTAAACCACAACAACTCTTGTTGATACATTCCCTAGAAAAATTATTTTCTATTCAATCCATAAGCTTTCTCCCTATTTTCACCTCGGGCAAAAATTACCATTTTGCCCTCCTCACACAACATTCACCTACACAACTTCAAAACAATAAACTCACATCCAAAGCATATAAAAATCATATGAAAGCATATTTAAACATGAAATAAAGCATGATATGCATCCCAACCCCCTTACTCTAAGGTTGGTCTTGACTGGGGTTTCACAGAGTTCCTTCATTAACTCAGTTAAACTTATATTTAACTTGTTCATATTGTAATTTAGTTTAAACTAAGTAAAGGAACCTGATAGAGATTCGAGAACCATGTCCACTTGGCTCCCGGGGTCAATGATAGCCCCTAAGATTTCTGCCTCCTTGAAAGCAGCAATCATCTTGAGCATATGCTCTCTAACTGATGCTCCCTCAGCTATCTTAGTGTTTATTATAGTTTGAAGAGCCTCCTGCCTTGCGGCCTGGCTCTTGTCCGTGAACATAGTGGCCAATGATTGACTAATGTCATACGCAGAAGCCATGTACTCATGTTTTGATTGGAGCACATTAGACATGGAGGCTAGCATATAGCATCATGCCATTTCATCAGCCTTCTTCCATGCCTTCTCAACCTCTCGCTCTTCAGCGGTGGAACCTTCCCCGATCACAGGGTAGGTCTCGTAAAGGACATACTTATAGTCATCGATTGTGAGCATTATGTCCAGGTTCCTCTTCCAATCCACATAGTTTGGTCCCGTTAATTTATTCTCTCAGAGAATAACGGCCAAAGGACTAAAAGAACCTCCCACCATTTCTAAAAAATCGAAAAATAAAAGAAAGGATTTAGTTTGTGAAAATAAATTTGTGCACAAAAATTAATTTTAGCTCTTAGGAAAACTGACATAGCTTCTTAGGAAGATTAACAGTTCCCTAAGCTAAGTGTATTAACCACCACAAATTAATTTCCCTTCTAGATAATAATCTGGAGGATAACTCCATCGAGGGGATGGTCGTTTTCTCTCATTTCCTATAGACATACCTTGCACTTTAACCTCCAACGTGGGCTGACCGATTATAGTATGTGTCCTGGGTTATTAATTATATCCTTCCATTATATCTAGATCCTTGTGGTATCCCCATCCTATATGGGTTCACTCCCAGGGTGACACGAGGGGACCCACGATCTCTAATGAGGATCGTGATAAAAGCCGTGGGACCGTTGAAACCCCTCTCCCACTTAGTCTTTTAAAATAAAGTTTTTCTGAAAAATTTCCTTTTGAAATTTCCATTAAGTTTTTCCTTAACTTAAAAATAAAATATCTAAATCCATTAAAATCTCTATGTCAAGGATTATATCATTTGAAAGATTTTTCCATGGATTAATTTTATTTTAGTTAAAAATTAATGATTTAAAAAATTTTCCAATTAAGACTATCTAGAGACTTTGGTCTCAAGTTTATTTCACAAAATAATTTTTCTTATGCAAAATAAAATAAAATGGCTTTCTATTTTAACTTACAAAAATATCTAAATCTAATATATTTTCCATGTCAATGATTAAATCCTTTAAGAAAATATCTAAGAATTAATTTTTGTTCAAGTTAAAATAGCCATTTAATTTTTTTAAAGAAAAATGTTTTCCTTGCAAAAATATTCCCAAAGACTTTGGTCTTTGAGAAAACGCGCACATAGGTACACAAAAAAAAAAAAAAAAAATAGCATGCTAGAAAACAGTATCGTTTTCATGCTTTTCTATTTTTTAAACCTAAGTGCCCAAATAATAGAATTAAACACATTAATTAATTAATGATCTTGTTTAATCCTAAAATCCCTTACTAATGTTTTTCATGCAAATATATTCCAAGAATATAAACTATTGCAAAAATATTAACTTTGCCTGGTATGGGACCCAAAACAAAAAAAAAATGCAAAAAAAAAAAAAACCGGCAGTCCGTGTACACCCACCGCACCAGATTGGCGCCTTCTTTTGCTATGCAGTCCACCAGCCGCATCGGATCAGAAGTGCTGCAGCCCATGGATCTGCCCAGACCCACGACCCGCACTGCCCGCTGCTCTGCTCGGTTGCCCGCGCATGACCCGCACGTATGCCTTGTGTGTGCGCCCGCTCGGAGCCTTGCTGACCCGCGCGCTAACCCGGATTGCAATTGCAATTGTAAAATTGCAAGCGGCTTCAATTGGCTTGGCTCCAGTCACCCGCGGCAGACGGCTCCAAACACAGCACATTCAGCCGCTCGGTTTCTTGGCTCGACTCTAGCAGCGGCTTAGGAATAGTAACCTTCTTCTCCGCGAGTTTTCCTCTGCATTTCTTTTGCGTTTTTCCTCCTGTTTCTCTTGCAGTGGCTTCTTTTGACATTTTTTATTCAGAAAACTCATCCAAACTAAAACCACAACCGCCTATACCCTTCCAAATTGGGTTTACACGATCAAACTATCAAAGCCAAAAGTTACAGAGAGTCCTATGCTTCCACTGTGAAGTTTACAATCATGCCTATCCCATACTAAAACAATGAAGGATAACAGGTTTAAGCACCAAACAATGATCTTCTCCATTTTTATTAACTAACATGCTCCCTAAGCCAACCAAATCACATGCTCTGATACCACTTGTAGGATTTTGAAAAACAGAGAAGGATGCTATGGGAGAACAAAAATGGAAGAAAAAAATGAAACAGAGCATAACCGCAGCATGGAAGCTTTAAAACCATACCTCTCAGTGCCTTAAACCTTGAAGATTGAAGGAGAATGGATTGGATCACAAAAAACAGCTTCCTCCTCCCGTGGGATGAAACCTCCTGTGCAAAACTGTCTACCTTCTTCTTCACCTCCGGTGAATGCTTAGCTCTTCAGTTCTCAGAATATGACCCTCCCTAATTCTTGTTGGTGAACACATAATTTGGGTTGAGAAGAACCATCATTCATCGTCGTATGTTGGATTGGCTTCTTATGCATTTAAGTGTCTATATACTCAAAGGATAAGTGTCTACCCTTGAATAAGTGTCTATATACTCAAAGGATAATTCAACTAGGAAATTAAAAAGAGTTCTTCTTGTATGTCATTTAGGGTTCTTGTTGTTTCTTGTTTGAATGCCCAAAATTCCCTATCCTTTTAGTTCTTGATTTCTTGCTAAGTCAAGGGTTCTAAGGTGTTGTTATGGTAGACCTAATCTACTAAATTTAGGGTTCTAAAAGCTAAGTTCTTTTAGGGTTCTTTGTTTGTAGAAAGGCATTTTCTTTATTACTTTCTTTGATATCTTTATGTCCTTTATAGCTTTTCTTGCTTGTCTTATTGTCTTGTTGTGAAACCCCAGTTGAAACCAATCTTAGAGTAAGGGGGT
This sequence comes from Voacanga thouarsii, assembly GCA_026120185.1. Classification (NCBI taxonomy): domain Eukaryota; kingdom Viridiplantae; phylum Streptophyta; class Magnoliopsida; order Gentianales; family Apocynaceae; genus Voacanga; species Voacanga thouarsii. Next base: position 274,327 of record JANUWF010001883.1, on the reverse strand, counting down.
TGGAATACATATCATATTTTATTGCATGCTTAAATATATTTTTATATGATTTTATGTGCTTTGGATTTGTGATTTGTAGCCTAGAAGGCTTAATTGTGTTTATTGAGTAAGAAGGGCAAAATGGTAATTTTTGCTTGAGGAGAAAATAGGGAGATATCTTGAGGATTAAATAGGAAAAATATTTTGGAGAGAAAATAAGAACAAGAGTTGTTGTGATTTTGTGGTTAGAGCTTTGGAATTAATTCTTGAGGTCTAGGGTTCAAATTCCATTATTTGAGTTTTTGCATGATTGAATTTTATTTTTATTTAGGGAGGCTATTTTCGGCCTTGTATGCTTTAGGGAAGAGTAGGGTGTTGTCTTAAGGGAGTCATGATAAGAGTATCCTAATCATACCCTTGTGCCCTACAAAAATTTCTAAGGGAATTCATACCCTTCTTGATCCTTAGTTTTCCTTACGTTTCAATTCATTAAGTTGTTCAATTTATTCAAGCTAATTCTATTCCAGAAAATTCCCGCAAAGTGCTGTGGCTTTGAAGGTTCAAAAATGTCTAAGTGTAAGACATCTAGTGGGCCGAAAATGGGTAGGAGTTGTGGAAGGCTCCTAAGAGATTAATCACCATGGTTGAACCTTCAAAACTCCACCCTAGCTAAGTTCATGAAGTAATCTGGAATTTTTTCAGCTTCTTGTTCAGTCCAAGTGTCGAAATTTTTAGTCATCATTCCCTCCCAAATACTGCAAGAAAAATAGCCCTCCTAATCAGCTTGAAGTTTGAAATAATAAGGCCAAAACGAAATTGCACAAATGCTGTGCAAACCAGAAAAATTTTCTGGGCAAATTCGCAGCTTTGGTGAACCTATACCAAGCTGTTTCTTCCATTTTTTCATCTAGCACCTTAGCCTTGTTTTTCCTCCATAAAGAAGGCTGGAAACCAGCCTTGGAAGACCTTTGAATGCCCCTTCAAATCCTCTGCAAACTGACTGAACAATGGCAGAAAAATCTGCCCAGAAACTCCAGCCAGCTTGCGAAAATCCTGAACAGAAATTTCCAGCTTTCTTCCTTCTTTAGCCCTGACCGAAACTTCACCATTTTTCTGTACAAACTTCCCTTGAACAGCCATGAACTGAGATCCATCATCTTCTCCAGTAGTCTGCTAAAAAAATAGTCCATGGTTGCCTCTAAAATATCTCCAACAATCACTCCAATCAAACCATTAATTGGATACCAAAATTCCAGCAAACGTAATTAGTAAACTACCATAAATCAACCCTCAAACAACCAGAAATCCCTTCACCATTGTTCACCATGTTTTCGGCCACCATTAAGCTTCTTCAAATAGCTTTCATTCTAGCAAAATCGCTAGCCAACTCAGCCGGCCATTGGAGCTTCCCAAAAGCTCTCCTCCATCAAAGATCTTCTTGCCATATTTTATTTTGAAATTTGATTTCCTAAAATATTCTTTTAGGATTTCAAGCAACTAGCCTTCCTTTTCCTCTCAAACTAGAAAAATCAACCACCAAAACCTCTCAAACAATTCAGCCACTCCAATCCCACAAAATTTCGGCTAGCTTCAATCAAATCCTCTCTATTCTCTTCAACCTTCAAGAACACCTAGAACACCAAGAACACCTACTAGCATCCATACGCCTAATACCACTCCAAACCACTCCAATCTTCTCCAAAAACTCCAGATCACAACTACTCTACACCTTGAAACCACTTTTGCAACTTTTAACATCGAACTTCGAAATCCAACTCTCTCTTTTGGATCAAAAAACCAATATTTTTGTGAAGGCTCAAGAACACCTTCAAGGTAAACATGATCAATCACCCCACCTTCTCTCATCTTCAACTTCTAATGAATATATGTATATATAAGCATGCTAATGGACTCTCTTTTCCTCATTTCTCTCTCTCTCTCTCACACACACACACATACACACACACACACACACACACACACACTCTCTCTCTCTGTCTCTCTCTCTCTCTCTTTTGGCCGAATGATCTCTCTTTCTCTCTCTTGGCCGAATGGTTTCTTCAACCATGGCCATGGTTCCTTCATCTCTCTTGGTCGGATCAAGTCTCCTAGGAGTTGGATCCCTTTGAAACTACTCTAAGGTAGTCATCATTCAAGTAAACCTCTTCAACCCTCTCTTTAAATTCTAGATTCATGTCTCTAGGATGATATTGGAAGGAGATGGATTATGATTAGGGTTTGAACATGTGTTGTTGTGATGAGTTGAGATTGAAGCATGAATAAATATGTGTATAGGATGGAGATGGGATTGATGCATGAGTTGATTGTCTTGGTTGATTGTATGACATTTTTAGGGTTTAATGCATGTCTCCACGTCATGAGTTGTATATGTGATCAAGCATGTTAGAGATTATGTCACTTTTAGTGAATATGGTTTATATTCATGTATGATTGTTAAAGCTATGATTATGTTTATTTTAGTAGAGTTTGGATCATGTCTTGGTAAGTTTAGATTTATGCCTTTATTCATGATTTGGATGATTTGATGAATTGGAGTGGAGTATACGATTGTGGTTAGCAAGTGAAAATATGATCATGACCTTGTTGTCCCTAAGCTAATTTTATTTCATCAATAAAATGATTAATACTATGACTTCTTCTAGTAAATTTCGAAAACCCTAGGAAAATGTGGATTTGGTCTTATATATAAAATAGTGACATTTTAGTCAAATAAATGATAGCTTTTATTAAAGAAATAAAATATATAGATATTATATGAAATAATAATATCAAATAAAGCCTTTTATATAAGTAATCATAATAAGTGAAATATTAATTTTGTAAGTTTTATATTCATAAATACTATTAAAATTTATGTATTATCTTTTAATCAAAACTTATTAAAAATTACTTACAACTAATTTTAGTTATCAATTATTTTCTAACAATTAATTATCAATAGATTATTATTTTAAATAATTACATCTAGGTCCTAGGACCCTTCACCAAATAAATCCTAATTTACTTTTAGCAAGATTTAAACTTTCAACTTATAGTACCTATTTTCCAAACCCTAGTTATTTTAATATCAAGCTAGATTTATTTTATAAACCCTTTTATTTGTTATCTAGCCTTAAAGCTTGGGACACTAGGGATATGATGGTAGTAAGTTGAGCTAGTTTTATTTGTGAAAGTGAATCTTTGGCTTGAGTCTGATTATGGCTCATGTTTAACCCATGCGAGGTTAGGTCAGCTGTTGGAGACCTTTACTTTGAGCAAAGATCAGGTAAGCTCCTGCATAAAAACTGTTTGATGCAAAATGACTATTATGGCAAGCCAAATGTAGAGTGTATGGACACTCACTTCTGTAAAGGCAATTAAGGATTGTTCTCTTTCCCATTTTAGTCAAATAAATTATTGGAAAAATCAATAAACAGATTTACTCAAATCCTAAAACTCTTTCTAAAACTGATTTTGACAATGACTTTGGAAATCCTTAATTGCCATTTTCAAGTGGAACTATGTTTTGTTCATTTTCCCCCTAGTGGGATCAGTTATGTTGAGTACTCAATGAGGGTGGACTGCTAGGACTAGTCTTTGAAGAGTTAGGGTAAGTCTCTCAGTAGGTGGCCACCTCTGAGGGGTGAGTCCTTCCCAGATAACATGTCAGTCCAGTAGGTCGTGTCGGTCTGAGCTAGTAGTTTTTTGTCAAGTGAACTGTGTGTTGCTGGAATGGACAACCGGTTTTGTTTGGGTATAGAAAATGAAGAGTATCTTGCCCGGTAGGCCGATCATCTACTTTTGTCAGTCTGCACAAAGTGTGGTATTCTGACCGTTGTATGGTTATGGGCCCCAACGTGTGGTAACCCATGACCACCTTTTTGAGTGGTTGATTTTATTGTACATGTATGGTTGGAAAAGCCAAAACACCACTTTTGATTTTGACTGTTGTTTATTGCTTGCCAGTATTTCTCTTATGAAAATGTTATACTTTGCATCCATGAACTGTTTCCGCTAGACACTTGAAGCACACACTGACTTACTGAGATTTTTATCTCATCACCCTTTTTACCATGATTTCAGGTCGATCCTGCTGTGGGGATGAGTAGCTAGTGTTGTCCGCCTTGGAAGAGATTTTATTATTTATTTTTATGTAATTCTTTGGGAGTTGAGAGTGAATAATTTTATTTCTAGATTTGTTTTTGAATTCTTGGATTGTATAAGTTTTAAATTTTAAGTATTGTTTTATTCCACTATTATAAATGTGGGACCTAGTTATAAAGATCCCTTGTCCTCTAGATGGGGCGACATCCCCGGCCCTGTCGGGCCTCGGTAGTGGGTTGTTACACTTGTAGTTCTTGTCCTTTACAAAAAGTTCAAAACAAAAGCTACTTTTAGATCTAGAAAGATTTCCTCCCTCAAGCTTATATGAAATTTGGTATCAGAGCAAGAATATCTTAGATCTCTATCTTAGCTTGGATCTATCAAATCTTGAGTGTTGTTGATCTTGAGAACTCTTGGATAAAAAAAAGAAAAAGAAAAAGAAAAAAGGAATGAGAATGATTTTTTGAAGAAAGATCCTTGGGAAGACATTAATTTTTGCTGTTGTGATTATATTCGGCTTGTTTGGGAGGAAGTTTGCTTGCAAAGTTCCATAGGAAAATCTTGCACATAAGCTGTTTGATAAAAAGTCTCAATGATTATTTACTCTATGAACACCATGCGTTTGATGAAATTTCACAAAGAAAGAATGTGGCTTGAACAATAGTGTTATTCCTATAACCGTTTCATCTTATTCTTCAAGTTATCTTTTCTTTGTTGTGTATTGTGAATACCTTTGTATTCTACTTATTTCTTGACCTCTAAGTGTTCACTAAAGTTGTCAACCTACGACCCTTGTATTGAAGCATCCTAAGAGTTAATACAGTAAAGTAAACTAAACCCTTTGAAGCTAGGGAGGAATTTGGTTAAACAAGTGAGCCAAAGAGTGAATGAAAAAGGCAAGAGAGAAAGATTATTATTGAAAAAAAAAATCAAGGAGCACAAACACTAGAGTGGTGTGTAAACACTTAAGAGAGTAAGTGAGGAAACCAATCTCTATTTTTGTTCTCTTAACTCTTTTGCAGGAACATTAGTTTAAACTCCAACCATGACTCAAGGAGAGGAAATGACTAGGCTAAATCTTGGCAGAGCAATTAAACCACAAGAGGAACCAGGAGATCTTCTTGAGACCTCATTTTATTGCAAAGGAGTATGGATGGCATTTCGAGGGAGATAACTGAACTCCGAGCTCAACAAGGCCAAACATCTACTACCGGTTAAGGAGGGGACAAGAGTAACCTGAAACCTACAACATGCCTCCCGTGAACACCCAACCAGGTGAAGAATGGGATGAATATTTAGTTGGTGTGTGAAACCCCAACTAAAACTAACCTTAGAGTAAGGGGTTGGGATGTATATCATATTTTCTTGCATACATAAATATATTTTTATATGATTTTATGTGCTTTGGATATGTGATTTGTAGTCTAGATAGCTTAATTGTGCTTAGTGAGTAAAAAAGGCAAAATGGTAATTTTGCTTGAGGTGGAAATAGGGAGATAGCTTGAGAATTAAATAGGAAAAATATTTGGGAGAGAAAATAAGAATAAGAGTTGTTGTGGTTTAGTGGATGGAGCTTTGGAATTTATACTTGAGGTCTTGAGTTCAAATTCCATCATTTGAATTTTAGCATGATTAAATTTTATTTTTATTAGGTAGGCTATATTTCGGCCCTTGCATGCCTTAGGGAAGAGTAGGAGTGTTGTGCTAAGGGAGACATGAAGGGAATGTCCTAATTCCACTCTTGTGCCCTATAAAAATTTCTAAGGGATTCATACCCTTCTTGATCTCTAACTTTCCTCAATTCTTAATCAATTCGGTTGTTCAATTTATCCAAGCTAATTTTATTTCCAGAAAATTCCAGCAAGGTTCTGTGATATTGAGGTTTCGAAAATGTCTATGTGAGGATATCTTGTTGGCTGAAAATGGGGAGGAGTTATGGAAGGTTCCTAAGAGAATTAATCTCCATAGTTGAACCTTCAAACTCCAACCTATGTGTGTTCATCTTCTTCATGTAACAAATTGGAAATTTTTCCAGTTTCTTGATCAATCAAATTGTCGAAATTTTCAGCTATCTTTTCCTCTCAAATACTTCTAGAAAAATGACCAACTCACTCAGCTTGAAGACTGAAAACTTAAGCCAAAACTGGATTGCACAAAAGTTGTGCAAACTTGGAAAATTCCTAGACAGTTTCGCAACTTGGTGAGTCGAAAACCAAGCTGTTTCTTCTAGCTTTTCAACCAGCAATTCAACCTTGTTCTTCCTCCATAAAGAAGGCTGGAAACCAGCCTTAAAGGATTCCCTAAAACCCTTTCAAAGCTTCTGCAAGTTGGCTGAAGCATGGCAGAAAAATCTGCCCAGAAATTTCAGCAAGCCTTGCGAAAGGTTAATCAAAATTTCTAGCTTTGTTCCTTCTTCATCCTTGTTTGAAACTCATCCCATTTGATGAATTGGAGTGGAGTATATGTTCATGATTGTGGTTAGCAAGTGGAAATATGACCATGACCTTTTTGTCCCTAAGCTAATTTTATTTCATCAATAAAATGATTAATACTATGACTTCTTCTAGTAAATTTCAAAAACCCTAAGAAAATGTGGATTTGGTCTTATATAAAAAATAGTGATATTTTAGTCAAATAAATGATAGCTTTTATTAAAGAATATATATATATATATATATATTATATAAAATAATAATATCAAATAAAGCCTTTTATATAAGTAATAATAATAAGTGAAATATTAATTTTGTAAGTCTTATATTCATAAATTCTATTAAAATCTATTTATTATCTTTTAATCAAAACCTATTAAAATTTACTTACAACTAATTTTAGGTACCAATTATTTTCTAAGAATTAATTATCAATATATTATTATTTTAAATAGTTACATCTAGGTCCTAGGACCCTTCATCAAATAAACCCTAATTTTATTTTTAGCAAGATTTAAACTTTCAACTTATAGTACCTATTTTCCAAACCCTAGTTATTTTAATATCAAGCTAGATTTATTTTATAAACCCTTTTATTTGTTATCTAGCCTTAAAGCTTGGGAAACTAGGGTCATGGTTGTAGTAAGTTGAGCTAGTTTTATTTATGAAAGTGAATCTTTGGCTTAAGTTTGATTATGGCTCATGTTTAACCCAAGCGGGGTTAGGTCAGCTGTTGGAGACCTTTACTTTGAGCAAGGATCGGGTAAGCTCCTGTATAAACACCGTTTGATGCAAAATGATTATTATGGCAAGCCAAATGTAGAGTGTATGGACACTCACTTCTGTAAAGGCAATTGAGGATTGTCCTCTTTCCCATTTCAGTCAAACAAATTATTTGAAAGATTAATGAACAGATTTACTCAAATCCTAAAACTCTTTCTAAAACTTATTTTCACAAAGACTTTGGAAATCCTTAAATGCCATTTTCAAGTGGAACAATGTTTTGTTCATTTTCCCCCAAGTGGGATCAATTACGTTGAGTACTCAATAAGGATGGACTGCTAGGACTAGTCTTTGAAGGGTTATGGTAAGTCTCTCAGTAGGTGGCCACCTCTGAGGGGTGAGTCCTTCCTGGATAAGATGTCAGTCCGTAGGTCGTGTCGGTCTGAGCTAGCAGTTTTTAGTCAAGTGGACTATGTGCTGCCGGAATGGACAACCGATTTTGTTTGAGTATAGAGAAGGAGGAGTATCTTGCCCGGTAGGCCGATCACCTACTTTTGTCAATCTGCACAAAGTGTGGCATTCTGACCGTTGTATGGTTATAGGGCCCAACGTGTGGTAACCCATGACCACCTTTTGAGTGGTTGATTTTATTGTACATGTATGGTTGGAAAAGCCAAAACACCACTCTTGATTTTGACTGTTGTTTATTGCTTGCAAGTATTTCTCTTATGAAGATTCTATACTTTGCATCCAAGAACTGTTTTCACTGGACACTCAAAGCACGCATGGACTTATTGAGATTTTCATCTAATCACCATTTTTACCATGATTTCAGGTCAATCTTGCTGTGGGGATGAGTAGCTAGTATTGTCCGCCTTGGAAGAGATTTAATTATTTATTTTTTATGTAATGCTTTGGAAGCTGAGAGTGAATAATTTTATTTCTGGATTTGTTTTTTAATTCTTGGATTGCATAAGTTTTAAGTTTTAAGTATTGTTTTATTCTATTATTTTGAATATGTGACCTAGTTATAAAGACTCTTTGTCCTTTGGACGGGGCGACATCCCCAACCCTGTCGGGCCTAGGTAGTGGGGTGTTACATAAGCACATTCCAAATCAAGTTTAAATTAAAACTTTCAACCTAAATCATACATATGAGCAAGCATACTAATCATTAACCGAGCATAGGGTTTAAATGAGTGTCGATCCTCAAGGAACAAGTAGACATTAATCACCTCTCTTTCATTGTTTAACCAACTCAATAAAGTGAAAAATAAATAAAAAGGAAAATAAAAGAAACTAAAAATAAATAAATAAATAAATAAATAAATATATATATATATATATATATATATACATGTCTAGGATGTAGAATTATGCAATTCAAACAATTGTTTAGACAACTATGATCTTAAAGAACTCAACCATTATCATAACTAACTATTCTTTTGGCATCATGAAGGATTAAAGTAGACTCGCTTCTTTCCCAATCCATGAACCCCTATCTTCTAGGTAACTTGGCATCACATACTCTGTCTCAACCAGTCTTACCCAAAAGATGCATTATCTTGGCATTCATGAATGAAAGTATTATCTTTCTTATCTCTTCTCCTTTATATTTTTGGTCTCTTGGCATTGGTTATTCCTAATTCTCTTTATTTGGCCATTGAGGACAATGTCCAGTTTAAGTGTGGGGGAGTGATTTAATTGAAAATTCTTCTATGTATGCATATACTTTATTCTTCTTGTGAGCAAAAATTTTCAAAATTTTCAAAATTTTTTCTGACTTTCTTTGAGATTTCAAGCTGTATTTTAATGCATGTCTTTATGATGGATTATAGAGCATATGTTCTATATGATTTATGGCTTATGAATGACTTTTTGTACGCACTTGGATGAAGTAGTTCTTGATCAAATGCTTTACATTGTTCTTAAACCTGTTTTCTACTAAAATTTATGAAGCATTCTAGAACTTACTTGAATAACTCTCGAGGCAAAATAAGAAAGACATTCATGGTTTAACTTAGGAATGACGGTAATAGGCCTTCATTAGATAGTTTGAGCTTTTCAAGCCTACCTATTTTTATATTATCCCTAGTGCCTATTTTGAGCCTAAATTATTTCTTTCTTTAGAACCCGTTATCCTACTTTGTCCATTGCTTGTTTCTGAGACTTTCAATAATTTTTCCAAATCTTTATACTCTTGATGGATAATAGTATATGTAGGAGAATGTTGAGGAAGAATACTTGGAGAAAGATCATGACTCGTTACTTTTAGTCATGTATTAATAGTTGTGTTGAGCTGGAAAAAGAAAAGAAAGAAAAGAAAGAGAAAAGAGAGATTGAAAACAAGAAAAGAAAACAAAGAGCTGCTAAACAATAAAAAGATGGAATGAGAGAAAAAGAGAAAGAAAAGATCAGCAGTAGTGAAAAACAAAAGATGAGTGAAAGACCGAAGAAAATTGAGAGAGAAAGAAAAGAAAGATTACAAAAGGAATGGTGATTGAGCTGTAAAAGTTGGGCTCATATCAAATCCTAGATACCATTGCTGAAAAGAAGAGAAGAGTTGATAAGGGAAGTCAAAAGAAAAGAAAAGGAGTGAAAATGCAAGATTTGATTGAGCTGAACTGTAATTGCCAAATAAGGGTATGGGTTTTAATTTATTTTTGGGAATAGGAGAGCAAGAAGAGTTTGGAAATTATTTATACATTTTGTTTATCTTTTTCTTGGGAACTCTCAGCTTCTTTGATATTTGATTCTCCTATATCCATTGTTTGATAAGCTACATTACAAGCCTTTAGCCTTACATTACAAGCTTAAAAGTCCTACGTGACCTAAGTAGAATCATGATATATCTCGGATTAGTGGAGAGAGCGTATGAAAAGTAAGCTTATGGAATGCATATTCTTTTTGAACTAAAAATTCTTTCCAATGGTTTAAGAATATTGTTAAGTATTGAGATGGTTCTACTGAGTCATTATTCACTTACACAAGTCTTGCATTTGTTGTGAAAGATGTAGTAGCATGTGTTTTATGTTCTTGAATGAAGGAAGCATTTAAGATATTGTTTTGAAATTGATTGAATGATTTGATGAAACCTTGTGTTTTCCAACTTGTCTTTGATATTTTGCTTGAAGACAAGCAAAGAGCTAAGTTTGTGGGAATATGATTGGTGCAAAATTAGTCATGTTTTTCCTAGTTATTTGAGGCTCTTTTGTGATACATTTTGTTCAATAACTAGTTATATTCCTTCATATTTGAGATTTTATCATTGGAAAGGTATTTTGTTCATTATTTCAGATTTTAGGGGTAAAGCAAAGCAAAAAACGCCGCAAAAAATAGAACCAAGGTAGTGCCGGGCAGGACAGTGGAACCGGTGCCGGCCATATGCTGATGACACGAACTTTGAGATGACAAAAAATTGTTGAAACAGACTGGGACAGAACCGAACCGGCCGAACCGGTGCCAGCTACAGTAGTCAAGGTGGCGCTGGCTGCACTCTGGACAACATTGCACGGAAATTAAGAACAAATCGATGAACTACGGAAGAAACAAAACACAACCGTGCCATCTCTAGCAGCCAAGGTGGCATCGGTTGTGCTCTGAGAAAAAGGTGAGATTTTGATTTTTGCACGCGGTTTTTAGTAATTTGCATAATTTTAGTATCTTTCTACTTCTACTTGACCAAGAACCTTGCACCAACGAGTTTAGGTACTTCCTAAGCCTATATATATATGGAAAACACAAGGAAAAAGAGGAGAATTCATAGATTATCATAGAAAATCACTCAAATCAAATGAGGAATTCTTCAATTCAATGAGGGTTGTGCAAGAAGGTTTTCAAATGAAGAAGAAGGAGGCTTGTCTATGAGTGCTTTCTTTTACTTTGTTTTCTTTTTTTTTTTTTTGACAATGATATATTAATTGTTTTATTGTAATTTGACATTGTTTTAGATATTCATGATATTTAGAGTTATTTGATCTTTTGATTAATTGGATGTTATTCTTGGTATGTAATTACTTGTGCTTATTACGAAATTGATTAGTTGTTTCTTCCCATTAACTTGCTTGGACAAAGGGGTTGATGGTAGTTTCAATTCATTAGTTTCATATTTGTTAGCTCTTAACTTGCTTGGATAAAAAGGTTAAGAGTAGGGACAAAGTAGTTAAAGGTTAATTGATGTTTGCCAGGATATGGATTCATTGGTTAACTTCATGTGTAAATTTTCCAAGAATGGTAATTTAATCAAGGACTATGGTTAATGCATCTTTTAGGTGAATTAGTTGAGACAAGATATGTGATGGTAGTTTATCTAGAAGATAGGGTGTGAAACCCCAGCCAAAACCAACCTTAGAGTAAGGGGGTTGAGATGCATATCATAATTTATTGCATGTTTAAATATATTTTTAAATGATTTTCTATGCTTTGGATTTGAGTTTTATTGTCTTGGAGGCTTGTTGGTGAGTATTGAGTGAGAAGGGCAAAATGGTAATTTCTGCTTGAGGTGAAAATAGGAAGATAGCTTGAGGATTGAATACAAAATATTTTTTTGAGGGAAAATAAGAACAAGAGTTGTTGTGGTTTAGTGGTTAGAGCCTTAGAATTAATTCTTGAGGTCTTGGGTTAAAATTCCATCATAGGAGCTTTAACTTGGTTAAATTTTATTTTTTGCTTGGAAAGTAATAATTTCGGCTTTATGTGCTTAGAGTAGGGTAGTGATGTTGTCCTAAGAGAGACATGTTAGGAGTATCTTCATTCTACTCCATTGCCCTACTCGAATTTCCTAAGAGGAATTCATTCTTCCTTGATATTTGATTTTCCTTATTTCTCAACTTTTTAGTTTGATCAAGTTGTTCTAGCCATTTTCTTTCCAGAAATTTCAGTAAAGTGTTGTGGCTTTGTAGGATCAAAATGTCTTAGTGAAAGACTTCTTTTGGTCTGAAAATGTGGAAGAGTTGTTGGAGATTCCAAGAGGATAAAACCCTCTAGTGAACTTGCTAAAAATTCACTCTAGCTAGGTTCATCTTCCTTCTTGGAATGAGTTGAAATTTTCCAGCTTATTGTGCCTTTAAGGTGTCGAGATTCTTAGCTAACATACCCTCCCAAATTTTACTAGAAAAATGATCTTTTGGATCAACTTACAACCTAAATTTCTTGGCCATTTTCGGACTGCCCAAAGATGGAGCGAAACTAGGAACAATTCCTGTACAAATCGCAACTTTGAGTGTCCAAAACCAAGCTGTTTTCTTCCAGGTTTTGTTCAGCACCTTAGCCATGTTTTTCCTCCATGAAGAAGGCTGGAAACCAGTCTTGAAAGCCCCTGAAATTCCCCTTCAAACTCTCTGCAAGTTGGCTGGAAAATAGCAGCCGAAAAACTGTCCAGAAATTTCAGCTCAGCAAAAATTCTGTGCAGTCCACTGTCCAGCTTTGTTTCCTAATTCTCTTCCAGTCCAAACACCATCCTTGTTCTGTATAAACTTCTCTTAAACCTCCAGTAACTGAGCTCCATTATTCCCCTTAAGCTTCTGCACGAAATTCAGACAAGCCGACCCGAAAATCTCTCCAACAAATCCCTGCAATCATGCTTGATTGATTACCAAATTTCCAGCCACCATAGTTTAGCAACCTTCCATAATGTATCCCTCAAATAACCAGACTTTTTCTCCACCATTATGCACCTTGTTTTCGGTCACCATAAGCTACCTTAAACCAGCTTTCATCCCACCGAAATTCTGCTCAAAACAGTCGGCCATGGCAGACTTCCAAAGCTCTGCAATAATCAAGATATTCTAGGATATTTAGTTTCCAAATTTGCTTCCTAAAAATATTCTTCAAGGATTTTAACAACTAGCCTTTCCTTTTTCTTTCCAAATCAGAGAACCATCTTCCTAAACCCTACAGAAAATTCGGCAGCCCTAGTTCTCACAGAATTTCGGCAACTGTAAATCAAATTCTCTCAAATTCCATCAACCTTCAAGAACACACACAATACACCAAGAACACCTACTTCTTCCTTTCACCTAATACCCCTCCAAACCACTTCAAACATTCTCTAAAATCTCCAGATTTGACCTACTCACTGCCGTGAGTCCATCAACACCATTCTTAACATCAAACTCCACAAACCAACTCGCTAGTTCGGATCAAAACCAGAAAATTCTGTGAAGGTTCAAGAACACCTTCAAGGTAGGTTTGTTCTAACAACTTCATATTCTCTAATTTTGATCTCTAGTGAAAATATATATGAATAAACATGCTAATGGTCTCTCTCTCTCTCTCTCTCTCTCTCTCTCATGGCTGAAACTCTCTCTCTTGGCCGGATGGCTTTTTCTTCCATGGCCATGCTTCCTCCATTTTTCTTGGACGATTTTTGGCATCTAGGAGTTGAGATCCATTCCAAACTCCTTCAAGGTATTCATCAACCAAGTAAGTCCCTTCAATCTTTCTTTTAAACTCTAGATTCATGTCTCTAGGATGATGATGATAGAAGGTGGATTGTAATAGGATTTGAGTATGTATTGTTGAGATTGAAGCATGAATATATGTATGATTGTGAAGGAGATGGGATTTATGCATGGAAGGATTATCCTGGTTGATTGTATGATGATTTGAGGTTTGATGCATGTTACCATGTCATAGGTAGTATTTGTGGTGAAGTATGCTAGAGATTATGTCACCTTTGGTGAATAGGATTTATATTCATGTTGGATTATTGAAGCCATGATCATATTTATGCTAGTAGAGGTTAGATCATGTCTTGATAAATTTAGATCTATACTTGTACGCATGATTTGGATGATTTGATGAATTGAAGGATTGTATATGTTCATGATTGTGAATAGCCATGAAAATATGATCATGACCTAGTTGTCCCGAAGCTAAATTTTATTTCTTCAAATAAAATATTTAATATTATGATTTTTGGCTAGTAATTTCAAAAAAACCCTAGGAAGGGTAGAATTGGATAATTATATATATATTAAGGATATTTTATTCAAATAAATAATAGCTCTTACTAAAAATAAAATATATAGATATTATATAAAGTAATGAAACAACTAAAGCCTGTTATGGAAATAATCATAATTAGTAAAATACTTATTATTATAAATTTAATTAATATCTTTTAATCAAAGCCTATTAAAACTTATTTATTATTTTTCAAGCAAGACTCATTGAAATTCATTTTCAACTAACTTTGGTTATCAATTATTTTCTAACAACTAAATTATTAATAAATCATTATTTTTCCTAAAAACCACCTAAGACTCTTCATCAAATAAACTCTAAATTTTCTTAGCAATATTTAAATCTTTAACTTATTAGTACTTATTTCCCAAAACAGTAATTATTTTAAATATCAAATTACCCTTAGCTTATAAACCTATTTACTTGTCGTTTGGCCTTAAAGCTTGGGACACTAGGATCATGATAGTAGTGAGTGGAGTTAATTTCAAATTGAGGAAGTGGATTGTGGCTTGAGATTGATTGTGGTTTGGTTTTGCTATGCGGGGTTAGGTCAGCTGTTGGAGACCTATTGTTGTGAGCGAGGATCAGGTAAGCTCCTGCACAAAACCTGATTGATGAAAAGTGTTAAATTATGGCAAGCCAATTGTAGAGTGCATGGACACTCATTTTTGTAAAGGCAGTTGAGGGTTATCTCCTGTTTATTTCCGATAAATGATTCATTTGAAAATTGATAGGCTAATTTACTCAAACTCAAACTCTTTCTAAAAATGTTTTGGCAAAGATTTTGGAAACCCTTAATTGCCATGTTCAAGTGGAACTGTGTTTTGTTCATTTTTCCCAAGTGGGATACGTTACGTTGAGTACTCAATAAGGGTGGACTACTAGGGCTAGTCTTTGAAGGGTTAGGGTAAGTCTCTCAGTAGGTGGCCACCTCTGAGAGGTGAGTTCTTCCTAGATGAAATGTCAGTCCAGTAGGTCGTGCCGGTCCGAGCTAGCAGTTTGTTTTATTTCAGTCAAGTGACTGTGTTTTGTCGGAATAGACACCCGGTTGTTGTTGGGTATAGAGAAGGAGGAGTATCTTGCCCGGTAGGCCGATCACCTACCTGTTGTCAGTTTGCACAAAGTGTCGGCATTCTGACCGGTTATGGGGCCCAACGTGTGGTGACCCATAATCATTTATTTTGAGTGGTTGATTTTATTGATTATGTATGCTTGGAAAAGCCAAAACACCACTCTTTCTTTTGACTAATGTTTATTGCTTGCCATCAATTCTTTTGTAAAGATTTCATACTTTGCATCCACGAACTGATTTTACTGAACACCCAAAGCACACACGGACTTACTGAGATTTTTGTCTCATCACCCGTTTTACCATGATTTCAGGTCGATCCTGCTGTGGGGATGAGTAGCTAGATTATGCCTGCTTTGGAAGATTTTCTGATGATTTATTTTTGTGTAATGTTTTGGGAAGATGAGAGTGGATAAATTTTTATTACGAATTTATTTTTTGGGATTTATCCTTGGATTGATATTTATTTTGGGATGTAATAAATTTTAAGTTCAAGTATCATTTTTATTCCACTATTTTATTTGTGTAACCTAGTTATAAATACCCCTTGTCCTTTGGACGGGGCGACATCCCCAGCCCTGGCGGGCCTAGGTAGCGGGGTGTTACATAGGGATTTCATGGATTGGACAAAGAAGTGAATCTATATTATCCTTCATGATGTTAAGAGCATAATTATGTATGATGATGATTAGGTAATTTAAGATCATGATTGTCAAAACAATGGTTTGAGTTACATAATTCTACATCTTTGACATGTATATATATATTTTTATTTTATTTTCCTTTTTATTTCTTTTTAACTTTATTGAGTCGGTTAAACAATGAAAGAAAAGTGATTAATGCATACTTGTTCCTTGAGGATTGACACCCATTTGAACCCTATGCTATGTCAATGATGAGTACGCTTGCTCATATGTGTAATTTGGGATTAACCTTTTAATATAAACTTAATTGAGAATGTGCTTATTTTTATATGATTTTTATACCCAAATCCGAACACATCAATATATTAGTTCTAATAACTCTTTAGCCCTTTCTCCTTTCCAGAAAATGGAGTTTTAGTTATTTTACCAAGTAAATAAGATTCGCATGTATCGTATGATTCATAATCCAATGACCCCAAGTCACCTAACTTGTATAACTTAGACACGCATTTTTCATTTACATGGCCTAAATGACAATGACATAAGTAAGATGAGTTTGGGTTATCTTTTCTTTGTTTCTTTACATTTATATTGAGAATTGGATTATCCATGTCTAAAACATACTTCTTCACTCCTCTTTTGGGCTTGGTAGGATTATTATTCTTCTTCTTGAAAACTTTCTTCTTAGAAGACGAAGAACCTACTAGCAAGATCGCCTTATTATCCTTCTTCATGGATGATTCAGCAGTCATAAGCAAATTGATAAGCTCAGGTATGGTGGTCTCAATATTGTTCATGTGGTAGTTAATCACAAATTGTGAAAAACTACTTGGTAATGATTGTAGAATTAAGTTAACACTTAAATCGTGATTCTTTATGAAACCAAGAGACCCAAGCTTTTCAATATAGCCCAACATCTATAGCTCATGAGTGACCTCTAAAGCACCCTTAACCATCTTAGAATAGAAAGTTGCTTAGAGATCTCATATCTCTCAGTTCTACCTTGTTTATCAAATAGCTCTTTAAGATGGAAGATAATGGTTTGAGCATCCATATGCTCATGCTATTTTTGTAACTCAGGTGTCATTGACGCCAGCATAATACATGATACAGTGTCACTGTCCTCCTTATGTTTCTTGTGGACAGCATGCTCATCAGCAGGAGCATCTTAGGCTGGAGGTGGCGGAATAGGAGCATCTAGCATGTAGAACAACTTTTCCAACTTGAGAGTGATTCTCAAGTTTCTATACCAATCCAAATAGTTTGATTCGATGAGCTTATTTGTTTCCAAGATGCTACTTAGGTTTAAGTTTGTCGACATGATGCAAGAGACCTAGATGTAAAGATAGAGTAATTAGAACATGTATAAGCCCATGATATGCAAGTAATTATATCTTTAATTAAACGCATTTTTGTTCCACTATTTTACTCAAATTAATAGCCTCCACTATTGACTCGAAAAAGCTCGTTAGAAGCTTTCCTAGTAGATCAGTATCCAAATTCCTTAAGAATGACCGTAGATTTGCCCAACAAGCCACTTTTAAGTTCAGTGGTAGGTATCCAATACCAATTATATCAAATGTAACTACTGTATCATTGGGTGATTAATATCTTTTAATCATTAAAGTATTTAATACTATCCCAACTGTAACACCCCACCTTTACTTTTGATTGGCAACTATTTGTAATAGAATCTAAATTGGTATTGATATTTAGAACAAAAGTTGATTAGTATATTAAGGCGAATACTTTGGTGGAATAAAATGTTGTCGGGACCTGGATGTAATTATTGGATTTGTTCTACCCATACCCTAAATTTTTGGAAGGCTATTATTATTAATAAAATAAGAATTTTAGGGTACTCTAGAAAGAAAAATTGATCAGTGCAATGAAATGCACGTTTTGGTGCAAATTATGCTACCCGGGATATTGGGGGCATTTTCGTCATTTAGATCGTACCCACAACTTTGATAGCAAATTTGACCAAGTAGAGAAGAAATTGAAGATTTTAAGTGTTACCAATGGATTCGGTGGAATTTTTGGAGTTGAATGGCAAAATAAAATATTTTTCCGTTATAGACCCGATTTTGGTCATTTCTGAAGAAAATAGAAAATCGTGGTTAAAAATGGACGTATGGCATTGTGTGAATGGTGGATGCAAACAAGTGTTAAAATACCATTGGGGGAGTAAAATATTTGTGGGATTATTAAATTGCAAAAGCTTATTGAATAAGCTTAAGAATTATCCATTTAAATTAAATCCACCAATAGGAATTTAGCTTTAAAATGGATAGCCCACAATGTAATTAATATTGGTTGACCATTGAACACAAGAATGGCGGTGAGGAGGCTGAGAAAACTGGCCAAGGGCTTAAATGAAGAAGGAAGGAAGAAATAAAGAAGAAAAGGAAAGGAAAATTCAAGAAAAAATTGGAAAAGGCGAGAGAAAATAGTGCTCTTGAAGAAGTTGGAGATTCTTGGAACAAATTCAAGCTAGAACACCTTATACACAAGGTAAAGTCCTATACTTCAAGAATTAAATTTTTAGATTTCATTACGGTGATCGTTTTGATATGAATTTTAACATGAAAGCGTGAGATTTGTGATGATTAAAATGATTATTGTGTACTATGTGAGACTTTGTGTGTGCAAGTGTGTGTACCGGTTGGATAAAGGATTTATATGCTTTGTTTTGTATGGTGAATAAGGGAATTTGAATGGTGATTTAAAGGGTTGTTCATGATTGAGAAGAAAGATGGTAGAGTTGGGGTAAAAATGGGTTAAACATTAAAGAAAATTGATTATGATTTGTTTTTTAATGTTGATGTTAGTTATATGTTATTTGCCTAAGAACATAGTGGCTTTCTTGAACCTGAAAATATGAAGAATTAAGGTTTTTTGAAGGGAAATGAAGTGGATTAAGGGTTAAATAGGTGTTATGAATTAAGAAGCACAAGAAGGTGAAGTTGTTTTGCGGAAATGGACTAAAATTCAGAAAACTACTGGGGCTATTTTTGCCTAGTAGCGTGTTACTGGAACTAGAACTCTAAAAACGTCCTATACTTAGTTAAATTTAAGAGTGTTATGGTCATTTTGGTATATCGTAGAGCCAAATCGGAGTTGTGGATTGAAAGTTATGTCCAAAACAAAATCATATGTCAAAACAGCAAAATTTAAGAATTTTGCTTAAAACATGGATGAATTTAGGAATGATTAATTGTATGATTTTGGATAAAATAATTGGGGAAATATGAAGTTAATCCCTTTTTTATGAAGGGTGGAAGGATGTGGAAAAAGGAAAACGAAAGAATTGATCAAACGATGATAAAACAACGTGAACAAAAGTTGAATGTTTTTCTTGACCGTCGGCCTCGTCGGCTAAACAACGGTTGGACATCGGCGAACCATCGGGCACGTCGGCCAGACGTCGGCTATTTTTTGGCCAAACACAAATTGATCCGAAAACGATGTTTGGTGTAGGTTTAGCGACAAACGGCCAACGGAACATAAAAAATGATAGAAACGAAGGTTAAACGGCCGTGAACGAAAAGAATTGCTTAGGACACAAGGTGAGTTCCTTGGATTTCTAAAACTCTTTCTAAAGTTAGTATTCTTTGTTTTTCCATGAAATGCTATATTATATACCGTTTTAGAAATCCCTGAATATGTTTAAGGTTTATCTAAGCAAGAATTATTTTATACCATTTTGGGCTTGATTAAACATTATAATTGACTTGGAAACCTTACTGGATGGCTAAAACATGAATTTTGTGTATTTAATCATTTTTGGAATAAATATTTGGAATTTTTGAAAAATGGTAAATTTTGGCATTGGGTATTCATAAATTGACTGGAATACTCTTATTGGAACATTTTATGAAAATATGTTTGGAAACTTTGAATTTAATCCTCTTTTGGGATTAGAAATTTGAATTTCTTGAAATGAGTTCCTTTTTGGAATCAGGTATTTGGAAAATGATCCAAATGTCCTTATTGGAATGTTTTATGAAAACCTTTAGAACCCGGGTTTTCAGTAGATGACTGAAATATCCTTAGTGGAACTCTTGTGAATATTTTTCAAATCTGGTAAGGGTAAAATGACCCGAATACCCTTGAAAAGTCTTTTGGAATCAGGTATGGGTAAAATGACCTGAATATCCTTGAAAATGACTTTTGTGATTGAGTACGGGGAAAATGACCCGGATACTCTTGGAAACATGTTTTGATGTGTCAACAGAACTCTTTATCCTGTTTCAACATGATTTTGGAAAATAATCTCTCGTGATGAGATTGACTTTTGGAAAATGGCCTTTTGATCCCTGAAATTATTTTATTGGTCTGATGTACCATGGAATGAATTGATTGGCTCTGTGAAGTCTATGTGAATGATGATCTGACTTATGAGTCAGTGGGATCAAATTCTGGAAAATGTTGTTTTGCCCCAAAACTGTTTTGATTTAAACATCCTACGGGATCAGATAACCCTCTGGCCTGATCAGTTAAACGAGGTTGGTATTGTTAATGTTAGGTACTCAGCAAGGACTTTGATCTTTGTACTAGCTCATGTTAGAGGTAGATGACCCCAAGTAACCGAGCTAGTTCTGGGGATTGTCTTACTCCAAACAGGGAGACAGGACATTGAGATGAGTCGTCCTGGCTAGCTATTTAGTACTTGGCAATTGCCGTATCTGCGGGCGCTTCTTATTTTGAGTCATTCGGTGGATGCCGGGTGGGGACACTTGGTGCGTTTGACCCCTTACTGCCTCGATGGTGATTGATGTTAGGATTAAGACCCCTGGCTTATGGTGGCAAGTAAAAGATTGTGTGTTGCGGTACACTAGGTTTGTTGTGGTATACTTGAGCAGAAGTAAGTTGCGATGTACTTATTCTGGTGATGCACGGTTCAGTACTGGAGGCTGCAGTCTTAGTACAATGATACATGGCACTGAAGGTAAGGACTGCGGGACTTGCATGTGGATACAGGCTGACCTTCTATTGGAGAAGTGCCTGTGATTTGAAAACTAGGGCAATGATTTGAAAATTGAAATACAGTTTTTCAAAAATGATTGAATTTTGAATAAACTCTTCATTAAAGAGCTTTTGGAATCGTTTCCATTGAAGAAATGATATTCTATTCCATAAAAGTCTTATGTACCATGTACTTTCATAAAGCACTAGCACACACGGGACTCATTGGGTGATTCGTCGTGTCTTTTATGTTACCTTTTTTGTAGGATCCTAAGCCGAGCAGACTTACAGATAGACGGACGATACCACAGAGTCGGCAGTTTAGGTCTAAATAGCTTCCTCTTTGATTATGTTCTGTATTATATTATAAATAGAGATGGCATGTATGAGATTTTCTAATATATGTATGTATGTGGCCATCAGAGTGAGATATTGTTGAGTCTGGACCTTATATATATATATTTACTCCGTTGTTTTTGTTATAAAAACCCCTGGTCTGGGAGACTGGATGGGGCAACTCCCGATGTTGATATGCTTCCGTTGTTATCCTTAGTAGGGATGTTATACTTGTTAGTGTTATACCCTAGATGCAATCACTTGTACGTTATATATGACATATTTTATTTAATAAAGGCATTATTTATCTTATAGTTTCTTTTGTTTACTTTTGTGTATATAACTGTTAGATAAAGTCTCTAGTACAACACTGTGTTAAGGAAATCATGATAGAGATCATGATATAAGATTCCTACTACACTGCATAGTGTTAGTACTTAAATAGTCCCTAGTCATAGTATTAATGAGATAGGACATCATTAATGCGTTAAGACTAGTATATGTTAGACTTCCGGATTCGATCAGGCAGTGTTTCTTATATCCGTGAGTATTGAGATACTCAAAGTTAACACGTGGATGCTTGTTAATAGAACAAGTACATTGGATGATCTGACTATGAGATAATCAAATGGATAACTATTTAGTGCCAGTGATATAATCTCAATATAGCAAACATGCAAGTATCCTTAGACTTGAGATCTCCAAGGTACTTTGTTTGCTGAGCATTGTGCTTTGATTCCAATCTCTGGAGCCGGATCGATGGCCACCTATGGGATAGATATTGGGTACATTGTGAGGTAAACGAAAGTAGTTGAAAGGGTCAATAAATGATTCACTACTCCTAATAGTAGGGTTGAATATCTCACGGCCACTTGTAGGAATTACTACTCGAGAAGTCCTTGGCCAAGGCGACTGTGTATTGGAAACAGTTCCAATTGATACACATTTAGAGTAGTGGGTTCCTGGTATAAGTACTATTATATTTGGTCCAGAATTAATATATTCTGGAGGAAATTGACACTAATTCCGTACTCCAAACCGAACGAGATATTGTGTGGTGAAAGGAGTTAATTGCACTATAGTTTGTTATTGAACGGTTCATGTCAAGCCACTTGACTTCCTGGACTCTTCGGTGGTCATGATGTGTTGCTAGATACCACTCATGATATGGGAATATGGGTTTATTAATTGATGGATTAATAAACCAATCCTAATTAAAATTGATATGATAATTCTAATTAATTATGGATTATTAATCTCAAAGATGTTTGAATTAATTCATGTTCGCTACCAATTGACTGGGAAACCTAATAGGTCACACATCATAGAGGATTATATACTCAAGATATTATTTGATAACATAGTGGAGTTAATTGAGAGAAAGAGAAGTTGTCATGGCCAAATTATAATTAGTTATAATTTATAGGCCAAATTGTAATTATGAGAACTTGATGATTCAAATTACAATTAGAGAATTCTAATTATTTTAGAATTCTCAGTTTTTTAGTGATTTGTTGTGACATATAGGAGCTATGCACGAAACCTAAGGTATGAGGGGTTCATGGAAAAACAACTCTCCAAAAACCCTTCTCTTCTTCTCTCTCTTTCTCGTGGCTCTTTAGCAAACAAGAAGAACAAAACCCTAGCTGCCTTGTTGTTTTCTGCTAGCACAGAAAATCTTTGTGCTTGAGTGTTATCCTCCGTGTGATCTGTTAGAGATAATCACACATTGTGATTGTAGTAGCTGGACATTCGACTCTCGTGGTGTTTGATCAAGAGGATTGCTGGATCGCGCCACAATCGGCAATAACAAGAAGAAAGATTTTATTTTTTTAGATGCATAAAGAAAGGTAAAATCGTTACCTTTTGTTCCTTGTTAAACCTATTCAAAATCACATGCTTGTGATCTTGAGACTTGGATTTCTTAGTTTTTACCACAGTAATCGTTATTGTGATATAGAAATCCCATCAACACCAACCTTGCCTCTAATATTCTTTGTGCTTGTGTTTGCCCAACCGAGATAAAGAAATGAGTTAAACCCAACCTATTAATCAAGAATTAAATTCCATAACTTGAACATACTCAATGTCAAGTAAGCTTGGGTATGCCCAACAACCTGGTCTCTAAAAAGAGCTCTCATTCTTACTATATTAATGGAAGGCATGAGATTTAATATTATTTGAGGGATTTATTCCTTTTAGTTGTCTCATCATTTAGCATACATTCAATTTATCAATAAGCAGCATAAATTGATAAACATGGTAATAAACAATTACGTGCCATGGTTATGGACTCTCTAGATTAATTTCCTCGAGCCATAAAGGAAATTAATATGGTCAACCATATGTGTTCATACATGATTTAAGTAGAACGTCTTACCATCTCACTTCATTTTGATTGCCATCTTCAAAATCTTGTAAAATTAAATTCTACCTCAATCTAACCTATATAAACTAATTACATAATTTCTAAAAGAAAGAAACCTCGAGTTATATTCTAGGTGAGTTAGATGAGAAGAGAATTATACAAGAATTTTGAGATAAGGCATGACGTATAGGCCCTGTTTAAATAAAAAAGCAATAAAGATGCATGAACAGATAAGTTTGATCTTAGTCCATAACCATCCACCATGCCAACAAAACGTGCTTAGAATATAGCATATAAAGAATCTAATGCACAAACATCCCAAATCAGTATTTTGGAGAAATCTGAGTCCAAAATCGAATTTTGAAAAGTTCTAAGACGAAATCAAACTTTTAGAAAATTGTGGGTCCTACATGTAATTTTTAAAATATTTTAATCCAAAATCATGGGTTTTAAATAAATTCTAATAATTATTAGAACCTATTTTCAAAATTAGAAAAGATAAAAAAAAACTTTCTTTTTTTTTTATATAAAACAGTGCTGGAACAGAGTGCACCTGGTGGCAAGTTGGTCGAACGTACCCGACGCCAGGTAGGCTCTGGAGGCGGAAAAATCACTATTCATTTCCTTCCCTGAATTTTGCTGTAAAATTTCCATGAACAGCAACGTGATTTTCATACCATTCAAAATAATTTCGATATCAAGCATTGTTAATCAATATTAACAACCAACTGTAATCTACATCACAATTTAAACAACAATCCAAATTGTTGAATCAAAATCTTGATTGCAAAAAATCTTATGCCAAAACAGAGACCCACATGGAAACAACTTCCAACCAATTTCAATGACCTAGAGACTCTTCAAATAAAAAAACCTAGACACGTCATACAAAGTAGTAGACATACAATCACCATAATTGTATAGTTACATGCTCAGAAACGATTTCAAAGTGATTAGAGACCCATTAAAACATAAACACGAAGGCTCTGATACCATTGTTGGGATTTCATCATGCTTATTAAATACGAATGAGTGGAAATAACTATGAAATCCATACCCAAGGATCACGTGTTTGCAATTAAAACGGGAATAGAGGAAGGAAACAGAGATTACCTTCTACGGCAGAAAACAAAAACTTTTATTGCACCTACTCCTATGCTTTGATTGTTTACCTTGTGTCACTATAATCCAAGAGTAGGATTGTCTCTAGCAATAATCCACACAAGGTTGAATCGCTTACAAGCCCGCTCAAATCTATACTAATAGAAAAGAAGGGGCTAGGGTTAATTGGAGAAGAAAGTGGTAAAGAGGAACGTAAAAAATTCCTCTGGTTTCCAACATTTTTCTCATACAAGCAATAGGGAACATTTCCCATACTTATAGATTTAGGATTTATGTTAATTGTAATTAAGTCCTCCAAGATCCAATGTCTACAATTGGGCCCTTGAAGTTTATATAATTACAACCAAGACCCATGAATGATAACAAACTTATAATTTACCTATAAACATATCTTTTTCTCTTAATTAACCCCACAATATTATCAAATAATGTATATTGAGCATTCAAACCTTTATTATGTGTGACCCATTAGGTTTCCTAGTCTTATTGGTAGTATAATATGAATTAATCTAATAGCTTTAAAATTAATAATCCTAAATAAAATATACGATTAATTTATTAATTCTCTAATTAATAAATTCATATTTAGCATATCAAGAGCGACATCTAGCAATGACTCTTGATCACCCAAAAGTCCAAAAAGTCAAGTGGCTTGATGTGAACCTTTCAATAGCAAATAACCAGTGCAATAAACTCCTTTCACAATACTATATCTCATTCAGTCTAGAGTATGGAATTAGTGCCAATTTCATCAAGAATATTAATAATTCTAGCCCGAATATTTTAATACTTGTTCAAGAAATCCATTACTCGATATGTGTATCAAATTTGGAACTATTTCCAACACATGGTCACCTTAGCTAAGGACTTCATAAGTAATGATTTCTACAAGTGGCCCTGAGATATGCTCTCCTACTATTAGGAGTGGTGAATCCTTTATTGACCCTCTCAACTATTTATATTTACTTTACATTGTACCCAATATTCATCCCATAGGCGGTTTTTGTAAGACTTCAAATATAAGAATCAAAGTACAACGCTCAATAAACAAAATACCTTGTATCACTAACACTCAATAGCTTATCCAAGTGATTATCTCATAGCTAGGTCATCCAATGAATTTGTTCATATAACAAGCATCCACATATTAATCTTGAGTATCACAATACTCATGGTTATGAGAACCACCGCTTGATCCAATCAAGGAATATAACATGTGCTAGTCTTGGCATATTAATAATGTCCCATCTCATTAATACTATGAATAAGGATTATTCAAGCATAAACACTACATAGTGTAGTAGAAATCTCATATCATGATCTCCATGAAGGCATAGAAAGCGAAAAACACAGGGCACGCAGCGGAAGCGAAGATAAAAAGACTAGAAAAACTGAAGAATAGGGGAATCCCGATCAGAGCCGACGCTGGTTCCGGCAGCCCTAGCCGGCGCTGGTTGTGCTCTAGCGGGACTCCGAGGTTAAAATTTTTTTTTTTATCTCTTTTCCTCATTCTAAGAGTGGGCTAGACCGGAATGTGTACTACCGGGGTAGGTATGCTGGTGGAAGCCTCTGGTGTGATTCCTACAAGTCTCATACTCCTTCTTTACATGTAGATGAATGCCAATCTTTTGATCTTCCAATATATGGCTTGCCTAAATCCGTTTGGTGAACAACTACAAACTAAGGAACCTTTTTTCGGAGAGAGAGAGAGAGAGAGACGTCTGGCTTTTCACAGAGAAGAAGCCATCTCCAAGAGTGTGTATTCTTACAACAATGTTGTTTTCAATCCTCATATTTAACCTAAATAAAAACCCTAAGTTAAACTGGACTAGGCCATTAGACTCTTAATTTAACCTTTTGGGCTTAATTAATTATTCTAATTAGAACCACATAAATGGCCCAATTAATAATTAATTTTCCAGCCCAAATAAACTAGTCCAATAAATAAGCCTATATTAGTTTAGTTCCAGGTTAATCTTTAATTATTCAAATTGGGCCAAAGCCCTGAATAATTAATTAACCCACTAAACTAATTTAATTAATTCTCTCTCCATGGACCTTTATTTTATTCTAGCCCAATAATTAAATTAGGCTACTTAAATAAAATCAATTCTATTTAATTTAAGATCCATTCCTTAGTCCGTATTTAATTATGACTCACGGTCTATACTGGGGACCAAAAGACACACTGCCATGGCTACTAAAATGACCAAAATACCCTTGATATATAAATAGCTGTATTTTGCATTTTAAATATTTTTGAATATCACTATAAGAAAATATTGACCCCAAAGACAGTGCTGCGTTAGTAAAGTCTCCGACATATAGGTGTAATGGCTACAATACCCCTCTATACATTGCCATATATTTAGAGAGGAAGAAGTGTACTAATACCTCTCTAAATGACATCTACCATCCTTAGGCTTCTAATCCAATGATCCACGACCTCCTGGATTGTTTTTGCTTTCCAAGGGAGCTATCCTAAAGTAAACATCCAAGTTATGTTTCCCAGGGCCCTAGATATTTAAATCATTCAGACAACCACAAGGGCGATATAGTATAGAAACTATCTTGTACAAGTTTGTCTTAACTAACTAGTCACACATACCCAATAAGCAAGTATATTGGCTCTACAATACAACATCAACTTTAGCATATCAAAGTGCATGCTTCCAGCTTCGTCAGACCACCAACTCATACTCAAGTCGTAGAGTGCTAGTCCATGCTATAGTGGCAGTAGTCTAGGTTTCTACCGTATAGCACTTTTAGAAATCACTACTACAGGTCATATTCTACGTATTCGAAATACGCTCATGTCATATTTTACTCACTGGCTAAAGGTAAGCCATTTCCCATTTAGAATTCACAACATGATAACCTAGGCATGAAGAGATTCCCATTCTCATCAATCGATTAAGAACAAAAGTTTATGTGTTAAGTAGCCCGTGATCCATACCTTACTGTGAAAGACCTCCATCCACATGGACTACTTACTTAAACACAATGGGTCTTTTCCAAACGTAATTGTGCACAAATAAAATTGTAAATTCATAAACAATTTTTGAAAATAGGTTCTTTTATTAAAACATTCGATATTTACATCAGAAATCTAGTCGAAGAGGGCATATTCCCAACACTCCTTAACACTGTGTTGTACTAGGGATTTAATCAAACAATTTACACACATATTTGTTGGGGATATGCCCTAGAGTCAATTTGTACTTATACTATTGTCATTATGTTTTATATAATAATATGAGGCTTTCCTTTCCATGAATAGTGAGTTTTGTTTTGTTGGTCATCGAGTACGTGACTTGATAGCAAAACCCTACAATGAATACAACGACTATTCTAAAACTGTCTCTGATCGATTATTATTATTATTGAAATAATAATAAATTAAGATTAGTATGTTTGTGACTTGATGGCTATGTTTTACTGGCCATAGATATTTGTGATATCGAGTCAAGACATAAATAAATGTTAGAGAACATTGTATTGGACATGACCCACTGTGAGAGTACTTCATGTAATATGTCATAAGTACTTTCTAGCCATAATAATATTGAAAGTCCTTCGACCTAAATTCATCATAGTTTCTTACTTGATAAATTCTATATTTTGACATTGTCTAAAGTTGTCTTTAACCAGATAATAAATTAGACTACTGTTGGATATAGAATAAATCAAGGAGAGGAATATGATTGATTGTGAAGGAATTTGTCCCTCACAGTTATGGGAGAGATATCCATGGCCCCTTGATAAGTTCGACTGTTAAAAATGCATGGCCGTGCTCAAATATATCAATCTAAGATATTGATATCATTTGTTTGAACAGTCTACTATGAAATCAATAAATACTTGATTAAGCTTAATAAGGATGACATGCTCTGTGCCTTATGCTTAATCTGGATATCGTGTGACAAAATGACTAAATATAAAATTATGGTTTGGTTCAAAGAGATCACCGATCTTCATTTAACCTGGATAGTTATAATGTTTTGCTAAAAACCGCTTATAACTTGTGGGCCATTTAAATATGATTTAGGCACACTGCCAGTGTTAAATGAACATATAGGGTCACACAATAAGCGAACTTGTTAGGTTATTTTCTGGTGACCAGGTTCGATGAATCTGGAAATATGTCTAAGTTAATCGTACTTAGAAAATTTACCAGATACAATGAATCTGGAAATCTGTCCACATTTGATGTATCTGGATGATGTCCAGATTATAAGAATCTGACTCGGTAAATTAATTAGTTAAATTACCGAAATAATGGCAGAATCTTATCTTATCAGTTTTAATTTAATTTGAATTTAAATTAGAATATGATAAGATATTATTAGGGTTGGACTCTAAGAGGTTCGGGGGTTTTTAAAAAAACCCTAGCCGTCTTTTCAATAGTCTAATTTTTCGGTTGAGAACATTCGTGCCATTCTCTACCAGAAAAGGAAAAAAACCTCTCAAACCCTAGGCGCTAGCACTCCCCGGGTATCGAGTGAGTTCACGGTGTGTATCCATAGAGGACGTTCGCATACTGCAGTGTCTGGTGATTGTTCGGGTTGAACGTACAACAGCGCAACCAGAATCGAAGGATTTCGATTACAGCAAGCAGAGGTAATTCTTAAACCTTAGATCTTCTTAATCGTTTACTTGGGTCCTCGGAAGGGATTCGTGGATGTTTTTCGCGTTTAGGAGTCCACGAATTCTAACAATATTTAGATATATTAATCAAACTAAAAGATAAAGAATGCCTCTTTTATTAATTATTATGCAATATACATGGTACAAGTGATTGCCTCTAGGGCACAACACTAACAACCATTTCACTCCTAATGAACAAGTTTACTTAAAAGAAAACTCATCTAATAAATCATAGATTTAATTTTCATACCAAATGGGATATAATAACAATACTATCAAGGCCCAACCAGGTCCAAAAATTGAAAAAAAATTGGTCTAATTTCCATAATTGCACACAACTCATCCAAAATCAAGAAAATTTAAGAAAAGCATAATAAAAACTTGAAGTGAATGTTAATAACCCCTCCCCACCACTTAAATTGGTCAATGTCCTCATTGGCCACAAATATAGAAATAAATACTTCATATTAGACTAAAATGAATAAAAAGAGAAAAACAAATGCTAGCAATCGTATCTTCATGAAGAAGAGTAATTTTATCAAAAGAAGAAGAGAAAAACAAGACTACCAAAAAAAGTGAAATACAGTAAATATTAAATGGAACAATAACAATATACGTAATCAAAATAAAAATGAGAGATATATATAGAATGTTGGGGATATGCCCTAGAGTCAATTTGTACTTATACAATTGTCATTATGTTTTATATAATAATATGAGGCTTTCCTTTCCATGAATAGTGAGTTTTGTTTTGTTGGTCATCAAGTACGTGACTTGATAGTAAAACCCTACAATGAATATAATGACTATTCTAAAACTTTCCCTGATCGATTATTATTATTGGAATAATAATAAATTAAGATTAGTATGTTTGTGACTTGATGGCTATGTTTTACTGGCCATGGATATTTGTGATATTGAGTCAAGACATAAATAAATGTTAGAGAACATTGTATTGGACATGACCCACTGTGAGAGTACTTCATGTAATATGTCATAAGTACTTTCTAGCCATAATAATATTGAAAGTCCTTCGACCTAAATTCATTATAGTTTCTTACTTGATAAATTCTATATTTTGACATTGTCTAAAGTTGTCGTTAACCAGATAATAAATTAGACTACTGTTGGATATAGAATAAATCAAGGAGAGGAATATGATTGATTGTGAAGGAATTTGTCCCTCTCAGTTATGGGAGAGATATCCATGGGCCCCTTGATAAGTTAGACTGTTAAAAATGCATGGCCGTGCTCAAATATATCAATCTAAGATATTGATATCATTTGTTTGAACAGTCTACTATGAAATCAAGAAATAATTGATTAAGCTTAATAAGGATGACATGCTCCGTGCCTTGTGCTTAATCTGGATATCGTGTGACAAAAGGACTAAATATAAAATTATGGTTTGGTTCAAAGAGATCACCGATCTTCATTTAACCTGGATAGTTATAATGTTTTGCTAGAAACCGCTTATAACTTGTGGGCCATTTAAATATGATTTAGGCACACTGCCAGTGTTAAATGAACCTATAGGGTCACACAATAAGCGAACTTGTTAGGTTATTTTTACGGTGACCAGGTTCGATGAATCGGATGATATCCAGATTATAAGAATCTGACTCGGTAAAATAATTAGTTAAATTACCGAGATAATGGCAGAATCTTATCATATCAGTTTTAATTTAATTTGAATTTAAATTAGAATATGATAAGATATTATTAGGGTTGGACTCTAAGAGGTTCGAGGGTTTTTAAGAAAACCCTAGCCGTCTTTTCAATAGCCTAATTTTTCGGTTGAGAACATTCGTGCCATTCTCTACCAGAAAGAAAAAAACCTCTCAAACCCTAGGCGCTAGCACTCCCCGGGTATCGAGTGAGTTCGCGGTGTGTATCCGATAGAGGACGTTCGCACACTGCAGCGTCTGGTGATTGTTCTTGAACGTACAACAGCGCAACCAGAATCGAAGGATTTCGATTATAGCAACCAGAGGTAATTCTTAAAGCTTAGATCTTCTTAATCGTTTACTTGGGTCCTCGGGAGGGATTCGTAGATGTTTTTCGCATTTAGGAGTCCACGAATCCTAACAGTGGTATCAGAGCAACTTGCTAAACGATTAGGTTGATTCATCTGTATTAATCGTATTGTTGAATACATGTATAATATGTATATATGAATTTAACGGGTATGTATCAGCATGTTCGCATGATTATGATTTTAGAATACTTAGCATGCAGACTGCCTGAATTAGGTTTAATGTGTGCATCTTAGTCGCTTGATCAGACCAGATTAGTTGCAGATTGTCTGTAAATTGGTCTGTTTTAATATGATATGGTATCGTAAGCATGCTATCCATCGTTCTATATTTGCAAATTGCTTTTATTAATCGGACATGATAATATGTTATCTGTATAAATATGATTAAAAGAACGCATATTGTCTGTAATATGAATTTTCACGGCGATGGTTATTAAGGGGTCCGAACGTTAATTTGATTAATTTTCGAAAATCGGAAGGCAAAATCTCCGCCAGGGGTGCTGCCCCTTGGACCCCGCAGGGGCGCTGCCCCTTGACCCCGCCAGGGGCGTTGCCCTTTGGAACCCCAACTAACTGTTCGTTGTGTGTTATTCGTCAATGTTTTTGATTGTAGTTGTGGATTATTTTGAATAGTGCATAGCATGGCCCGTTTCATCCCAATGTGATTGGCTGGTTACATTATGGTTGTTTTAAGTTGTAATTTTTTAAATACGGCATGCGTGTCGTTATCCATTGTTGTAAAATTGTACTGCTTTCCTAGAATAGGAATTATTTTAATTTTACTATCCAATGTAAAAGAAGACGGCAGCCGACATTTACAACCAAGGAGGAGTATGCTCAAGGCATTAGAGAATGCTTAAGGAGTTCATATACCTAGATTGACCACCTTGATCTTCACTTTGCTCGTGATGATCAACATAGGTTATGGGCCATGCTATGTCACTTTTATTTATGTCTTGCATGCATATTTGATATGTTTATTTTCTGCTTACTACAATCCAATCAAATTTTTTTAAGAAAAAAAATTTAAGTGTTAAATGCCTTCCAAAATCAAACACTTGTTATTACTTGGATCATCATATGGTCATTCCTACCAAAGTAGGATGCTTTTGATTATCCGAGTGAGATAAGATGGAAAATAGTTTTCCATATGTTTGATATGGTTTGACTTAAGCTGGGCTATCAAAATGGTTTTGGGCCTAGGGCATTTTATGAGATATTTTTAGCAGGGACATTTGATGTCTATCTCATTTAAAATTAGAATTTTATTTAATTATAAGATTAAAGCCAAAGCTTACTTATGATTAAAACAAAATATTTTTCCCACTACGAAACATCAAAATGTTGAAGTTTCAAAAAAGTTTAAATGCTTTTAGTGGGAGTTTTTCGTTAGAGTCTCAAAAATTAATTACTTTGCATATTTTTGTATGTAGATAATGGCAACAAACAGTTGGAATAATTCATTGCGATACTGTGCTTGAGAAAGACAAGCTTAGTGGGACTAACTTTCTTGATTGGGCACGAAACTTAAGAATTGTTCTTAAGCAAGAAAAAAGGCTCTATGTTCTTGAAAATCCTATTCCCCCTGCTCCAGACAAATAACGCCTCAAAAGCTGAAAAAGATGCTTATAGTAAGCACAAAGATGACTCCAACGATGTTACTTGCCTCATGCTAGCAACCATGAACTACGAACTTCAAAAACGGTTTGAAGAAGCGGAGGCATATGACATGATTGTGCATCTCAAGGAAATGTTCCAAGAGCAAGCACGACAAGAGAGATTTGAAACTCACAAGGCGTTAAATGCATGTAAGATGGTTTACGGCACCTCGGTAAGTGCTCATGTCCTTAAAATGAAGGGCTATCTAGATCATCTTGATAAGCTTGGTGCTCCTGTTAATCATGACATGGCCACGGATTTGATCTTGGGCTCTTTACCTGCTGAGTATGACCAGTTTGTCATGAATTTTAACATGCATAATATGGAGAAATCCATTCTTGAATTGCATGGGATGCTAAAACAAGCTGAACTGAACATTAAGAAGAATACTCCTAGTGTTCTAATGGTTCAAAAAGGGAAAGGCAAAAAGAACAACCAAAAGGGCAAGGTCATGGCTAGTAAGGGTAAGGACAAGGCAAAGTCCAAGTTCAAGCCCAAACCTAAGGCCAAGACACCAAAGGAGGGAGCTTGCCACCATTGTGGAGAACAAGGACATTGGTTAAGAAATTGCAAGCTCTATTTGGAAGCAAAGAAAAAGAAGGACGGTGAGGCTGCAGCTTCGGGTATTTATGTTATTGAAATTAATTTATCTACTTCGATTCATGGGTATTGGATACCGGTTGTGGATCTCACATTTGTGTAAATGTGCGGGGTCTAAAAAGGAGTAGAGCCTTGGCAAAAGGCGAGGTGGACCTACGAGTTGCGAATGGAGCAAAAGTTGCTTGCGATGAGTTGTAGGAACTTTTGAATTAATTTTGCCCGGTGGGCTTGTTTTAGAAGCTGAACAATTGTTTTTATGTTCTGCTATGAGTAGGAATATTATTTCAGTTTCTTGTTTGGATTTAGAAGGTTTTGAATTTGTTATTAGGAATAACATTTGCTCCATTAATAAAAACGGCATTTTTTATGGAGATGCTTCATTATCGAATGGGCTTTATATTCTAAATCTTCGTGGATCTTCGAGACATGTCTATCTATAATATAAATACTAAGAGATTGAAATCCAATGATTTAAATCGGACTTACTTACGGCATTGTCGTTTGGGCCATATAAATGAGAAACGCATAACAAAGCGGCATAATGATGGGCTTCTAAAATCGTTTGATTTAGAATCTTACGAAACATGTGATTCTTGTTTATTAGGCAAAATGACTAAAGCGCCTTTCAAGAGACAAAATGAAAGGGCAAGCTGATTTATTGGGCCTAATACATACTGATGTATGTGGACCAATGAATTCACTCGCTAGAGGAGGATTTCGATACTTCATTACATTTACGAGATGATTTCAGCGAGATATGGCTACATGTATCGATGAAACACAAATCTGAATCGTTCCGAGAAATTCAAAGAATTTCAAAATGAAGTACAAAATCAACTTGGCAAAAGTATCAAAACACTTTGATCGGATCGAGGTGGTGAATACTTAAGCCACGAGTTTGACGAGCATCTTAAAAATTGTGGAATTATTTCCCAATTAACTCCACCGAGGAACACCTCAATGGAATGGTGTATACGAACGGAGAAATCGGACTTTATTAGATATGGTTCGATCAATGATGAGTCAAGCTGATCTTCCAATCTCCTTTTGGGGTTATGCCCTAGAGGCTGCTGCTTTCATACTAAATCGAGTTCCATCTAAATCGGTTCGAGAAAATGCCATATGAGATATGGATGGGAGACAACCTAGTTTGTTATTTCTAAAGATTTGGGGTTGTGAAGTTTATGTAAAGCGTTTATTATCTGATAAACTTGCACCTAAATCTGATAAATGCATATTTGTGGGGTATCCTAAAGAAACTAAATGATATCAATTTTATCTCCCAAAAGAAAATAGAGTAATTGTTGCTCGAAATGGATTCTTTCTTGAAAAGGAATTTATTTCTAAAAGAATCAGTGGGAGTAAAATACATCTTGATGAGATTCAAGGACCACGATTAGTGCTGAACCTCATCAAGATGAGATTCAAGAGCCACAATTAGTGCACGAACCAAATAATGAATCTCGATTAGATGGCTCACAAGTCCAAGATGAGCCTACATCTATAGAACAAGGACCTCGAAGATCTGATAGGGTTCGTCAACAACCTGAGAGATATAGATTTCTCATCACTGACGATCACAATGTGGAGCTTATGGTCAATGATGAGCCCACTTCCTATCAAGAAGCCATTATGAGTTCTGACTCTAGAAAATGGTTAGAGGCTATGAAGTCTGAGATGCAATCCATGTATGATAACCAAGTTTGGACTTTGGTTAACCCACCTAAAGGTTCAAAAACCATTGGGTGTAAGTGGGTTTTCAAAAGAAAACAGACATGGAGGGAAATGTGCATACTTACAAAGCACATTGGTAGCAAAAGGTTATAAACAAACTCATGGTATAGACTATGATGAAACCTTTTCACCGGTTGTAATGCTTAAATCTATCGGAATTCTTCTTGCCATAGCGAGCATATTATGACTATGAAATTTGGCAAATGGATGTCAAAACCGCGTTTCTTAATGGAAACTTACTCGAAGATGTGTACATGACACAACCTGAGGGTTTTGATGATCATTTGAATTCTAATAAAGTGTGCAAGCTTCAAAGATCCATTTATGGATTGAAGCAAGCATCTCGAAGCTGGAATCTTCGTTTTGATGAAGCAATTAAAGAATTTAACTTTATCAAAAATGAAGATGAGCCTTGTGTCTATAAGAAAACAAGTGGGAATGCAATAGTCTTTTTGGTACTTTATGTTGATGATATCTTACTCATTGGAAACGACATCCCAACTCTACAAAGTGTAAAGACATGATTGGGAAATTGTTTCTCAATGAAAGACTTAGGTGAAGCTGCCTATATTCTAGGTATAAGGATCTATAGAGATAGATCTAGAAAGCTAATTGGACTAAGTCAAAGTGCATACATTGACAAGGTACTAAAAAGGTTCAGTATGCAAGACTCTAAGAGATGATTCTTGCCAATGTCACATGGCATTAAGCTCAGCAAAACTCAAAGTCCTTCTACGAAGGATGAAGAAGAGCGCATGAACAAGATACCATACGCTTCCGCTATAGGGTCTATCATGTATGCCATGTTATGTACTCGACCCGATGTATCATATGCATTGAGCATGACAAGCGGGTTCCGATCAAATCCTGGAGAGGCACATCTGGACTGCTTGTCAAGAACATACTAAAGTACTTAAGAAGAACTAAAGATATGTTCTTAGTTTATGGAGGACAAGAAGGCGAGCTAGTTGTAAATAGTTACACCGATGCTAGTTTTCGGTCCGACATAGATGATTATAGATCGCAATCGGGTTTTCTATTTTGTTTAAATGGAGGTGCTTGTAAGTTGGAAAAGTTCAAAGCAAGACACCGTGGCCGATTCTACTACGAAGGCTGAGTATGTAGCTGCCTCAGTTGCAACTAAAGAAACGAGTTTGGATTAAAAAGTTCATTACGGAACTAGATGTAGTTCCTAGTATTGTGAACCCGGTGGATCTCTATTGTGACAACAATGGAGCCATTGCACAAGCTAAGGAACCAAGATCACATCAGCGATCCAAACATATACTTAGACGTTTTCATCTCATTCGAGAAATTGTTGATAGAGGAGATGTCAATGTATGCAAGGTGCCAGCTGATGACAATGTTGCGGATCCATCGACAAAGCCTCTCCCATCGTCTAAACATGATAGTCATACCGGAACAATGGGATTACGGCTTATGCCAAATTGGTCTTAGTGCAAGTGGGAGACTGTTGGGGATATGCCCTAGAGTCAATTTGTACTTATACAATTGTCATTATGTTTTATATAATAATATGAGGCTTTCCTTTCCATGAATAGTGAGTTTTGTTTTGTTGGTCATCAAGTACGTGACTTGATAGTAAAACCCTACAATGAATACAATGACTATTCTAAAGCTGTCCCTGATCGATTATTATTATTGGAATAATAATAAATTAAGATTAGTATGTTTGTGACTTGATGGCTATGTTTTACTGGCCATGGATATTTGTGATATCGAGTCAAGACATAAATAAATGTTAGAGAACATTGTATTGGACATGACCCACTGTGAGAGTACTTCATGTAATATGTCATAAGTACTTTCTAGCCATAATAATATTGAAAGTCCTTCGACCTAAATTCATCATAGTTTCTTACTTGGTAAATTCTATATTTTGACATTGTCTAAAGTTGTCTTTAACCGAGATAATAAATTAGACTATCTGTTGGATATAGAATAAATCAAGGAGAGGAATATGATTGATTGTGAAGGAATTTGTCCCTCTCAGTTATGGGAGAGATATCCATGGGCCCCTTGATAAGTTAGACTGTTAAAAATGCATGGCCGTGCTCAAATATATCAATCTAAGATATTGATATCATTTGTTTGAACAGTTTACTATGAAATCAAGAAATAATTGATTAAGCTTAATAAGGATGACATGCTCCGTGCCTTGTGCTTAATCTGGATATCGTGTGACAAAAGGACTAAATATAAAATTATGGTTTGGTTCAAAGAGATCACCGATCTTCATTTAACCTGGATAGTTATAATGTTTTGCTAGAAACCGCTTATAACTTGTGGGCCATTTAAATATGATTTAGGTACACTGTCAGTGTTAAATGAACCTAAAGGGTCACACAATAAGCGAACTTGTTAGGTTATTTTTCTGGTGACCAGGTTCGATGAATCTGGATGATATCCAAATTATAAGAATCTGACTCGGTAAAATAATTAGTTAAATTACCGAGATAATGGCAGAATCTTATCATATCAGTTTTAATTTAATTTGAATTTAAATTAGAATATGATAAGATATTATTAGGGTTGGACTCTAAGAGGTTCGAGGGTTTTTAAGAAAACCCTAGCCGTCTTTTCAATAGCCCAATTTTTCTACCAGAAAGAAAAGAACCTCTCAAACCCTAGGCGCTAGCACTCCCCGGGTATTGAGTGAGTTCGCGGTGTGTATCCGATAGAGGACGTTCGCACACTGCAGCGTCTGGTGATTGTTCGGGTTGAACGTACAACAGCGCAACCAGAATCGAAGGATTTCGATTACAGCAACCAGAGGTAATTCTTAAAGCTTAGATCTTCTTAATTGTTTACTTGGGTCCTCGGGAGGGATTCGTAGATGTTTTTCGCGTTTAGGAGTCCACGAATCCTAACATAGAAGACTAAGTTCAAAGAAAAGAAAATAAAAGCAAATGTAAAGAAAATCCCCATAACCAAAATTAGAAATGGCTTCCTCCTGAAGTAGATGGTCCTACTTCTCTGTGGGGTCCCTATTTTGTAGACATAGCATCCCAAATATTTTCCAAGTATTGTTGCTTCTGCTGCTGCATCGCCGGATGTCATCTTGGGAACTGTTAATGGCCCTTTGGTCCATCCAGAGTTGTTCCATCTGATCTCCAATACGGGTGAAAAATTCATATTGCTATTTCTGTTGCAGCTACTACTCTTGGCCCATTTTCCATTGCTGGTCATACTCTATATAAGTGCTTTGCTATGCAAACCAGTCATCATGTTACAGTTGGGTGACTCTTAATTCACCTTGTTCAGTTCTTTGGCGTGCCATCTCCTTTTGCATTTCGGCAATAGCAGTCCTCATCTCCACTTGAAAATCAACTAGACCTGCTTGTCTTGGAGCTTGAGACCTCAAAGCCCTACGAGTTTATCTTCTTCTTCTATATCTTTAGCTTTCTTTGGTATTAGCCTTTTTTTTTTTTTTACATTTTTATCATAAGCATAGCCCATATTCTCCAGTGTTTGATCTAAAATTACGTCATTTATCAGCGTGAGCATGGCTATTTCACCCGAAAAATTGACACCTGTATGAAGAAATACATGGGTGATGACTAAGGGAAGCATAAAGGCATTTGAAGGGCTGCAATATATGGTCACTTCATGCATAGATGAGATGAGAATGGGAGCTAAGGGTTTTGGCTCTAAGTGTGGCATTTTATGAATACAGTACACATCAATAACCCTTGCTTCATTGATAGCACTCACTTTGGTACAAATATTCCATCCTAACAGATAAACCATTAAACATAACTGGGGGACAAAACCATCGTCTGCAACACAAGTGATAGTATAGTATGCTTGTATCTCAACCTTATCTCATCTTTTGTAGTATCAAACTGCTATTGCTCATCCAAGATGATCTTCTTGTTGAAAGAGTCCACAACAACCCACTCACCCTTATCCAAAACATCAAGAATCTGTGCCAAAGCTTGCGTCGTGAGAAGAATTGGGACTCCGGTGATTGTGGTGTCAATGTGTGTAAAATGACCTTATTTATTATCACACATATTTGTATAGAATTCTTTCACCAAGTTCGGATAAAAAGGGATCTCAAGTTGAAGGATAGGTCTCCAACCAATCCTATGGAAATGTTGAGAAATTTTCAAAGTTTTGTCTAACTCACATTCTATAGTTTTCTCAACTACAATTTTATTTGAGACTCTCCTAGCATACCAATTAACACAGGTTTTATTAACAAAGTATCTACAAGGATTGGGATTTTCAAGAGAGAGGACGTGAGGAGGAAGCTTCTTCTTGCTTTCTTTTATGGGGAATGTTTTTTGTCTGAGGAATCGCGTAACAAAATGATGGGAAGTGTGGTTAGGTTAAGAAAATGCACCTTTTCCAAAAATTAACCAACAATCTGCAAGTACTTTCTCAACTGCACTAACTTGCAAACAAACCACTTATTCTTGGCAAAAAACCATTCCAACAAAAAGTCCCTTATGCTAATTTAAAAAAAAAATAAAAAATCCTACTTCACTATTTCAACAATATCCCACAATTATTATGAAAACCCAAACACAATCTTGATGACGTACCTTAACTTCTTTCTAGCTCTAAAATTGTGGGAGAATAGAAATATTTGGTGAAGTAGGTGTTGGTGAAAATGGTCAAAATTAAAGTAAAAGAAAAGGTTCCTAAAGAAGGAAGTTGAATAAGAAGAAGAAAAAGTGAGGAAATTCTGATTAAGTAGGTAAATAAAGGAAATGGGTAGGAGGAAGAAGAAAGTTGTGTGGAGAAGGTATGAATGTAGGAAAATGAAATGAACGAATGAAGGGAATAAAGGTGTGTTCATATATTTATATGGTGTAAGATATCGCAGATAAAGACATCATGAGAAGGAAGAGAAAATGGTGTAAATGATATGGGAAAACCATATAAGAGAAAGCATAAAGCTGTGAAAGGAAGAAAGAAAGGGAAGCAACTGATTAATAGAAAAGGAAGAAATAAACACTGTGATTGAAGAAGAAAATGAAACAAGAAAGGGGAAGTACAATGCTATGCAAAGCTGAAATAGATGAAGACAAATGAACCAATTGTGATTGTGTGCGACTAGTAAAACAAAGGAGAAAAATGAACAAAAACAAAAGTTGAATTAGGATACGATCAAAGAAAATGGAAGGCATATGAAAAGCAACAGAAATAGCAACCATGAGTGGTGTGTGCATTCTGTGAAACACGGACAAAGCACTATACAAGGACTACAATCGGACAAAAGAAGAAAGGAAAATAGGTAACCAGAAAAAGAAAGTGAAAAAGACAAAATTAGTCTTATTGTAAGTGGTGTGTGTGTTCGGTAGACAAAGAAGGACAAAAGTATAACTGGACAAAAGAAGAGCAAAAGGTATGATAAGAAGACAAAATATAAAAAATACAGTCTAATTGACAAAGGCATGCAAGAGTAAATGGTGTGTGCATTCAGTTAGCAAAAAAAAAAAAAAAAAAAAAACCAATTACAAAACTAGTAACCGAACAAGAAGAAAGGACAAGAGGAAGAAATGAAATTGCAGTCAAAAGATTATGGGTGTATGGACATAGGCTGCCTAGAAAGGTCCCTGGTGGCCTAGATAGGTACCCCTTTTTTTAATTTAATAAAAACAAATAGATAAATATATATAAATCAAATAAAGTTATAAACTCCTATCAAGATAGAAAAATGAAATAAAATGAATGCTAAGGTAAGGAATCAAAATACACATCAAAATAAACCATAATAATAGTGCATGAAAATTTTCCATGCAAATTATTTTCTAGCACTTTATCAAGATATTCATTAAACCTCACAATTGCAAGACAAAACCAAATCACAATAAAAAGCAGTAATTTCTCAGTTTCCAAAAGATGAACAAAAATTTAAGTCCAAAGGAGTCATTCATTTATTAGGCAAAAACACAA
The DNA here is from genome assembly GCA_026120185.1 of Voacanga thouarsii. Lineage (NCBI taxonomy): Eukaryota > Viridiplantae > Streptophyta > Magnoliopsida > Gentianales > Apocynaceae > Voacanga > Voacanga thouarsii. The sequence continues at coordinate 233,007 of JANUWF010001883.1, read as the reverse complement.
AATAACACTCCTCCCAAAATAACTCCAAGTCTCAAATCAACATGCATAGTCCATAGGATTGTAGAAACTTCCAACTCCAAAAAAAATAAACAATGATTGGATGTCTAAAAAATAAATTCATATACCCAAACTATGTACCATATATCCTATCCATATGTCCACATTCAAAATCTCAATTTCAAGAAAGATGAACATCATTTCCACCACATCAATCAATCTGCATTTTTCCACATAATGAATTCAACACCATGAAATATGCCATAAATCTCCAAATTCCAACAAATTCTCATAACCATTGTAACTCAACCCAAGAATAAAGTATAAATGAATAAATCAATGAATAAAATTACTCAAAGTCTAAAAGAACAAGTTTTACAACAACAATACAATAATTAAAGAATTCTCAAAAAAAAAAAAATTTGGCCAAAATGAAATAAAATCACAACAAATATATGAGAAAATATTCACAAACAAGTTAGTGATATGTGCACATACACACACACACACACACACACACACACACACACACACACACACACACACACATACACACACACACAAGGCTAAATCAACAAGAATTAAAGTTTTTAGAATATAGCCTTAGTCGTTCCTCGGCAATAGTGCCAAAAACTTGATGCACATGTTTTTGCATATAGAAAGTCCATATCAATTGTGCTCCACATACACACAAGTTTTACTAATTAAAATACCAATTAAAATCACACAACACACACATATAGGCAACTACAACTATGGTCTGGTATAGTATCATTAGCAAGTGTTGAAGAACCATAAGGAATGAAGCTACTACCCCTACTTCCTTCTCTTCTAATTGTTTGGCCAAATATAAATGTAAGGTATATAACACTAACAAGCTCATCAAGGAATAAGAATAAGAATATCCCATTTAGTAAAAGGAATTTCCCCATTCAATACCTAAAAGATAAGCACTTCTTGGATCTATAATTTCTAATTCTGAGCACCAGAGTGAGTCAAATATCAATCTTGCTCTCTCTCGAGTTATAAGATTTCTATCCTCAAATTTCATTAATCGATATCTCTATCAAACCAACCAAACCTAAAGGTGTATTAATTATCACTCACTATCCCAAATCATCCAGATGCCACAAAATCCCTATCTCTAAGAAATTTTATAAACCCTTTGATTATTAGCTCTAATTCCAAACATCCCTCTCGGGTTAATTGAAAATGGCAAATGTTAAATTAGCAAAGTGGGTGTCTAAACCTTAACCCCATCTCTCAAGATCATTAAGAAAAAACATTTAATTGAAACAAATCAATCAAAACCCAACTCAACCAAGATACCCAAATAAGCATAAATAACCAAATACTATTGATAAGGCCTAAATTAGTCATATATTTCCTATTTATTTGAGGCTATTTTGTGATACATTTTGTTCAATAACTAGTCATATTCCTTCATATTTGACATTTTACCATTGAAAAGGTATTTTGTACATTATTTCAGATTTTAGAGGTAAAATAAGATAAAAACGTCGCTAAACAGAATAGAGGCGGCACAGGCCAGGACAGAAGAACCGGTGCCGGCCACGTGCTACTAGCACGCATTTTGAAACAATGAAAAATCGGTGAAATAGAGCTGAACATAACATAGTCGGCACTGGCTGGGAGCTCAGAGGCGGCTCCGGCTGCAATTTGGAAGAAGTGGCGCGAAAAAAAAAATGGCGAACGAATAGAGAAATAGATCAAAACCGACACCGACCCTAGGCAGGACAGGTGGTGCCGGCTGTGCGCTGGTATTGAGGCGGTGCCTCAATTTTTGTGCATATTTTTGGCAATTTGTAAAGTTTTAGTATTTTCTTACTATTCGGCCAGAAATCCTAGAAAAATGAATTTAGGCACTTCTAAAGTCTATAAATAGAGAGAAAACACCAGGAAAAGGGGGGAATTCGTGGATCAAAATAGAAAATCACTCAAAATCAAGGAGGAATTCATCAGATCAAGGAGGATTGTACAAGAGGGTCTACGAAGGAAAAAGAAGGAGGCTTGTCTATGAGTGCTTTCTTTTTACTTTGTTTTCTTTTCTTGAACAATGATGTACTTGAACAATGATGTATTAATTGTTTTAGGTATTCATGATTTTTAGAGTTACTTTGACCTTTTGATTAATTGATTGTTATTCTTGGTATTTAATTACTTATGCTGATTATGGGATTAATTTGTTGTTTCTTTCTATTAACTTGCTTGAAAAATGGGCTAATTGCTAAGAATTGGGTAATTAGAGGTTAATTGGTGTCTACCAGAATATGAATTCATTGGTTAATTTCATGTTTTAGGTTTGCAAGAATATGGAAATTTAATCAAGGATTGTGTTTAATGCATCTTTTAGGTGAATTAGTTAAGATAGAATGTGTGATGCTAATTTGTCTAGAAGATAGTGATTTCATGGATTGAAAAAGAAGTGAATCTATCTTAATCCTTCATGATGCTAAAAGAATGATTAGTTATGATAATGATTAGGTACTTTAAGATCATGTTTATTAACATAATGGTTTGAGTTATATAATGTCCATCCTTGACATGTATATATTATTTTATTTTAGTTTATTTTATTTTTCTTTTTATTCTTTTTCACTTTATTGAGTCGGTTAAACAATGAAAGAAAAGTGATTAATGCATACTTGTTCCTTGAGGATCGACACTCGTTCTAAACCCTATGCTATGCGTAATGATGAGTACGCTTGCTCATATGTGTAATTTGGGGTTAATGTTTTAATTTAAACTTAATTGAGAATGTGCTTATTTTTATATGATTTTTATATCCAAATTCGAACACATCAAGTTTTTGGTTCCATTGCCAGGGAACAATATCATGAAAGCTTGAATTTTGTTAATTTAACCATGTAAATATGTAAATTTGTACAATTGTTCTTTGTGCAAAAAGGTGCCATCTTTTGTATCTTGTGTATCTTTGTAATCTAATTTACTAACTTTGACTGATGTTTAACTAACTAATTTGTTCTTTTAATTTTTTTTAAATTATGAATTTCATTATCTAACTATCTTCTATGTTTAAGTGAAATGGAAAATTGGAACCAGAGGAGGCATAATGAGGGGCAGAACCCTCATCACTCTTCTGAGATAACACTCAAAGCACCAGAATCAGCAATGCTAGAGACAGTGATTGGAAAATTTGCTGACCATGTCACAAAATGCTTCCAAGAAATAGATTCCATATTTGAGAAGTTTGAGGAGATGATCCGCAATATGGAAAGATAGATTTGGTTTTTAACTGACATGGTGTTGAACTCTCAAGAACTAAAACTATTGGACAAAGAGGAAACAATTGCTGTCACATTGTGGAGTGGAAAGGAGTTGCCAGATATTGCAGATTGCAACCGGCGTCAGTTGCCCTGTTCACCTGAGAGCAAAGCATCCAACATGCAACCGGTGTCGGCCGAACCATGTGAATCGGTGCCAACTGCACCCTGCCCATCTCCTAGAAATCCTATTAGAAATTCAACTTTTCAGCCTCAAATTCCTTATCCTACCCATATACATAAAGCCCAAAAAGATGCCTAATTTGACAAATTCCTTGAGATATTCAAACAGCTGTACATAAACATCCCACTCAGTGAAGCCTTAATCCACATGTCCAAATATGCCAAATTTCCCAAAAGCATGCTCTAAACAAAAAGCAATTGGAAGAATGTTCAGCCATATTGCAGGACAAACAGAATTTGCCACACAAAGAAAATGATCCAGGGAGTTTCTTTATTCCATGTTTAATTGGCACTGTTAATTTCTGTAATGCATTAGCTGACTTAGGTTTTAGCATTAATTTATTGCCATATAAAACATTTAAAAAGCTAGGCCTAGGAGAACCCCAACCCCACTAGGATGAGTATTCAACTCGCAGATAGATCTATCAAATATCCTTAGGGTATAACAGAAGATGTGCTTGTAAAAGTTGACAAATTCATATTTCCAGTGAATTTTGTTATTCTTGACATGGATGAAGATTCCAAAGTCCCTTTAATCTTAGGTAGACCCTTCTCAGCTACAACAAAAGTGTTAATTGATGTTCATGGGGGGAGGTTGACACTTAAGGTTGGGGATGGGGAAGTAGTCATTCAAATCCACAAAAGTATTCGACATTCTTTATCTTCTGATAATTCTCGATTAAGAATTGATATTCTTGATGAATCGATTTTGGATTTTAGGCAGGAATCATTTGAGGAGGAGTTGGTGGAAACTTTAGTAGCATATTTGGAGGACTCTATTGATGAGGATGGGATGAAGAGTTTTGAAAAAATTGAGAAAAGTAATTTTGGGAGAATGAAATCAACCATAGAGGATCCTCTAGAATTGGACCTAAAAGACCTTCTTGGCTGAAGGACGTAAATTGCATGTGATCATTGCCAAAGATCTCACTAAAGAACAAAAGACCAAATTGGTAAGTGTGTTGGGGAAATATAAGGGAGTAATAGTATGGAAAATCACCGATATAAAGGGAATTAGCCCATCCTTTTGCACTCATAAGATTTTGATGGAAGAAGGTGCAAAGCCCGTGTGCAACCCCAACGTAGGTTGAACCCATATATAAGTAAAGTGGTAAAAGGTGAGGTAATTAAGCTTCTAGATTCGGGCATCATTTACCCTATTTCTGATAGTATTTGGGTGAGTCCTACTCAAGTGGTACCAAAGAAGGGAGGAATAACGGTAAGCCCCAATGATAAAAATGAGCTAGTCCCTATGAGATTGGTCACATGTTAGAGGTTTTGCATTGATTATAGGATGCTAAACAAAGCCACTAGGAAAGACCACTTCCCACTCCCTTTTATTGGCCAAATGTTGGAAAAGTTAGCGGGACATAAATATTATTGTTTCTTGGATGAATTTTCTAGCTAGCTACAAATCCCCATAGCTTCTGAGGACCAAGAGAAAACCATTTTCACATGTCCATATGGTACTTTTGCATATCGTCAAATGCCGTTTGGTCTTTGCAATGGTCCCGGAACATTCCAAAGGTGCATGACAGCTATATTTGAAGGACTTGTGCGGAACATCATGGAGGTATTTATGGATAATTTCTCAGTTTTTGGTGATTCGTTTGACTTGTGTTTATCTAATCTTGAAAAGGTACTAGCAAGATGTGAAGAGACTAACCTCATGCTTAATTGGAAAAAATATCACTTTATGGTGTAAGAAGGTATTGTGTTGGGGCATAAAATTTCAAGGAAGGGTATAGAAGTAGATAGAGCAAAAATTGAAGCAATTGAAAAGCTGCCTCCTCCTACATCTATGAATGTGATGCGTATTTATTTGGGTATAAAAATCATATAAAAATAAGTACATTCCCAATCAAGTTTAAATTAAAACGTTAACCCCAAATTACACATATGAGCAAGCGTACTCATCATGAACATAGCATAGGATTCAAACGAGTGTTGATCCTCTAGGAACAAGTATGCATTAATCACTTTTCTTTCATTACTTAACCGACTCAATAAAGTGAAAAAGAATAAAAAGGAAAACAAAATAAAATAAAATATATAAATGTCAAGGATGGAGAATTATGTAACTCAAACCATTATTTTGACAAACATGTTCTTAAAGTACTCAATCATTATCATGAATTAATTCTTCTCTTGGCATCATGAAGGATTAATGTCGATTCACTTCTTTGATCAATCCATGAAATCACTATCTTCTAGATAAATTAGCATCACATGGTCAGTTTCAACTAATTCATCCAAAAGATGCATTAAACACAATCCTTGATTAAATTTCCTTGGTTTGGCAAATTTAAACCATGAAATTAGTCAATGAATCCTTACTCTGGCAAACATCAATTAACCTTTAATTACCCAATCCTGAGCAATTAACCCCATTGGTCTAGTAAGTTAATAGCCAATAAATATGAAATCAATGAATTGAGACTACCATCAACCCCTTTGGTCTAGAAAGTTAATGGAAAAAAATAACCAATTAATCTCGTAATAAGCACAAGTAATTAAATACAAAAAATAATAATCAATTAATCAAAAGATCAAATAACTCTAAAAATCATGAATATCTAAAATAAGGTCAAATTACAATAAAACAATTAACACATCATTGTTCAAGAAAAAGAAAAAAAAAGTAAAAGAAAGCACTCATAGACAAGCCTCATTCTTCTTCCTTTGAAAACCTTCTTACACAATACTCCTTGGCTTGGAGAATTCCTCCTTTAATTTAAATGATTTTCTGCTTAAATCTTCATATTCTCCCATTTCTCTTGTGTTTTCCATCTATTTATTAGCTTAGGAAGTACCTAAACTCGTTGGTGTAGCATTTTTGGCCGAGTAGAAGTAGGAAGATACTAAAATTCTGCAGATTACCAAAAACCGCGTGCAAAAATCAAAGCTCCGCCTTATCCTCAGGGCACAGCCGGCACCGCCTTAGCTGCTGGAGCCGGCATCGGTTGTGTTCTGTTTCTTCAGTTATTCACTATTTTTTTTCTTGATTTCAATGCAATGTTTTCCGAGTACAATCGATGCCAGTTCAGTTCTGTTTCGGGTGTTTTACTGATTTTTTACGTCGCCTCAAAGTGCATGCCAACAATGCATGGCCGGTGCCGGTTCCTCTGCCATGGCCGGCGGCACCTATGTTCTGTTTTGTGACATTTTTGCGTTGCTTTACCCCTAAAATCTGAAATAATGCACAAAATACCTTTCCGAGGGTAAAACCTCAAATATGAAAGAATGTAGCTAGTTATTGAACGAAATGTATCACAAAATAACCTCAAATAACTATGAAAAATATAACTAATTTAAACTCTATCATATTCCCCGACACTTAACTCTTTGCTTGTCCTCAAGCAAAGTATCAAAGACAAGTAAGAGAAACACAAGTTTTTATAAAATCACTCAAATCAATTCCAAAATGATATCTCCAATGCTTTCTCCATTCAAGAACGTAAAACATATGCTACTACATCTTTCACAACAAATGCAAGACTTGTGTAAGTGAATAGTGACTTAGTAGAACCATCCCAATACTTAACAACATTCTCAAACCATTGGAATGAATTTAGTTCAAAAAGAATATTCATTCCATAAGCTTACTTTTCATACACTATCTCCACTAATCTGAGATATATCATGATTCTACTTAGGTTAAATAGGACTTTCAAGCTTGTAATGTAAGGCTAAAGGGCTTGTAATGTAGCTTGTCAAACGAAGGATAAAGGAGAATCAAATATCAAATAAGCTGAGAGTTCGCAAGAAAAGGATAAACAAAATGTATCAAGGAATTCCAAACTCCTCTTTCTCTCCTATTCCAAAATCAGTCAAAACCCATAACCTTATATAGCAATTATAGCATAAGTCAAGCAAATCTTGCATTTTTAACAATCATTCTCACTCATCACTAATTTTTTCACAAAACCATTCAAATGTTCATCAATGGCATCAAGAACTTGATGTGAACTCAAGTTTTTTAGAAATTCATACAACTTAACCACCATTCTTCTTGTGATATTTCTTTTCTTTCTCTTTCACTTTTTTCTTTTCTTCCCTTTTTTTTTTTTTTTACTTTGTTTCAAATGCTGCTATTGTTTGTTTCAAAAATTTTTCTTTTTCCATCTTTTCTTAGTAGCTTTTTGTTTTCTTTTCTTGTTTTCAATCTTTCTCTTCCCAGCTCAACACAACTATTGATGCATGACTGAAAGCAACAAGTCATGATCTTTTCACAAGTATTCTCCCTCAACATTCTCCTACATGTACTTTTATCCATCCAGAGCAATCAAAGATTGGGAATATAAATCAAACTCTCAGAAAAAAATGGACAAAGTATGATAACGGGTTCTAAGAAAGAAATTAATAATTTAGGCTCAAAATAGGCACTAGGGATAATATCAAATAGGTAGGCTTGAAAAGCTCAAACTATCCAAAGAAGGCCTATTACCATCATCCCTAAGTTAAATCATGAATGTCTTTCCTATTGCACCTCGAGAGGTATTCAAGTAAGTTGTAAAATACTCAATAAATTTTAGTGTAAAAATAGGTTTAAGGACCATGTAAAGTATATGATCAAGAACTACTTAGTCCAAGTGCGTTCAAAAAGTCATGCATAAGCCATAAATGATATAGAACATATGCTCTATGATCTATCACAAAGACATGCATTAAAATACCTCTTGAAATCGCAAAGAAAATCAGAAAATTTCAAAAAAAATTTGCTCTCAAAGGGTCAAAGAAAATTTTGAGAAGATTATAGAAGGATGAAGAATAGAAGAATTCTCAATCTCACCACTCCCCCATACTTAAACTGGACATTGTCCTCAATGGCAAAGTAAATAGAACAAGGGAAAACAATGCCATGGGACCAAAAATAAAGGGGACAAGATAAGAAATAAATTACTTCCATGACGGAGTAGCTTCAATATTCCAAACTTTGTGCTCAAAATAAAATTGATAAAAATTTGGACAAAATATATCACCAAACCACTCTCCCATACTTAAATTGGACAATGTCCTCTTTAGCAAAAAATAAACATAAGAAAGTATCTCCAAAGGGACCAAAAATAATAATGGGTTAGAAAGTTTAAGTAATACTTCCCAAGTGCAATAATGCTCCAATAGATATCCAAACTTGAGGTAAAGAGAAGGGCTCATCCAAGAGAACTTTATTCCTATAAAACAAAACACAAATAAAAGCACAAGAAAAATAATAATAAAATAAAAACCTACCTAAATAAAAGAAAACAAACTAAAGAAAAAGAATTAATTAAAAATATAAAACAAAAACTTTTCACACTCATCATGCTTTCTCATCAAACCTTTTGAAAAGAAATTAAAGCTCAAAATAGAATATAGGCATGATGAATATAGAATGGAGAGAGGTTTTTGAAAAATAGAAGATTTATGAAAATAATTTTTTTTTCTCCCTAAAGAAAAACACATAAACCTCTTTCTCTATTATTTCTGTAGACACACAAATATTGTTGTCAACATATAAGTGCACATGGTTTCTAAAGAATGCATCAAGCTTGAAATCACCTGTTGACCCTTCAAAAGAAGTTTTTTTTACAAGTAAAATTCCCCTTTAAACTTAGTATTTGAGTTCTTAAAGATGGGATTGGGAAATTCTTACTTTTCAATGCTTCTACAAATACCAAGTTACCTCCCTGAAATTGGGGTGAATGGTAGAATTCGTTAACATCCTCAAAGGGTTTCTTAGAATGAATGATAAATCCAATTTCTTGAGGCATTTTAAACTCCATACATCATTGGGACCATTGTTCTCCAAGAAGTGAGAGGAACTTAAGAAATTATGTGACACAGAAATATTAGAATTATGAGCACATAGAGTAGAATCAAATACCTCTCTTGCCACATCATGCAATTGTCCCTCATAGTCTCTTTTTTTGTTCCATGGTCAGTTGTACGAGCTAGCATGAACTCATGAGTCTCCTCAACAATCTGAACTAATTGTTTCCTTTGATTGCACAATTGTTGGGAAGCTTCTTCATGCCACTGAATAGATGAATTTGTATTGGCAACAAAAGAATTCACTAATGCTTCTAATAACGTCTCACTACAAACATCAATGTGAGCTTGTAATTTTGCCAATCTATTATCAATACACCAATGCGTTTTTTTTTTCATTTTTTTTAAATAACTAAAAACTATCCTAATTGAATGCATGACCATGAATTCCTAAATTAAATATTAAACTAAGATTAAAAATTGTAAATAAAGAAATAAATAATAAAATAAACTAAATTGATTCCATCTAAAATATCGTATTAGCAAAAGTCCAAACCTGAAAATAAGAAGAGTTAGTATTGACTCCAAATTATAGATGTAAAAATTAACAAATTAAAAATACCATTATCACACATATTCCACATTAACATTGGGTTAGTAAAATTAAATAACTAAATATACAATAAATACAAACATACAAAGACACGTGAGTTATTATGAACATGTATACACCTATTTACATATTTACAACAAATAGAGAAATTAAAATACAATTATACAAACAATAACATAGGGCACTTACTTGTACAAGGAATGTATATACATATTTAAATATTTAAATATTCACATGGTTAAATCAACAAAATCCAAGATTTCATGATATTGTTCCCTGGCAATAGTGCCAAAAACTAGATGTCAAATCAAGTTTTTAAAAAATACCTCCATGATGAAACAAAAAAAATATCCTAACCCCCGGCAACGACGCCAAAAACTTGATGCGTATTTATTTGGGTATAAAAATCATATAAAAATAAATACATTCCCAATCAAGTTTAAATTAAAACGTTAACCCCAAATTACACATATGAGCAAGCGTATTTATCATTAACATAGAATAGGGTTCAAACGAGTGTCAATCCTCCAGGAATAAGTATGCATTAATCACTTTTCTTTCATTGCTTAACCGACTCAATAAAGTGAAAAAGAATAAAAATAAAAATAAAATAAAATAAAATATATACATGTCAAGGATGGAGAATTATGTAACTCAAACTATTATTTTGACAAACATGATCTTAAAGTACTCAATCATTATCATAATTAATTCTTCTCTTGGCATCATGAATGATTAAGGTCGATTCACTTCTTTGGTCAATCTATGAAATCACTACCTTCTAGATAAATTAGCATCACATGGTCAGTCTCAACTAATTCATCCAAAAGATGCATTAAACATAATCATTGATTAAATTTCCTTTGTTTGGAAAATTTAAACCATGAAATTAGTTAATGAATCCTTGCTCTGGCAAACATCAATTAACTTTTAATTACCCAATCCTCAGCAATTAACCCCCTTGGCCTAGTAAGTTAATAGCCAATAAATATGAAATCAATAAATTGAGACTACCATCAACCCTTTTGGTCTAGTAAGTTAATGGAAAGAAATAACCAATTAATCTCGTAATAAGCACAAGTAATTAAATACCAAGAATAATAATCAATTAATCAAAAGATCAAATAACTCTAAAAATTATGAATACCTAAAATAAGGTCAAATTACAATAAAACAATTAACACATCATTGTTCAAGAAAAAGAAAACAAAGTAAAAGAAAGCACTCATAGACAAGCCTCCTCCTTCTTCCTTTGAAGACCTTCTTGCACAATCCTTCTTGACTTGGAGATTTCCTCCTTTGATTTGAATGATTTCCTACTTAGATCTCCAAATTCTCCCATTTCTCTTGTGTTTTCCATATATTTATTGGCTTAGGAAGTGCCTAAACTTATTGGTGTAGCATTCTTGGCCGAGTAGAATTAGGAAGATACTAAAATTCTACAGATTACCAAAAACCACATGCAAAAATCAAAGCTTCGCCTTATCCTCAGGGCACAACTGGCGCCGCCTTGGCTGCCGGCACCGGTTGTGTTCTGTTTCTTCAGTTGTTCACCGATTTTTTTTTTTAATTTCAATGCAATATTTTCTAGAGTACAGCTAGCACAGCCTTGGGTGCTGGAGCCAGCGCCGATTCGGTTCTATTTTGGGCATTTTACTGATTTTTTACGTCTGCTCGAAGTGCATGCCAACAGTGCATGGCCAGAGCTAATTCCTCTGCCATGGCTGGTGCCACTTATGTTCTGTTTTGTGACATTTTTACTTTGCTTTACCCCTAAAATCTAAAATAATATATAAAATACCTTTCCAAGGGTAAAATATCAAATATGAAGGAATATGACTAGTTATTGAACCAAATGTATCACAAAATAACCTCAAATAACTAGGAAAAATATGACTAATTTTCTTTTCAAGTTAGTGTTAATTGGGCTAAATAAAAATAGAGAAATGTCAAAGCATGGGCCAAGCCAGAGCCCTGCCAGGCGGGTGGCACGCGTGTATGGCATCCCCCATACCTTGGGCTTTTCTATCAAGTCTATAGAAAAGCTTTTTAATATATAAAGGCTTTTACACTTCTCAATTTTTCCCATGTGGGACTCATGTCTAATATGAGTTTCTAAATAGTTAACTACACAACTTTAACAACATTTAATTATGGATTCCCACCATGAAAATGGCTTCTACCATAATAAAAACAATCTCTAACATGTCAAGAACAACTTCCATTAATTGTTTTAGGCTAACTAATCATGAGTTAAAAGTTATTAACTCCCAAAGTTTCCATTTTCAACAATCCCCTATAAATTCATAGTTAAAGACTATCCAGAATTTACATAATTTGCTTTCGATAATGGTACTTTCCGGTTTGAACCACTACCTAAGTTATCCAACTTATGCCCCCAAAGGAACAGATGAACTTAAGCCTTGAATTTGAACCTTGAATATAATAGCGTCCATTGGTAACAGCAGACTATCGGCTATGGAGACAATCTTTAAGGTTGACACGTTATGGCCATGTGTGCTGATCCTATCTCATCAGTGTATTAAGAGAAAACCCAATTCCCTTTAGTTGTGGCCACACAACACCACTCACATAGTTGGCGATCTCCAAGGATGTACTTGCTAGCATCCTGTTTAAAAGACTTGATCCCATTCAGAGTCAAAACTCTTACTAATTGCAATAAATGCACCACAGGTTTTAGGGAAAGGACCTGGATATAAAGTATTAAAATAGGTGCTAGATTCACTCAAATAGCTTGTTTATACCCCATTGAACTGCCTTGTGGGATCTCCACTTGGTCAGTTAGGTTACCACTATAGGTGAATCATTGCTAGGTTATTAGTCCCATTCCCAACCTGGATTTAAGGAACAAGGATGTTTCCAATCCCTTAGTTAGGGGGTCTGCAATGTTATCTTTGGATCCAACAAAGTCAACAGACACCACCTTTTCAGACACTAACTCCTTTATAGACTTAAGTCTAACTTAGATGTATCTCTTAGTCTTTTGATTATACTTGGTACTCTTTATCTTTGCAATTGTGGTTTGACTATCACAATGCACAGATATAGTAGTAACGAGATTGCTGATCATTGGCATAGAGGACAATAGTCTATACAGCCATTCAGCTTCCATTCCAGTAGTATCCAAGGCACATAACTTAGCTTCAAAAATTGGCCTAGTTATCAAAGTCTGTTTACAAGACTTCCAAGCGATTACTCCACCACCTAATATAAAGACATATCCAGTGCAACCATTGCTACCAGAGTTCTTAACTATCTAGCTTGCATCACTCTACCTTTCAAGTACAACAGGGAATTTCCCATAATGTAGCCCAAGGGACACTGTTCAAGTACCTTAGTAATCTATCCAAAGCTTCCCAATGAGTCCGATATGGACAACTTGTATATCTTGCCAGCTTAGATACAGAAAATGAAATATCTGGTCTTGAGCCATTTGCAAGATATTGCAAGCTACCAATAATTTGAGAATATCTTAATTGAGACACAGGAACACCACTTTCATTCTTGAACAAAGCTATAGAAGGGTCACTTGGAGTCTTAGCAATTCTACAATTTTGATAACTATATTTCTCATGAACACTCTTAACATAGTGAGTTTGAGAAATGGTTATCCCCTCAGTTGAGCGAATGAACTTTAGGCTAAGAATCACATTTGCTATAATCATATCCTTCATTTCAAACTTACTTTTCAAAAATGATTTAGTTTCATAAATTATCTCAACATTGGACACCAATAGCAAAATATCATCGACATACAGGCATAGTACAATACATGCATTACCTTTAACCTTATAGTAAACACACTTGATGTTTTCATTTATGATGAAGCCAAATGATAGAATAGTTTTATCAAAATTTTCATGCCATTGTTTGGGTGCTTGTTTTAGACCATATAGGGATTTAATAAGTTTAAAAACTTTTCGTTCATTTCCTTTGGCTACAAATCCCTCAGGCTGATCCATATATATCTCTTCTTCAAGATCACTATGAAAAAAAGCTGTCTTCACATCTATTTGGTGGATGGTGAGACCATATATAGAAGCCAATGCAATTAGCACTCGGATTGTAGTCAAACGAGTAACAGGAGAGTAAGTATCAAAATAGTCTATTCCCTTTTTCTATCTAAACCCTTTGGCAACTAACCTGGCTTTATACTTATCTATGGTCCCATCTGGTTTAAGTTTCTTCTTAAATATCCATTTGCATCTAATTGTAGTGCATCCAGGAGGGAGATCTACTAGTTCCCATATCCCATTGGAGACAATGGAATCCATCTCACTTTTAACAGCTCCTTTCCAATGCCCTACTTCCGAGGAAGTCATGGTTGCTTGAAAGGTTAATGGCTCGTCCTCAATATTGTAAGTGACAAAGTCACTGCCAAAGTCCTTGACTACCTTAGCTCTCTTACTCCTTCTAGGTTCTTCCAATTCCTCAATTTGAGTATTGAAACTATTTAGACCTACTCCCACATCTTTCATCCTTTCCACGTGATCAGGAATAGAATCAGATGTTAAGGCTAAATCTAAAGTAGAAATATTTTGAGGCAAACCAGTTTTCATGGAAAACACAGCCTCAAAGAATGTAGCATCACGGTATTGAATAATAGTGCTAACGTCTATGCCAAGTATTTCAGACTTAATTACCAAAAACCTCATAGCATAGCTTGTTTCCACATAACCCAATAAAAATAGCATCAACAGTCTTTGGTCTTAATTTCTTCTTCTTATATTCAGGGATTAAAACTTTTGCAAGACAAGCCCACATACGGAAGTATTTTAAGTTAGGTTTTCTAACTTTCCAGATTTCAAACGGAGTTACCTCTTTATGTTTATGAGGAACTCTATTCAGAATATGGCAAGCAGTATTCAAAATCTCACCCCACATATACTTAGGCAATCCAGAATTCAAAAGTCAACTGTTGATCATATCTTTATACATGCTATTTTTTCGTTCAGCAATCCCATTAGACTAGGGAGAATAAGAGGGTGTCTTCTCATGAATTATGCCATTACTTTGGCAATATTCAACAAATGGATTAGATCCATACTCTCCACCTCTATCAAATTTTAATCTTTTAAATTTCTTGCCAGTTTAAGTTTTAGCTTCATTTTTAAATATGAGAAACTTTTCAAGTGCTTCATCTTTATGTTTAAGTAAATAAACATAGCAATATTTACTGCAATCATCAATAAAAGTAATGAAGTATTTCTTATGATACCTAGTCAGCAAACCATTGAATTCACAAATGTTTGTGTGAACTAAATCAAGTATTTCTGAATCCCTTTCAATTGAATGATAGAATTTCCTGGTTATTTTTTCTTCCACATACACTTGACATTTGTTCTTCTTATCAATTGAATGTTTAGGGATCAAGTCTAAATTCATCATTTTGTTAACAGAATCTAAATTTAAATGTCCAAGTCTACTATGCCAAATATGTGAAACCCCAGTCAAAACCGACCTTAGAGTAAGAGGGTTAGGATGCATATCATGACTTTACTCCATGAATTAAATACATTTTCATATGATTTCTATGTGCTTTGGATTTGAGTTTTATTGTTTTGAAGTCTCGTTGGTAAGTATTGTGTGAGAGGGGCAAAATGGTAATTTTTGCCTAAGGTGAAAATAGGGAGATAGATTGTGGATTGAATAGAAAATAATTTTTCTAATGGGGATAGCAACAAGAGTTGTCGTGGTGTAGTGGTTAGAGCCTTAGAATTAATTATTGAAGTCTAGAGTTCAAATTCCATTATAGAAGCTTTAGCTAGATTAAATTTTATTTTTGCTTGGGGGAGCTGGTTTCGGCCTTAAGGGCCTAGATCAATATGGTGATGATGTCCTAGGAGAGACATGCTAGGAGTATTCTCATTCCACTCCTTTGCCTACTCGAAATTCCCAAAGGGAATTCTTGTTCCCTTGATCTTTGGTTTTTCTTAATTTTCAACTCCTTAGTTTGATCAAGGTGTTCTACCATTTTCCTTTCCAGAAAATTCAGTAGAGGGTTGAGGTCTTTTAGGATCAAAATGTCTTAGTAAAAGGCTTCTCATGGTCTGGAAAATGTGGATGAATTGTGGAAAATTCCAAGAGGAAAAATCCCTCTAGAAAGCTTGTTGAAATTTCACTCTATAGCTAGTTCACCTTCCTTCTTGGAATGGGCTGAAATTTTCCAGCTTGTGTACCTTCAAAATGTCGAACTTCTTAGCTAACATTTCCTTCCAAATGCTGCCAGAAAAATGGCCTTAAGTTCAGCTTGAAACATGAATTATTTCTGCCATTTTCGGACTGCACAAAGACTGAGCAAAACCAGTGAAAAATTCTGGGCAAATCGCTACCTTGGAGGCTCAAAACCAAGCTGTTTTCTTCCAAATTTTGTGCAGCACCTTAGCCATGTTTTTCCTTCATGAAGAAGGCTGGAAACCAGCCTTGAATACCCCTAAAACCCCCCCTTCAAACTCGCTGCATCTCAGCTGGAAGAGGCGGACGAAATTCTGCCAGAAAATTTCCTGTGCAGCGAAAATTGTTGTGCAGGAATTTTCCAGCTTGCTTTCCATTTCTCCTCCAGCCGAAAATGCCAACCTACTTCTATCAAAACATTCCTTAAACCACCATTAATAGAGCTCCATTGTTTCCTTCAAACTTCTGGACAAAAGGCAGAAATGGCTGTTCGAAAATCTCTCCAACAAATCCCTGCAATTTAGCTTGATTACTTTCCAAAATTCCCGCCATCTTATTTAGCAACCTTCCATGATATCTTGCTCAATTGACCAGACTTCTTCTCTATCATTGTGCACCTTAATTTCAGCCACCATAAGCCACCTTGAACCAGCTTTAATCCCTAAAAAAAATCACTCCAGCAGTCGGCCATAGGAGACTTCAAAGCTGTCCAGAAAAATCAAGATATTCTTAGAATATCTAGTTTCCAAATTCTCTTCCTAAAAATATTCTTCAAGGATTGTAACAACTAACCTTTCCTTTTCCCTTCCAAATCAGAGAAACAACTTCCCAAACCCTACTAAAAATCGGCCAGCCCTATCCCTCCCAGAAATTCGGCAGCCTCCTCTTCTCTCTCTCTCGATTTTCTTCAACCATCAAGAACACACACACTACACCAAGAACACCTACTACATTCTTTCACCTAATACACCTTCAAACCACTTCAAACCCTCAAAGAGCAGGTCAAGAACATCTTCAAGGTAAACTTATTCTAACAACTTCATCTTCTCCAAACTTGATCTCTAATGAAAACCTATGTGAATAAGCATACTAATGATCTCTTCTTCTTCTTCTTCTTCTTCTTCTTCTTCTTCTTCTCTCTCTCTCTCTCTCATGGCCGAAATCTCTCACCCTTGGCCAGATGACTTCTCCTTCCATAATCTTGCTCTCGCCATCTCTCTTGGACAAGGTTAGCTATTTGGGAGTTGAGATCTATTCCAAACTCTCCCTTAAAAGAAATAAACAAACAAAGGTATGCAAATCCCAAAGAAAGAAAAGTAAAAGCTGCTGGTCTTCTATGTTCGACTCTCCCTAGTTTCAACAGAAGCATCGGAGTCATCAGAGGCTGGTTCCACATGCCACCCCACGGAGCTATCGGGTCTCCCTATGTAGTCCCTTGCGAAACCAACACTCCCACTTGGCTGCCCCGACTCACCCTCTTGGCCTCTCTTGGCTCTCATGGCCGTCTCATAGAGCTCATCCAATGCTAATCTAACCGCACCCTTAGACGCAGGCCTCTCACTCCCTGAATTAACCGGGTCAAACAACCCCTCTCTTCTTAGCATGGCATCTATGCCCGGTCCATATCGGAGTCCACACCCCTTAGGACTCTCTTCCAGCTTCCTCTTCCCCTTGTCTACCCCTCCTAGAACTGACTGCCTAAGGTCTCTCTCTCCCGGGCAACCCCATCTCTTAGCGTATATCCCTCACCACTGGACCCTTTAGGGTTATGGCAAGCAGGGGTCCTATCAACTTTCCCTATCTGCGGGGTCCAGGGAACCTCCATTACCTCCTCATCCTCTCCTTCTACCCTAGCCATCTCTCCCTCGTTCTCATCGTCTCCCTCATTCCCTAGCTCATCTACCTCTCCCTCACTCAACTCCGTCATCTCCTCATCTCCCTCATCTTCCTCTAAGCTCTCCTCGACCTCTATCTCCGCCTCAACCACCGGGTTATCTAGCACTGACAGCTCACGCTCTCTCTCTGAATCGGACGCGGGTGGATCAGCTACGGGTAGTGGGGCAGGTGGATTCCCGCAGCCAGCGGGCCAGTCTCTGACAGCCGATACAACTCTTTTGACCATCCTATAAATAAAAGATAAAAATTAGCAGCAGATCAAAATACTTAAGAAAAAATAGAACCCCATAAGTCAAGTAATTGCCTAAACCTTGTTCTCTGATACCACTTGTAACACCCCACGACTACCTACCCTAAAAGGGCGGGGATGTCGCCCCGTCCCATAGGACAAGGGGTTTTTAAAACGAGGTATAAAATACAAAGGCAACCTCCAAGAGATTCAACTTAGATAAATAAAGAAATACTCTTATTACATCAGGCTCAACTTGGAGCAAAACGAAATAAAAATAATTAATCGTTCAACAGCTTAAACAACAAATGTCTCCTAAGCAAAGATGACAATAATTAGAAAAGCTTCAACTATCAATGCCCCGCTGACTCAGCACAGTCTATCTCCTGAAAACATGATGTAAAACAGTGTGAGAATAAATCTCAGTAAGTCCTGTGTGTGCACATGGTGTTTAAAACTATACGTGTATGCAAAGTGGAAAACATTTGTAGAAATATTTGGCAAGTCATAAATAATTGCTCTTTCGCAAAGAGTTGGTCTTTCCATAATCATACTTTACACAAAACAATCATCCACTCGAATAAACAGTCATGTCACCACACGTTGGGCTCCATGAGAACAAAATGGTCAAGGTGCCACACTTTGTTCACCAAGACAGGTCAAGGCACCACACTTTGTGTACCAAGACAGGATCAGATTACCACACATTGGGCGTTCTGATCAAGGTGAGTGTACAGCTCACCGGGTGAGATACTCCCCCATCTCTACACCCAACAAAACCATCCGGGTGTCCATGCCGGGAAAATAAATAATACCTTACCAGGTACACATGCTAGCTCGGACCAACCTGACCAAACAATACTGTCGCCTTTTCAAGCAGAGCTTATCTTCTGGAGGTGGCCTCCTGCCAGAAGACTTACTCTAGCCCTCCAAGACTAGTATTGTTAGCCTACCCTTCTTGAGTACTCAACGAACATATCTGTCAATTCCTGATTAACAATATTTCAAAACCTTGGCTTTGTAAAACGTGGTTTTCTTTAAAAGGGATTTCTAAAAGTTTAAGGAAAAGAATAGTTTTCTTGATAAAATCGTTAGTTTGATAAAACCGTTTAAAGAATAATCATCCATGTTTACAACCCAAATAATCATAGTTCAACAATAGCTTTACTAGGCTTCACAACATAGACTTGCCATCATAACATTTAACAAAAGAGTTTATGCAAGGACTTACCATCACAACATTTAACAAAAGAGTTTATGCAAGGACTTACTTGATATGCCTCAGATAAACGAAATAAATTCACAGCTTGCTTTCCTCAATTATCCTCCTGATCTAAACCATATAATATCATGATCAGGGCTTCAACTAATTCGAACATGTGCCAAACTCATTTATTTTCATAACAATTCACAATCCCCTAAGATCATATACTATGACCATATATTCAACAAGGTAATAGACATCATCTACTACCTTAAACCTTAATTCTGGCATTAAGGGTAAGTATTTCCATACCTTACAACAACCGGGTAGCAAGATCCCGATGCTCCTATGGTGATTGTCCCGAGTTCGTTGGATTAGAAGAGAAAAGTTGTCTCCTTTTTCCTTCCTTATGACCGAGAATGCATAAAGAGATGAAATTAGCCTTGAGATGCCGTGATTCCAAAGAAGAAAAGGAAGAGAATTGATGGAAGAAAGGAATCAAGAAGTTGAGATGGTTTTTGCTTACGTTGGAGGGTGACCGGTTTTTGCTAGGTGTTGTTCTTGAGGTTTTCGAAAATTTGCTGTGGAGTTCTTGCTAGAATTTTTGTGTAGAATGGAGAGGATAGACGGCTGCTATGATTTAGAGTTAGAGAAGATTGGTTTAGGGTTAGATGGTGATGTTTAGAAAGACTCCTAATGGCTTTAGGTTTCTTGGACAGCAAGGCCGAAAATTGCAGCTCACGAGTGCCTTCTTGCTACCGACTTTGAGAGGGTTTAAGGGAGAAAATATTCTGCAATCTTGCTCCCTTGTGCTGGCCGAACTATTGCTCAAGAGAAGGGCTGATTGTGTTCAGAATTTTGGGCCAAACAAAGAAGAGTTTGCGAAGGTTTTTAGGGCTGAAATTTCTATGCGCGTTCAGTAGTTTTGCTGTGCGAAATTGCTGAACAGGAGAGGAAGAATTTCTGGACTGTTTTAGTTGTGGTTCTGTCAAAATTTCCAGAGAAAAAACTGAGGGTTTTAGGCACTGAAAAATAGCTTGATCAGCTGGGGTTTTTCGGTGTGTTTGTGTGCAGAATTTCGGTTGGAATAGGAGTACAAGGCTTGCCGAAATTTTCTGTACAAAGCTGTCGAAAATTCTGGTTTCCTAGCTGGCCGAAATTCTGGAATTTGTTTGAGTAAAATCTGGTTTTGCACAGCAAAGATAATCTGAATTGATGGAAGATGTTCTAGGGGATTTGAGCTAGGATTTGAAGGGTTGGATTGTACTTAAAGGTGCTGGAATTTCGGATAGCTTGTGTTAACACAAAGCTGCCGAAATTCTGCTAGGTTTAGGAAGAAAATCCTAGTCGAATCAGGATTGCAATAAAAATCTGATTTGCTAAAGGATTTAGGATAAGATTTCCTAGCTTTGGAAGAGTTTAAGTTGAGCTAATATTCCTCTAAGAAGTGGCGGCACTTGCTGGAAATTTTTTTCCAGATTTTTAGCTTAGGTTCTAGGGTTAAAATCAACAAGGTTTCCTACTAGAAAAATGATTCATTAATTCCAACTATCCATGGCAAGATCTATCTAGCTAAATTCAAGCTGAAATTTTAATTATTAGTTAGGGGTTTTTCGAAAATCCTAAGGAATAAAAGCTGAAAATTAAAAGTGGACTTTATTCACATCATGGTCCTTAAATTTAGGAAATAAATATAGAGACTTATTTCCTTGGAATAATGACACTAAAATTTCTCTAGGTTTGCTAGATCTTTTTCGGCCAAGACATGGAAACTCTAAGGAAAGGAATTTTCAAGAAGAGAAACTAACTTCACAAAAAGTAGGATTCGATCTCGGGTCACCAAAGGAAATCACCAACCTCCCCGCTATTCCAAAACAACTCCAATACTAATTTTTTTTCTACAATCAATTCTCACCACCCCCCAATACTCATCCTTCCAAATCTTCGACCAAAACTCCCTTATCCAAATCTTTAACAATACAACTATTTCACATCAATTAATTCAAATGCAAGAGCAACGGAAAAATCCACATGCATCCTTGCAAATAAAATAATTCTAAGCTACCACATAAAATGCAAAATGCTA
The DNA here is from genome assembly GCA_026120185.1 of Voacanga thouarsii. NCBI lineage: Eukaryota > Viridiplantae > Streptophyta > Magnoliopsida > Gentianales > Apocynaceae > Voacanga > Voacanga thouarsii. The sequence continues at coordinate 211,548 of JANUWF010001883.1, read as the reverse complement.
TGCAATGCATGACTTTTCCCCATAGTCAAAGGTGGTTTTGGGCGGGGTATTATAGAGGCTACAAAAAAGAAAAGTGAAGATGAGGGGGAAAATGAGTTGTATGTGGGAGAGCACAAACTTGTATTTTTATTTTCACAAAAGAATTCTTGTTTAAAATCTTATGTAGGTGCTTATTTAAAGACGAATTCACCCAAAGCAGGGGGAAATGATAGGAATCCATCCAAGCAATATGCCAAAGCTAAAGAAAAGGATGGAACTACAAGTCACACTTCTTAGTACCTTGGAAGAATCCAAGACATGGAGGCTTACAAGGGAGGATTCAAGTAAAATCAACCAACAAGCCAAGGAACATAAAAAATGTGAAGAGCTAGATAGCAAAGAGAAGGCCAAAGTAAGTTGCATTTGCAAAATAATTTGTATAGAAGGCCAAATGAGTACAAGAGAAAGGTTGAGGGCAAGAAAAATGAACCAGCTGAAAGAACAGTGCGCACCCAGCGCCAGGACCAACAAGGCTACCTGGCGCTAGGTCACTTCAGGTCATGCCCTGTTTTATTCAATTTTTCTACTTTTATTCTATCTTATTCCCAATTTAATTCCCACGACTTTTAATATGTAATATGGATATTTTGGACCTTTAAAAGGCTTGAATAGCTAAAATTTCATCTCACCTTAGTTAGGTTTAGATGCCTATATATATGGTATTATAATATTTTAAATATAAGTTGGATATTATTATTAAGATCAAAAGACACTCTTAAGAGAGTTCTTTGAGGGTTCTTCCATGAAGACTTAGACCAATCTTAGGATTCTATTCCTTACCTTTGATTTGTGTCTATAAACTCTTAAGGATAGATCAAACTAACCTATCAAAATAGAATCTTAGTTTCTTACTAATCTAAGGGCCTAGAGTAGAGGTTATCTTTGGTTGCTCAGTTTATCTTCTTCAAGTGTTCTTAGATCCATAGTGGGGTTGAGGGTTCTTGGGTATGAATTAGTAGACTTGATTCTTATTTCTAGAGTTCTAAGTTCTTTATTTAGGCTTGGGATCCTAGTATTTGAATTGGGTGTCTTGTTTATTCACAAAATTCACTGTTTTGAGCTTTTAATTGGGTCTTAATTTTTACCCCAAATTTAGCTACGAAAATCATTAAGAAATCAACCCCAAGATCATATCAGATTCCTACTATACTAGATTGTGTTTGGATTTAAATTATCCATAGTCAAAGCATTAATGAGATAGGACGTTATTAATGTGCTAAGACTAGCACGTGTTACACTTCTTGATTGGATTAAACGGTAGTTCTCATATCCGTGAGTATTGTGATACTCAAAATTAACATATGGATGTTTGTTATGAATAAGTTCATTGGATTACCTAACTATGAGAAAAACACATGAATAAGTATTTAGTACCAGTGATAAATCTCATTATAACAAATATGCAAGTATCCCCGGACTTGAGATCTCCAAGGTACATTGTTTGCTGAGTGTTATACTTCGATTCCAATCTCTGGAGTCCCTACAAGACTACATGTTGGATGGATATTGGGTACAACGTAAGGTAAACGAAAGTAGTTGAGAAGGTCAATAAATGATTCATCACTCCTAATAGTAGAAGTGTATATCTCACAACCACTTGTACGGAATCAAGCGACTATGTATTAGAAGTAGTTCCAATTGATATACATGATGAGTAATGGATTTCAGGAACATGTACTAAAATATTTGAGCCAGAATTAATCAATATTCTAGAAGGAGTTGGCACTAATTCCATACTCTAAACCGAATGAGATAGTATATGGTAAATGGAGTTTATTGCACTGACGTTTTGCTATTGAAAGGTTCATGTCAAGCTACTTGACTTTCTGGACATTCAGATGGTCATGATGTATTGCTATATGCCGTTTTTGATCTGCTTAATATGAATTTATTAATTAGAAAATTAACAAATTAATCTTAATTAGAATTAATAAGTTAATTCTAATTACAAAAAGCTTATTAATTCTATAATGGGAGAATTAATTCATATTAACTACCAATTAACTAGAAAACCTAATAGGTCACACACAATAAAAGAATTAGTACTCAAGATATTATTTGATAATATAATGGGATTAACTTTGAGATAAAATAATGAATATGGGCCAATTATAAAGTGTTATAATTAGTTGGGAGTTGAATTGCAATTATTAAATTCTTTTAGGTGAATTATATATATGTTATAATTCGATGGTCTTACTTGTGATTATTGAAACTCCAAGCCCATAAAAAGAAAATGTCAAAAAAGGTTTTGGCCTTGAGGGAATTATTGAGGTGGTTGTTTTTGTTTCTAAATAAGAATAGTCGTCCTCTAATATAACACATATATGCATGGAAAAGGTTTCCAGTGTTTTGCTGGAGGATCTGAGGAAAAGAAAAAAGCTTTCTTTTCTGTTTTGGAAACAGAAATTTATTTCTTCCCCAAATTAAAAACCCTAGCTGCCAATAAATTTTTCTAGCAGAAAATTTTTTGTGGATATTAAATATATATCCTTGTGTGGATCGATATTAGAGAAATTCCTATGCTTGGAATTTGGTAGTTTATGCTTGGACATATTATACGGAAGGATTCCATAAGCGAAGAAAAGTTTAAAAGGTGAATTTTTAGGTAATGAAAATTTTCTTCTCAATCCCTATCTATTTAATTATACACTAGTGATCCTTTGTGTGGATTTTGATTTAATTTTCGCTGCGCATTAATTATTATTGCATTATCGAAATCTAACAGTGGTATCAGAGACATCTCGTATGTTTTTACGGGTTTAATATTGGATTTGAAATTGTTTCAAAAATAAATTTGTCATTATGAAATGGATTCATAAATATTCTAAATTTTGAAATTGTTTCAAAATTATATTTGGGTATGTGAAATTATTTCATAAATATTTTGATTTTGAAAATTCGTTTTAGTGGGTTGATTTTAATTGTTGTGTTGGTGATCACTCCTACTTGTTAATACATATTAACATGTTTTTCAATAGCAAATCCAACAAGGAAATTTGTTTCTAAAATTGGATTGAAACAACTAAATGAAAAAAAAAGGGAAAAGAACAAAAGAAAAAAAAATAGTTTGCCCAGTGGCCAGTCGGTCTAGGAAAACCTTCCTAGGCTGCCCAATGAGCAACATATGTGGCCTAGGAAAGTCCTAAGTTGCTACCAAGTGGCCTAGGAAGGTCCTAGGCTGCCCAGGGAGGATCCCAGGCAGGCCAGGGAGGTCTTAATTTTTTTTTTTTTAACGTACAAAAGGTTTTCTTTTTCGAAATAAACCCAAATAGTTTCCAAAATAGGATTTTGGATCTATTCTTTATTCTTTTCCAAAATAATGATTTTAGAATTTTTATTTCAAGTGTATTTATTTTGCTTAAAGCATATTTTGGAATGTTGGCATGGTTATGGCTTAGACCAATTAATTATGATTAATTAATATTTTGTCATTCATTTTATTGTTTTGTTTTGAATAAATAGGGCCTATGAGTCCTGCCTTTTTCTATAATTCTCTTGTAATTTCTCTTCTCTTCTAAATCTCCTCAAATGTAACTCGAAGTTTTTTTATTATGAATTTATGTAATTAGACTATATAGGTTAGATAGAAATAGAAATTATTTTATTAGTTTATGGAGATGGGGATCAAGATAAAACAAGAAGATGTAAGACTTTCTTCTCAACATATATGAACACATAGGTTTAACCAAAATTAGTTTCCTACTTGGCTCAAGAAAATTAATTTAGAGAAGTCAATAACCAAGCCATGTAATTAATATTGTTAATATACTAATAATTATGCATGCCAAATGAATGAGACCACTAATATAGCAAATCCCTCAATTAAAATTAAAGCTAATGCCTCCCATTAATATAATAAGAACGATAGCTCTTTTTCGAGATCAAGTTGTTGGGCTAACCCAAGCATACTTGACATCGAGTATCTTCGAGCTATGGAATTTAAATTTCTAATTAAAGGGTTAGGTTTAACTACTTTCTTAAGCCCAATTGGACTAACTCAAGCATAAAGAATATTAGAAGCAAGATTGGATTAGCTAAAAGGCTTTAAAATTAAAAAATGTTAATAACCCAATGGTCCGTTAATTACATTTGATGTAATTGGTATTGGATACCTAACATTGAACTTAAGAATGGTTTGTTGGGTTAACCCAATACCATTCTTAAGGAATTTAGATACTGGTCCACTAAAAAAGCTTCCAATGGGTTTTTCCGATTCAATAGTAGGGGCTATTGACTTGAGTAAAATAGTGAAATAATTATGCGCTTAATTAAAGACCTAATTATTTACATATTATGTGCATATACATTTTATTAATTTCTCTATCCTTACATCTAGATCATTTGCATCATGTCGACTAATTTGAATTTACGTAACATTTTGGAAATCAATAAGCTTACCGAGTCAAATTTTTTGGACTGGTATAGAATTTTAAGAATCGTTCTCAAGTAAAAAAAGTTACTCTACATGCTAGATGCTCTTATTCTACCACCACTAGCCCAATATGTTCCTACTTATGAGCATGCAATCCATAGGAAGTATAAAAAGGACAGTGACATAACGTCTTGGATCATGCTAGAGTCAATGACTCTTGAGCTGCAAAAGTAGCATAAACATATGGATGCTCAAACTATTATCTTCCATTTTAGAGAGCTGTTTGATCAGCAAGCTAGAACAGAGAGATACGAGATCTCTAAACAGTTATTCTGATCTAAGATGGCCGAGGGTGCTTTCGTGGCCACTCATGGGCTAAAAATGTTGATCTTGATTGAGAAGCTTGGGTCACTTAGGTTTGTAATGGATCATGAATTAAGTATCAACTTAATTCTACAATCTTTGTGAAGTAGTTTTTCACAATTTGTGATCAACTACCAAATGAATAAGATTGAGACCACACTACCCTTGTTAATTAACATTTTCAAGACTACAGAAACTTCCTTGAAGAAGGAAGCCAAGCAGTTATCTAGTAGATTCTTACTCTTCTAAAAAAAAAAGTTCCTAAGAAGAAGAAAATTGATCCCACTAAGCCTAAATGTAGCGTAAAGAAAAAAGAGGCAGTCACCAAAGGCACGTGTTATCATTGTGGTAAGATGTGCTACTGGAGGTGCAAGTGCAACTACAAGGCCTACTTGGAGACTATTAAAGAGAAAAAAGAGAAGAAAAAGCTCACGGGTGCTTCTATTGCCATTCTTGCTATATTTATGATTGAGATTAATACTATTTTTAAAAATGAGATATAGGTATTGGATTCCGGATGTAGATCTCATTTGTTCAATAATTTGCAGAGACTAAATGACAGTAGAAGGCTTAAAAAGGGCGATATGCATCTACGTGCTACAAATAGAGCAAAGGTTATTGCACTTACTATAGGGACTTTTCATCTACACTTGCCTTCTAGATTGATTTTAGAACTTACAAATTATTGTTATGCCCTTGTTTTACTTAAGAACATTATCTCAATTGTTTGTTTGGACATGAATGGTTTTCATTTAATTTTTAAAAATAAAGGTAGTTCTTTTTCATTAAATGATATCCAATATAGTACTACAACTTTAATAAATGGTTTGTATGTTCTAGACATGAAAGATCCTATTCTCAAAATAAACAACAAGAAACGATAACTCAATCTCATCTTATTTATAACATTGCTATTTAGGCCATATAAATGAGAATCGTATTTTTAAGTTACACAAGCTTGGTGACTTAAGGTCATTTAATTATGAATCATATAGCACATATGAGTCTTATTTACTTGAAAAAATGGCTAAGACTCCCTTTTTTGGAAAAGGAGAATGTGCTAAAGAGTTATTAGAACTCATATACACTAATGTATATGGCCTAATATCAATATAAGTAAGAGAAGTTTATCAATACTTCATTACATTTATGGATGATTATTCATGATATGGGTATTTTTATTTAATGAAATATAAATCTGAAGCCTTTGACAAATTTACAGACTTCATGAATGAAATAGAGAAACAACTTGGTAAAAGTATAAAAACTCTAAGATCTAATCAAGGAGGTGAATACTTAAGCCAAGAGTTTCAAAGTCATCTAAAAGATAATAGGATATTATCTCAATGGAATCCACTGTTGGGTATCTCAAGCTCGTATCGTATACGGCGTAATGGGAAAAAATATGAGATACCCTCCCAGGACCCGTCTATGGGTGGAAAACAAGACATAAAGTGAGTAAAGGTAACAGCTTTTACCTTTGGGTGATCGTCCGAAGAACAAAAATTTTCTTCTTCAAGTCGAAGTGCAATCCAGCAATCCACGTGATCAACCTCCACGTGAATTGAACGTCTAACCACTATAATCACAGTGTGTGATTATCTCTAACAGTAATCCACACAGAGGATATACTCAAGCACCAAAATTTCCTATGCTAGCAGAAATAATAATGGCGGCTAAGGTTCTCTTGTTTTCAGCAAAACGAGAGGGAAAGAGAAGAAGGGAAAAACGTGTGACTTGGTTGGGGATTTCGTGTATCTCATCAACTAGGGTTTTCGTGTGTTATATCTACTATATATCACACGAAATTCCCTTCCCAAAACTGAGAATTCTAATTTTATTAGAATTCCCTAATTGTAATTAGAAACATCAAGTTCTCACAATTACAACTTTGGCCACAAATTATAACTAATTATAATTTGTCCACAATAACTTCTCTTTCTCTCAATTAACCCCACTATGTTATCAAATAATATCTTGAGTATATAATCCTCCATTGTGTGTGACCTATTAGCTTTTCCAGTCAATTGGTAGAGAACATGAATTAATCCAAACGTATTTGAGATTAATAATCCATAATTAATTGAAATTAATCCTATTAATTCTAATCAGGATTGGTTTATTAATTCGTCAATTGATAAACCCATATTCCCAGATCATGAGCGGTATTTAGCAACACATCATGACCACCCAAGAGTCCATGAAGTCAGGTGGCTTAACATGAACCCTTCAATAACAAATTTCAGTGCAATTAACTCCTTTCATCATACAATATCTCATTCAGTTTGGAGTACGGAATTAGTGCCAACTCCCTCCAGAAATAATTCTGGCCCAAATACAATAGTATTTGTACCAGGAACCTACTATTCTAGATGTGTATCAATTGGAACTATTTCCAATACACAATTTTCCTTAGCCAAGGACTTTCCGAGTAGTAATTCCTACAAGTGGCCGTGAGAAATTCGCCCCTACTATTAGGAGTGGTGAATCCTTTATTGACCGTCTCAACTACTTTCGTTCACCTCACAATGTACCCAATATACATCCCATAGGCGGCCCTCGATCGAGCTCCGAAGATTGGAATCAAAGTACAAGGCTCAGCGAACAAAGTACCTTGGAGATCTCAAGTCTAATGATAATTGCACGTTTGCTATATTGAGATGTATCACTGGCACTAAATAGTTATCCATGTGATTATCTCAAAGCTAGGTCATCCAATGAACTTGTTTCATTAACAAGCATCTATGTGTTAACTTTGAGTATCTCAATACTCACGGTTATAACAACCACCGCCTGATCAAATCAGGAAGTCTAACACATGCTAGTCTTAACGCATTAATGATTTCCTGTCTCATTAATACTTTGACTAGGGACTAGTTAAGTACCAACACTATCCAGTGTAGTAGGAATCTCATATCATGATTTTCTTAACACAGTGTTGTACTAGGGACTTTATCGAATAGTTATATTACTTAAAGTAAACAAAAGAAATTATAAGATAAATAATGTCTTTTATTAAAAGAAAATGTGTTATATACAATGTACAAGTGATTGCTTCTAGGGCACAACACTAACAAACTCCCACTTGCACTAGAGCCAATCATTCTTGTATCTAATACCGAATGACTCAACATGACAATCATGTTTCTTTTGGCATAGTGCTTTCATAAGTGAGTCAACTATGTTCTCATCTGTAGGAACTCTCTCTATCTTTACATCATTCCTATCTATGATCTCCAGGATCAGATGATAGCATCGCAATACGTGTTTGGATCGTTGGTGAGACCGCGGCTCCTTTGCTTGTTCAATGGCTCCGTTGTTGTCACAATACAAATTTATTGGACCAACAACACTAGGAACCACAGCCAGTTCCATCACGAACTTCTTGATCCAAACAATCTCCTTAGCTATTTCAGAAGCAGCTATATACTCAGCTTCTGTCGTAGAGTCAGCAATAGTCTCTTATTTGAAACTTTTTCAACTTATTACCCCTCACATAACGTAAACACGTAGCCGGATTGTGATTTGAAATCATCCTTATCAGATTGAAAACTGGCATCAATATACCCGTTTATTTTCAAATCACTTTCTTCATATACTAAGAACATATCTTTAGTCCTTCGTAAGTACTTAAGGATGTTCTTTACAGCCACCCAATGACCCTCACCAGGGTCGGATTGGTATCTGCTCGTCAAACTGAAAGCACAAGATACATCGGGCCTAGTACATATCATAGCATACATGATAGATTCAACTGCCAAGGCATATAGAATCTTACTCATGTGATCTCTTTCAACTTGTGTCTTGGGAGACATCGACTTTGAAAGGCTTACACCATGTGACATGGGTAAGAATCCCTTTTTGGATTAATCCATGCTAAACCTTTTTAGCACTTTATCTATGTATGTAGACTGTGAAAGACCAAGCAACCTTTTGGATCTATCTCTATAGATCTTTATTCCAAGAATATAGGTTACTTCTCCAAGGACTTTCATGGAGAATTGTTTGGACAACCAAACTTTAACCGTTTGCAAGACAGGTATATTGTTTCCTATTAGTAATATGTTATCTACATAAAGTAATAAGAAAACGATTGCACTCCCACTAACCTTCTTGTATACACAAGGCTCATCTATGTTTTAAATGAAACCAAACTCTTTGATTGTTTCATCAAAATGGATGTTCCAACTCCTAGAAGCCTGCCTAAGTCCATAAATGGACCTTTGCAGCTTGCACACCTTTGTACTATCATTAGATGTGAAACCCTCAAGTTGTGTCATATACACTTTCTCAGTCAGATTTCTATTTAGAAAAGTCTGTTTTCACACCTATTTGCCAAATCTCATAATCATAATAGGCAGCAATGGCTAGGAGTATCCTAATGGATTTCAACATGGCCACTGGCGAGAAGGTTTCATCATAGTCAATACCATATTGTTGACGATAACCTTTTGCCACTAGTCATGCTTTATAGGTAACTAAGTTATCATCCATTTCCGTTTTCTTCTTGAAAACCCACTTGCACCCAATAGATTTAATTCCTTTGGGTGGATCAACCAAAGTCCATACTTGGTTATCGTACATGGAATCCATCTCTGACTTCATGGCCTCACACCATTTGCCCGATTCTGAACTATTCAAAACATCCTTGTAGGTAGTAGGCTAATCTTCATCTATGAGCAATACGTCATTGTGGTCACTATTGAGAAACCCATATCTCTCAGGTACCACACGTATCCTATTAGATCTACGAGGTTCTTGTGTATTAGAAGGCTCATCTATTCTCTCAATAGATGTGGGGTTAGATGGTTAATCCTCATTTGTTTGATCTTCATGAACTTCACTAAGTTCAATCTTACTCCCACTGTCCCCTTTGAGAATGTGCTCCTTCTCTAAGAAGATGGCATGCTTCGAAACAAACAATTTATTTTCGGAGGGTAGATAGAAGTAATATCCGAAAGATTCTTTCAGATATCCCATAAACAAACACTTGTCAGACTTACTATCAAGTTTGTCTAACTATGACCTTTTAACAATGGCAATACAACCCCATACTCACAAGTGAGATAATTTTGGTCTCTTACCAAAAAACATCTCAAATGGGGTAGTATCAACTGATTTTGTTGGAACTCTGTTCAGTATATAAACAAAAGTCTCTAGTGCATGCCCCCAAAATGATTTTGGTAGGTCTGTAGAAGCCATCATGGTCTGTACCATGTCTAGAAGGGTTCGATTCCTTCTCTTAGATACACTGTTATGTTGAGGTGTATGTGGTGGAGTCCATTGAGATAATATCCCATTATCTCTAAGATAACTCAGAAACTCTTAGCTCAAGTATTCTCCTCCTTGATCAGATCTTAGAATCTTAATACTTTTGCCAAGTTGTTTCTCTATTCCATTCTTGAAGTTTTTGAACCTTTCAAAGGCCTCAGATTTGTATTTCATTAAATACAAATACCTATATCGTAAAAAGTCATTTATAAAGGTTATGAAATAGTTGTAACCTCCTCTTACTTGTATTGACATTGGGCCACATACATCAGAATGTATGAGTTCTAATAACTCCTTGGCCCATTTTCCTTTTCCTAGAAAAGGAGTGTTAGTCATTTTACCTAGTAAACAAGATTCACACGTGTCATATGATTCATAATCAAATGACCCTAAGTTACCAAGCTTGTGTAACTTAGAAATACGATTTTCGTTTACATGGCCCAAACGACAATGCCATAAGTAAGAAGTGTTAGAGTTATCCATTTTAGGTTTCTTATTGTTTATATTGAGAATTGGATTATCCAAGTCTAGAACATATAAACCATTAACCAAGGTTGCTAAACCATAGTGAATATCATTCAATGAAAAAGAACAACATTTATTCTTAAATATTAAATGAAATCCGCAAAAGTCTAAAGATGCAACTGAGATAATGTTTTTCATTAAAACTAGTACATAATAACAGATTTACAGTTCTAGAATTAATCCCGAAGGCAGGTTCAGCTTGTATGTCTCCACAGCAAGTGCAGCAACCATTGCCCCATTTGCAGTACGTAGGTCCACATCGCCTTTATCTAGCCTTCTACTACTCTTTAATCCCTACAAGTTATTGCACAAATGAGATCCACATCCGGTATCTAATACCCGTATCTCATTTTTAAAAGAAGTATTTATCTCAATCATAAACATACTTGGAGAAGAAGTAGAAGGGCTTGTAAGCTTCTCCTTCTGCTTATTGTCCTTAATGGTCTCCAAGTAGGCTTTGCAGTTGTGCCTCCAGTGGCCCATCTTCCCACAATGATGGCATGGGCCCTTGGTAGCTGCATCCTTCTTGTTCACACCACCTTTGGGCTTCATGGGATCCTTTTTCATGGGATTCTACCATTAAAACCATATTGGAATCCTTTTTCATGGAGGACTTCGTAGTTTTGAGAAGATTGATCAATTTAGGAATGGTGGACTCAAACTTATTCATCTGATAGTTAATCACAAATTGTGAGAAACTATTAGGCAAAGATTGTAGAATTAAGTCAACACTTAAGTCATGATCCATTGCAAACCCGAGAGATCCAAGCTTTTCAATCAAGCCCAGCATCTTCAGCCCATGAGTGGCCACAGAAGAACCCTCTGCCATTTTGCAATGAAATAGTTGCTTTGAGATCTCATATATCTCAATTCTGGCTTGGGCATCAAATAGCTCTCGAAGATGTAAAATGATCGATTGAGCATCTATATGCTCGTGCTATTTTTGCAACTCAGGTGTCATGGATACCAGCATAATATATGATGTTGTATCATTATCCTCCTTGTGCCTTCTATGGATAGCATGCTCATCAGCATGAGCATCTTGGGCTGGTGGTGGTGGAATAGGAGCATCTAGCACGTAAAGCAATTTTTCCGATTTGAGAACGATTCTCAAATTTCCATACCAATCGAGATAGTTTGATCCAGTAACTTGTTGGTTTTCAAGATGCTACGTAAGTTCAAGTTCGTTGACATGATGCAAGTGACCTAGATGTAAAAATAGAGAACATTAGCTACTTGTATATGCACATAATATACAAATAATTAGGACTTCAATTAAACGCATTTTTACTCCACTATTTTACTCAAACCAATAGCCCCCACCATTAATTCGGGAAAGCCCGTTGGAAGCTTTCCTAGTGGACCGGTATCCAAATTCCTTAAGAATAACCTTGGGTTTGCCCAACAAGCCATCTTTAAGTTCATTGGTAGGTATCCAATACCAATTACATCGTGTGTAACTATCGGATCATTGGGTGATTAACATCTTTTAATCTTAAAGCCTTTTGGGCTACCCCAACTTTTCCTCTAAATTTCTTTATGCTTGAGTTTGCCCAACCGGGATAAAGAATTTAGTTAAACCCGACCCATTAATCAAGAGTTTAATTCCAAAGAAATTTAATTCCATAGCTTGAACATGCCTAATGTCAAGCAGGCTTGGGTTTGCCCAACAACCTGATCTCGAAAAATGACTCTCGTTCTTACTATATTAACGAAAAGAATTAGGTTTAATATTAATTGGGGGATTTGTTCCTTTTAGTGATTTCATTGAATGACATGCATAAAAATCAATAAATCACATAATTGATAATCATGGTAATAAAGCAATTACGTGGTATGGTTATGGACTTTTACCCTAAATTAATTTCTTTAAGCCATAAAAGAAATTAATATAGTTAACCATATACGTTCATGCATGATTTAAGTAGAAGGTCTTACCTCCTCACCTTGTTTTGGTTGCCATCTCCAGAATAGAATAATTCTACTCCTGTCTAACCTATGTAAACTAATTACATAATTTCCTAAAGAGAGAAAACCTCGAGTTACATTCGAGGGGAGTTAGATGAGAAGAGAATTACATAAGAATTCTAGAGAGGCAGGACACGCAGGCCCTATTTCATAAAACCAAAACTGTAAAATGCATGAACAGATGTAATTGATTTTAGTCCATAACCATCCACCATGCCATTGACTATGCTTAAACAAAATAAACATATACTTTTATCATTCCAGAATCACTATTTTGGAAAGACAAAACAGAATTCTAAAATCACCATTTTAGAAAGATACACTAATTTTAGATTTTCAAAATTATTATTTTAAAAAACAAAATTGTTTGTCTCAACACTAATTTTGAAAAAATACTTTTAGGTCCCGTTTCTCATCAAATGAGATTTTCCCTTCCAAAATTCTATTCCGAAATTTATTTTTTTTTAAATACCTGGAGGTTGCAAACAGCGCAGAACCGGCGCCGGTTTGGAAGCCGCGCCGGCTCTGTTCTGGTTTTCAAAAATATTTCTCTTCCAAAAACGATATTCGGACATAGCGAACAGAATGGAACAGCGCCGGCTTGGAAGTCGGAGCCGGCCCGCCTGTGCTCTACAACAATGGCGGCGATTTTTCAAAACCTTCCAGAAACAATTTTTTGTGCTTTCTTCTTCTGCAAATTTTCAGTGAGAACAATTCTCAGCTGTATTTTCTGTTTTGAAGCTATAAACAACAACCAATTTGTTAGTTTAAACAAAATCAAAATGGAAAATTAAGATAAAACGGAGGACAACATCCATGTTGTAGAAAAAAGTTTTTCGTACAGAAATTTTCAGCACAAAAGAAAGCGTCTTTTCGAAATACGCTATGACTTTTACACAATCATATTATGCTATGGACCTAACCCATAAAGATTGAAACAATTTCGACGCAAGTGAAAACGATTTTCACAACAAACAAAGACAAACATGAAAAAAGTTTTTCATGCCAAAATAATATCCGTAGACCACACATAGTATGGCTCTGATACCACTATTGGTATCTCAAGCTCGTATCGTATAAGACGCAGCGAAAAATAAAACGAGATACCCTCCCATGACCCATCTATGTGTGGAAAACAAGACATAAAGTGAGTAAAGGTAATAGATTTTACCTTTGGGTGATCGTCCGAAGAACAAAAATTTTCTTCTTCAAGTCGAGGCGTGATCCAGCAATCCTCGTGATCAACCTCCACGTGAGTTGAACGTCTAACCACTATAATCATAATGTGTGATTATCTCTAACAGTAATCCACACAAAAGATACACTCAAGCACCAAAATTTTCTATGCTAGTAGAAATAATAATGGCAGCTAAGGTTCTCTTGTTTTCAGCAAAACGAGAGGGAGAGAGAAGAAGGGAAAAACGTGTGACTTGGCTGGGGATTTCATGTATCTCATCAGCTAGGGTTTTTTTGTGTTATATCTATTATATATCACACGAAATTCCCTTCCCAAAACTGAGAATTCTAATCCTATTAGAATTTCTTAATTGTAATTAGAAACATCAAGTTCTCACAATTACAACTTAGGCCACAAATTATAACTAATTATAATTTGTCCACAACAACTTCTCTTTCTCTCAATTAACCCCACTATGTTATCAAATAACATCTTGAGTATATAATCCTCCATTGTGTGTGACCTATTAGGTTTCCCAGTCAATTGGTAGAGAACATGAATTAATTCAAACGTCTTTGAGATTTATAATCCATAATTAATTAGAATTAATCCTATTAATTCTAATCAGGATTAGTTTATTAATTCATCAATTAATAAATCCATATTCTCAGATCATGAGCGGTATCTAGTAACACATCATGACCACTCAAGAGTCTAGGAAGTCAAATGGCTTGACATGAACCCTTCAATAACAAACTTCAATGCAATTAACTCCTTTCACTATACAATATCTCATTCAGTTTGGAGTACGGAATTAGTGCCAACTCCTTCCAGAAATAATTCTGGCCCGAATACAATAGTACTTGTACCAGGAACCCACTACTCTAGATGTGTATCAATTGGAACTATTTTCAATACACAATTTGCCTTGGCCAAGGACTTTCCAAGTAGTAATTCCTATAAGTAGCCGTGAGATATTCGCCCCTACTATTAGGAGTGGTGAATCCTTTATTAACCCTCTCAACTACTTTCATTTACCTCACAATGTACCCAATATCCATCTTATAGGTGGCCCTCGATCGAGCTCCAGAGATTGGAATCAAAGTACAAGGCTCAGCAAACAAAGTACCTTAGAGATTTCAAGTCTAAGGATACTTGCACGTTTGCTATATTGAGATTATATCACTGACACTAAATAGCTATCCATGTGATTATCTCAAAGCTAGGTCATCCAATGAACTTGTTCCATTAATAAGCATACATGTGTTAACTTTGAGTATCTCAATACTCACGGTTATAAGAACCATTGCCTAATCAAATCAGGAAGTCTAACACATGCTAGTCTTAACGCATTAATGATGTCCTATCTCAGTAATACTCTGACTAGAGACTATTTAAGTGTCAGCACCATCCAGTGTAGTAGGAATCTCATATCATGATCTCTATCATGATTTCCTTAACACAGTGTTGTACTAGGGACTTTATCGAACAGTTATATTACTTAAAGTAAACAAAAGAAATTGTAAGATAAATAATACCTTTTATTAAAAGAAAATGTGTCATATACAATGTACAAGTGATTGCCTCTAAGGTACAATACTAACATCCACCATATACACCTCAACATAATGGTGTATTTGAGAGAAGGAACCGAACCCATCTAGACATGATACGGAATATGATAGCTTCTACAAACTTTCCAAAATCGTTTTGGGGATATGCATTGGAGACTGCTGTTTCTATACTAAACACTGTTTCGTAAAAAATGGATGATACTACCGCATTGGAGTTATTCTTTGGTAAGAGACCAAAGTTTTCTCACATGAAAATATGTCATTGCCTTGCCTTTATTAAAAGGCCACAGTCAGACAAACCTAAAAGTAAGTATGATAAGTGTTTGTTTGTTAGATATCCAAAAGAATCATTCGGATATTATTTCTATCTCCCATCCGAAGATAAAGTGTTTGTTTCGAAGTATGCCCTCGTCTTAGAGAAGGAGCGCATGCTTAAAAGGGATAGTGAGAGTACAATCGAACTTATTATAGTTCAAAAAGAGCAAACAAACATGGATCAACCGTCTGAACCTACATCTTTTACAGAATAGATGAGCCTTCATCTACAGAAGTACCTCGTAGGTCGAGTAGAATACGTGTGGCACCTGAGAGATATTAATTTTTTATAAGTGACCATAATGACGTATTGCTCATAGTTGAAGATACTACTTACAAGGATGTTCAGAATGGTTAAAAATCTGACAAATGGCTTAAGGTAATGGATTTCATATATGACAACTAAGTAAGGAAATTGGTTGATCTACTTAAAGGAAGTAAACCTATTAGGTGCAAATATATTTACAAAAAGAAAACATATATGGATGGTAACATAGTTACCTATAAAGCACAACTAGTTGTTAAAGGTTATCTTCAATAACATAGTATTGACGATGATGAAACTTTCTCGCCAGTTGCCATATTAAAATCCACAAGGTTACTCATAGCACTTGCCAGCTACTATGATTATGAGGTCTGATAAATGGATGTAAAAATAGATTTCCTAAATAGAAACCTAGCTGAGAAAGTATACATGATACGACCTGAGGGTTTCATATTAAATAATAGCGTAAAAGTGTCCAGGTTGCAAAGGTCCATTCATGGACTTAATAATGTGATATTGTGTGAGTAAATTTGTGGAATAAAGGCAAACAAATAGGTAAACCCCTTGGCTAAACAAATGTAACCCACACAGTGAAAATTTGTGGCAAAAAAAGAAAAAAACTATTTAACGATTCCCTGGCAAACCTTTGAGGAACAAAGTATCAAAGACCCGCAAGAAATATAGGAAGACCCATTATAGATTCACCCAAATATCCTTGATACAACAAAGGAAATCAAGAATAAGAGAAGCAGAACTATAGGCACCCAAGTAATGGAATTCAAGATAAAATCTTAAAAGAGCAAAGCAACTAAGACCCAATTAAGAGAAACTAAATTAGATTATCCAAAGGTCTTAGAGACTCATACATAGGGAGGACTAAACCCAAAGAAAGGTCTTAAAGAAAATGAACAAGATGGTTAAACCTCTTAAAGCTCTCTTTTCACAATTGAAATAATATAAGATGAATTAAATTGTCAAATCACAAAAGATGTATTTATACTATCCTAACCCTAGCTAAGTAACTACTTAGGTCCCAAGATAATTTAAGGGCTAAAAGGGTCCTTACAAAGTATTTAAAATAAAGAAAATACGGAGAAAATAATAAAAAACGGTAAAACATAGGGTTCTGCCCAACTAGACCTGGCGCCAGGAGCTATGCTGGACCTGGCGCCAGGTCAGCACTAGAATCCTAGAGTTTTGGCTAGTAGAGTGCACCTGGTACCAGGTATGCCTACTGGGGCCGGTACTAGGTTGAAACTGGAAGATGCATTTTAGCGTTTTCTCCCTCTTTTGGTGCATGCATAGGCTGTTATTTGGATTCCACTTGGACGTTCATCAAATTAAGTTCGTGGCTGCCTTCTTCACTCCAAATCCCTCCCATCATCAAATATGGTTGTAGGAGCAATTGGATATTACCTTGGAGTCTCTTAGTTCTTAATCTTGTCATTGGTCCTCATATTGTCGCTCCCTTTTCTTTATTTTGAACTGCTTAGTTAGCTTGATTTCTATCATTTTCCCCTTCTTGAAGTTGATTCTTTCATGAATCATCACCTATATCAAAAAAAGTTAAGTCACTAACATTGAATGTAGCACTGACTTTATACTCACTGGGTAAGTTGATCGTGTAAGCATTATCTCAAATTGAGCCAATGACTTGAAACTGTCCATCGCTCCTTAGGTCTAACTTGCTCCTCTATTGAGTAGGAAATCTCTCCTTGTGAAGGTGCACCAAAACCCAATCACCGGGCTCAAATGAAATTGGTTTCCTCCCTTGGTTGCACTTAAAGGTAATATCTTCATTTCGATTTGCGATGGTTGTCTTTACTTTTTCATGGAGTGTTTTCGCTAATTCTGCTTTCTTGGCTCTGTTAAGATTCATGCATTCTCCCACAGGAAAAGAAATCAAGTTCAAAGGTGTTAGAGGATTAAAACTATATACAACTTCAAAAGGAGAATAAGAAGTAGTGGAATGGATAGCCCAGTTGTAAGCAAACTCAATGTAGGGTAAGAACTCTTCCCAATTCTTCAAGTTTTTCTTGATAATGGTCCTCAAGAGTTGGGTAAGTGTCCGATTTACCACCTCTTTTTGCCCATCCCTTTGGGGGTGAAAAGCTGTGGAAAACAAAAGATTAGTACCAAGTTTATTCTATAAGACCCTCCAAAAATGGCTAAGAAATTTAGTGTCCCTATCAGATACAATAGTCCTTGGGATTCCACGCATCCTTACCACCTCCTTAAAGAATAAATCTGCAATATATGAAATATCATTAGTTTTGGAGTAAGCTACAAAATGAGCCATTTTTGAAAACCTATCAACAACTACAAATATGGAGTCCTTGCCCCCTTTAGATTTAGGCAACTCTAAGATAAAGTCCATAAAAATATCTACCCAAGAGGCATTTGGAATGGGCAAAGAATTGTACAGTCCATGTAGAAGTGACATAGATTTAGCTTGCCTACATGTTATACAATGGAAACAATATTTTTCTACATCCCTTCTCATTTTGGGCCAAAAGAAGTGTTCTTTAAGTGTGCCTAAGATTTTTGCAATATCAAAATGTCCCATTAGTCCCCACACTATGGGCCTCCTTAACTAGCAATTCCTTAACGAACCCTTTTGGCACACAAAGTCTTGATTCTTAAACAAAAATCCGTCATGCCTATAGTATTTAACAAATGCACATTTTTCACAAACATGAAAGATTTTCCCAAACTCCTCTGCATTTTCATACATTCCCTTCACAAGTTTGAAACCTAGAATTTTAGTATCCAAAGAGTTTAAAAGTGTAAACCTTCGAGATAGTGTGTCCACATCCTCATTGTCCTTACCCTTTTTATATTGAATAACATAAGAAAATATCTCAATGAACTCTATCCAACTTTCATGCCTATTTGTTCAAGTTTTGTTGGCTTTTGAGGTGCTTAAGGGTTTCATGGTCGATGTGGATCACAAACTCTCTTGGAAATAGGTAGTGTTGCTAATATTCTAAGGACCTCACCAAAGTAAAAAGTTCTTTGTCATAGGTGGAGTAATTGGTGGCTGTCCCGGACAACTTCTCACTAAAATAAGCAATGGGTTTTCGATCTTAGGTTAGAACCGCACCTATCCCTAGTCCATTTGTATCACACCCTATCTCAAATACTTTCTCAAAGTTTGGTAGGATGAGAATTGGGACTTGACTCAATTAGTCCTTAAGGATTTGAAATACTTGTTGTTGGGCTTCCTCCCACTTGAATCCCACCTTTTTCTTCACCACTTCCGTTAGAGAGGCTGCTAGGGTGCTAATGTTTTTTATGAATAACCTATAGAAACTAGCTAGCCCATGAAACCTATGAACTTGGGTAATAGTGGTAGGAGTGGGCTAATCTTGGATGGCTTTCACTTTTCTCTCATCAACCTCAATCCCCTTAGTACTCACAACAACCCAAGAAATGTAATCTTCTCCAAACAAAAAGAGCAATTTTCCAAATTAGCATACAATCTTTCCCTTCTAAGAGTAATGAGTACACATTGAAGATGATTTAAATGACCCACAAATGACTTGCTATAAATTAAAATGTTATCAAAATACATAACAACAAAATTTTTAATGAATTCTCTTAAAACTTGATGCATTAAACGCATGAAAGTACACAGAAAATTAGACAACTCAAATGGTATAACAAACCACTCATGCAATCCTTGTTTGGTTTTGAAAGCCGTTTTCCATTCATCCCCCTCCCTAATCCTAATTTGGTTATAGCCGAATTTCAAATTAATTTTGGAGAAAATGCTTGCACCAAACAATTCATCAAGCAAGTCATCTAGCCTAGGAATAGGATATGATACTTAACCATGATGTTGTTGATGGCACGACAATCCACACATATGTGCCAAGCCTCATCCTTCTTTGGAACCAAGAGAATCGGAACAACGCAAGGGCTTAGGCTCTCTCTCACATGTCCCTTCTCAAGCAACTCCTCCACTTACTTTTGTAATTCTTTGGCCTCCTCCAGATTGGTTCTATAGGCCAGTCGGATGGAGATGACGGCTTTGGGTACAAAGTCTATTTGGTGCTCGATTCCTCTTATAGGTGGCAATCCTCTAGACACCTCCATTGGGAAAATATCATCAAACTCTTAGAGAATGGCTGCAATTTCACTTGGCAAAGACAAGATAGAATCATTAGTAGAAACATAAGATCATTGGTAAATAAGAATAACCAGTTCTTTAGCCTCTATTGCTTCTATGATCTCACTCCCTTTTGCAAAATAGGTCACTCTTCTTTTACCTCCTCTCTCTTGTCCTTGCTACCCCATCTGTGGTGGTCAATGGCACTTGTTTTCCCATTCTCTCCCTTAACTCTTTCTCTTTCCTCTCTTGTTCTTTTCTCTCTAACTCATGTTTTTGCTTAGCATATTATGCTCCCGTTTTCTTTTCTCTTTCCTTCATAATCTTTTGGTCTTTATTCACCTCACATGGGGACATGGGGGTTAGAGTGAATTTGGATTCCTCCTTGACAATAGAGTAGGTATTCTTCTTTCCATCATACTTTACATTCATATCATATTGCCAATGTCTCCCTAAAAGCAAATAACCCGCTTGTATATGCACCACATCACATAGGACATCATCTTTATAGTTCCTCATCTCAAAAGACACCAAGACTTATTTGTTGACCCTCAATTCTCCACTATCATTCAACCATTATATTAGGAAATATGATTCTTTATGTAAACATCTAATGTTTTAATAAAAAAATTTATTTTCAGAAATTATTTGTGAATTTACATTTTATTTGTGCATAATTATATTTGGAAAAAACCGATTGTGTTTAAGTAAGTGGTCCATGTGAATAGAGGTTTTTCACAGTAAGGTATGTATCACGGATTATTTAACACATAAACGTTCGTTCTTAACCGATTGATGAGAATGGGAATCTCATCATGTTTAGATTATTATGTTATGAATTCCAAATGGGGAATGGCTTACCTTTAGCTAGTAAGTACTCCACTCACTTCATAACATAAGCGTATTTCGAATATGTAGAACATGACCTGTAGTAGTAGTTTCTTAAAAGTACTATATGGTAGAAACCTTGACTACTACTGCTATAGCGTGGACTAGTACTCTACGACTTGAGTATGAGTTGGTGGTCTGACGAAGTTGGAAGCATGTACTTTGATATGCTATAGTTGAGGTTCTATCATAAGGCCAATATACTTGCATGTTGGATATGTGTGACTAGTTAGTTAAGACAGACTTGTACAAGATAATTTCTATACTATATCGCCCCTTGTGGTTGTCTAAATGATCTAAATATCCAGGGCCCTGAGAAACATGATTTGGATGTTTACTTTAGGGTAGCTCCCTTGGAAAGCGAAAACAATCCAGGAAGTCATGGATCATTGGACTAGAAGCCTAAGGATGGTAGATGTCATTTAGAGAGGTGTTAGTACACTTCTTCCTCACTAAATGAACGGCGATGTATAGAGGGGTATTTTAGTCATTACACCTGTAGGTCGGAGACTTTGCTAACGCAGCATTGTCCTTAGGGTCAATATTTTCTTATGCTAATATTAGAAAATATTTAAAATGTAAAATACAACTATTTATATGGCAAGGGTATTTTGGTCATTTTAGTAGCCAAGGCGGTGTATCTTTTGATCCCCATTATAGACCGTGAGTCCTAATTAAATACAGGCTAAGGAATTGGTCTTAAATTAAATTAAATAAAATTTATTTTATTTAAGTAGTCTGATTTAATTATTATGCTAGAATAAAATAAAGGTCCATGGAGAGAGAGAATTAATTAAATTAGTTTGGTGGGTTAATTAATTGTTCTGGGCTTTGGCCCAATTTGAATAATTAAAGATTAACTTGGGACTAAACTAATATAGGATTGTTAATTGGACTAGTTTATTTAGGCTGAAAAATTAATTATTTGTTGGACCATTTATTTGATTCTAATTAGAATAATTAATTTAGTCCAAAAGGCTAAACTAAGAGTCCAATGGGCCAGTCCAGTTTAACCTAGGGTTTTATTTAGGTTAAACAGGAGGATTGAATACTACGTTATTTTTTACTGCTTCTTCTCTGTGAAAAAAGAGGCACCTCTCTTACTCTCTCTCTAAGAAAGTTCCTTAGCCCTGTAAGTTATTCACCAAACAGGATTAAGCAGGTCATATACTAGAAGATCAAGAGTTTAGCATTCACCTACATGAAAAGACGGAGTAAGAGGCTTGCAAAAATCGCACCAGAGGTTTCCACCAGCACACTCATCCCAATTCCACACATTCCGGTCCAACCAACTTTGAGAACAAGAAAAAAAGGTTAGAAATTTTTCCCCTCGGAATCTAGATAGAGCGCAACCGGCGCCGGCTAGGGCTTCCAAAGCCGGCGCTAGCTCTGTTCGGGAGTTCCCCTGTTTTTCAGTTTTTCCAGTTTTTCAATTTTCGCTTCTGCTGCGTGCCTTGTTTTCCCCCTTTTATACTGATGGTCACATACACATATATAATAGAAAATCTCATACGTGAAAGTTTTCCCTTCACATCAGTAATAAGGCACATTATCAAAAAGAAAACGTTCGGACCTAAACTGCTGTTACTGTGGTATCATTCTTTTATTTGTAGGTCTGCTCAATTCCAGATCCTATAAAAAGGTAAGATAAAAGACACGTGTGAGTGAAAAATCACCCAATGAGTCTCATGTGTGCTAGTGCTTTATGAAAGAACATTAAACTTTTGTGGAATGGCATATCATTTGTTCACTAAAAACAATTCCAAAACTCTTTTAAAAAGAGTTTATTCAAAACTCAATCATTTTTTAAAAACAAATTTTTAGTTTCAAAATATTGCCCCGATTTTCAAATCACAAGCACTTCTCCAACAGAAGATCAGCTCGCGTGCAAAGCTCACAAGGCTTCGTCTTTGACGTCACAATCTTATTGTACTAAGGACACAACCCTACTTCCCCTTCCTTGCTCCAATTTATGGCTATAGTTGAATTCTCTTTAACTCCTTTTTGTTTCTTCTACTCTTTAGGTAGCACTCCTTTTTCTACTTGCACTGTGTAATGCAAAATAACCACATTGATTATCAATATAATGGAGAATGCCAGTCTATTGCACCCCTGAAGCCTCGACCTCGCAACATATCAATTTTAGAATTTGGAGCCATTGGGGATGGCAAGACATTAAATACTTTGGCATCCAAAATGCCATTTTCTATCTTAAATCTTTTGCAGAAAAAGGTGGTGCCTAGCTCTATGTTCCTACTAGTAAATGGCTAACTAGAAGCATTAATCTTACCAGCCACCTTACTCTCTTCTTGGAAAAATAAACCACTATTTTGGGATCCCAGGTATTAACTTGTTTGCTTCCTATAGATACTTGAAGACTTCTTGTTTCTCAAACTACAAAAGAAAGCAACATTGGTGTTATAGTGTGGCACTCTAATATGCTTCAATGAGAGTTCTTGCTTAGCATTTTAACTAAGAGGTATTCTTAAAACACTCAAATTTATGGTTCAATTGTCTGACATGAATGCCTAGAGTTATCCCTTATATGCAACCCAAATTTTTGTTGGAGAAAAATTTCAGCTTTGTGTTCCAGTCAACTCCTTCATTTCTCCACCTCCATGAATCAAGCATTTATTGCTTAAAACTATGTATTTCCATGATTCTTTTTAGATGAGTTTTGGCTTCTAATATCTATATTTCTATTTGTATACAAATATCTTCGGGATTTTACTCGTTGGGATGTTGGTAGTAATTTAGTTGCTGTAGTGATAACAAGCACGAAAAATAAACATGTGCCTTGGTTAATCTTTCTATGTCATTGCATGATCTTTCCGTGTCCTACTTAAAATTAAAAACTTGAGAATTTCAGGCTTTACAAAGAATACAAGGATTCATTATGGCTAGAGTTCATAGCTGACTACCACATTTAAACATGAATTTGAATTAATTGGATGATTTGTGGAAGACTCAATTTCATACTAATTTATACAATTCAATGTAAACCTTTTATCAGGTAGATAGCCGTCGTCTCTCATATGCCTAAACAAGAGTAACAGAATTCCTAAATAGCATCACCTTGGGGATGCATTTGATTAGCAACAACAAAACTGTGATTTTTTCCTCCAATTCCCCACACTTGGAATACATGTTAATTAAGCCATTATTGATAAAAGTGTTAGCGCCAAATGCTTTCTATATAACTAGAGAGTGAACTTGACATAGGTTCACTCTATTAATTTCGAGGGAGCCTATTTGTCAACCCAAGCATCCTTGAATTGCTTTTCATTCTTGTTTCTTAGGTTCAGATGAGTATCGAATTCGAATAGTTTGATGTAAAATTCTTACAGGAAAAGGACACTTCAAAGCAATTTTATATACATATATCAATAAATACATTTTCAATAAGAGCAATTCCAATTAGGTCATCAAATTCATCCTATATTGGCAAGAATATTGTTCAAATCATCTAGCATTCCATTTAACCTTGCAAATATACTGTTGTAAAGCATTTAAACCATCTAAGCTCCTTTCAATCTCAAAAACACAAGGGCAGCTGCAAAATCACTGATTCGTATAGGGTATCTAAAGGAATTGCACATTCATAGCAGGATTATCAAATTAACCATTAATTTTGTTTGTGAAGTAGAATCAAAGCAATAGTACATTTCACCTAACACACGAAGCTTCAAATAAATACACAAATTTAAAATATTACCATCACTAACAAGGTTAACATCATGGTAGTACTATAGCCTTGAACAGTCTAAAATTGCAAAATGAAATTAAAAAATGATCAAAGGGTAAATTTCCTTCAAGTTGTTAAAACTTATTCACCTCTGCAACATTATGCTAGCTTGTTTCTATATATTGGATTTGACAATATCTATAAAGAATTTTTATCCTTGTAGATATTGCTTTGTTCAAGAATAGTCAAAAAGTTTTTTAATTTTTTATTTATGAATAAAACTGTCATGTCTTAATTTTTTATTTATAAATAAAACAATCATGTTTGACATATGTAATATAGATATGTTTATAAATTTTATAAGTTAAAATGCAAAAAATATATTTAGTTTAGAACTTGTTTTTACTTTTAAGAAAAATCTAGGTTGTGGAGTTGATAAAATTAATAGTTTTGTATTAACTTTCAATGAATGCTTTTTTTTAATATATATTTATGTAATTTTGATTAAGCTTCTATTTTTTCAACTTTTTTAATTACAAAACATATTTTTTAACAACGGGCAATATCTCCATTCGTAACGTAGAGTTGCCAACTAGCTATAGATTAATCCAGATAATGGGGTTAAAATCACACTGGGGACAAAGAAAAAGATGGTGAAAATTCGTCTATATCTGTTTTTCCTTATCCAATAACAACGTAAAATATACATATCAGTTACCCAATGAGTCAATGACAGACCAAACAACAAAAAGGTGAGATTAATTTCATCTGCTGGCGTTGAGTCGTGTATATTCTTTCTAACTCGTATAATCTATCCATCCTTTTAACTACTATCTGTACAGTAATTTACATAAGTACCAGACCATTAAACTCCTGCTTCAGAGGATTCATAGGGCCTTTTGATCAAGTCTTTCATTCCAATTCAGACAGCGAATTAAGCTGTGAAACCAGTCACCTGTTTGATCAGACTTGTTTACCGTTGGAAGAGGGTGCTGACTCATTGATATTCGCACAGAATCACCTCTTGACAACTGCTGCCTTCTCTTGCCATCAAAAGAAACCCAAGCATTGCTTCGTGCATCCTCAGGAATCTGCACATGAAAGAATTCTACAGGCTTTAACGTTGAAGACAATTGAAGAACAAATTTATTCCATGAATCTCTGGAGACAACAGAAATATAAGAGTTTCCTATCTCTAACAAAACATGCAAGTAGCCAACTGAAGCCAGGGTGTAGTCTGCTGATACTACAGTTTCTATGTGAAATTTGACAACTTTGACGTTTAGAGAATGTTATTTACCATAAGCAACCGACAAAGTGCAAAGGCTTAATAATCTGACATCCCTACTAAAGATCACAAGAGGAAATGACAATTCTACAGGTAACATACTGGCCATATTCATTAGACCCTTCTGAAATACCATATAAGTTTTCAGGTAGGATTTTCTTCGGTTCAACCAAATCCTACAAAAGGGTGAAGAACCTTTTCTCTTCGTGCTATTTCTATACCTGTGATCAATATTTCGT
Organism: Voacanga thouarsii; assembly: GCA_026120185.1. Taxonomy (NCBI): domain Eukaryota; kingdom Viridiplantae; phylum Streptophyta; class Magnoliopsida; order Gentianales; family Apocynaceae; genus Voacanga; species Voacanga thouarsii. The sequence goes on along the minus strand of JANUWF010001883.1, from coordinate 185,465 downwards.
AGAGTAACCTCTGAAAGTCACTAAATCATTAAGGAACCAACTTGTGTCAAAGTTAAGGAACAGAATATGCAGCAATTAAAATTCTACTTAGAATAATCAATGCCGTACAAGTTTTTGCAGAATCCGTTACCATTGATAAAAAGAAACTATAGGCTGCACTTAAAGGACAAGTGATTCCTACTTAAGCACATAACTTTAAAGGATGTTTAATGATACATATAGAAACTGAATTTTAGTGACCATCTACAATGCACGGGGAAGTGATCAACCATTTTGTTGTTATTATAGAGCTCAGTTTCCTCTTACAATATTACAATAAAAATTTTGGCATTCAGGAGATATTCTAATTGCCAATCTTTAGTGAATATTTCCACCTATGATTAGCAAGGTGTTGCCTTATTGTGATTATTGTTTATTACAAAAATCACTGTACCACCATTTTTTTTTTTTCCCTGGTCAAAGGATTTTGCATTTCCATTCCAGCAATACACGTTTTACATTCTATTCAACAAATTGAAGGCATAAACACCTTCCAGCAGCTCGTTATGTGTAATAATCTTTTATTCCTATTAACTGTATAAAAATTATCAAATGCATGGGGAATGTCAGCTCAAAGGGATAGCAGCATTGATTTAGTACATACTGGAATATCAAAAGAATATGAAGAATTATAGACATTGGATGGTACATGCTGGAATATAAAAATCCTTTCCCCCTATCCCTCTTTATCCCATAGGCTCCCCTTCCCTTCCCTTTCTTGTCCTTATCCCACTTAACTCCATTCTTTTCACTGTAAACCTTAATCTTCACTATGTTTCTTCCTCTTCCATTTATTCTTACATGACTAAGTTTATCATCATATGTTTTTGCAATCCTTGGAAAAGGGATTAACCATAAGGATAGAGCTATTGATAACCTCAACATAACATTTTGTAGATCTTGCCCTTCAGCTCCCACAAAGACTGACAGAATCAGGACCAGATAAGATAGGAAAGAATATAATTGACTACGGCTAGTCCAAGCTAAAGATTAAATTTAAGGCATAAACGAAAAATAAAAACAAGAAAACTGGATGTGCACTGCTTTATTTCTTTTCCCCATGTAAAATCTCAGTGAAGGTAAAATACTAACACTTACCTTCAATTCAAGCCTTGCTGAGTCTGGCAGTATGACAGGTCTAAAAGAGAGAGAATGCGGGCAAATTGGAGTAAAAAGCATGCATGGAACATTCGGGTGCACCTGTATACCGGAATCCACTATGTTAGAGAAGTTGTTCATTCTATAAAAATATTAGTCATGCCAAACCATACTTTCATCTACTCCTCCCCTGGTTTGTCTTTAATTTATCAATTCTTTTTTTCTTGGATAAGATTATACCACAGAGAGAATATGAAGGCCTAAAAAGGCACAAGGACCAAAGCATGGCTAAAGGACAGGTAACTCCATGAAGACCCAAAATGTCCTTAAAATAAAATTATCAATAATTTATATATTCATAAATTTTTCTTATTAGACATTGTATCACCTAAAAGCGGAAAATCACAACCAAGAAATAAACATGGAAGTTGAGGGTTAAGCACCACCTTCACATCCAATCACAAAAAAAAAAAAAAGAACAGCAACACTATTTTCCCTAAATGGATTGAAAATTGAAAAAACACTCAATGCACCAGGTAGAGGCAAAGCCACAAGGAAAGGTTACGACCTCAATTTATCATGAGACGAGTAAGCGAGAAGTGGGACAAAATAAAATTTTGTGTTAGGCATCACTCTGTGTCATTGAAGTGTCTCTCCTTCAATTCAATGTTACAGTGATTGTTGTGGCCATGAAAAGGATCATTTCCTTCAAATTCAGTGCCAGCTGTCCGGTTCAGGTTTTTGGCAAACCAAGCCACTTGAAAGTAGGGGGAGATAAATCCATATTCAAAAGACAATGTGCTGCTTATAATTATAGGAAAAACTCAAGGAAGGTCGGTGTAATTTGGTCATTTACTATATGAAGCAATATTCAATTTGCTTTTATGCGCATGGATAATAACAGCTCCCTGGAGTCCTTGCCAAGGGGTAATGCTCAGAGTAAGAATAAAGATTAAATGACATACTCCATTGAACTAACCAGTGTACATGGATACCTTTCACTAGTTCAGGCCCCCAAAACAAACCCTACCCAAATAAAAGGCTGAATCCATGGCTATGTCTTATACTCTCTTGGGGAAATCAGAAGTTGATGGCAAATTTTTGAACTATTTCAGAACATGGTAACTAAGATGAGGCAGACACTGTCACTTAGATGTCTGCAATTGATCTTTATCGAGTGTTTTGTATATTGCCACTCGTGCACTGTGTTGGTCTGCAATTGTTTACATTGGTACTACAGCCCACCACCCAGACAATTAAGAGATCTTCAAACTTTCAGCTTCCAGTAACTACAAATTATCTTTTAATACATGAGAATCCTAACAAACATAATCCATCATAAACACAACACATCAGTGAAAGATTTTAGACCTAACATTGTATGTTTACCGTCCTAATATGGTAGATGAGGAATTTACTGGAAATCAGATAAAATCTAGAAAACTCAAAATTAACATTTATTTATTTCTTTATCTCAGAATTATAGCCCCTAGAGAATGAAATTGTAGTGCCTGCAAAATGTGTGCGTATTAATCTTAGCTTTTAGAACTTAACACACATCTTCAGAGACTGATTCTGTACCTAGTCCAGTCCAATTCTACAGGCACCCTCCCTTGGATGGAAAAGACCAGGCATTATCATATTTCTTCATTTCCTATAAATTTCATCTGAGATTTCACTGACTGCTTGTCTAGTTCTAGTAGCTTACCATTGAACCTCCAGCAGCGGTTGAATAAGCTGTACTTCCAGTTGGAGTGGCCACTATGACTCCATCACCTTGCACCTACCATATTAGAAATGTCAAACCAATGGTAAAAAATCCTTGTTAATATGAAGCAACACAGATACTATTGTAAACATTAAGAACAAGTCATGACTCTTTCACAACCAAAGCATAATAGGGATCTTGACTTCATCCATTTCACCTTTGTAATAAGGTGGTCATGTTCGTAACATTCAATCTTGGAGAGATATGGATTAGAACCACGATCAACCACAACCTCATTTAGGACATCAAATACTTTCCCTGGGACGGCTTTTCCATTTCGAAAAATCTCACAGTGAAGTCGCATTCTAAGAGTTATATAAACACCATCTATGGTGTTGTTTCCGTGGATGATTTGTCTTAGGTCCTTCTTATAATCTTCAAACTAAATCAAAGGAATAATAAGTGAAAAAAATAAAAAATAAAAACTCATAAAACAGATGATTGACATGCAAACAAGAGTTAAGATGCGTACAGTATGGGAAGTGAGAAATCCAAGAGATCCAAGATTAAATGAGACAACAGGAGGAACAGCACCTCTAAATAAATTAGATGCATGGAGTATAACACCATCTCCACCCAGGCAAGCAACAAAATCAACCCTCTCATGCAGATCACTGCATTAAGTACATCGTGTAAAGATTGCTCATCTCTTGATGGAGAATTTAGAGTAAAAGTCCCACAAATCCAACTATATAGGAAAAGGGCTTTTGTTAACTAAAACCACGTATTCCAGTACCTTGTATCTTGACTATAAAATGTCTGAACGAACCCAAAGCCTGGAATTCTGGCAAAAATGTCATGGACTTCAGGTTCGACAAGAACATTCATATTTTCTTGGTGGTACAAGAAAGAAGCCACCTGGATCAAACAGGGATCACATTGCTGAGACTACTATGTATAAGTATATTAATTAAATGATATTGCAATTGTTAATTAAGAAGTAAATCAAATAGTCAGAAAGCAAGAAGCAGCATCCAGCCTTCACAAATATTTTTGAACATCTAAACAATCCAAGTGAGAAACATCCATTCCAGGATGCACTCAAGTTCTGTGCATGACATAGTGGCAATATGTTATATCAGATCAGAAGATTGTTAAAGTAGCAAATTGAAAGCTAGATTTACAAACACTAGAATATGTTAAGGGCACATTGTCCGTGTCATGTGCAATAGCAACTAATAAGGAGGCTTATGTTCTCTGATACTGTAGGCAGTGCCTGAGAACTATTTAGGGGGACTTGTGCATTTGTTGCAATTTTTGCATAATCAAGATGGTGCAATCTGAACATGTACACTAAACTTTTATACATTAAAGGAATAAAATTCAGCACAATTAATTCTCTAGCAGCAGCTGCTTTTTTGCATAAGTTACAAGTGCACCAAGTCAAACTACTACTCTACTCCGATAAGATGGACAAAATTATTTTATATATTCTCTATGCAAAATTTGGTTCAGGTCATCCTTTACCCATATCAAAGATCTACATGGGAACAAAAGTTTTCATTATGCACACACACTGACACATAGATGCACATAAAAGTGTGTGTGTGTGTGTGTATAAAGAGCGTCTTTTACAGTAATCATGCATTGCTCCTTTCCCTACTTGTATAACCTTCTCTCTGCAGAAGATTTTATAACTGTTGTCATTTGAACCATTACTTTCTTGCCCACACAATAAGTTCCTGCAAGCATACTTTCAGTTCATTTTCCATACCGAATTTGAATGTGGCCTTGTGCTACTAAACTTTCATCCAACCATCATAAGACTGGTAAATCAATATCTTCATGCATATAACACTTTTTAAGTGCTTCTAGAATTTGTTTGAATAATATGGCATACATCCTCATATTCAATAACAGGCAAAAGTTACAACACCCCTCAGCCAACATGAATTTACAGAATATTGATGCCATATGAAACGAAAGAGAATGTTATTGTGGGAAAATATGGCTAAAGGGTGTATTTTAAGAAAGTAAGGCTATATATATTGTAACACTAGAATTAGGGAAGTTTGACCCTTAAATTAGAGGATTTTGTAATCAGTGATTAGGAGATTTTGTGGGCAGTAATTAGGGGATTGATTAAGAGATTTTGTGAATCAATTTATTAGGGTAGTTGCTATATTTGTGCCTTAGGCAATTTGTATATAATTAGCTCATTGTAATCTTTGAGAAATATATGAAAAGAGATTATTCTCTCTCAATTTTTTTCATGGTATCAGAGCTGTTCATCCTGATCTGCTTCTGATTTTTCTACTTGTGCCTATTCTTTGCTTCTTCTTCTGCCGGCCGGCCTTAATTGCTGGTGGTGTTTCGTTTATTCTAATTCCTACGACCAGCCAGCCATAATTACTGGTATTTCTCCTCTGTTTTTCTTCCTCATAGGTGCTATATAGCCGGCCTTTATTGCTGGTGTTGTTTCCAATTGTTTTGATACTTATTTGTACCGAGCAGCCTTCATTGCTATTATTTTCTCTTCGCTTTCAAGCAATCTTCATTACTGCAGTCTTCTCTTTCAAGCAGCCTTCATTGCTGTCGTTTTTTCTTTATTTTTCCTATCCAGGCAGCCTTAATTGCTGCAAAATATATTTTTTTACCATGTCAACCTCCCAAACACGAGTTGTAAACGCAAAATGCTGGACGCTTCATGGGAAACCACCCAGTCGAGAATGGGAACAAAACGGGAGACAATCCAAAAGTGGACAAGCCAATGTAGCAGCTGGCCAAATTGCTGAACCACCACAGTCAAACATTGCTAGTCTCAACCAAGATGACTTGGACAGGGTAAGTGCACTCATCAGCAGTTTAGAAAAGCCCTCAGGTACTTATTTTGTGGCATATTCAAGTAAGTTTTCACTTTTCATTGGATTAAATGCTTCGGATATACCCTTTTCCACCTCTTGGATCATGGATTCAGGAGCTACTGACCATATGACCCCTTCACCAAATATCTTCACCACCTATTCCCCATGCCTGAGCAGTAGGAAAATAGCCACTGCAAATGGTTCTTTGACCACTGTGGCAGGAATTGGAAGTGTCCAAATTAACCCATTGTTAACCTTGAAAAATGTTCTCCATGTCCCTAAGCTAGCTACCAATCTAATATCCATCCAAAAACTTGTCCATGACTTACAATGTATGATGGTTTTTCATCATAATGGTTGGTTATTTCAGAACAAGAGTTCGAGGACGATAATTGGACATGCTAGAGAACGGGCTGGCCTCTATTTCCTTGAAGCAAGTCAACCAACCATCCCCAAGGATAAACCGTTAGTGTCATTTGTTTTCGAGTCTTTATCATCTAATATGGAGAAAATTTGGCTCCATCATCGTCGACTTGGACATCCATCATTTTGAGTTATAAAACTCTTGTTTTCATCTTTGTTTCAACATTTAGATATTGGGTCTTTTCATTGTGAAAAATATGAACTTACCAAACACAAACGTGTACCCTTTCCAGTAAGCAATAGCAGAAGTTCCATTCCCTTTCATTTAATCCACAGAGATGTCTGGGGTCCATCTAATATTGCTAATATTTCTGGGGCACGATGGTTTGTTTCCATTATTGATGACTGCACTCGTGTTTGCTGGGTCTTTCTTCTTAAACAAAAATCTGATGTCAGTATTGTTTTTTCAAATTTCTGCTCCAAGATTAAAAATCAATTTGGAGTGACCATCAAGAGAGTTAGGTCTGACAATGCACGAGACTATTTCAATCAAACTCTAAGTCCATATTTTTAAAAGGAAGGGATAATCCATGAGTCATCTTATGTGAATACCCCGCAGCAAAATGGAGTTACAGAAAGGAAAAATGGTGATCTCCTTGAAAAAACTCGAGCATTGTTATTTGAACATCATGTACCTAAAACCTTTTGGGGGAGGGCTGTTCTTACAGCAACACATCTCATAAACCGATTGCCATCTAGAGTCCTAGGATTTCAGAGTCCAATGGATGTATTGTCCACTTTCTATCCTAACTTCCACACCACAAATAATCTTGTTCCTAGAGTGTTTGGATGTACATCCTTTGTACATGTTCACAGTCACAACCGAGGAAACTTGGATCCAAGGGCTCTAAAATGTGTATTTGTGGGATATTCCTCAACCCAAAAAGGATACAAGTGCTATCATCCACCCTCCCGAAAATTCTTTGTTTCTATGGATGTTACTTTCAATGAACGTAAATCTTACTTTCCAAACTCTTATCTTCAGGGGGGGAAGTTTGTGAGAGAAGATGAAAGTTTGGGTTTTGACTTGTTATTGGATCTTTCAACTTCAAATCATCCTACTTCCTCATCCACTAATGATCCTGTCCCAGTTCACTTTGAACTATCTGAGTCTGTCACAGTCTCATTTGAACTTATATTTGCTCAATCTGACACCACTGAGTTTGTTTCCAAGGATGTTAGATATGGCAAAGGAAAGATGTATACAAGGAAGAAGACGACTACCCCCAACCCTACGCAAGTCCAAGAGTCTGATCGAATTATAACTTCTGAACCCATATTACAGATTGAAACAGAACCAGAGGTAGAGAGTGAGATCCATAGGGGCAGTAGTAGTGACATAGACTAACCCATTGCATTGAGAAAAAATGCGAGAGAGTGCACTAAAAGACCTTTATATCCCCTTGCACACTTCTTATTCTTTTAGCGTTTTTCTCCGTCACACAGAGTCTTCCTCAGTAACCTAGAAACCATTGCCATTCCTTCCAGTCTATCCGAAGCTTTGTCTAATGAAAAATGGAAACAAGCTATGAATGTAGAAATGGAGGCACTGGAAAAGAACAAAACATGGGAGCTTAAGGAGTTACCAGCAGGGAAGAAACCAATAGGGTGTAAATGGGTGTACGCAGTAAAATATATAGCTGATGGATCAGTGGAAAGATACAAGGCAAGGCTGGTTGCCAAGGATTATACTCATACGCATAGAGTGGACTATCTAGAGACTTTTGCCCCAGTTGCAAAATTGAATACTGTTAAGGTCCTATTGTCTTTGGCAGCGAACTTTGGATGGGATTTACAGCAGTTTGATGTCAAAAATGCTTTCTTGCATGGAGATCTCCAGGAGGAGATATATATGGAGCTACCTCCAGGTTATGGGAAAAGAGTTGCTGATCATACAGTCTGTAGGTTAAGGAAGGCATTGTATGGGCTTAAACAATCTCCTCGAGCATGGTTCGGCAGGTTCGCCAAGGTTATGGTGATGTTAGGATACAAGCAAAGTCAAGGAGATCATACTTTGTTCATCAAGCATTCGTCTTCAAGAGGAGTCACGGTCCTCTTAGTTTATGTGGATGACATAATTGTTACAGGAAGTGATGATGAGGAGAGACATTCTTTGAGTGAGTGCTTAGCAAAAGAATTCGAGATTAAGACACTTGGGAAGCTGAAATATTTTCTCGGAATTGAAGTGGCACATTCAGAGAAGGGTATTTTTCTCTCTCAACAGAAGTATGTAATTGATCTACTCAAGGAGACAGGAAAAATAGAATGCAAACCAGTGAGCACTCCGATAAATCCAAATATAAAGCTTGGACTAGCAAGAGGAAGATGCTATGGTGGACAAAGGGGTATATCAACGTTTGGTGGGAAGGCTCATTTATTTGTCCCATACACGACCAGATATAGCTTATGCTGTGAGTGTGATTAATCAATTTATGTACAGTCCAAAAGAGGTTCATCTTTGAGCAGCACACAGGATGTTGCAGTATCTTAAAGGTACACTAGGAAGAGGACTTCTTTTTAGGAGAGGTGGGAGCCTAATGCTTGAAGCCTATACAGATGCGGATTATGCTGGGTCATTGATTGATAGAAGATCGACCACTGGATATTGTACGTTCCTTAGTGGAAATCTTGTGACATGGAGGAGTAAAAAACAAAATGTAGTAGCACGGTCTAGTGCAGAGGCTAAGTTTCGAGCGATGGCTCAAGGAGTATGTGAGTTATTTTGGTTAAAGATCATTCTACAAGACATAAGGATCAAGTTGGAGGGCCTAATGAGACTTTACTGCGATAATAGTCTGCAATTAGCATAGCTCACAATCCTATGCGGCATGATCAGACAAAGCATATCGAAATTGACAGACATTTTATCAATGAGAAATTAGAGAGTGGATTGATCTGCACACCTTATGTGTCTACAAATGATTAGCTTGTTGATGTGTTAACCAAAGGGTTAAGTGGTCCAGTGTTCGAAAATATTGTATCCAATCTGGGAATGGAGAATATCTATTCACCAGCTGGAGGGAGAGTGTGGGAAAATATGGCTAAAGGGTATATTTTAAGAAAGTAAGGCTATAAATATTGTAACACTAGAATTACGGAAGTTTCACCCTTAAATTAGGGGATTTTGTAATCAGTTATTAGGAGATTTTATGAGCAGTAATTAGGGGATTGATTAAGAGATTTTGTGAATCAATTTATTAGGGTAGTTGCTATATTTGTGCCTTAGGCAACTTGTATATAATTAGCTCATTGTAATTTTTGGGAAATATATGAAAAGAGATTATTCTCTCTCAATTTCTTTCAGTTATTCATCTTTGTCTACAAATTAGACCTATATAGCAAAGAAAATAAAAAGTTGTCAGTTGTCTAATTCAAGATTTAAATACTCAATAATCTAACCAAAGAGACAACTTATAGTCATGCAATTTCCATAACTTTTGCACTCAATTTTTTTTTTTTCTTTTTCATTTTAGTACCAAAGATTTTCAGAAGATCATGGTTAGCTTCTACAGTACAGGTAAGGCATTGTAAGTTCTACTCTACTGTAGGTTCGACCCAAATCTATGTAATAAATGTGTAATTTGGACCTCTACCATATAGCTCAAGAATTCATGAACTAAGGTAATCACAGTAAAGCAAACTCTTCAAAGAAATAAAATACCACATCCAAAGATTTTGATTGATAACTCATAGAAAATTATAATCCTCCACACAAGCAACAGGATGCCACCTTCCCCCTACAAGAAGGCAAACAAATGTAAGAACTTATTTAAGATCCTCAATTCTCTCCAACCATTAGGGAGTCTGACAGCAAAAAACGAAACGATCCACTTAAATTATGACATGTAGAAGCTTTGAGAAAATAACCTGGACTTGGTCTTGTGTAAGCTAAGTAGAGTGAAATTCAAGTTCAAGTACAGGATGTCATCATTAGCCAAAAGTATTTGAAATAACAGAGGGAATATGTACACCAATAGATTCATAAATTATTAAATTTTTACTTTTCCATGTATAGCACTCAAATTGTGATAAAAAAAACAAAGTGCATTCCTCATGCAAGGAAAGCATTCACACTCAAAATAGCAGAGAAGCAAGTTAAGTAATTAGAATAAGAAAACAAGAGGAGCTGTAATCAACATAACCATCTTTGACACAGATCTACTTCTGAGTTTGCTAACTAATTAGAAGAAGGAAAATTACTTCTTTGGCTTCTTCCATGAGTTCTTGCCCAAGCTTCTTCAACAATAATGTAGTCTTTGGAGGAGATTTCCACATAAGCATCTGTTGTTGGGTGCTAGGGTGAGTGAAGGCCAATGAAGATTCTGTCACCTTTTCTCTGGTGCAAGAAAAGCCATCTGTACGAACCAAGAACATCTCTGCTTTTCTCCTTGATTGTACTCTCACAACACCAGTTGCAGAAGCACACATGTTCCCTTCAATCAGCTCTAGATCACCATTACTTGTAGTTATGGAGACCTCACTTTTGCAACTCTGGTCTGCAGTAATGACTCTAGATAAAACATTATTACCCAACTCATTTCGCGAACCAACAGAGTCAGCTTTCCCATTAGAAGTATGTACCTTTTTATTTCCTATCCCATTCAAAAAGGAAGAGGAAGAACCGCTAGGCACATGATAGGCTTCATCAACAGGAGGAATCACAGGCTCTGAAGATACAATTTTCCCAGTGAAACGACCATTTGGACTTTCTCTGTCTAATCTGTACCCATCATAAGATTCATTGCTTCCATGTCTCCAAGTTGAAGCATTGGAGTTATATCTAGAAGCAGACAATATTTCTAGTCTTTTCCTTTCATGATTAAAGTACGTCGCTGGTGAAATCTTCTTCCTTTGTAAGAACCCAGACATGTCTTTTCTGGAGAAGATGTTAGGAGGAGGCAATTGAGATTCAAGAGGGTTCACGTCAGTATTGAATTCCACCAGATATTCAGCTCTAGTTTCAGTTACTGGCAACTCTATTTCTTGGTCACAGATTCCACTACTACTGAAGGATTGCTTATTTGTAGCTTGAGGTATTTGTTTCAAATTTTGCCTTGAGGAACTTAAACTCGCATCCACTTTCTTTTGCAGTGAACCATTTTCACCATTTAACACCTTGTCTTCATCTAAGATTGAAGTTGTATGTGCTTCTTTTAATGCTCCATTATCATGTGACGGATGGTCCAGGGAGGTAAACGCATTACTAGACACAATTTGAGATCTGTGACGACTCATGTACTGTCTCCATCGTGACACCATAGCTGATGTTCTCCAAACACCTTCCTTACTATGCAGGTATATGGGCCTCTTACTTGAATCTGACACCAAAGCTGCAAACTGCTCAACCTGTTCCATTGAAGGTGCAGTGCCAACTTCAACTGGAAGTTTGATCCATTCAATTCTCCCAGACAAAATAGCCTCGTGTAACTTTGTTTCATAAAAGATGTCCTTCACAATCTCTGCTCTGAGATCTACAATGGTTTTGAAGCCTTTATCAATGAGCCACTGGAGACCTTCTTCTGTTACTTGGCCACCTCTCCAAAAAGAAACCTCAGAATTCGACTCTGTATCCTCTTTTGAAGTTGATAAGAAAATAGGATTCCAGTTTGCAAACAATGTATGGCATGGATCTCCATCACCACGGGGAAATCCAGAGTCATAGCATGCATTCTTCAACTTTTGCAGTTTCCGCCACACATCAGTGCTTCGAGCATCATCAGGTGTTAAATAGCTTTCTAGAGCCACATGCAAGCTTTCACAATACCTTTTCATTTCACCCCTGAAAGTGGCAAGTGGTGGAAGCTTGTCCTCAATCATGTTTACATCTGATTCACGGAATAAATTCATGGCCGATGATCTTCCAGATAGAACATCTTCTCTTCCTTTATTTAGAAGAAACACCATGCAACCAAGAACAGATACTATTTTATCTTCCAGTAATGGTTTATCCTCGGATGGTACATCATATGAAATGTTGCATTCCCCCGTCAATGGATTGCATAATGTGTCCATTAATGCATTATGAAGCCATTCAGCAGCCCTAAAGATTCTGCAGTAAGCCTCAACTTCTGCAATATCTCCAGGAAGGGGACCAACCCAAGGCAGTTGTGATAAATCACGAGACTTGATAGCCTAGAAATTCAAAATTCAGTCAGTCCTCATATAAAAAATGAATTCCTATTCTCTTCCATAAAGTAAATCTTGTATCAATGACCAGAATTAGATGAAAGTAGGTACCAAGGTATCGAAAACTAATTGTAGATAAATCTGCATGTAATAGACACAATAAATATGTATAAGCTCAAAAAGAAACTCGACCAATATTTCCAAAATAAGAGGATATCAGTAAATATAAAAGCTGGGGCATCAACACTTAATAATTTCCAAGAAAGAACACAGACATTCACAAATTGAGTTCAACTAAGAGAATTTGGAATGGTAAACTTTCATGCCCACGTAAAAAACCCAATGAGGATGAAAACAGCATTTGTAGACGGCAAATAACTCCTCAGTAAAGGACTAATCATACTTCTGATCGAACTCATTGATAATGCACTTCAATATTGCTTACAATATATATAATCCATCATACAAGCGGAAAACAGTTCTCAAGGTAAATATCAAAACAACACAAACTAGGAATGATTACTCTTCTGTACACAAATGATAAACTACTAAAACCAGAAACAATACATTGCAAATCGAAGCAATTGAGTGATTGCATATGATCCTCCTCATATTACTAAATTGCCACCTCAGAAATAGCTAGAATATATATATAAGGGCAAAATATATCAGCCACCCTTAAACTTTCACAAATTTTGATTTCTACCCTCGAATTTTAAAATGTATGATTTGAGCCCATGAACTTTTAAAACATCTAAAAAATAGCTCTTCCATTACTTAAAACTATTAAGTGCTCACAGAAGTTCATCACATGACTTTCACATGACCTATTTTATAGGTATTTTCATTCACTCAACTCTTACAATGTGGTGCCATCCTTTTAATTCTTATAAAGTAACTTCTATAGATGATAGGAAAAGACTACCGCGACTTGTGTATCACTCCCTTCTTTTTTTAGATTTTTTTGGGTAATTTACTTCTGCTTTCAAATTTATTCTTCTTTTCTATAGAGATGCAAAAAAAATTACTATTTGTCAAGAACTGAATCGGTTTTTTTTCTTCTTCATCTTTATGTCTTAGTTTTATTTATTAAATGGTAAAATATGTTATTTTTGTTGTACAGTTAGATTCGCAAAAGTGCGAAAGAGTAATATCAAGATTATTGAGTTGCATAAAAGGTTTGAATTTAGATCTTAAAAATGTTGTTGATAAATGAAGAAATTCAAAGAGAAGACAGCAAGATCAAAGTTGAAGAATAATATTTTAAAAATAAAAGATGGGCGAATGAGAGCTAAAATCTAGTGATTTTATATTGTTTTTGAGCTTTTATTATTGAAAGTGCTATTTCTTAGGTGTTTCAAAAGTTTGAGGGTTAAAATTACATATTTTAAAGTTCAAGGATAGAAATAAAAATTTATAAAAGTTCAAAGATGGTTAGCATATTTTACCCTATATAGAAAGGAAAGTAGTATTAAGTCTTGATTTGACAATGGAAAATGAATCACTTGCTCCTTCAGTTTCCACCACAATATCCACTCTGGAATGGGAAGAGGTCCAAATTTTCTTGCAAATAAGAAGAGAAGGAGCAGGGAGAGAGGGGGGGGGGGTGGGGGGGTGAAGAGGCACTGCTAAGATCAATTTAGATTAATTTGGTATGTAAAACAACCACCACCCAGAAAAGAAGAAAAATCAAAAGGCCAAAAAAAAGAAAGGAAAAAACAGAGAGCCCAAAGACCTTTGTTTTCTCAGTGATTTTCTCATAACTCATTTCTTCAAGAATTATAAATTTATTTTTAAAAAAAGGAAAAACAAACAAACAAACCAATAACTTTTCACGTACTCATTGTACAAAAAAAGAGACACAAAATTCCAGGACAATAAAATCCGCAAAAACAGAAAGAATACCGAAAGAAGTAAACTTGACCTTGGAGTTTAAGCCAAAATTTAGAGAGAAAGAATTGGAGAGCTGAGCAGTGACAACAAGCTTCACACGACGTCGTTCCAAGAAACCCTTTTTCCTCTGTAACAAAAATCCGAACCCCGAAATCTTGGCCCATCTGAGCTGATGATGAAAGTGGAACAGATTATGGGTTTGGATAGTACCAGACAGATTCATATCGAAGTGTGACACAACCATATGCTGCTGCCATACCACCATGAAAGCTCAAATGGTTTTTGTCTTCAACTTGTTTCATGTATTTGCATGTAATTTCACAGCAGTTGATGGTTGTAGTGTATGGATTTTGGACATAGGAAGAAGAGAAGAAAAGGAGGAAATAATTTTGTGGATGATATCGCTGGACTACACTGGAAGTAGACAAATCACAAATGGCTATGACTTTGAGATATTGGGATGTATGAATATTATTGCTGTATTGGAATGGTACAACTCTTTGTATGAGGTTGGAGTTTGATTGTCCGTTGCCACACCTTTTCATATTATTTTGTTATTTTGCTGAGTTGTCATTTTGAAGTTGATAGATTATCGGTAAGTTTGAGAAGAAATAATTTTTATTTTTTGTAATTAGATTTTTTATGTGCACGTGGCTTCTGCTTTAAAATTTTATGTTTAAAATATTAGTGAAATTTTATAAATGTAATATATGTACATATATTGAAAGTAGTATATTAGTTTGTGTTTATTTTTATATAAAAAAACAAAATACATCTTTATTATCACTTATTAATATCATTAATAGTCTTGAAATTTATAGCATTCAATAATAAATATTAGGATTAATTTTTTTTTAAAAAAACCACCTTATACTTTAGAACCCTTCTTAGTTCGCCCCTTAAAAAAAAATTGTACTAATGTTCTTTCTCTTTCATAATTCCGTAATTAATTTAAAATTTATATATATATATATATATATATATATATATATATGCGCCAAAGAGGAAGCCTGTGGTGTTGCCATGTGTCATGTGCAATTGTCAGAGAGCATGACACGTGGTATCTGAATTCCTAAGGTAGCATCCAGCTTGGTTCGTCGCTTCTTTATTCAACTTACTTCGGCTTCTTCATGCTTTACTCAGATACACGAGCTTTGACTGCACCGGCTTGCTTCGGCTTCTTTATGGTTTACTCAGGTACACTGTCTTTGGTTCATCTATCTTGCAAACCTAATTCTTCATCCTTTCAATTTCTTCATCCCCTCTTCGATTCTTGCATCTTATCATGTTTTGTCTGTTCGATTTTTGGTCTACAATCAGGGCCCATTATGCTTCAATCATCCTTTAATCTTTCATGATTTGAAGAATTTGAGTGTAATGACACAGATCTCAAAAATTGAAATGGTCAGATCTGTTCTGACTGATAACTTCCTCGACTTCATCTCTTCTTATCTTCAAGCATTCAATTGATCGTATTCTAATCTCTTTTTTAGGCTCCTCAATCATTCCTCAACATTAACTAAGCAGATTTGAGCTATGTGACCAGATTCAAAGCTCATCATCTTGTAAGTGTTCATAAGTTCATTACTATTTACAAAAGCACTACTCTATATAAATGCGTCTCGTTATGTAATAGACGGATAGGTATTGTTAAGCCAAAAACACAAAAACAGAGGAAAAGTTTAATGCAATTAGCAGATATGATATTACTGTTCTTGCATTTAGAGTTGTGGAAATGACAAAAGGCAGATTCCAAATCGTCTTCCTGAATGAGTTAAGAAAAGGAAACCAATATAAAAGTGTGCTATTCAGAATCATACAAATGTGGGATACATATAATGCTCAAAAACCAGGAGAGATTATGAGTGTAGATTTTTTTGCCTTGGATGCTGATGTGTTCGGACTTTGGTGTAAAAATCATACAAAAATTAAGCACATTCCCAATCAAGTTTAAGTTAAAAAGTTTAAACCAAATCACACATATGAGTAAGCGTACTCATCATTAACCAAGCATAGGGTTCAAATGAGTGTCGATCCTCTAGGAACAAGTAGACATTAATCATCTTTCTTTCGTTGTTTAACTAACTCGATAAAGCGAAAAATAAATAAAAATAAAAATAAAAAAAATAAAAGTATATACATGTCAAGGATGGAGAAGTATGTAACTCAAACCATTGTTTAGACAAACATGATCTTACAGTACCTAACCATTATCATAACTAATCATTCTCTTGGCACCATGAACGATTAAGATAAATTAGCATCACTTGGTCTGTCTCAACTAATTCATCTACAAGATGCATTAAACACAATCCATGATTAAATTTTCTTGGTCTGGCAAATTTAAAATATGAAATTAATCAATGAATCCTTGGTCTGGCAAACATCAATTAAATTTTAATTACTCAATCCTCAGAAATTAACCTCTTTAGTCTAGCAAGTTAACAGCCAATAAATATGAAATTAATCAATTGCAACCACCATCAACCGTTTTGGTTTAGCAAGTTAATGAAAAGAAATAACCAATTAATCTCATAATACGCCCAAGTAATTAAATACCAAGAAGAACAATCAATTAATCAAAAGATCAAATAACTCTAAAAATCATGAATATCTAAAACAATGTTGAATTACAATAAAACAATTAACATATCATTGTTCAAGAAAAAGAAAACAAAGTAAAAGAAAGCACTCATAGACAAGTCTCATTCTTTTTCCTTTGAAGACGTTCTTGCACAACCCTCTTTGAATTGAAGAATTCCTCCTTTGACTGAGTTGTTTTCTATGATGATCAATGAATTCTCCTCGTTTCCCTTGTGTTTTCCATCTATTTATAGGCTTATGAAGTACCTAAACTCGTAGATACAATGTTCTTGGCCAAGTAGAAGTTGGAAGATACTAAAACTCCACAGATTACCAAAAACTGCGTAGAAAAAATCAATCACCGCCTTATCTTCAGGGCACAGCCGGCGCCACTTTGGCTCTCGGAGCCGGCGCGTGGTTGTGTTCTGCTTCTCTACTCGTTCGCCAACTTTTCTCCGAATTTTGCACAATAAAGACCAGAATGCAGCCATCGCCACCTTGACTCTTGGAGCCGGCACCGGTTCCCCTTTGTTCCGCTCTATTTCACCAATTTTTTCATCACTTCGAAGTTCGTGCAATCCAGTGCATGGCTGGTGCCAATTCTAGAGCCCTAGCCGACGCCGCCTCTCCTCTGTTCTACGACGTTTTTGTTTTGTTTTACCTTAAAAATATGAAATAATGAACAAAACACCTTTCCAAGGGTAAAATCTCAAATATGAAAGAATATGACTTGTTATTGAACAAAATGTATCACAAAAGAGCCTCAAATAACTAGGAAAAATATGACTAATTTAGCCCCTATCACATTCCTCCACATTTAACTCTTTGCTTGTCCTCAAGCAAAGTATCAAGAACAAGTAGGAAAACACAAGGTTAAATCAATCAATTAATTTCAAAACAATATCTCTAATGCTTTCTTCATTCAAGAACATAAAACACATAATACTATATCTTTCATAACCAATGCAAGACTTGTGTTAGTGATAAATGACTCAGTAGAACCATCTCAAGACTTCACAATATTCTCAAACCATTGGAAAAAATTTAGTTAAAAAAGAATATGCATTCCATAGGCTTACTCTTCATACACTCTCTCCACTAATCCGAGACACATCATGATTCTACTTAGATCAAGTAGGACTTTTAAGCTTGTAATGTAAGGCTAAAGGCTTGTAATGTAGCTTATCAAACGAAGGATATAGGAGAATCAAATATCAAAGAAACTGAGAGTTCGCAAGAAAAGGATAAACAAAATGAATCAATAATTTCCAACTCTTCTTGCTCTCCTATTCCAAAAATCAATCAAACCATAATCTTATTCAGCAATTCCAGCTCAACTCAAGCAAATCCTGCATTTTTTCTTTTTCTTTCAATTCTTCTCATTAGCTCTACTTTATTTTTGCCACAAGATCACTCAAATTTCCAGCAATGGTGTTAAGTACTTTATATGAACTTAACTTTTTACAGCTTAATCATCATTCCTTTTGTGATGTTTTCTTTCTTCTTCTTTCACTAAGTTTTTTTCTTTCTCTTTCTTTCTTTTTCTTTTCTTGTGTTCAATCTCTCTTTTCTTTTTCTTCTCTTTCTTTTCTTTCCTTTTCCTTTCCAGCTCAACTTGTTATTGATCAATGACTAAAAGTAACAAGTTATGATCTTTATCCATGTACTCCCTTAACATTCTCTTACATATACTTTCATCCATCAAGAGCATAAAGATTTGGAAAATTATTCAAACTCTCAGCAATAAGCAATGGACAAAATATTGTGACGGGTTTTAATGAAATAAATCAACCATTTAGGCTCAAAATAGGCACTAGGGATAATATGAAAATAGATAGACTTGAAAAGCTTAAACTATCCAAAGAAAGTCTATTATCGTCATTCCTGAGTTAAATTATGACTGTTTTTCTTATTTCGCCTCGAGAGATATTTAAGTAAGTTCTAGAATACTCCATGAATTTTAGTAGAAAAACAGGTTTAAGAACAATGTAAAGCATTTGATCAAGAACTACTTCGTCTAAGTGCGTGTAAAAAGTCATGCATAACCTATAAATGATCTAGAACATATTCTCTATAATCCATCATAAAGACATGCACTAAAAATATAGATCGAAATCTCAAAGAAAATCAGAACAATTTGAAAATATTCGCTCAAAATTTGCTTCCAAGAAGGCAAAAGTACATGTATAGAAGACTTGTCAATCAAATCACTCCTCCACACTTAAATTGGACATTGTCCTCAATGGCCAAATAAATATAACAAGAACAAACAATACCATAGGACCAAAAAATATAAAGGAGAAGAGATAAGAAAAATAAACTTCCATTCGTTTAGCATTGTGCTGTACAAGATATGAATGCTTGAAGAATAAGGCATTGACAAAGTACCTAAAAAGAAAAATACAAAAGAAAACACACTAAAGCATAAAAATTGGAAAAGAAAATAAAGCAAAAACAAAAGAAAGAATATAGTACACAGGAAAACACCATAACGAAAAAAAACATCAAAAGAGAAAGGAAAAATAAGAGTGATTGAGAAAATGTACACAAGCATCATCAGCCTCCTCATCATCATCATCATCCTCATCATCATCAGCTGGTGTAGAGGTACTCGCACCACCATGTGACTCAGAAGAATGCTACCTCAACTCGGCCAATTTCTACTCTATAGTAGCTTGCCGTCTCACCATGTCATCCATAGTACCCTGCAAGCGTAGGAGCACCTCCATTTGCTGATCGAGTCATCCCAGCACAGTAGTCTCAAAGTTAATCTGGGCTTGGGAGTGAGAATTGCTAGCTCGTACACGTGCTAGTAGTGGTGGTTGCTCTTCCTCCACTGTAGGTGGCCTTACCTGACCGAGATGTTTGACCTCGAAGGGAGTTAGCCACTTCTTCAACTCCTGGCTGTACTTGTACCCGCAACTCATAAGAGTTTGCTCAGTGACCATATCGTGCTCGGTGGTAGTCTCCATGAGTTCTCCCTCAAGACTCACCCCAAAGTCTTTCAGGATTTTCATTATAACCAAGGGAAAAACGAAGGCTTTTGTGGAGAGTCGGTGATGAACAACCTCCCTAATGGATTAGATTATCAAGGGTGCAAGAGGGATAGGTAATGTGTACATCATCCGATGTAAAATATAAGTGTCAATAAGTCTAGTCTCAGTGAAACCACTAGCACGAGGTATAACATTGAACCCAAACATGTGGACTAGAGCTCTAAAGTTAGCTACCAGATCATTGTTGGAATAGAAACTATTAGCTTGGAAGGCATTATGCTTATGTAATCCTACGGTAGCTCTATTCCCTCTAACATCCCAATTCAGGTCAGAAAGAATCTTTTGATTATTCACATCTATCCCTTGCCACGTATCATCATCAAAAACTTGGAGGAGATTAGTTAATTGGTTTTAAGTGATGACAATGGAAACTCCTTTCACTCTTGTTTCAATATGTGGAAGATGTTTATTGCCCTTATCCGTCATATTAGCATAGAATTCCTTAATAAGCACGGGACAATACTTCCCTTTTAATTGTACTATCGACCCCCATCCTAGCCTTCTAAATATCATGCCCAATTTGAGTGCACGGTCTAAGGTGGGTGAGAAAGTACGCTCGACAATAATCTTATTAGATGCTCTCCTACTGTACCATTCCTCACAAGATGCATCAATAAACGCAGTAGGTCTAAGGGACAAAGGATCAACAGATGTCGGGGTTGAGGAAGAGGAAGTTCTCGCCCTTTTAGAAGACTGACCCCTTGCTCTAGATATGGTCAAATAAGGAATGGGGAAAATAGGAAGAGAGAGAACAAGTAAGCTCCAAGTCTGAACACAGAGCCATTCCCCTTTCAAAGATATTCCTCAAATCTCAGGTAACCCTCAACTAGTCTCACAATCCACAACACCCCAACTCCATCAATGTATAGCACCCTTCAACAAACAATTCAATCAATCACCTCCAATTAATTCAATACAACCTACAACAATACTTGTAAAGTTCACAGTAAAGCATAAATGTGTTGAATATCCTCAATGCATGCTAGTAAACATGATCATGTGAATAAAGGCAGTATCATGGTATTGTGTGATCAACAATGCACGTTCCATATGTTCAAGTATCACCAATAGCCACAATTCTAGCCTTAGCTATATGAAGTCTCTAATGAGCATAAGCATGAATCAAGTAGTGAAGGATTAATAACTCCTAATTAAGTCCAATTCACGAAGCTCAAGGAGTAATGCATAAGTCAAGAAGGCATGCACAATCCTATTTTTCGGCCAAAACTGTTTCCAAAATTAGAAAAAATCATCTACACCATTTTAACCATAGGAATTGAATTAAAAACATACCTTTGTGCTCTTGTATGTATAGGTAAGTAAAAGATGCAAAATTGTTGTAGCAATCTAAACTCATTGCTTGTGGATTAAATGTGATGTTGTTATGAAAAAGAGAGGATTTTGAGGATTTTGATTCATATGATCATCAAAAGAGAAGTCAATAGATGTTACAAAAGTGTTTAGGAGTTGTAAAATCAAATTTTTGGGAAGTGAGGGATGTGAAACCGGCACGGGCTTGAGAGAATTTGAGAGGGGGATTGGAGAATTTGAAGAAAAAGTGGCCAAAATGGCCCTTAAATTGTGCTTCACCCAATAGGAACCGGCGCTGGTTCGAGTTCTTGGAGCTGGCGCCGGCTTGGTTCTGTCCGGGGTTTCTCTATTTTTTTTAAACCAAAAATGCAAAACATACAATAATGCGAAACATACAATAATGCTAAATAATGCACTCTAATTAATCAATCAAAACGGCAGAAATAAAAATTGTCTCAATCACAAAAATTGAAAGTAAAGAAAAGTAAAACTGCTTCAATGTTTCCTACGACTGTGATCCCGTGAATTTTCCTCAGTATTCCCTGGTAATGTCCCCGCTTGACGATCTCCCAAGTGTTTGGATAATTGATCAATTTGGTTCTCCAAATTACGCATGAAAGCCTCTAAGTTCCTTGTTGTTGCATCGACTCCTTGGAACTTAGTCTCCGTAGTACTTACCAACTGGCCAATCAACTCTTCCAATAGTGGCTTTGAAGATGCTGCATTATTGTTCATAGGATTTTAGTTCATTTGATTACTTCTAAATTGAAAGACCCTTGCCTAGGTTGATTCCCACCGCTCCACAAGAAATTAGAGTGATTTCACTAATCAGGATTATAGGTAGAGCTATAAGGGTTGTTACCTAGCCGGACATTACCTGCAAAGGCCACTTGTTCCGACGTTTCTTGGAGTAACCCCATATTTTGGCATTCATGATTGGGGTATCCTTCTCCACAGAAATCACAACTCATGTTTAGTACCTGCCCTTGAGGCATCACCATCTGTTCCATCTTTTGAGTTAAGGCATCCACCTTAGCTTCCAATGCTACCACAACATCCACTTTGTACACTCATTGCACACGAACTCTTGACCTTACACTCCCCCAAGAATAGTTATTAGAAGCCAAATTTTCAGTAAGCTCAAATACCTATTCTAGGGTCTTATGATTGATGAAACCCCCTACAGAAGAGTCAACCACTTGCCGTGTTGCAAGCGTGAGGCCATTCAAGAAGATAATCATTTGCATTCCCAACTCAAATCCGTGGTGTGGGCATTTTCTTAACATCTCCTTGAATCTCTCCCAACTTTCATATAAGGGCTTCGAATCTAATTGTTGGAAGGCGAAGATTTCATTCATAAGTTTTGTTGTCCTAGTTGGGGGAAAATATTTGGCCAAAAATTTTTTAGTTAGGACATTCCAATTAGTGATGGAACCTGTAGGTAAGAACTTTAACCAATATTTAGCTCTATCTCTCAAGGAAAAAGGAAAAAGTCTTAACTTAATGGCATCCTCAGAAACACCATTCCTCTTGAAAGTATCACAAATCTCAAGAAAACTAGCTAAGTGAGCATTGGGATCTTCTTTAGGTAACCCATCAAATTGAACCATATTTTAAACCATTTGAATAATGTTGGGCTTTATTTCGAAATTTTTTACATCGATCCTAGATCTAGTGATACTCGAGCCTGTGCCCAAGATTGCAGGTTTCACAAAGTCGTTCATAACCCTCCTATCATTCCCAGCATTGTTCTATTAAGCACCATCCATCTCGACGATCAAGTTCCTTTGAATTGTCCAGCGAATTTTTGATAATGTTCTTTCGATTTCAAGGTCTAAATCGACTATCTCGCCTTCGGATTTTCGGGTTATGTACCAAGGATAACACCTAAGCAAACGAGAAGCAAGTTAGATAACATAATAAAATTAAAAGGTTACAAAGTTAGTTAAAAGAGCATAGTCAAAGTTAGTAAGTAAGGTTACAAGGTTGTAAAAAAATACATGAAATACAAAAGATAGGATAGCATCTTTTTACGGAAAGAACAATTATACATATTTACATGGTTAGATCAATAAAATCCAAGCTTTCATACTATTGTTCTCCGACAACGGTGCCAAAAACTTGATGTGTCCGGACTTGGGTGTAAAAATCATACAAAAACTAATAACATTCCCAATCAAGTTTAAATTAAAACGTTCAACCCAAATCACACATCTGAGCAAGTGTACTCATCATTAACCGAGCATAGGGTTCAAACGAGTGTCGATCCTCCAGGAACAAGTAGACATTAATCACCTTTCTTTTATTATTTAACCGACTCGATAAAGCAAAAAATAAATAAAAAATAAAATAAAATAAAAATATAAGTATATACATGTCAATGATGGAAAAGTATGTAACTCAAAGCACTGTTTAGACAAACATGATCTTAAAGTACCTAACCATTATCATAACTAATCATTCTCTTGGCACCATGAACGATTAAGATAAATTAGTATCACTTGGTCTGTCTCAACTAATTTATCCACAAGATCCATTAAACACAATCCTTGATTAAATTTCCTTGGTCTGGCAAATTTAAAACATGAAATTAATCAATGAATCCTTGGTTTGGTAAACATTAATTAAATTTTAATTACTCAATCCTCAGCAATTAACTTCTTTGGTCTAGCAAATTAACAGCCAATAAATATGAAATTAATCAATTGCAACCACCATCAACCGTTTTGGTTTAGCAAGTTAATGAAAAGAAATAACCAATTAATCTCATAATACGCCCAAGTAATTAAATACCAAGAAGAACAATCAATTAATCAAAAGATCAAATAACTCTAAAAATCATGAATATCTAAAACAATGTCGAATTACAACAAAACAATTAACATATCATTATTTAAGAAAAAGAAACAAAGTAAAAGAAAGCACTCATAGACAAGCCTCATTCTTTTTCCTTTGAAGACGTTCTTACACAACCCTCCTTAAATTGAAGAATTCCTCCTTTGACTGAGTGGTTTTCTGTTATGATAAATGAATTCTCCCATTTTTCCTTGTGTTTTCCATCTATTTTTAGGCTTAAGAAGTGCCTAAACTCGTAGGTACAATGTTCTTGGCCGAGTAGAAGTTGGAAGATACTAAAACTCCACAAATTATCAAAAATTGCGTAGAAAAATCAAGCACTGCCTTATCTTCAGGGCATAGCCGACGCCACCTTGGCTCTCAGAGCCAGCGCCAGTTGTGTTCTGTTTCTCTACTCATTCGCCGATTTTTCTCTGAATTTTGCACAATAAAGACCAGAATGCAGCCGGTACCGCCTTGACCCTTGGAGCCTGCACCGGTTCCTCTATGTTCTGCTTTGTTTCACCAATTTTTTCATTACTTCGAAGTTCGTGCAATTCAGTGCATGGCCGGCGCTGGTTCTAGAGCCCTAGCCGGCACCGCCTCTCCTCTGTTCTGCGACGTTTTTGTTTCTTTTTATCCTAAAAATTTGAAATAATGAATAAAACACCTTTCCAAGGGTAAAATCTCAAATATGAAAAAATATGACTAGTTATTGAACAAAATGTATCA
Source organism: Voacanga thouarsii (assembly GCA_026120185.1). Classification (NCBI taxonomy): domain Eukaryota; kingdom Viridiplantae; phylum Streptophyta; class Magnoliopsida; order Gentianales; family Apocynaceae; genus Voacanga; species Voacanga thouarsii. The sequence continues at coordinate 160,797 of JANUWF010001883.1, read as the reverse complement.
CAAAAAGCCTCAAATAACTAGAAAAAATATGACTAATTTAGCCCCTATCAGATGCAAAGGTATAGGCAGTTCTAAGCATGTCCGATACATGATATCTGTTAAATTGTTACCTCTTCTGATATAGATTTAAATCCTTCAATATCTATTAAAAAATTTGTTAGCTATTGACAGATTTTTATGCTCTTGATATCTATTCAATATCTATGTAAAATGAAAAATGTTGATATATTTGTTAAGAGTATTTTTTTATTCCGGAATATGCTTGGATAATGTTACTTCTAGATACAACTGTCAATTGTCAATGTTATTACTTATGTATACATTGTTTGATGCTACATGTTGTTGCTTATGTAGGAGAACATGAAGCATTGTATGATTAGAAGTAAATTTGTCCTAGATTTTCAAAGTACTATTGAAGAAAGGAATTTTTACATCATGAAAAACTTCAGCCTTCAATCAAATAGGCCAAACTACAAAGTGGTGGATGAGAATCTACAGATTATCATTGATAGAAGTATATACATAGAGGAATTGAAGGAGGACCTACTAGAAATACCAAGACACAAATTCCATTTTGTGCAGTATGAATATATTAAAGCCCACGCTGGAGGCATTACCCTCTTAGTTGGTAACAAATTAATGGCATATTCTTCTGCCACACTTTTGCACCGTGTCATACCTGTAGTCATGCATTTATATGATTTACTAACCATTTGGTTTGCATAAGAATCTGTGATCGAAAATACTTATAACCAGCATATGAAGAACTGAAAACTTTGTTCGATTAATTACGTGTAAATAATAGTACAGATTTTGAAACAATTATGCTTATAATTGAGCAAAATGATGTGTACATGCAGTGGTCCACAAAAAAAGATATTGTGCAGAATTTGATCAATTCTTACATTTGCTAAGTAAAAGAAACATTCTTATCCTCAATTTTGTTTCAGATGCAATTGGAATGATAACAAGAGTTTCAGCTATTGAACAAATGTCCCGAATGGGAAACCAAGTAAATTTACAATTTGTAACAATAAAGAACGACAAGTAAGATTTTGTCATGATATCTAAAAATACATATACACAAATAAATATATGACTAATTGAAACTATTTTGAATTGTAGGAGAAAGGAGATACATGTGACGCTTTGGGAGACAACGCAAATGTGATCTAGCAGACAGACGTGGTTGGTAACCAGACGGTGCAGATTGTTGTTTCACGTCAGTGATAATGAAAAATGACCAAGGCCATGCATCAATATCAAGTAGTAGTGCAACAAAGATCTATGTTGACTTGGAAATTGTAAAAGTAGAAAACTTTAGACAGAGGTAAGTAGAAATTTGCCAAACCCTAAAAAAATCAAATATGCAAAAATGTATTAAAAAAACTGCATAAGAATTCTACTTTTTGATTCATTAAACATAGGTGAGAAAGACCATAAGGCAGAAATAGCAATGGAGCTGACAATTGGAATTGATATGTAAACTGCACAACAATATGAGGAAAACAAGAGAACTTTGGCTGAGTTAAATACAATGATCAGCGACGAAGATAAAATGATACTCAAATATTGCACAAAATTATGTCATACATTTTTTGATTTCGCCAATTTATTTTACTCCACACCCGAGTTCATGGTATCTTTATTCTGTTTCTTTGTGTATTCATTGGCATAGATTTCCAGTATTATACCATAGAAAAAAAAAAGAAAAACAATTCACCTTGCTGCAATTGACCTTTTGAATCAGGAAAGAACATATTACTGTAGCATTACTGTGTTGGACATTGACACATACAATGGATGGAGATATAATTCATGCATAAGATGTAGAAAGAAACTCAAAGCTTATGGAAAAAAGCTGGCATGTGAATCGTGCATTAGAACAGAAGATTATCCAGATTCAAGGTATCCATAAACTGCTAAAGAAATCTGAATTCATGAATTCCAAAAAAAAAAAAAACACACTAAAACTTTGGAAATGCAGATATCGAGTTGAGGTTATTTTTGGTGACCACACAACACAAGGACGTTTTATTTTCTTTGATAGAGATGTTGAGAAGATTGTAGGGATGCAAGCAAGTGAACTAGCCCTAAGAATTGCAGAGGTATATCCATTTTATAATCAATAAACACTGAAAATATGACTATGCTGTTACATATTGATAAGAATTTCCACAATTAGCGTGGCTCTAAAAAACTCTCATTCTAATAAAGGAGGGACTGCATGATGCTATACCTAGACCATTGAAGAATAAAATTGGCAACACGTATATTTGCCAAGTCAAATTCAATGAACAGACAAGAGGATTTATGCGTATTTATTTGGGTATAAGAATCATATAAAAATAAGCACATTCCTAATCAAGTTTAAATTAAAACGTTAACCCCAAATTACACATATGAGTAAGCGTACTCATCATTAACATAGCATAGGGTTCAAACGAGTGTCGATCCTCCAGGAACAATTATGCATTAATCACTTTTCTTTCATTGTTTAACCGACTTAATAAATTGAAAAATAAATAAAAAGAAAAATAAAATAAAAGAATATATACATGTTAAGGATGGAGAATTATATAACTTAAACCATTATTCTGACAAACATGATCTTAAAGTACCTAATCATTATCATAATTAATTATTCTCTTGGCATCATGAAGGATTAAGATAGATTCACTTCTTTGGTTAATCCATGAAATCACTATCTTCTAGATAAATTAGCATCACTTGGTCTCGTCTCAACTAATTCACCCAAAAAATGCATTGAACACAATCATTGATTAAATTTCCTTGGTCTTGGCAAACTTAAAATATGAAATTAATCAATGAATCCTTGGTCTCGGCAGATATCAATTAACCTTTAATTATCAGTTCTCATCAATTAACCCCATTGGTCTAGTAAGTTAATCGACAACGAATATGAAATTAATGAATTGAGCCACCATCAACCCCATTGGTCCAGTAAGTTAATGGAAAGGAACAATTAACTAATTTCGTAATAAGTACAAGTAATTAAATACCAAGAAGAACAACCAATTAATCAAAAGATCCAATAACTCTAAAAATCATGAATACCTAAAACAATGTCAAATTACAATAAAACAATTAACACATCATTGTTTAAGAAAAAGAAAACAAAGTAAAAGAAAGCACTCATAGACAAGCCTCCTTCTTCTTCCTTTGAAGACCTTCTTTCACAATCCTCCTTGATTTAGCAGAATTCCTCCTTGATTTGAGTGATTTTCTGTTATGATCTATGAATTCTCCCTTTTCTCTTGTGTTTTTTCCTTTATTTATAGGCTTTCCAAGTGCCTAAATTCGTTGGTGTAGGGTTTTTGGCCGGCTAAAAGTAGGAAGATACTAAATTCTGCAGATTATCAAAAACCGTGTGCAAAAATTAAGGCATCGCCTCAACATTAGGTTACAGCCGATGCCGCCTTGGTTGCCTAGAGCCGGCACCGGTTGTGTTCTGTTTCCTCAGTTGTTTGTTGATTTTTTTCTTGATTTCTTTGCAAAGTTTTCAAGAGTGCAGTCGGTGCTGGTTACAACTTCCCAGTTAGCGCCGGTTTAGTTTTGTTCTGGTTCGTCTAATTGATTTTTTGCAGCCTCAAAGTGCGTGCCAACAGAACATGGCCGACGTCGATTCCTCAGCTATAGCCGGCACCGCCTCTGTTCTATTTTTCGACGTTTTTGTCTTATTTTACCCCTAAAATTTGAAATAATGCACAAAATACCTTTCCAATGGTAAAATCTCAAATATGAAGGAATATGACTAGTTATTGAACAAAATGCATCATAAAATAGTCTCAAATAACTAAGAAAAATATGACTAATTTAAACCCTATCAATTCCCCCACACTTAGCTCTTTGCTTATGTAACACCCCACGACTACGTAGTACGTACCCTAAAAGGGCGGGGATGTCGCCCCGTCCCATAGGACAAGGGGTCTTTAAAACGAGGCATAAAATACAAAGGCAATCTCCAATAGATTCAACTTAGATAAATAAAGAAATACTCTTATTACATCAGGCTCAACTTGGAGCAAAACGAAATAAAAACAATTAATCGTTCAACAGCTTAAACAACAAATGTCTCCTAAGCAAAGATGACAATAATTAGAAAAGCTTCAACTATCAATACCCCGCTGACTCAGCACAGTCTATCTCCTGAAAACATGATGTAAAACAGTGTGAGAATAAATCTCAGTAAGTCCTGTGTGTGCACATGCTGTTTAAAACTGTACGTGTATGCAAAGTGGAAAACATTTGTAGGAATATTTGGCAAGTCATAAATAATTTCTCTTTCGCAAAGAGTGGGTTTTTCCATAATCATACTTTACACAAAACAATCATCCACTCGAATAAACAGTCATGTCACCACACGTTGGGCTCCATGAGAACAAAATGGCCAAGGCACCACACTCTATGCACCTTGTCCGGACCAGATTGCCACACGTTGGGCGTTCTGATCAAGGTGAGTGTACAGCTCACCGGGTGAGATACTCCTCATTCTCTACACCCAACAAAACCATCCAGGTGTCCATGTCGGGAAAATAAATAATACCTTACCAGGTACACATGCTAGCTCGGACCAGCCTGACCAACCAATACTGTTGCCTTTTCAAGAAGAGCTTATCTTCTGGAGGTGGCCTCCTGCCAGAAGACTTACTCTAGCCCTCCAAGACTAGTATTGTTAGCCTACCCTTATTGAGTACTCAACGAACATATCCATCAATTCCTGATTCATAATATTTCCAAACTTTAGCTTTGTAAAACGTGATTTTCTTTAAAAGAGATTTCTAAAAGTTTAAGGAAAAGAATAGTTTTCTTGATAAAATCATTAGTTTGACAAAACCGTTTAAAGAATAAATATCCACGTTTACAACCCAAGCAAACATAGTTCAACAATAGCTTTACAAAGCTTCACAACATAGACTTGCCATCACAACATTTAACAAAATAGTTTATGCAAGGACTTACCATCACAATATTTAACAAAAGAGTTTATGCAAGGACTTACTTGATATGCCTCAGATAAACGAGATAAATTCACAGCTTGCTTTCCTCAATTATCCTCCTGATCTAAACCATATAATATCATGATCAGGGTTTCAACTAATTTGAACATGTGCTAAACTTATTTATTTTCATAACAATTCACAATCCCCTAAGATCATATACTATGACCATATATTCAACAAGGTAATAGACATCATCTACTACCTTAAACCTTAATTTTGGCATTAAGGGTAAGTATTTCCGTACCTTACAACAACCGGGTAGCAAGATCTCGATGCTCCTATGGTGATTGTTCCGAGTTCGTTGGATTAGAAGAGAAAAGTTGTCTCCTTTTTCCTTCCTTATGACCGAGAATGCATAAAGAGATGAAATCAGACTTGAGATGGCGTGATTCCAAAGAAGAAAAGGAAGAGAATTGATGGAAGAAAGGAATCAAGAAGTTGAGATGGTTTTTGCTTACCTTGGAGGGTGATCGGTTTTTGCTAGGTGTTGGTTCTTGAGGTTTTCGAAAATTTGCTGTGGAGTTCTTGCTGGAATTTTTGTGTAGAATAGAGAGGATAGACAGCTGCTATGATTTAGAGTTAGAGAAGATTGGTTTAGGGTTAGATGATGATGTTTAGAAAGACTCCTAATGGCTTTAGGTTTCTTGGACAGCAAGGCCGAAAATTGCAGCTCACGAGTGCCTTCTTGCTGCCGACTTTGAGAGGGTTTAAGGGAGAAAATATTCTGCAATTTTGCTCCCTTGTGCTGGCCTAACTATTTCTCAAGAGAAGGGCTGATTGTGTTCAAAATTTTAGGCCAAACAAAGAAGAGTTTGCGAAGGTTTTTAGGGCTGAAATTTCTGTGCGCGTGCAGTAGTTTTGCTGTGCGAAATTACTGAACAGGAGAGGAAGAATTTCTGGATTGTTTTAGCTGTGGTTCTGTCGAAATTTCTAGAGAAAAAATGAGGGTTTTAGGTGCTAAAAAATAGCTTGATCAGCTGGGGTTTTTCGGTGTGTTTGTGTGCAGAATTTCGGTTGGAATAGGAGTACAAGGTTGGCCGAAATTTTCTATACAAAGCTGTCGAAAATTCTGGTTTCCTAGCTGGCCGAAATTCTGGAATTTGTGTGAGTAAAATCTAGTTTTGCACAGCAAAGATAATCTGAATTGATGGAAGATGTTTTAGGGGATTTGAGCTAGGGTTTGAAGGGTTGGATTGTACTTAAAGGTGCTAGAATTTCGGACAGCTTGTGTTAACATAAAGCTGCCGAAATTCTGCTAGGTTTAGGAAGAAAATCCTAGTCGAATTAGGATTGCAATAAAAATCTGATTTTCTAAAGGATTTAGGATAAGATTTCCTAGCTTTGGAAGAGTTTAAGTTGAGCTAAAATTCCTCTAAGAAGTGGCGGCACTTGCTGGAAATTTTTTTCCAGATTTTTAGCTTAGGTTCTAGGGTTAAAATCAACAAGGTTTCCTACTAGAAAAATGATTCATTAATTCCAACTATCCATGGCAAGATCTATCTAGCTAAATTCAAGCTGAAATTTTAATTATTAGCTAGGGGTTTTTCAAAAATCCTAAGGAATAAAAGCTGAAAATTAAAAGTGGACTTTATTCACATCAAGGTCCTTAAATTTAGGAAATAAATATAGAGACTTATTTCCTTGGAATAATGACACTAAAATTTCTCTAGGTTTGCTAGATCTTTTTCGGCCAAGACATGGAAACTCTAAGGAAAGGAATTTTCAAGAAGAGAAACTAACTTCACAAAAGGTAGGATTCGAACTCGGGTCACCAAAGGAAATCACCAACCTCCCCGCTATTTCAAAACAACTATAATACTAATTTTTTCTACAATCAGTTCTCACCACCCCCCAATACTCATCCTTCCAAATCTTCGACCAAACCTCCCTTATCCAAATCTTTAACAACACAACTATTTCACATCAATTAATTCAAATGCAAGAGCAACGAAAAAATCCACATGCATCCATGCAAATAAAATAATTCTAAGCTACCACATAAAATGCAAAATGTTATGCAATGCATAACTTTTCCCTATAGTCAAAGGTGGTTTTGGGCGGGGTATTACATCCCCTCCCCCTTAAGAGAATTTCATCTCGAAATTCAGATTCCATACCCTTCAAGCATATCTGGATACTTCCGTCTTAACCATTCCTCTGTTTCCCACGTTACATCTTGTGCTCCATGATGATCCCAAAGTATCTTCACCATGGGTATCTGCTTGTTTTGAAGCGTCTTAATACTCCGCTTCAAGATCTTGACGGGTCTCTCCACATAACTCAGATTTGGTTGCAACTCCAACAGTTCCTCATTGAGTACATGACTCGGATCGGGGTTGTACCTCTTTAACTGAGAGACATGGAATACATCATGCATCCCGGTTAGACCATTAGGTAGATCCAATCGGTAGGCAACCGGTCCAATTTTCTCTAATATCGGGAACGGTCCCAAATACCTAGGACTCAACTTCCCTCCTCTCGAATGTTTCAGGATTCCTCTACTATGAGTCAACTTCAAGAATGCACAGTCACCTACTTGGAACTCCAGTTCTCTTCTCCTAGAATCTGCATAGCTTTTCTGTCTGCTTTGCGCTGCTCTTAGTCTTTCTCGAATTACCTTGACTTTGTCCGTCATCTTCTGAATGCATACTTCACCAGTCTTCTTAACGTTCCCCTCTTCTGTCCATCCCCAGTATATCGGTACTTGGCATTTTCGCCCATACAATACTTCATACGACGCCATTCTAATCGACGCCTGATAGCTATTGTTATATGCTAACTCCGCATGCGGTAAAGACTCAATCCACTTATCTCCAAAGTCCAAGATACATGCTCAGAGCATGTCTTCCAGTATCTGAATAACTCTTTCGGATTGACCGTCTGTCTACGGATGAGCAGAGGTGCTGAATTTCAGGGTCGTGCCCAAGGACTCCTGGAACTTACCCCAGAACCTTGAAGTGAATCTAGGGTCCCTATCCGACACAATGCTCGACGGTACACCATGCAACCTTACAATTTCTTGGGTATATGTCTGAGCCAACTTTTCTATCGAGTCCCTTACGTTTACCGGTATGAAGTGCGCTGTCTTGGTCATTCGGTCCAGTACCACCCAGATCGCATCTTTGTGTGACTTGGTCATCGGAAGGCCAGTCACAAAGTCCATGGTCACCTCTTCCCATTTCTATTCGGGAATCGGTAACGGTTACAGTAACCCTGCAGACTTCTTATGTTCCATTTTAACCTTCTGGCACATCAGGCAGGTTGACACATGCTGAACTACATCCCTCTTCATTCCAGCCCACCAATATTTCCTCTTCAAGTCTTGGTACATCTTTACCTCCCCAGGGTGTATGGTATATTTGCTCTTGTGCGCTTTGTCCAGTATCCTCTTCCTTAAGTCTTAGATGTTCGGTACACAAATCCAGTCCCGAAAGTATAATACCCCATTCTCATCGGTCCGAAAATCGCTTCCTCCTCTCGCGATCTCTTTCTCCTTGAAAGTTTGAAATTTTGCACTGCCCTGTTGACCTGATACAATTTTCTGGTCCAGATCGGGTTTCAGGGTCAAGTTGCTCACGCAGATCTTCCTCTCTTGCACTTGCGCCTCTTTCTCCAGGATATCCTGGACTGCCGACACCTCCTGTATTCTCAAGTGTGCCATTTTCACCTTCCGACTTAGAGCGTCTGCTACCACATTCGCTTTACCCAGATGATAGTTAATAGGGCACTTATACTCTTCCAGGAACTCCATCCACCTACGCTGCCGGAGATTCAAGTCTTTTTGCATGAAGATGTACTTCAAACTCTTATGGTCAGTGAAAACTTCGTATTGCGCACTGTACAAGTAATGTCGCCATTTCTTCAAGGCGAACACTATAGCTGCTAGCTCCAGGTCATGCGTGGGATAATTAGCTTCGTGCGGCTTTAGCTTCCTAGATGCATAAGCTATGACTTTCCCTTCCTGCATTAGCACAGCTCCTAGTCCTTCCTTGGATGCATCTGTATAGAGTGCATAGGGCTTATCAGCCTCAGGTAGACTCAGCACGGGTGCTGTAATCAACATCCTCTTAAGTTCTTGGAAGCTCTTTTCGCACTTCGCACTCTAAGCAAAAGCGACATCCTTCTTCAACAGTCACGTCATTGGTGAAGCCAGAGTAGAGAAATTTTTAATGAAACGCTGATAGTACTCGGCCAACCCAAGGAAACTTCGTATCTCGGTAATGTTCTCCAGTTGTTTCCAGGTAGCTACGGCTTTCACCTTGGCAGGGTCCACTTTGATCCCCTATTTGGATATCACGTGACCAAGGAAAGACACCGAGCTCAGCCAAAACTCACACTTACTGAACTTGGCGTAAAGCCTGAATTCCCCCAGCTTCTCTAAGACCAATTTTAAGTGCTCCGCGTGGTCCTCCGGATTCTTGGAGTAGATTAAAATGTCATCGATGAATATAACCACAAACTTGTCCAAGTATGGTTGGAAAATGCGATGCATCAAATCCATGAATACTGTCGGTGCGTTGGTTACACTGAACGGCATTACTACAAATTCGTAGTGGCCATACCACGTGTTGAATGCAGTCTTAGGAATGTCTTCTTCTTTGATCCTCACCTGGTAGTATCCTTGCCGTAGGTCCAACTTCTAAAAGCAAGCGGCGCCTTGCAGTTGATCAAACAACTCATTGATCAAGGGTAGAGGGTACTTATTTTTTATCGTTAGATTGTTCAATCCCCGATAGTCAATGCATAGCCTCAAGGTTCCGTCTTTCTTCTTGACAAACAACACCGGGGCTCCCCACGGCGACGTACTCGGCCGAATGTAGCCTTTGCCTTACCAATTCCTCCAATTGCTCATTTAACTCCTTCAGCTCCGTCGGTGCCATCCGGTAGGGGGTTCTTAACACCGGTTCCGCTCTGAGAATCAGATCCACGGTGAACTCAACTTCCCGCTCAGGGTGTAGAGAAGTGAGCTCAGCAGGGAAAACATCCGCAAAGTCTTTTACTACCTCCGTACTTTCCAAGGTACACTGGTCCTTAGGTTTGTTCAGGAGGTACGCCAAATATCCCATACATCCTTTCTTGAGTAACTTCCGGGCTTTAGCACCAGCAATAAGAAATTTCAGTTCCTTCGTTCGCTTGCCATTGAATTCAATTACATCCCGTCCAGATCTCACAAACTGCACCGTCTTGATCTTGCAGTCCACACGAGCTCCGTGTTTCGACAACCAGTCCATGCCCAAGATCAAGTCATAATCATCCATGGGCAGGATTATAAGGTCGGCCTCCAGAATCTCCTTCCCTACCTCAACTCCACAACTTCCCATTTTCTTACCTGCTTCCACCACCTTTCCCAAGGGGGAACTAACTACTAAGGTATAAGGTAGCTCCTTTCCTTCCCAACCTAGATGTGATACACACACTTTACTTACATAAGAGTGTATGGATCTATCAGAACATTAACAAGACAACCTTGGATAGAAAGGTTACCTTCAATCACGACGGCGTCCGCTCCGACTTCCTCTCGGTTCAGGAAAAAAACTTTGGCCTTCACCTGAGGCTTCTAGCCTCCCGTTCCGGCTGGTCCAGCAGCGGCGCCTCTATTTCCTCCCATTAGTTGGGCCGGTGCGATCTGCTCAATCCTTAAGGGTTTGGGGCAGACGTTTCTCAGGTGTCCCGGGTTTCCGCAATTAAAGCACCTCCTCACACCCCCATTACCCCAGCAGTTTCTTTCGGTGTGGCCTCGCTTCCCACACAGCCGGCAATTCAGGCTGCCTTTCATCGATCCTGCTACTGGCACTTGAGGCTGCTTGCCCTGATTTCCCCAAGGCATAGAGGCCGTGGGTCGCTTGTTGCTTGAAAGCCTCATAGGTGAACGATTCGGTTGGAAGGGTCTACTCACCGGTCGATGCCGATCTTCATGTTCCGTCCGAGAAGCTGCGTCCACGGCGGTGGTGTACGATGTAGGCAGTGATGGAGCCAATGCCTTCCTCAACTCTGGCCTAATCCCTTTCATGAATTGCTGGTGCGCTTCTGCTTCGTATCTACCAAGCACTTACAGTACTTGGACAACTGCATGAATCGGGCTGCATATTGGGCCATGGTCATGCCTCCCTACCTGAGGGTCTGGAATTCATCCTTCCTCTTCTCAGCCACCCATCGAGGAATGTACTCGGCCCGGAAGGCTTCCGTAAAGTCGTCCCATGTCCATTCCTGCTCCTCTCTATCCCAATCACTCCCGTCCTCTCAGCCAAAAAGCAGCAAACTTCACCATCCTCTCTTCTGAGTACTGCAAAGTAGCGAAGATGTCCTCCATTTGCTCAATCCACTGCTCGGCTTTCTTGTCCTGTTCCACCTCCCCTTGGAATGTGAGAGGCTGGAACTTCAGGAAACGCTCCAGGGCTTCATCCTCTCCCCGCGGTGGTTTCCTGGCCACCTTATCCACTCTTTCCGTCAGATTCTGTAGGATCGAGGCCATCTTGTCGAAAGCCTGACCCATGGTCATATCTCGTGACCTCTCCGAAGCCAATTCCTACTCACGTGGCAGGTGCTCTTCCACGTCGGGGGTGGAACGATGCATCTGCTCAAATTCCGGGGTGGAGGATGCACTCTCCTGCACCGTTCTGCTATGCACAACTGTTCTGCATCTTAGTGCCATCTTAATCACATTCACTCAGGGTCAGTTAGTTACCAAGGGGAAAAGAATATGCTTAGATGCATGATCAGTTGATAGCAATGTACTTATCTAAAAGAGAATGTGATGATATCGTGCAAGGGTAAATCAAGCAATAAATGAAACTCATACTTTTCATATAAACCATTCTTTGTAGAAAAGAAGGGGTTATCCCATATGCCACCCTTTTTATTTAAAATGATAAATAAGCCCTATGAGCAACATGCTCCCTTAAAAGAAATAAACAAACAAAGGTATGCAAATCCTAAAGAAAGAAAAGTAAAAGCTGTTGGTCTTCTATGTTCGACTCTCTCTAGTTTCAATAGAAGCATTAGAGTCGTCAGAGGTCGGTTCCACAAGCCACCCCACGGAGCTATCGGGTCTCCTTATGCAGTCCCTGGCGAAACCAACACTCCCACTTGGCTGCCCTGACTCACCCTCTCGGCCTTTCTTGGCTCTCATGGCCGTCTCATAGAGCTCATCCAATGCTAATCTAACTGCACTCTTAGGCACAGGCCTCTCACTCCCTGAATCAACTGGGTCAAACAAACCCTCTCTTCTTAGCATAGCATCTATGACCAGTCCATATCGAAGTCCACACCCCTTAGGACTCTCTTCCAACTTCCTCTTCCCCTTATCTAGCCCTCCTAGAACTGACTGCCTAGGGTCTCTCTCTCCTGAGGCAACCCTATCTCTCGGCGTATATCCCTCACCACTGGACCTTTTAGGGTTATGGCCAGCAGGGGTCCTATCAACTTCCCCTATCTGCGGGGTCCGGGGAACCTCCATTACCTCCTCATCCTCTCCTTCTACCCCAGCCATCTCTCCCTCATTCTCACCGTCTCCCTTATTCCCTAGCTCATCTACCTCTCCCTCACTCAACTCCGTCATCTCCTCATCTCTCTCATCTTCCCCTAAGCTCTCCTCGACCTCTATCTCCGCCTCAACCACTTGGTCGTCTAGCACAGAAGGCTCACGCTCTCTCTCTGAATCAGACGCGGGTGGATCAGCTATGGGTAGTGGGGCAGGTGGATTCCCGTAGCCAGCAGGCCAGTCTCTGACAGCCGATACAACTCTTTTGACCATCCTATAAACAAAAGATAAAAATTAGCACCAGATCAATATACTTAAGAAAATAGAACCCCATAAGTCAAGTAATTGCCTAAACCTTGTTTTCTGATAGCACATGTAACACCCCACGACTACGTACCTTAAAAGAGTGGGGATGTCGCCCCGTCCTATAGGATAATGGTCTTTAAAACGAGGTATAAAATACAAAGGCATCCTCCAAGAGATTCAACTTAGATAAATAAAGAAATACTTTTATTACATCAGGCTCAACTTGGAGCAAAACGAAATAAAAACAATTAATCATTCAACAGCTCAAACAACAAATGTCTCCTAAGCAAAGATGACAATAATTAGAAAAGCTTCAACTATCAATGCCCCACTGACTCAGCACAGTCTATCTCCTGAGAACATGATGTAAAATAGTGTGAGAATAAATCTCAGTAAGTCCTGTGTATGCACATGGTGTTTAAAACTGTACGTGTATGCAAAGTGGAAAACATTTGTAGAAATATTTGGCAAGTCATAAATAATTTCTCTTTCGCAAAGAGTGGATTTTTCCATAATCATACTTTACACAAAACAATCATCCACTTGAATAAACAGTCATGTCACCACACGTTGGGCTCCATGAGAACAAAATGGCCAAGGCACCACACTTTGTGCACCTTGTCCGGACCAGATTACCACACATTGGGCGTTCTGATCAAGGTGAGTGTACAGCTCACCGGGTGAGATACTCCTCCTTCTCTACACCCAACAAAACCATCCGGGTGTCCATGTCGAGAAAATGAATAATACCTTACCAAGTACACATGCTAGCTCGGACCGGCCTGACCAACCAATACTGTTGCCTTTTCAAGAAGAGCTTATCTTCTGGAGGTGGCCTCCTGCCAGAAGACTTACTCTAACCCTCCAAGACTAGTATTGTTAGCCTACCCTTATTGAGTACTCAACGAACATATCCGTCAATTCCTGATTCACAATATTTCCAAACCTTGGCTTTGTAAAACGTGATTTTCTTTAAAAGAGATTTCTAAAAGTTTAAGGAAAAGAATAGCTTTCTTGATAAAATCTTTAGTTTGACAAAACAGTTTAAAAAATAAATATCCACGTTTACAACCTAAGCAAACATAGTTCAACAATAGCTTTACAAAGCTTCACAACATAGACTTGCCATCACAACATTTAACAAAAGAGTTTATGTAAGGACTTACCATCACAACATTTAACAAAAGAGTTTATGCAAGGACTTACTTGATATGCCTCAGATAAACGAGATAAATTCACAGCTTGCTTTCCTCAATTACCCTCCTGATCTAAACCATATAATATCATGATCATGGCTTCAACTAATTCGAACATGTGCTAAACTCATTTATTTTCATAACAATTCACAATCCCCTAAGATCATATACTATGACCATATATTCAACAAGGTAATAGACATTATCTACTACCTTAAACCAAAATTTTGACATTAAGGGTAAGTATTTCTGTACCTTACAACAACCGGATAGCAAGATCCCGATGCTCCTATGGTGATTGTCCTGAGTTCGTTGGATTAGAAGAGAAAAGTTATCTCATTTTTCCTTCCTTATGACCGAGAATGCATAAAGAGATGAAATCAGCCTTGAGATGGTGTTATTCCAAAGAAGAAAAGGAATAGAATTGATGGAAGAAAGGAATCAAGAAGTTGAGATGGTTTTTGCTTACCTTGGAGGGTGATCGGTTTTTGCTAGGTGTTGTTCTTGAGGTTTTCGAAAATTTGCTGTGGAGTTCTTGCTGGAAATTTTTTGTAGAATGGAGAGGATAGACGGTTGCTATGATTTAGAGTTAGAGAAGATTGGTTTAGGGTTAGATGGTGATGTTTAGAAAGACTCCTAATGGCTTTAGGTTTCTTGGATAGCAAGGCTGAAAATTGCAGCTCACGAGTGCCTTCTTGCTGCCGACTTTGAGAGGGTTTAAGGGAGAAAATATTCTGCAATTTTGCTCCCTTGTGCTGGCCGAACTATTGCCCAAGAGTAGGGCTGATGGGCAAAACAAAGAAGAGTTTGTGAAGATTTTTAGGGCTGAAATTTCTGTGCGCGTGCAGTAGTTTTGCTGTGCGAAATTGCTGAACAGGAGAGGAAGAATTTCTGGATTGTTTTAGCTGTGGTTCTGCCGAAATTTCCAGAGAAAAAATGAGGGTTTTTGGCTCTGAAAAATAGCTTGATCAGCTGGGGTTTTTCGGTGTGTTTGTGTGCAGAATTTCGGTTGGAATAGGAGTACAAGGCTGGCCGAAATTTTCTATACAGAGCTGTCGAAAATTCTGGTTTCCTAGCTGGCCGAAATTCTGGAATTTGTGTGTGTAAAATCTGGTTTTGCATAGCAAAGATAATCTGAATTGATGGAAGATGTTTTAGGGGATTTGAGCTAGGGTTTGAAGGGTTGGATTGTACTTAAAGGTGCTAGAATTTCGGACAGCTTGTGTTAACACAAAGCTGCCGAAATTCTGCTAGGTTTAGGAAGAAAATCCTAGTCGAATCAGGATTGCAATAAAAATCTGATTTGCTAAAGGATTTAGGATAAGATTTCCTAGCTTTGGAAGAGTTTAAGTTGAGCTAAAATTCCTCTAAGAAGTGGCGGCACTTGCTGGAAATTTTTTTCCAGATTTTTAGCTTAGGTTCTAGGGTTAAAATCAACAAGGTTTCCTACTAGAAAAATGATTCATTAATTCCAACTATCCATGGCAAGATCTATCTAGCTAAATTCAAGCTGAAATTTTAATTATTAGCTAGGGGTTTTTCGAAAATCCTAAGGAATAAAAGCTGAAAATTAAAAGTGGACTTTATTCACATCAAGGTCCTTAAATTTAGGAAATAAATATAGAGACTTATTTCCTTGGGATAATGACACTAAAATTTCTCTAGGTTTGCTAGATCTTTTTCGGCCAAGACATGGAAACTCTAAGGAAAGGAATTTTCAAGAAGAGAAACTAACTTCACAAAAGGTAGGATTCGAACTCGGGTCACCAAAGGAAATTACCAACCTCCCCACTATTCCAAAACAACTCCAATACTAATTTTTTCTACAATCAATTCTCACCACCCCCCAATACTCATCCTTCCAAATCTTCGACCAAACCTCCCTTATCCAAATCTTTAACAACACAACTATTTCACATCAATTAATTCAAATGCAAGAGCAACGGAAAAATTCACATGCATCCATGCAAATAAAATAATTCTAAACTATCACATAAAATGCAAAATGTTATGCAATGCATGACTTTTCCCCATAGTCAAATGTGGTTTTGGGCTGGGTATTACAACTTGTCCTCAGGAAAAGTATCAAAGAGAAGTAGGAAAAACATAAGTGTTGATAAAACCACTCAATCTATTTCAAAATAGTATTCTAATGCTTTCTTTATTCGGGACCATAAAACAAATGATACTACATTCTTCATAACAAATGCAAGACTTGTGTAAATGAATAGTGACTAGTAGAATTATCTCAATACTTAACAATATTCTCAAACTATTGGAAAGAATTTAATTCAAAAAGAATATGCATTCCATAAGCTTACTTTTCATACACTTTCTCCACTAATCCAAGACATATCATGATTCTACTTAAGTCAAGTAGGACTTTCAAGCTTGTAATGTAAGGCTAAAGGTTTGTAATATAGGTTGTCAAATGAAGGATATATGAGAATCAAATATCAAAGAAAATGAGAGTTCGCAAGAAAAGGATAAACACAATGTATCAAGAAATTCTAAACTCTCCTTGCTCTCCTATTTCAAAATCAATAAAAACCCATAACCTTGTGTAGCAATTACAGTACAGTTCTAGCAAATCCTGCATTTTCATCAATCATTCTCAACTCATCACTATTTCTTTTTCACAAGATTATTCAAATTTCAACAATGGTGCCAATGACTTGATGTGAACTCAAGTTTTTTAGAAATACTTACAGCTCAACCACCATTCTTCTTGTGATCTTTCTTTTCTTTCTCTTTCAATTTTTCTTTCTTTTTCCTCTTCTTTTTTTTTTTTTCAAATGCTGCTATTATTTCTTTCTCAGTTTTTCTTTTTCCATGTTTTCTAGCATCTTTTGTTTTCTTTTTGCTTTCAATCTTTCATTTTCTTTTTCTTCTTGTTCTTTTCTCCTTTCCTATCTCAACACAACTATTGATGCATGATTGAAAGTAACAAGTCATGATCTTTCCACAAGTATTCTCCCTCAACATTCTCCTACATGTACTGCTATCCATTAAGAGCAATCAAAGGTATGGAAGAATTATTCAAACTCTCAGCATGAAGTAATGGACAAAGTATGATAACGGGTATTAAGAAAGAAATTTACCATTTACACACAAAATAGGCACTAGAGATAATATAAAATAGGTAGGCTTGAAAAACTCAAACTATCCAAAGAAGGCCTATTACCATCATCCCTAAGTTAAATCATGAATGTCTTTCTTATTTCGCCTCGAAAGGTATTCAAGTAAGTTCTAGAATGCTCAATGAATTTTAGTGGAAAAACAGGTTTAAGAACAATGTAAAGCATTTGATTAAGAACTACTTAGTCCAAGTGCGTGCAAAAAGTCATGCATAAGCCATAAATGAAATAGAACATATGCTCTATAATCTATCACAAAGATATGCATTAAAAATACCTCTTGAAATCTCAAAGAAACTTAGAAAATTTCAAAAAAATTTGCTCTCAAAGGATTCAAAGAAGAATTTCGAGAAGATTATAGAAGAATGAAGAATAAAAGAATTCTCAATCTAACCACTCCCCACACTTAAACTGGACATTGTCCTCAATGGCCAAATAAATAGAACAAGGAATTAAATGCCATGGGACCAAAAATAAAGGGGAAAAGATAAGAAAGAAATCACTTCCATTCATTGTGCATGCTTCTGTATAAGAGTTGAGTTCCTGGAGAAGGAGATATTGGCAAAGTACCTAAAAAGAAAAATACAAAAGAGCACACCAAAGCATAAAAATAGAAAAGAGAAATAAATCAAAACAAAAGAAAGAAAATAGTACACAAAAAACGTATAACACAAAAGAAAGAAGGCAAGAGAACCGAAGAAGTTTTATTTTTCAGTTTCGAAGAGCACCACCACCTGCTCGGAATTGGGAAGACTTTCACCAACATAGCGCTTCACGCGATTGCCATTGACTTTGAAAGTGCCCTTGGTGGGGTGAGTAATTTTAAGGGCACCAAAAGGGAATATCTTACTTACCGTGTATTTTCCCAACCACTTGGATTTCAACTTGCCGAGAAAAATTTTTAAGCGAGAGTTGAATAGCAACACTTGATCGCCTTTTGCAAATTCGGGTTGTTGAGTGAGATGCTTATCGTGCCACTTTTTGACCTTTTCCTTATACCTCATTGAATGATCATAAGCATCCTCTCGCAACTCCTCCAAAGCTGTAAGTTAGAGCAACCTTGACTTTCCAACGGCCTCAAGATCAAGGTTAACAAGTTTAATGGCCCAATAAGCTTTATGCTCAATTTTAACAGGTAAATGAGATGCTTTTTCATAATCTAACTGAAAAGGAGTCATGCCAATTGGGGTCTTAAAAGCTGTCCTATATGCCCAAAGAGTGTCATCTAATTTTAGACTCCAATCCTTCGTAGTATGGTTAACAGTTTTTTCCAAGATTCTTTTGATTTCCCTATTAACCACTTCGACCTGACTACTTGTTTGGGGATGATAGGGGGTGGCAAACTTATGGCGCGCTCGCAAATGTTTGAGAACTTTGTCCATTTGAGTATTATAAAAATGAGTTCCTCTATCACTAATGAGAACCTTAGGAACACCAAAACGGGTGAACAGTTTTTTTAGAAAGTTTACCACCACCCTTGCATCATTAGTTGGTAGAGCTTGTGCTTCTTCCCATTTAGAAATATAATCCACTGCTACCAAAATGTACTTATTACCCAAAGAACTAGGAAAAGGTCCCATGAAGTCTATCCCCCAATAATCAAATACTTCACAAGCTTGAAAAATTTGTAATGGCTTCTCATTAGATTTAGATATGTTACCTATGCGTTAAAACCTATCAAAACTTTGAACAAACCTGTGGGCATCTTTGAACAATGTGGGCCAATAGAATCCAGACTCAAGAACCTTTCATGCAATGTTGTGGGCTTGGTAGTGGCCTCTAGCAAGCCCTTGATAACAATGTTAAAGGATATTCTCCCATTCCTTAGAGTTCACACATCGTCGAATGATTTGTTCCGCACAATATTTAAACAGATAAGGATCTTCTAAAAAATAATGCCGTACTCCGGAGAGGAATTTTTTCTTTTGTTGCATTGTGAGATCTTTTGGAATAATTCCTGCAACCAGATAATTAGCAAAGTCGGCAAACCAAGGGGTGTTTGGAATCTCACTTTCTATGAGCAAGAGTTGTTCATCCAAAAAGGTGACCTTGATGTCCTCTTCTACCAATGATTCCAAATTGGGATTATCCAGTCTTGACAAATGATCCATAGCTAGATTTTCCGCACCCTTTTTATCCCTAATTTCCAAATTAAATTCCAGCAATAATAATACCCATCTTATCAATCGTGGTTTGGAATCATGTTTGGTTAGTAAGTACTTTAGGGTAGAATGGTCTGTATAAATAATGACTTTGGACAAAATAAGATAAGTACGAAATTTATCGAAAGCAAATACTATGGCGAGCAATTCTTTCTCCGTTGTTGTATAGTTTTCTTGAGCATCCGTCAAAGTCTTGCTTGCATAGTATATAGGTTGGAAGTTCTTATTCCTTCATTGTCCAAGTACTACACCAACTGCAAAATCACTTGCATCACACATTAGTTCAAATGGAAGAGACCAATCAGGTGCAATCAAAATGGGTAAATTGATCAATTTCTCCTTAAGCATGATAAAAGCATTGAGACATTTTTTTTTTATCAAAATTAAACACAACATCCTTTTCAAGTAAAGAGGTAAGAGGTTTGGAATTTTTTGAGAAATCTAAGATAAACCTCCTGTAAAAACTTGCATGACCAAAAAAGCTTCGTATAGCTTTCACAGAAGTAGGAGGAGGCAGCTTCTCAATTGCTTTAATTTTTGCTCTATCAACTTCTATTCCCTTGAAATTTTATGCCCCAACACAATACCTTCTTGCACCATAAAGTGGCATTTTTCCCAGTTAAGTATGAGGTTAGTCTCTTCACATCTTGCTAATACCTTTTCGAGATTAGATAAACACAAGTTAAATGAATCACCAAAAACGGAGAAATCATCCATAAATATCTCTATGATGTCCCTCACGAGTCCTTCAAATATTGCTATCATGCACCTTTAGAATGTTCCGGGACCATTGCAAAGATCAAACAACATTCGACGATATGCAAAAGTACCATATGGACATGTGAAAGTAGTTTTCTCTTGGTCCTCAGGAGCTATGAGGATTTGTAGATAGCCAGAAAATCCATCCAAGAAATAATAATATTTATGTCCGACTAACCTTTCCAACATTTGGTCAATAAAAGGGAAAGGGAAGCGATCTTTTCTTGTGGCTTTGTTTAGCATCCTATAATCAATGCAAAACCTCTAACCCGTAACCAATCTCATAGCGACTAACTCATTTTTATCATTTGGGCTTACTGTCATTCCTCCCTTCTTTGGTACCACTTGAGTAGGACTCACCCAAATACTGTTAAAAATAGGGTAAATGATACCTGAATCTAGAAGCTTAATCACCTCACCTTTTACCACTTCACTCATATGTGGGTTTAACCTACGTTGGGGTTGTACTATGAGCTTTGCACCTTCTTCTATCAAAATCTTGTGAGTGCAAAAGGATTGACTAATTCCCTTTATATCAGTGATTTCCCATGCTATAACCCCCTTATATTTCCCCAACATACTAACCAATTTGGTCTTTTGCTCTTTAGTGAGATTTTTGGCAATGATCACAGGCAATTTACGTCCTTCAACTAAGAACACATATTCCAAGTGCTTGGGTAGGTCTTTTAGATCCAATTCTAGAGGCTTCTCTGTGGATGATTTCATTCTCCCCAAACTGCTTTTCTCAAATTTTTCAATACACTTTATTTCCTCCTCATTAATAGAGTCCTTCAAATATGCTACTAAAGTTTCCACCGACTTCTCCTCCAATGATTTCTGCATAAACTCCAAAATAGGTTTGTCAAGAGTATCAATTCTTAAACATGAATCATCAGAAGATAAAGGGTGTTGCATGCTTTTGTAGATTAGAATGACTACTTCCTCATCCCTAACCCTAAGTGTCAACCTCCCCCTATGAACATCAATTAACACATTTGCTGTAGCTAGGAAGGGTCTACCTAAGATTAAAGGGACATTGGAATCTTCATCCATGTCAAGAATAATAAAATCTACTAAAAATATGAATTTATCAACTTTTACCAGCACATCTTCTATTATACCCCTAGGATATTTGATAGATCTATTTGCGAGTTGAATACTCATCCTAGTAGGTTGGGGTTCTCCCAGGTCTAGCTCTTTAAATGTTTTATATGGCAATAAATTGATGCTAGCACCTAGATCAGCTAATGCATTACAGAAATTAAGAGTACCAATTAAACATAGGATAGAGAAACTCCCTGGATCATTCTCTTTGTGTGGCAAATTTAGTTTATCCTGCAATATGGCTGAACATTCTTCATTTAGTACCACTATGGATAGTTCCTCCAATCGCTTTTTACTTACAAGCATGCTCTTGAGAAATTTAGCATATTTGGGCATGTGAATTAGGGCTTCACTGAGTGGGATGTTTATGTGCAGTTGTTTGAATAGCTTAAGGAATTTGTCAAATTGGGCATCTTTTCGGGCTCTGTGTATATGAGTAGGATAAGGAATTTGAGGCCAGAAGGTGGACTTTTTAGTGGGGTTTCCGGAAGAAGAACAGGGTTCAGCCGATGTCGGTTCACCTGGCTTAGCTGGCACCGGTTGCATGCTGGAGGCATGGTTCTCGGTTGTACAGGACGGCCGGCGCCGGTTCTCCTCCTCCAGTCAACGCCGGTTACAATTTGTAATGTCAGGCAACTCCTTTCTACTCCGTAATGTGATCATAGATGTCTCCTATTTGCTTATTAGTGCTAGTTCTTTAGATTTTAACACAATGTCAGTAAAAAACCAGATTTGTTTTTCGATATTACGAATCATCTCCTCAAATGTCTTAAAGGTGGAATCTATTTCTTTGAAGCGCCTCGTGACATGGATAGCAAATTTTCCAATTACTGTCTCAAGCTTTGCTGATTCTGGGGCTTTGAGTGTTATCTTGGAAGAATAATGGGGGTACTGCCCCTCATTAAACCTCCTCTAGTTCCAATTTGCCATTTTGCCTAAACATAGCAAATAGTTAGATACCAGAATGCACTATTCAAATAGAATTAAATGAAGACAAAGTTAGTCAAGTAAACATAGTCAGAGTTAGTAAGTTAGATTACAAAGGCATACATAAGATACACAAGATATAAAAGATGGTACCTTTTTGCGAAAAGAACAATTGTACATATGTACATATTCACATACTTACCTATTTACATATTTACATGGTTAAATCAACAAAATTCAAACTTTCGTGATATTGTTCCTCGGCAACGGCGCCAAAAACTTGATGCGTATTTATTTGGGTATAAAAATCATATAAAAATAAGCACATTCCTAATTAAGTTTAAATTAAAACATTAACCTCAAATTACACATATGAGTAAGTGTACTCATCATTAACATAGCATAGGGTTCAAACGAGTGTCGATCCTCCAGGAACAAGTATACATTAATCACTTTTCTTTCATTGTTTAACCGACTTAATAAAGTGAAAAAGAAATAAAAATAAAAATAAAATAAAAGAATATATACATGTTAAGGATGGAGAATTATGTAACTTAAATCATTATTCTGACAAACATAATCTTAAAGTATCTAATCATTATCATAATTAATTATTCTCTTGGCATCATGAAGGATTAAGATAGATTCACTTCTTTGGTCAATCTATGAAATCACTATCTTCTAGATAAATTAACATCAATTGGTCTCGTATTAACTAATTCACCTAAAAGACGCATTGAACACAATCCTTGATTAAATTTCCTTGGTCTCGGCAAACTTAAAACATGAAATTAATCAATGAATCCTTGGTCTCGGCAGACATCAATTAACCTTTAATTACCAGTTCTCATCAATTAACCCCTTTGGTCCAGTAAGTTAATCGACAACGAATATGAAATTAATGAATTGAAATCACCATCAACCCCCTTGGTCCAGTAAGTTAATGGAAAGGAACAACCAACTAATCTCGTAATAAGTACAAGTAATTAAATACCAAGAAGAACAACCAATTAATCAAAAGATCCAATAACTCTAAAAATCATGAATACCTAAAACAATGTCAAATTACAATAAAACAATTAACACATCATTATTTAAGAAAAAGAAAACAAAGTAAAAGAAAGCACTCATAGACAAACCCCCTTCTTCTTCTTTTGAAGACCTTCTTGCACAATCCTCCTTGATTTAGTAGAATTCCTCCTTGATTTGAGTAATTTTCTGTTATGATCTATGAATTCTCCTTTTTCTCTTGTGTTTTTTCCTTTATTTATAGGCTCTCTAAGTGCCTAAATTCGTTGGTGTAGGGTTTTTGGCCGACTAGAAGTAGGAAGATACTAAAATTCTGCAGATTACCAAAAATTGTGTGCAAAAATCAAGGCAGTGCCTTAACATCAAGTCACAGCCGGCGTCGCCTTGGCTGCCTAGAGTCGACGCCAGTTGTGTTCTGTTTTCTCTGTTGTTTGCTGATTTTTTTTCTTGATTTCTTTGCGATGTTTTCTAGAGTGTAGCCGGTGCCGGTTCCAGCTTCCCAGCGAGTGCCGGTTAGATTTTGTTCTGGTTCATCTCATTGATTTTTTTGTTGTCTTGAAGTGCATGCCAACGGTACGTGGCCGGCGTCGAATCCTCTGCCATAGCTGGCGCTGCCTCTGTTCTGTTTTGCAACATGTTTGTCTTATTTTACCCTTAAAATATGAAATAATGCACAAAATACCTTTCTAAGGGTAAAATCTCAAATATGAAGGAATATGACTAGTTATTGAACAAAATGCATCACAAAATAATCTCAAATAACTAGGAAAAATATGACTAATTTAAGCCCTATCAAGGATTGACAAGAGAAAGTTTTACTGTGAACCGAATCCATCATGCATCAGATATAGTTCTGAAAAAAGAACAGACAAAGGTAACAAACATTGAACGTTATTTCTATAGCTGTTTACTTATGAGACATAATTAAAGGTGTTGACATATATTTTTGTTTGACAAACTCTTTAGGCATCTGAAGAACATCAAATAGAGGAACAAGGAAAATAAGTAGATGATATGGTACAAACAAAGACACCTATCAAAAGAGACACAAAAGGAGAAGTAATTGACCGGTATGAAAAACAAAAGCCACATCTGTTTTTGCACTAGCTAATTCAATGTTGACTATACCATATTCTTTTACAGGCAACAGATGAGAACACAAAACAAAGAGCTACCAGACATTCAAGCAAACAAAAGATTGAAATTAGACCGAAGAAGAGTTAGATGAAAAACACCGCTAAATTGCAGAATATCATTAGAATACTGATGGGAAAAAAGACCAGCAATATGGATTATGCTCCTGAATAGCTTGACAAAATTATATTGTTATTACAATTAGATATTCACATTTTTACCTTCAACATATCTTAATTGTCTTATTGAAAATATAAGAGTCATTTTGATTAAGTCACTTTCATAATTCCTTAAAGGTGGTTAAATGTTGTTGAATAATGAATTGGTTGCATTATATTTGTGAAGATCACTTTGAATTTCTTGAAGTATTTTAATGTAGTTATTGTTTGATGCATTATGCTAAAGGACCAAGCACAATTTTTTCCCCATTTCACTATAAAAATCAAGAATGTATTATATTTATGTAATTAAAATTCATCACAGAAAATAAGGAACTGGAGATGACAGGAAAATCTCTAATTATAGTACTAATTTGGTGAAAAATGAGACAAGAAGCCATGTAAAATCCAAAATTTGAGGGACTAATTATACATGAGGATTTGATTTACTTTTTCATCCTAGTTTGTGTGCATTGTAATATAAAGTAGTAATGTTTGGAGCTGACTCCCACCTATTATTTCCATCTACATGCCCTATAGCACTGGCATCAAGAATGTTAGCAAAATGCTACCTTTGTCGACTGAATTCTTTAATGAATTTGGCAACCTTCCTCCAAAGTGCAAATAAGCAACCTCAAATAATTATTCTAACATTTCTTTACTTTTGACAAAGTTAAGTTGTATATAAATAATAGAGCTCCAACCTAATACTACCCCTTCAATCCCATCAATGAAGTTCGATGACGAAACCATTGACATAATAGTAGCCAGGTGATACATATATGTATGAATAAAACTTTAGTTCATACTTTTGTGAAAATTATAAATGCATTGATTGAGTAATTATGAATCCAACGAGATTGTCCTTATATGTGATATTCATCTTTTCTTTGTAGTCACATTAAAAGAAATCCAAAAGTAAGGGACAAGCAAAATACTGATCATATTCAAGAAATTGTGAATAAATGCAATAGGAATCATTCAAGCATAAATAGTGGCAAATTTTATATCTAATATATATCTATTTATGTTCCTTGCAATATCAAAGTACATATTAGCATTTCCCAGTTCACTAACTTGCTTAATTTTTTCATCTCACCATTCTATGTTGCTGTCTATTATCAGCATGGTTGAGCCTCAACTTCTTTGGTACAAATGTTTAGCTCAAAGTTTGCACAACCGCATGATGCTTACAAAGAAGATATTTACATTTACACGCACTAAACATCTTCCTATTTTAAACGTTTTATAAGATCTTTTCAATTTTCTCACATTTAACCAAACATTTGAAAGAGAAGAACAGTGCACACATGAGAAGATGAATTGTCTTTTGAAAGATAGACCAATTGAAGAACCATTGTAATTGTTTAATGATATAAAGCGAAGCATGCTTCATGAAAGCCAATCTACTATGAGAATCAAGCAATGTTCATTTTCTTTTTGTGTTTTTTCAGAATGCTTACGACTTCCATCAACACAAACTGCTTCTTTTAAAGTTCATTCCAATACTTCAGTAGTACTGCAATTTCATAAAGCCAGCAGAAAAAAACATCAATTCATCTCATAACATAACTAAGGTAATGACATATCATCACTACTACTACACTATATAAGACATCAACATCAAGAACCAGTCATACATCATTATTGAAAACATTTAAATTGTTTCATTAGCTATGAAGCATTAACTCGACCTCAATGACATGTTTTTAAACATTTCCAGTAACTATAACTTCATTACTTTTCCAAATTATATCAACCACTTCAGCAACATCAGCAAAAGCACCTTCCACATTTACCACTTGAACATCATAGTACAGCCAAATACTATTTGCTGCATCTCTTAGTAATTGAAAGTTTTGTTTCCTAGTGTATTGCTTGAACAAATCCTAATGAATATGATACTCCTTTCGAGATTCAACAATAGCAACAACAAAAGATTGATAGAACTTTATGTATGAATCCATTTTTCGCTCTG
Organism: Voacanga thouarsii; assembly: GCA_026120185.1. NCBI lineage: Eukaryota > Viridiplantae > Streptophyta > Magnoliopsida > Gentianales > Apocynaceae > Voacanga > Voacanga thouarsii. The sequence goes on along the minus strand of JANUWF010001883.1, from coordinate 134,403 downwards.
TCTCTTTAGCCTCCAAATATTCTTCATTCAAAAACATGATTGATAATGAATGTTGCAAACCAAGCACATCAAACACCTAGGGATGAGAATCATTCCACCAATTACAGCAGTTAACACCATCAGTAATCACAGTTGTGGACATTGGAATAAATATTTCAACATACTCATCATAATCATATGTTCCAGAATGCAAAACCATCCGCACTTTATTCGCTCGCCTATCAGGTAAAGCATAACATGGTTTATCCGACTACACCACCAGCATAAATATATATACACCACAAATCTAGACATTTAACCCCAGGAAAAAAAACACATTAGTTAACATTAAAAAAAAAAATCATTTATCAAAAAACACTGTAAATTCAGAATAAACATTATCAATAAATAAGCATAATTAACTAAACAATTTATTAAAAATCTAAAAACTCTAAACAGACAGGGAAAAATCATGCTACAGTTGCTATAAATAACAAAATACAGACACTTCAATATAACAAAACACAATATGCAAGTTAACACTGAAGAACCTACAAAAAAAAATGTCCAGCTTTAACAAGCCATATGCTACAGCTAAGTTGCATATCTGTAAGCAATTTATTTGTTAATAAAGTTATTTTTCTAAATAAAAAACAATACCTAAACTAAATTCCTTTGACTGCTATAAAAACACTTTGATTAATATGATATGAAATTTCATGCAGATTTAGTACAACGTGACAAGGTAAAAGAAAATAGATTACGAAGAAAAGAAGCTTTGGACCACAAAAGGAAACAACCTTATTCTAATCAAATTTACAAACCAAAAAGAGATCCAGTATCAGAAAACATGAATGCTACTGATCTACAATTGCAAGATATACACACACAACATAGGTAACATATTTATCAATTGAATACTTTTCAACAAAATTATGTTATGCACCTATAATTGAAAATGAAAATAAAATATAGCAAAGAAAGTAAAGATGCATAGACAACAGAGGATTGATATATAAAGAGGGAAACAAGAGCTAAATGGCAAATACACTGACCCAAAAGATACAACATCGAGTGCAAGAATGTCAATGAATATTCCAATAGGTAACATTCATACCACAGATATTTTATAATATGAATTACAATATCAATAATATTTAGCTAATTCCTTCTCATTTATAATATTAGATTCTTTAATAAACCATGAACTATATTATGGATCCTCTACACTTCAATGCATGTATTGTGATGCCATATTCTAGGAGCAAGAGAAAAACAAGGGACAACCAAAGAGACTGTATCCAAAATTCAAATTATGTTGTAAACAAGGAAAGGTCCAACTACCAAGAAGGAAAGATCTACCTGAGCCTCTAAACACTTTGCTCACAAGAGTAACTGATGAGAAATCAAAGACATTCTTGGAAAATATTAGAGCATAAAATTCAATGTTTTCCATGACTTCTATGGGTGCTAAAGTCAATGATAAAGTGAATGAAAGGTCTGGACCATATATTTATAGAATCAATGGTGAAAATTATCATAAACTTGGGTCATTAATACCAACAGATGGAGCAGACGCACATTTTATCCAGCTCTATTTTCATGATACACAAAATGAGGTCCACAACAGAATTCAAGCAGTGAACAAAAGACAGCATAACATGAAAATAAGAGCAGACATCACAAAAGAACTTATATCGATGTTGGATACAAGGAATGAGTTAGTGAAAGTTTTTAGAATGGCTAGAGATAAATATTCCTCAGGAGAAATATCTAATTTCAAAATCAGATTGCATCATAGCAAAAAATTTAGAGGAAGACAATATGATGCACTACGAGCATCAGAGATTGGGGCTCTAATTATTGGGAATCTGAATAAAACAACAAAGATCATGACATCATTGTTGAGATAAAATCTGGAAATCTACGGTGAATAAGTTATTTGTATCGTTCTTTCATGGCTATGTAATATTCATTACTATTTCCATATGGGGAAGATGGATACAAGAACAACAAACAAACTAAGCCTTAATCCCAAGTAACTTGGGGTCGGCTACATGAACCAACGTCAGGCAACGTGTGGTCATCCACATGAACCAATGTGGGAAGATGGATATCATCTAAAAATCAATTATGTACAAAACGGACAGAAAAAAAAAAAAAAACAAAGAGGTCTTATGCAACAATGAGAGAATACTATACACATGTACTTCAATACAGATGCACTGAAAGACTAACTTTGGTTTATTTAGGAAGGCTATATCAACAATTCATTATAGATGCTTATACAAGAATTGAACATGTAAGGCTAAAATGGATTTTAGAAAATCAAGAAAAATTGTGAACAAAATTATACAGAAATGTACAAGATGCAATTCAGCATGGTGAAACAGATTCAAGAAAGATTGGCAAAAGAAAATTCTTACCATTAACATTTACTGGTGAACCTTACTATTTAGCTTAGAATTATCAAGATGCTATGGAACTATGTAGATTCTTTGGTAACCCAAATTTATTCATCACATTTACTGCCAATCCAAATTGGCCAGAAATAACAGACCTGTTAAATAAGATACCTGGCCAATGACTAAAAAACAGGCTTGAAATTGAGGTCCGAATATTCAAGATGAAACTTGATGATATGATCAATGACATATTAAAGAACAAAATATTCGGCCAAGTAGATTCAGGTATGTTACTTCAAACAAAAACATTTCAAATTTTTATATTTACAAATTGTTTGATAATTTCTTTAACTTACTTTTTCCATTTGTAAAACAGTTGTATACATGATTGAATTTCAAAAATGAGGATTACCACATGCACACATCATCATTTGGCTACATCAAAGTTCAAAGAAGAATACTCCTGAAGAAATAGATAAACTGATATCTGCAAAAATTCCTGATCCACTTATTGATCTGATAGGCTATAAAACTATAATAGAATTCATGATGCATGGGCCCTGTGGAATTAGATACGAGAACTCGCCATGCATGGTACAAGGTAAGAAGTTTATTAAATGATTTAATATTTCAACAACATTACATAATGTTAGTTAAAAACTAATAAATTCATTTTCAAACAGGACACTGTTCAAAACATTTTTCAAAGTCTTTTCATAACAAAACATCAATTGATAAATTAGGATATTGTATTTACAGAAGACAAGATACATCAATAACTATTGAGAAGAATGGATTCTTCCTTGATAATAGATTTGTAATCTCATACAATTGGAATTTATTAGTCAAATACCAACGCCACATTAATGTTGAAATATGCAATCAATCAAAAGCTATTAAATATTTATTTAAATATCTCAATAAAGGTCCAGCTAGAACAACATCAGTCATTGAGAGAAATCACGCTAAAATCAACATGGACAATGAATTGCAAGAGCAGAATTTAAATGAAGTGAAAACATTTTTGGATTGTAGATACATATCAGCATGTGAAGCATGTTGGAGAATATTTGAGTTTGATATCCATTTTTGTACACCAACAGTCCAGACATTGGGGTTTCATCTTAATGAAGAGCAGAATATCATATGCAATGATAACAATTCTCTTCCTAATATAGCAATGAGTGAAGATGCAAAAAAGACAATGTTTACAGAATGGTTTGAAATGAACAAAACAGATTCAAATGCAAAAAAGTTGAAGTATGCAGAATTCCCACAACATTATTGCTGGTACATAATAGAAAAAGTATGGAAAAAAGGAAAAATAAAAAGTGCATTGGCAGAATCACCTTCACACATCCAGTCTCAGGTGAGAGATACTATATGTGAATGTTACTACACTATGTCCATGGCCCTACAAACTATGAAGAAATTAGAATGTATGATGGAAAAATATATTCAACTTTCAAGGAAACTTGCTATGCAAGAGGTCTGCTACAAGAAGATAAAGAATGACACGAAATAATTGATGAAGCAGCTCAATGGACAATAGGATGTCAATATGAGATTTATTTGTCACAATTCTTATTTTTTGTGATGTTGTAGATGTCAAGAATTTATGGGAAGTAAATTGGCAAAAAATTAGTGATGATATTGAATATAGACAAAGGAAAAATCCTTGGATTTTCGTCTTTACAACTATCAGAAGATCAAGTCAAAAGCTATACCTTGAGAGAATTACAGAACCTACTACAGAAATAAGGTTGAAGTCTAGAAGAAATAGAAGGAATGCCTTTGCCAAATAAAGAGTTGCTCAAAGATCTACAAAACACATGCATTAGAGAAGAAATCATGTATGATACAAATATACTGAGAGCAAAACATGATGTTATGTATGCACAATTAAATACAGAGCAAAAAGATATATATGAAAAGGTCATAAATGCAGTTGATCATAGTAAAGGGAAGCTGTATTTTTTATATGGATATGGAGGCACAGGCAAGACATTCCTCTACAAAACAATTATCAACAAGCTCAGATTGAAATCAAAGATTGTTCTTGCATTAGCATCATCAGGTACTACTCTTCTTATACATGTTCCAAAATTATTTAATAGTCATTCATATACTAACATCTTCTTTGCTAATGAAAATAATTCTCAAATTCAACAAATTATCAAAGAAATTGATGATTTTTGTTCAATGTCCTTATTTACAACATTGATCATGGATTGCATCATTACTACTACCAGGTGGAAGGACTGCACACAGCAGATTCAAAATTCCTCTAGTAACCTCAGAATATTCTACTGCTCAATAAAAACAAATACTCAACTTGCAGAATTAATAAGAAGAGTAGTATTGATAATTTGGGATGAAGTTTCTATGAATTCGAAATATATTTTTGAGAGTGTTGATAAAACAATCAAAGATATACAAAGAACAACAATAAATTTTAATGAAAACAAGCCTTTTGGAGGTAAAATAATGCTATTAGGGGGAGATTTCCATCAGATCCTTTTGGTTGTGTCAAAAGGTCAAAGAGCTGATATAGTGAATTTGACACTCAATCAATCAGAATTATGGAATCACTGTGAAGTGCTTACACTATCTGAGAACATGAGGCTTAAACAAGATAATGAATTACAACAATCAGAGGCTGAAGAATACACAACTTTTGCCAACTGGCTACTGAGAATAGGAGATGGCACAGAACCGACAAAGTGTACAGGAAATGATAATGAACCTACATAGATCAAAATCCTAAGTAATTTGAAGTTAGAAGCCAATGGTGATCCAATCAAAACAATATTCAACTCCACTTATCCAAATTTTCAAGAGAGCTACATAAATCCTAGCTACTTGATGGACAGAGCCATTCTAACACCAAGGAATGAAATAGTTGCAGAATTGAATAATTTTGCTTTGGACAAAGTACCAGGATCTATTATTGAATATATAAGTGTAGATAGAATAAAAAATGTGATAGGCCCTATGAAAGATGTAGAAAACATATATCCAACAGAACACCTCAATAACATCAGTTTTTCAGGTATGCCTGATCATACATTAAAGATTAAAAAGAATGTGCCTACTATTGAGAAATGTTAACCTTAGCAAAGGAATATGTAATGGTACAAGGCTAATTGTCACACAAACATGGAAAAGAGTCATCAAAGGACGAATCATTTTAGTTTAAAAAATAGTAGAAAAAGTATCTATACCAAGAATAAATATGTCTTCGACAGATTCAAAGATGCCTTTCACAATGATAAGAAGGCAATTTCCTGTGAACATATGCTATGCAATGACAATCAACAATAGTCTAGGACAAACTTTGTCTAATGTTGGACTGTACTTCCCAAAACTAGTGTTTTCTCATGGACAACTGTATGTTGCACTTTCACAAGTAAAATCGCCAAGAGGAATAAAAATCATGACCTATGAAGATGACCCAGATTTCAAGTCATATACACAGAACACAGTTTACGAAGAAGTTTACAATCAACTCCCAAAGGTAACTTTAAACTAAATTTGAAAAGTTTCCTACACCTCCAACTCTATTTTGACACATTAATCCTAACAATGAAAAACACCATTATTTTCATACAGGTTGCAAAATGTACATGATATGCTCCAGTGAACCACTGCTCCAGTACAATAAAGAATACAATGTAGGACAATGTAATGACAGGAAAAAAGTATGAGCTCCATAGAAATATGACCAGGTGCTCAATATACAATGTAAATTGCATAAAATACATATTGTTCCCTTTATGATTGATAGCAAAAGATACCAATATGGTTGAATACATGGGAGGAAAAAAAAAAAAACCAACATGCTAAAAATTATCAAATTTGCTTACAATTGATTGACTATTGCATCAGAACAATTGTGCATCATACGTGGGCTTCTGATGGTAAACCATTGTCGCAAAACACTGAATGATTCTCCAATCATGTGTATATTGACGCATAATATACTTAACACACAATCAAATTCACTAACCATATAACATATCTACCTTTACAAATAAGAACATGTATTTATTGTTTACAAAAAAAAAAAAAATGATTCAAGAAGAAGGAGAAATAAAAGGGGGTTTCTATCAAACACATATTGGATTTTATTCAGCATAAGATACATATTGTTTTCTTTATGACTAATAGAAAAGGATACTAATGTGCTTGAATTTCCCACTTGCTAAAAAATATCAAAATTTCATACAATTGATTAATTAAGCTTAGTAACAACTACTGCTTTTTTTTTTTTTTGTATAATTTTCTTAGAAAAGGCTGCTTTTTATCAAACACCCAATATACTTAGTACATAATCAAATACACAAAGGTTATATCACATCTAACTTAGAAAACTTCCCTTACGCTTTTGTAGACTAAAATAAAAAATACATCTTCAAATCCAATTTTATTAATGTAATGTTTTCATCAAATTGTGCATTATACGTAGGCTTCTGATGGTAACCATTATCACAAAACACCGAATGGTTGCCTAAACATGTTCATATTAACAACCAATATACTTAGCACGTGATGAAATTCACAAAGCTTATAGCACATCTAAGTTAGCTAAATTTCCTTATGGTTCTTTAGTGTACAATAAATAGTACATTTTCATATTCAATTTTATTAATATTTTAATAAAATTGTGCATCATACATAGGCTTCTGGTGGTAAACCATCGTCGCAAAATACTAAATGGTTCCCCAATCATGCTTATATTGACGCCCAATATACTTAGCACACAATTAAATTCAATAATCATATAGCATATCTACTCTTACAAATAACAATGTATATTTATGATTTTAAAAAAATATTCAACCAAAAGAAAAAAAAAAGGTTTCTATAAGACACATATTGAATTTAATTCAGCATAAGATACATACTGTTTTGTTTATAATTAATAACAAAAGATACTAATATGCTTGAATACCCCAAATGCTGAAAACAACAGCCATCACACAGGCAAAAGGAATGAATATAAATGAAAACTTAACAAATTCCTAACGTTTGAGTTGTTGGTTGCCCTCAAACAAGTAATACCTAAAAGAAATAATAGTTAAAAGGAATAAATACAAACAAAAACTTATCAAATTCATAACATTGGAGTAGTTGGTTGTCCTCAAGCAAGTAATAGCTAAAAGGAATGAAAACAAATAAAACCTCACAGTTTGGTTGGTAATATTTTCATCAAATTGTGCATCATACGTAGGCTTCTGATGGTAAACCATCATCACAAAACATCGAATGGTTGCTCAAACATGTTTATATTAACACCCAATAAACTTAGCACATGAAGAAATTCACAAAGCTTATAGCACATCTAACTTAGCTAAATTTCCTTATGCTTTTAGAGTGTAGAATAAACAATACATTTTCATATATACAGTGTTATTGATATTTTCATGAAATTGTACATCATACGTGGGCTTCTGATGGTAAACCATCATCGCAAAACACCGAATGGTTCCCCAATCATGCTTCTATTGATGCCTAATATACTTAGCATACATGCTCAAAATTATCAAATTTTTTTACAATTGATTCACTAAGCTTACTAATAACTATAGTTTTTTTTTTGTATAATAAAAAAAAAGCTTGTTTTTTTTTTATTTTATCAAACAGCTAATGTACTTAGCTTATAATGAAATTCACAAAGGTTATACTATATCTAACTTAGCTAACTTCACTTACGCCTTTGTGGACTACAAAATAAAATACATTTTCATATTCAATTTTATTAATGTTTTCATGAAATTGTTCATCATACGTGGGCTTCTGATGGTAAACTATCGTCACAAAACACCGAACGGTTGCCGAAATATGTTTATATCGACACCCAATATACTTAGCATATGATGAAATTCACAAAGCCTATAGCACGTATAACTTAGCAAAATTTCCTTATATATATATATATATATCCTACATTCGTATGATTCTAAAAAGCACTGTTTTATGTTGCTTTCCTTTTATTAACTCATTCAGCAAGACGATCTGGAATCTGCCTTTTGTCATTTCCACAACTGAAAATGCAAAAACACTCTATAATATCAAATATGCTAAATGCAATATACTTCTCCTCCGTTTTTGTGTATTTTGCTTAAAGGATACTACAAAGCCCACATCATGACAACATTATAGATAACAAAGATTCATAATATTATAATCTTAGTAACAACTATTGTTTTTTTTATAGTTGAAAAAAAGGATGTATTTCATCTAATATATATATATATACACTACACATTTATTCAACCAATTTCTTCTTGGCATAACACACAGGAAAATAACACCTAAAAAAACCTCAAAATTTCATACTTTTCCAATATCTTCACAACATTAAAAATTCATTCACATATTTGTTGCAAAAACAAGTAGAATGGGGCTAAAAAAGCACACCCCTTTCATTTGACATGATGCCATATTTTCTAACTTAGCAAACTTCCCTTATGCTTTTGTAGACTAAAATATAAAATACATCTTCAAATTCAATTTTTTTTTAATGAAATGTTGTCATCAAATTGTGCATCATACGTGGGCTTCTGATGGTAAACAATCGTCAGAAAATACTGAATGATTGCCCACACATGTTCATATTAACACCCAATATACTTAGCACATGAAGAAATTCACAAAGCTTACAACACATCTAACTTAACTAAATTTCCTTGTGCTTTTTAAGTGTACAATATATAGTACATTTTCCTATTCAGTTTTATTAATCTTTTAATGAAATTATACATCATACATGGGCTTCTGATAGTAAACCATTCACAAAACACCGAATGGTTCCCCAATCATGCTTATATTGAAGCCTAATATACTTGGCACATAATCAAATCCATTAACCATATAGCAGATCTGAGCCAGGTGCTCCTTTGCTTCATCATGAAAACATCTATGATTTGCAAAATCATAACCGAGTAAGTTCTTTTACTTTCTTTCTCTAAGTCTTGCATGATGTAGTTTAATCCGTTTTCTCTTGTTCTTAAAGTATTATACCCTTTCATATGTTTCTTCAAGTATTCTTAAACTATGATGGTTGATAAGTCACCTGTGAGAACAGATAGTACGTTGGTCTGCCCAGAACCGTTGGACTAGGCAAAATAGCCAAGTGGCAGTATAGCCTCGACCCGGGGGTGGTCCCGTAGCTTTCAACCATAAGCATAGTATTTTAGGTGTGTCCTAAGAAGAAACAAAGAAACATAGGTGATGGTATAATCTTAAAGAACAACAGAACTCGTATTAACTACACTAGCATAGACAAAGAGAGAGAAAGTAATCTTCCTACTCATATGGCCTTCAATCTTTCAGACATCGATATTGAATCAGTCAATGATTTAGAAGTCAGTACTCAATTAGATAAAGTTGAATCCAGATTAATGAATTGGAATTTACCAATAGAGAAATTTGATAAAATTTATGAAAAATGAATGTTTGATTTAGTCCATAGCTATACCATCAAGACCACTGAAAAAACAGTTTCTATAAATCAACCTTATGGTACAATCCAGCTTCTAAATCCAGTTACCTTAGAACAACATAAAAAGAATAAATATCGATATCTTCATATTGGATTAGTTCAAGTAGCTATCAAACCACTCTATCGATTAAGAATCGATGCTCTGATTTGCCTACTTCTGAGAGATAGTAGACATCTAGACTTTCAAAATAGTTTGCTAGCAGTCCTTGAATCTAATACTGCCAATGGTCCCGTATATTTTAATCATTACTCAAACTTTATAGTAGATCTCACAGATCCACATATTTTTAAAACTTTAACTTTGAATATTCAAACAAAGAATTTAGAATTTGAATTAGGATCAAAACCTCTTGGATTAATTTATCGTGTCTATTACAAAGTAATGAAAACCACAATAAATCCCAAAGCAAAACAGCATATAGGAAATCCAAAAGAAACTTGTTTATTAGAAACAAACTTTGAGAGATCTAATACTTTTGTCCCTCGAATGATTAAGTGGGATAATATTTTCCAAAACCCTATCTGGAATTTTGATAATATTATTAACCCTAAAAAACATTATGAATCTAAAACATTTGGAAAAATTACAGAAACTTCAACAGGTCATATTGAATTAGAATTTAGACGAAAATCTTTTTCAGCCTCATTTTCTTCATCTTTCACCTTACCAAGAACACAAAGCAGTAGAAGGTTTGGTAATATAGAATTTTCTGGAGAAATTCCTAAAGTAAATAGTGTAGATTTTAGCGGAGAAATCCCTAAAGTAAATTATGAAGAAAATATTAGTGTTAAATCAGGAAGCCCTACTCAATCAGAAATGAATATGCCTTCTACTTTAATGGTTTTAACTTCTGAAAATGATTTTGTGTTAAATAAAGAATATCTTCGTTAATTGTGGAATAGACCTTGTAATAAGCTTAAATGCAAATGGTATTTCGCTACTGTATTTGAATCTGAAAGAGATAGACTCTTACAACAGTATTATTCTGACCAAATTAAAATGAAATAGCATTTAGATTTCTTTGATTGGTATGAACTAATTAGGTATCAAAAAAGAGATATATTAAATGTCATTACAAAAAAATGGTATACTTCCAGAAATGAAGTTAGAGAATCAGTTTTCCTCCGGCAGAAGAAATCAAAATCCTAATAGAAAATCAGGTGATCATAGCCTCTCCTTTTAAGTTAGAAAATTTAGATAAACATTGAGATGTAACCAATAAAGATTTAAATAAAGTAATTCAGCAAAATAACTATACTAATCAAATGTTAGTTACTATGGCTAGTAAAGTAGAGCAGCTAGACAGTAAATCCTCTGTACGAAAAACCCCACAATTTAAACAATTTAATCCAAAACAATCCATCGATCCTAACCCAGTGTTTAAACCCATAATGTATGAACCAAAAAACATAAAACTTGCCAAAGGAACGATGAACCTCGAAGAAGTAGATTTCATTAAAGAAATAAATGAAAAATTAAAAAAATTAAAAACAAAATATGATCCCGAATCAAGTTCAAAAACACATCTCCAAACCATACATCAACCAGTCTCCCTAATAGATATTGATCATTCTCCCGAATAGCTTAATAAGCTCATCGGCGGAAAAAGAACTTCAAAAACCAAACAACCAAGGTTTGCAAATCCCTATACTAGGAATTATTTTCCTAGGCCATCTTTTCCCGAAGTACAATTTGAAGAACGCCATCTTGATACCCGCGCAGCCTTTACCGGTGAAGATATTACCGAATGGAACATCGATGGTATGTCTGAACATGGTATCTTAAATGTAATTGAAGAAATGTCTATGGCCATCACCGCCATTAAATGTAAAAATCCTACCAATACCGGTCAATCTATCCTTCACATTCCCACCACTAGTTTTACTAGCGTCCTTTAGGGGTGGTGGAATAACTACCTCACTGAACCACAACGTCAAGAAATTTTAAATGCCACCAAAGTTCAAACAAAAGTAATCCCAAATGCTAGTGGTCAACCCACTCAAGTATCTGAAACAGTTTCTGATTGTTTAAATACTTTTATATTTACCTTAACTCAGCATTTTGTCGGAAACCCTCAACAACTAGTAGATAGAAGTTCTGAAATCCTAACTAATTTAACCTGTCCCAAATTACATGATTTTAGATGGTACAAAGATATGTTTTTACAAAAGGTTATGTTAAGAACAGATTGCCATCATGCGTTCTGGAAAGAACGATTTATTTCAGGTTTACCTCACTTATTTGCAGAAAAGGTTAGGCAAAAACTAAAGTTAGATTTTGGAAACGCAATTCCTTATGACTATCTAGCATATGGTCAAATAATTAGTTATGTAAACCAAGCAGCAGCTGCAGATCTTTGCACAGATCTAAAACTTAAAAATCAGATGGAATCGTATCATAAGAAATCTAGAAAAGAATTAGGAAATTTCTGTGAAATTTTTAGTTTTTCCCCAATAACTCCACCATCTAAAAAGATAAAACAAGCTAAGAAAAGAAGCTTTAAAAAGGAAAGAAAAGAAAAGAATTATAAACCATTCAAAAGAAAAGATAAGTCTTCTAAAGGTACTATTAAATGTTACTTTTGTGGAAAAAGAGGACATAAAGCAGATGAGTGTAAAATAAAAGCTAAAAAGAAGAAAAGAGTAAATCAGCTTTCTTTACCAAAAGACACTATAGAACAGATTAATCAAATCCTTGATCAAGATGATTCTTCCCCTTCATCAAGCACTAGTGATAGTGAAATAGAATAAGTATTTGAAATTCAAGAAAAATCCTCTGAATCAGATTCAAGTGAACAATCTTCTTGTGATTGTACAGGTTTATGTACTTGTGCAATAGGAGAACTTTGTATGCTAAATAATTCGCATAATCAAGTTAATGTAATCACTAAAGCAAATAAAGAACTTTTCTTTGAACTATTAGATCATATTCAAGATGAAACAGTTAAAAGGGAATATTTGTTAAAAGTCAAAGATTTAGTCCTAAATCCAAAAATACAAGTAGAACCATATAATTTAAAAGAAGTATTTGATAAATTTAAAGGCAAATAAAAGGAACCCACTAACTCTCCGCAAGATTTACAATTAGAAATCAAGGAACTAAAACAGGAAGTTAAATGGTTAAAAGAATAGAACGATTAAAGAATTTCTGACATTAACCAAATAAACACAGAATTAGTTCAACAAAAATTAGATAAACCTCTAATAGATCCCACCTCTTTATCCGATGAAGAAACAGAACAAAATGAAAATAATCCTGATTATATTTCATCTATTTCTCAAATAACTTTTCAAAAGTGGTATATCCCCATTCTTCTCAAAATAGGAGATTTTTCAATACAGTTAGTTGCCCTTCTGGATTCCGGAGCAGATCAAAATTGTATCGTGAAGGTTTAATTCCTACCAAATATTTAGAAAAAACAGGTTCTAAACTATATACTGCTGCTGGTGAACAGCTAAAAATCAGATATAAATTGTCAAATGCTCATATATGCAATAAACAATTTTGTTTCACAAATTACTTTCTAATTATTAAAGATTTAAGCAAAGATTTAATTTTAGGAACCCCTTTCCTTACCCAGATCTATCCCTTTAATGTAGACCAAAATGGTGTCCACACAAAAATAGGATCCATACTAGTTACCTTCTCCTTTTTACAAAGTCCACTAACTAAAGATATTAATCTTCTAAAAAGAAGATTCTTTGTCGTGAACAACAGATAGCCTTTATAAAAGAATATATCAAGGATACAAGAATCCAAAGATAACTATAGCAAAAAGACATTCAGTATAAGATAGAATCTATCCGTAAAGATTTCGAAAACCAAATTTGCTCAGACGTCCCCACAGCTTTTTGGGAAAGAAAAAAGCATATAATCAGCCTTCCATACATTGATGATTTCAACGAATCAATAATACCTATCAAAGCTAGACCAATTCAAATGAATCAAGAATTAGTTGAATATTATAAACAAGAAATTCTAAGCTTATTGCAAAAAGCTTTAATCCGAGAATCCAGATCACCATGGTCTTGTGCTACATTTTATGTCAATAATAATGCAGAAAAAGAACGAGGTGTTCCCCGATTAGTCATCAATTACAAACCATTAAACAAAGCTTTAAAATGGATTAGATATCCCATTCCCAACAAACGTGATTTGTTGAAACGAACCTTTAAAGCAGTCCTTTATAGTAAATTTGATATGAAATCAGGATTCTGGCAAATTCAGATTAGAGAAGAAGATCGATATAAAACAGCATTTAATGTCCCATTTGGTCAATATGAATGGAATGTAATGCCTTTTGGCTTAAAGAATGCACCTAGTGAATTCCAAAAAATCATGAATAACATTTTTAATCCTTATACAGCCTTTACCATTGTCTATATCGATGATGTTTTAATCTTCAGTGAATCCTTTGAACAACATCTTAAACATTTACGTCTTTTTCGTGAAATTATCACGAAAAATGGGCTGGTAGTGAGTGCATCTAAACTCAAACTTTGCTAAACCCAAATTAGATTCCTAGGTCATGAATTAACCCAAGGAACTTATAAACCCATTTGCAGTGCAATAGAATTTGCAGATAAATTCCCCGATGAAATTAAAGAAAAAACTCAGCTTCAAATATTCTTAGGATGTTTAAATTACATTTTAGACTTTATTCCTAACCTTGGAATCATTTGTAAACCCTTATATAAACGTCTTTGAAAAGATCCGATCCCTTAGAGTGAAGAGCAAACCCAAACAGTTAAGAAAATAAAACAGATTGTAAAAAAAACTCCCTTATTTAGGAATTCCAGATCCAACTGCATGTATGATAGTCGAAACAGATGCTTTAGACTTAGGTTATGGAGGAATATTAAAATAGAGAAAACTTAATTCTTCATCAGAACAATTAGTTAGATACCATTCCGACATTTGGCTTTCAAGTCAAAAGAATTACAGTACCATTAAAAAGGAAATCCTTGCCATTGTTTTATGCATCTCAAAATTTCAAGATGATTTGATAAATTAAAAGTTTTTACTCCGAATTGATTGTAAAGCAGCAAAAGACGTTTTACAAAAAGACGTTAAAAATTTAGTAGCCAAACAGATTTTTGCCAGATGGTAAGCACTTTTATCCAGTTTTGATTTTGACATTGAATTTATCAAAGGAGAAAACAATTCTCTACCTGATTTCTTAACTCGAGAGTTTTTACAAGGACGAACCTAACTTTTAACACACTATTCAACACTATGATGATTATCGATTCATTTCTGGAGCTCATTCATTTGCCTATAAATAGCAATCTCAATCAGCACAATCAAGCATGGATCAACAACCAAGATTTCGTCTGCCTCAAGGTAATCGTTTTACAGTTCTAAACTCTTTTCCTTCTCTTCCATCCAGTTCTGTGAGCAAACCACCGCTTACAATGAATCTCTTCGACCCAGCCTCTTCAAAGAACACTAAGACCCAGAAAACAGACTTATCATTTTACACAATCCCTTCTTCGACTTCTTTCAAAGAAGAAGTTGTCCCAAAAACACCAAATAAGCCTGAAAAATCAACTTTTTCTTCAGTCAAAGAGAAATTTGAATTCCTTCCTAAAACAGTTATCCCAGTATTAGCTCTTCTTAGAGAATTGACAGCCCTTCCAGAAAGATTTTTAGTTAGCAAACTTCACCCCGAAGTTTATCGTCAATCCAGTCACATATTTAAATCAGAACCTCAAAAAACCCATCTCTACTATGAGCACATTCTTTTTGCTACCGGATTAATAGAATTT
Organism: Voacanga thouarsii; assembly: GCA_026120185.1. Taxonomy (NCBI): domain Eukaryota; kingdom Viridiplantae; phylum Streptophyta; class Magnoliopsida; order Gentianales; family Apocynaceae; genus Voacanga; species Voacanga thouarsii. Next base: position 118,743 of record JANUWF010001883.1, on the reverse strand, counting down.
GAATATGAAAGAAACCTCAACAGAGCCGACAAAGGTATAGCCTATTCAAAGTGCAGGATTATGAAAATCCTAGATCTGAATTCATGGCTAGTCACTGGCATTTACACTCCTATTCAGTTTAAAACACCTTTCAAGCCTCCTACTTACAACTTTATGGACTATGTTGATACATGGTACAACTTCATGTACCTCAGAAACCTCACGCATACATAGTTCGTCAAGTATGGCAAAGATCCAATCAATCCTATACCAAGGTGGTTTTATGCTTTGTGGAAGATATTTGGTGGAAGTAAATCTACTTTATCCAGCCAGAACTTACAAAAGTTCAACCAGTTTGTAATAGAAAGTCAAAATCAGGGATTAACTTTAAACAATCAGCTTTGTAAATATTATGTTGAAAAGAAATTATGTTTTGTATTAGGATGGGGTTATAAAATTGATACAATTGATAATGTAAAATATCTCTACAAAGAGATACGAGTCAAAGGTTGGACCCCAGTTCCAAAGACAGAACAGAAAGATTCAGACATGCAATCCTCCTCCAGTAAAGGCAAGAAGGTTAGCAAATTAGAATTGCAACTTCAGTTGCAGCTACTACAGCAACAACTTCAGCAAGTAGATGATGATGAAAGTGAATCTGAGTCACAACCTGAATACAGCCAGTATGATAATGGAGATATGGACAATCCATCCAGTATTGCTCAAGCATACCTCTGCCAAAGTCCATAGATGACAAGACTTCACTCAAAAAGAAAAAGAAGAAAAGCGTACTCTCCAGCTTTATCAGCAATCAAAGCGACTTCACGATATCACTCAGATCAACTGCAAAATAATTCAGCTGACAACAGAACATGGTGGACCCCTCCACACAAAAAAGCTTTTGGAACCATTTTTCATGATGGCCGACAATCTGATTCCTTCATCCATCCAAGTAGACCTCACAACAATAATTCAGAACTCAATCAGAGAAAACTATGCTCTCGCTGCCTATATAAGGCAACAGCTTATTGAAGAAATGCAGACTCACTTGCCATTAGAGAAATAAGATAGTGAGACTTCTCTCTACCTTGATATTTGTGACACTTGTCACCGTTTTCGTACTCTTGTAATAGAACGAGATAGTTTGTAATCCATTAAAAATTTAGTTGAAAATCAAGAATTCAAGCAAGCAGCTTATATCCTGGGTTCAAATTGGAAAATTTTAAAAAATTAAAAACAAAAGATGATCCGGAATAGTCTCCCTAATAGATCTTGATCCTTCTCCCGGACAACTCAATAAGCTCATCGGCGAAAAAAGTTCATACCAATCAAAGAAATCTAAATGCTGTTTCATTTTAATTTGGTCAGAATAATACTGTTGTAAAAGTCTAGCTCTTTCAGATTCAGATACAGTAGCAAAATACCATTTGCATTTAAGCTTATTACAAGGTCTATTCCACAATTGACGAAGATATTCTTTATTTAACACAAAATCATTTTCAGAAGTTAAAACCATTAAAGTAGAAGGCATATTCATTTCTGATTGAGTAGGGCTTCTTGATTTAACACTAATAGTTTCTTCATAAATTACTTTAGGGATTTCTCCGCTGAAATCTACACTATTTATTTTAGGAATTTCTCCAGAAAATTCTATATTACCAAACCTTCTACTGCTTTGTGTTCTTGGTAAGGTGAAAGATGAAGAAGATGAGGCTGAAAAAGATTTTCGTCTAAATTCTAATTCAATATGACCTGTTGAAGTTTCTGTAATTTTTCCTAATTTTTTAGATTCATAATGTTTTTTAGGGTTAATAATATTATCAAAATTTCAGATAGGGTTTTGGAGAACATTATCCCACTTAATCATTCGAGGGACAAAAGTATTGGATCTCTCAAAGTTTGTTTCTATTAAACAAGTTTCTTTTGGATTTCCTATATGCTGTTTTGCTTTGGGATTTATTGTGGTTTTCATTACTTTGTAATAGACACGATAAATTAATCCAAGAGGTTTTGATCCTAATTCAAATCCTAAATTCTTTGTTTGAATATTCAAAGTTAAGGTTTTAAGAATATGTGGATCTGTGAGATCTACTGTAAAGTTTGGGTAATGATTAAAATATACGGGACCATTGGTTGTGTTAGATTCAAGGACTGCTAGCAAACTGTTTTGAAAGTCTAGATGTCTACTATCTCTCAAAAGTAGGCAAATCGGAGCATCGATTCCTAATCGATAGAGTTGTTTGATATCTACTTAAACTAATCTAATAATATGAAGATATCGATATTTATTCTTTTTATGTTGTTCTAAGGTAACTGGATTTAGAAGTTGGATTGTACCATAAGGTTGATTTATAGAAACTATTTTTTCAGTGGTCTTGATGGTATAGCTTTGGACTAAATCAAACATTCATTTTTCATAAATTTTATCAAATTTCTCTATTGGTAAATTCCAATTCATTAAACCGGATTCAATTTTATCTAATTGAGTACTGACTTCTAAATCATTGACTGATTCAATATCGATGTTTGAAAGATTGGAGGCCATGTGAGTAGGAAGATTACTTTCTCTCTCTTTGTCTATGCTAGTGTAGTTAATACGAGTTCTGTTGTTCTTTAAGATTATACCATAACCTATGTTTCTTTGTTTCTTCTTAGGACACACCTAAAATACTATGCTTATGTTTGAAAGCTATGGGACCACCCCCGGGTCGAGGCTATACTGCCACTTGGCTATTTTGCCTAGTCCAACGGTTCAGGGTTGACAAACGTACTAGCTGTTCTCATAGGTCACTTATCAACCATCATAGTTTAAGAATACTTGAAGAAACATATGAAAGGGTATAATACTTTAAGAACAAGAGAAAATGGATTAAACTATATCATGCAAGACTTAGAGAAAGAAAGTAAAAGAACTTACTCGGTCATGATTTTGCAAATCATAGATGTTTTCATGATGAAGCAAAGGAGCGCTTGGCTCTGATACCAATTTGAACCCAGGATAAGCTGCTTGCTTGAATTCTTGAATTTCAACTAAATTTTTAATCGATTACAAACTATCTCGTTCTATTACAAGAGTACGAAAACGGTGACAAGTGTCACAAATATCAAGGTAGAGAGAAGTCTCACTATCTTGTTTCTCTAATGGCAAGTGAGTCTGCATTTCTTCAATAAGCTGTTGCCTTATATAGGCAGTGAGGGAATAGTTTTCTCTGATTATGTTCTGAATTATTGCTGTGAGGTCCACTTGGGTGGATGAAGGAACCAGATTGTCGGCCATCATGAAAAATGGTTCCAAAAGCTTTTTTGTGTGGAGGGGTCCACCATGTTCTGTTGTCAACTGAATTATTTTTCAGTTGATCTGAGTGATATCGTGAAGTCGCTTTGATTGCTAATAAAGCTGGAGAGTACGCTTTTCTTTTTTTCTTTTTGAGTGAACTCTTGTCATCTATGGACTTTGGCAGAGGTATGCTTGAGCAATACCGGATGGATTGTCCATATCTCTATTATCATACTGACTATATTCAGGTTGTGACTCAGATTCACTTTCATCATCATCTGCTTGCTGAAGTTGTTGCTGTAGTAGTTGCAATTCTGATTTGCTAACCTTCTTGCCTTTACTGGAGGATGATTGCACGTCTGAATCTTTCTGTTCTGTCTTTGGAACTGGGGTCCAACCTTTGACTCGTATCTCTTTGCAGAGATATTTTACATTATCAATTGTATCAAGTTTATAATCCCATCCTAATACAAAATATAATTTCTTTTTAACATAATATTTACAAAGCTGATTGTTTAAAGTTAATCATTGAATTTGACTTTCTATTACAAACTGGTTGAACTTTTGTAAGTTCTGGCTGGATAAAGTAGATTTACTTCCACCAAATATCTTCCACAAAGCATAAAACCACCTTGGTATAGGATTGATTGGATCTTTGCCATACTTGATGAACCATGTATGCGTGAGGTCTCTGAGGTACATGAAGTTGTACCATGTATCAACATAGTCCATAAAGTTGTAAGTAGGAGGCTTGAAAGGTGTTTTAAATTGGATGGGAGTGTAAATGCCAGTGACTGGCCATGTATTCAGATCTGGGATTTTCATAATCCTGCACTTTGAATAGGCTATGCCTTTGTCGGCTTTGTTGAGATTTCTTTCATATTCAAATTCTATTAATCCGGTAGCAAAAAGAATGTGCTCATAGTAGAGACGGGTTTTTTGAGGTTCTAATTTAAATATGTGACTGGATTGACGATAAGCTTCGGGGTGAAGTTTGCTAACTAAATCTCTTTTTGGAAGGGCTGTCAATTCTCTAGGAAGAGCAAATACTGGGATAACTATTTTAGGAAGGAATTCAAATTTCTCTTTGACTGAAGAAAAAGTTGGTTTTTCAGGCTTATTTGGTGTTTTTAGGATAACTGCTTCTTTGAAAGAAGTCGGAGAAAGGATTGTGTAAAATGATAAGTCTGTTTTCTAGGTCTCAGTCTTCTTTGAAGAGGCTGGGTCGAAGTGATTCATTGTGAGCGGTGGTTTGCTCACAGAACTGGATGGAAGAGAAGGAAAAGAGTTTAGAACTGTAAAACGATTACTTTGAGGCGAACGAAATCTTGGTTATTGATCCATGCTTGATTGTTCTAATTGAGATTGCTATTTATAGGCAAATGAATGAGCTCTAGAAATGAATTGGTACTCATCACAGTGTTGAATACTGTGTTAAAAGTTAGGTTCGTCCTTGTAAAAACTCTCGAGTTAAGAAATCGTGTAGAGAATTGTTTTCTCCTTTGATAAATTCAATGTCAAAATCAAAACTGGATAAAAGTGCTAGCCATCTGGCAAAAGTCTGTTTGGCTACTAAATTTTTAACGTCTTTTTGTAAAATGTCTTTAGCTGCTTTACAATCAATTCGGAGTAAAAACTTTTGATTTATCAAATCATCTTGAAATTTTGAGATGCATAAAACAATGGCAAGGATTTCCTTTTTAATGGTGCTGTAATTCTTTTGACTTGTAAGCCAAATGCCGGAATGGTATCTAACTAATTGTTCTGATGAAGAATTGAGTTTTCTCTATTTTAATATTCCTCCATAACCTAAGTCTGAAGCATTTGTTTCGACTATCATAAATGCAGTTGGATCTGGAATTCCTAAATAGGGGAGTTTTTTGACAATCTGTTTTGTTTTCTTAACTGTTTGGGTTTGCTCTTCACTCCAAGGGATCGGATCTTTTCGAAGACGTTTATATAAGGGTTCACAAATGATTCTAAGGTTAGGAATAAAGTCTAAAATGTAATTTAAACATCCTAAGAATCTTTGAAGCTGAGTTTTTTCTTTAATTTCATCAGGGAATTTATCTGCAAATTATATTGCTCTGCAAATGGGTTTATAAGTTCCTTGGGTTAATTCATGACCTAGGAATCTAATTTGGGTTTGGCAAAGTTTGAATTTAGATGCACTCACTACCAGCCCATTTTTCGTGATAATTTCACGAAAAAGACGTAAATGTTTAAAATGTTGTTCAAAGGATTCACTGAAGATTAAAACATCATCGATATAGATAATGGTAAAGGCTGTATAAGGATTAAAAATGTCATTCATAATTTTTTGGAATTCACTAGGTGCATTCTTTAAGCCAAAAAGGCATTACATTCCATTCATATTGACCAAATGGGACATTAAATGCTGTTTTATATCAATCTTCTTCTCTAATCTGAATTTGCCAGAATCCTGATTTCATATCAAATTTACTATAAAGGACTGCTTTAAAGGTTCGTTTCAACAAATCACGTTTGTTGGGAATGGGATATCTAATCCATTTTAAAGCTTTGTTTAATGGTTTGTAATTGATGACTAATCGGGGAATACCTCGTTCTTTTTCTGCATTATTATTGATATAAAATATAGCACAAGACCATGGTGATCTGGATTCTCGGATTAAAGCTTTTTGCAATAAGCTTAGAATTTCTTGTTTACAATATTCAACTAATTCTTGATTCATTTGAATTGGTCTAGCTTTGGTAGGTATCATTGATCCGTTGAAATCATCAATGTATGGAAGGCTGATTATATGCTTTTTTCTTTCCCAAAAAGCCGTGAGGACGTCTGAGCAAATTTGGTTTTCGAAATCTTTACGGATAGATTCTATCTTATCCTGAATGTTTTTTTGCTGTAGTTGGCTTTAGATTCTTGTATACTTGATATCTTCTTTTATAAAGGCTATCTGTTGTTCACGACAAAGAATCTTTCTTTTTAGAAAATTAATATCTTTAGTTAGTGGACTTTGTAAAAATGAGAAGATAACTGGTATGGTTCCTATTTCTGTGTGGACACCATTTTGGTCTACATTAAAGGGATAGATCTGGGTAAGGAAAGGGGTTCTTAAAATTAAATCTTGGCTTAAATCTTTAATAATTAGAAATGAATTTGTGAAACAAAATTGTTTATTGCATATATGAGCATTTGACAATTTATATCTGATTTTTAGCTGTTCACCGACAGACGAGTATATAGTTTAGAACCTATTTTTTCTAAATATTTGGTAGGAATTAAACCTTCACGATACAATTTTGATCTGCTCCGGAATCCAGAAGGGCAACTAACTGTATTGAAAAATCTCCTATTTTGAGAAGAATGGGGATATACCACTTTTGAAAAGTTATTTGAGAAATAGATGAAATATAATCGGGATTATTTTCATTTTGTTCTATTTCTTCATCGGATAAAGAGGTGGGATCTATTAGAGGTTTATCTAATTTTTGTTGAACTAATTCTGTGTTTATTTGGTTAATGTCAGAAATTCTTTGATCGTTCTGTTCTTTTAACCATTTAACTTCCTGTTTTAGTTCCTTGATTTCTAATTGTAAATCTTGCGGAGAGTTAGTGGGTTCCTTTTATTTGCCTTTAAATTTATCAAATACTTCTTTTAAATTATATGGTTCTACTTGTATTTTTGGATTGAGGACTAAATCTTTGACTTTTAACAAATATTCCCTTTTAACTGTTTCATCTTGAATATGATCTAATAGTTCAAAGAAAAGTTCTTTATTTGCTTTAGTGATTACATTAACTTGATTATGCGAATTATTTAGCATACAAAGTTCTCCTATTGCAAAAGTACATAAACACTGTACAATCACAAGAAGATTGTTCACTTGAATCTGATTCAGAGGATTTTTCTTGAATTTCAAATACTTCTTCTATTTCACTATCACTAGTGCTTGATGAAGGGGAAGAATCGTCTTGATCAAGGATTTGACTAATCTGTTCTAGAGTGTCTTTTGGTAAAGAAAGCTGATTTACTCTTTTCTTCTTTTTAGTTTTTATTTTACACTCATCTGCTTTATGTCCTCTTTTTCCACAAAAGTAACATTTAATAGTACCTTTAGAAGATTTATCTTTTCTTTTGAATGGTTTGTAATTCTTTTCTTTTCTTTCCTTTTTAAAGCTTCTTTTCTTAGCTTGTTTTATCTTTTTAGATGGCGGAGTTATTGGGGAAAAACCAAAAATTTCATAGAAATTTTCTAATTCTTTTTTAGATTTCTTATGATACGATTCCATCTGATTTTTAAGTTTTAGATCTGTGCAAAGATCTGCAGCTGCTGCTTGGTTTACATAACTAATTATTTGACCATATGCTAGATAGTCATAAGGAATTGTGTTTCCAAAATCTAATTTTAGTTTTTGCCTAACCTTTTCTGCAAATAAAGGAGGTAAACTTGAAATAAATCGTTCTTTCCAGAACGCATGATGGCAATTTGTTCTTAACATAACCTTTTGTAAAAACATATCTTTGTACCATCTAAAATCATGTAATTTGGGATAGGTTAAATTAGTAAGGATTTCAGAATTTCTATCTGCTAGTTGTTGAGGGTTTCCGACAAAATGCTGAGTTAAGGTAAACATAAAAGTATTTAAACAATCAGAAACTGTTTCAGATACTTGAGTGGGTTGACCATTAGCATTTGGGATTACTTTTGTTTGAACTTTGGTGCCATTTAAAATTGATTCAAGGACTGCTAGCAAACTGTTTTGAAAGTCTAGATGTCTACTATCTCTCAGAAGTAGGCAAATCGGAGCATCGATTCCTAATTGATTGAGTGGTTTGATAGCTACTTGAACTAATCCAATATGAAGATATTGATATTTATTCTTTTTATGTTATTCTAAGGTAACTGGATTTAGAAGCTGGATTGTACCATAAGGTTGATTTATAGGAACTGTTTTTTCAGTGGTCTTGATGGTATAGCTTTGGACTAAATCAAACATTCCTTTTTCATAAATTTTATCAAATTTCTCTATTGGTAAATTCCAATTCATTAATCTGGATTCAACTTTATCTAATTAAGTACTGACTTCTAAATCATTGACTGATTCAATATCGATGTCAAAAGTAACATTTGATAGTACCTTTAGAAGACTTATCTTTTCTTTTGAATGGTTTATAATTATTTTCTTTTCTTTCCTTTTTAAAGCTTCTTTTCTTAGCTTGTTTTATCTTTTTAGATGGCGGAGTTATTGGGGAAAAACCAAAAAACTTAGCTTCAAAGATTTTTAGGATGTTTAAATTACATTTCAGACTTTATTCCTAACCTTAGAATCATTTGTGAACCCTTATATAAACGACTTCGAAAAGATCCGATCCCTTCGAGTGAAGAGCAAACCCAAACAGTTAAGAAAATAAAACAGATTGTCAAAAAACTCCCATGTTTAGGAATTCCAGATCCAACTGCATTTATGATAGTCGAAACAGATGCTTGAGACTTAGGTTATGGAGGAATATTAAAACAGAGAAAACTCAATTCTTCATCAGAACAATTAGTTAGATACCATTCCGGTATTTAGCTTCCAAGTCAAAAGAATTACAGCACCATTAAAAAGGAAATCCTTGCCATTGTTTTATGCATCTCAAAATTTCAAGATGATTTGATAAATCAAAAGTTTTTACTCCGAATTGATTGTAAAGCAGCTAAAGACGTTTTACAAAAAGACGTTAAAAATTTAGTAGCCAAACAGATTTTTGCCAGATGGCAAGCACTTTTATCCAGTTTTGATTTTGACATTGAATTTATCAAAGGAGAAAACAATTCTCTACCCGATTTCTTAACTCGAGAGTTTTTACAAGGACGAACCTAACTTTTAACACAGTATTCAACATTGTGATGAGTACCGATTCATTTCTGGAGCTCATTCATTTGCCTATAAATAGCAATCTCAATCAGCACAATCAAGCATGGATTAACAACCAAGATTTCGTCCGCCTCAAGGTAATCGTTTTATAGTTCTAAACTCTTTTCCTTCTCTTCCATCCAGTTTTGTGAGCAAACCACCGCTCACAATGAATCTCTTCGACCAAGCCTCTTCAATAATCCTGCACTTTGAATAGGCTATACCTTTGTCGGCTATGTTGAGGTTTCTTTCATGTTCAAATTCTATTGATCTGGTAGCAAAAAGAATGTGCTCATAGTAGAGACGGGTTTTTTGAGGTTCTGATTTAAATATGTGACTGGATTGACGATAAGCTTCGGGGTGAAGTTTGCTAACTAAATCTCTTTCTGGAAGGGCTGTCAATTCTCTAGGAAGATCTAATCAGTGGACGCCAGTAAAACCAGTGGTGAAATTGTGCATCATACATAGGTTTCTGATGGTAAACCATCGTCGCAAAATACTGAAAGGTTCCCCAATCATGCTTATATTGACGCCCAATATACTTAGCACACAATTAAATTCACTAATCATATAGCATATCTACTTTTACAAATAATAATGTATATTTATGATTTTAAAAAAATATTCAACCAAAAGAAAAAAAAAGGTTTCTATAAGACACATATTGAATTTAATTCAGCATAAGATACATATTGTTTTGTTTATAATTAATAACAAAAGATACTAATATGCTTGAATACCCCAAATGCTGAAAACAGCAGCCATCACACAAGCAAAAGGAATGAATATAAATGAAAACTTAACAAATTCCTAACATTTGAGTTGTTGGTTGCCCTCAAACAAGTAATACCTAAAAGCAGTAATAGCTAAAAGGAATGAATACAAACAAAAACTTATCAAATTCATAACATTGGAGTTGTTAGTTGTCCTCAAGTAAGTAATAGCTAAAAGGAATGAAAACAAATAAAACCTCACAGTTTGGTTGGTAATATTTTCATCAAATTGTGCATCATACGTAGGCTTCTGATGGTAAATCATCATCACAAAACATCGAATGGTTGCCCAAACTTGTTTATATTGACACCCAATATACTTAGCACATGAAGAAATTCACAAAGCTTATAGCACATCTAACTTGGCTAAATTTCCTTATGCTTTTAGAGTGTAGAATAAACAATACATTTACATATATACAGTGTTATTAATATTTTCATGAAATTGTGCATCATACGTGGGCTTCTGATGGTAAACCATCGTCACTAAACACCGAATGGTTCTCCAATCATGCTTATATTGATGCCTAATATACTTAGCATACATGCTCAAAATTATCAATTTTTTTTACAATTGATTCACTAAGCTTACTAACAACTATAGTTTTTTTTGTATAATAATAAAAAAAAGCCTATTTTTTTTTAATCAAATAGCTAATGTGTTCGGGATATGCCCTAGAGTCAATTTGTACGTATACTATTGTCATTATGTTTTATATAATAATATGAGGCTTTCCTTTCCATGAATAGTGAGTTTTGTTTTGTGGTCATCAAGTACGTGATTTGATAGTAAAACTCTACAATGAATACAATGACTATTCTAAAACTATCCCTGATCGATTATTATTATTGGAATAATAATAAATTAAGATTAGTATGTTTGTGACTTGATGGTTATGTTTTACTGGCCATGGATATTTGTGATATCGAGTCAAGACATAAATAAATGTTAGAGAACATTGTATTGGACATGACCCACTGTGAGAGTACTTCATGGAATATGTCATAAGTACTTTCTAGCCATAATAATATTGAAAGTCCTTCGACCTAAATTCATCATAGTTTCTTACTCGATAAATTCTATATTTTGACATTGTCTAAAGTTGTTTTTAACCAGATAATAAATTAGACTACTATTGGATATAGAATAAATCAAGGAGAGGAATATGATTGATTGTGAAGGAATTTGTCCCTCTCAATTATGGGAGAGATATCCATGGGCCCCTTGATAAGTTAGACTGTTAAAAATGCATGGCCGTGCTCAAATATATCAATCTAAGATATTGATATCATTTGTTTGAACAGTCTACTATGAAATCAAGAAATAATTGATTAAGCTTAATACGGATGACATGCTCCGTGCCTTATGCTTAATCTGGATATCGTGTGACAAAAGGACTAAATATAAAATTATGGTTTGTTTCAAAGAGATCACCGATCTTCATTTAACCTGGATAGTTATAATGTTTTGCTAGAAACCGCTTATAACTTGTGGGCCATTTAAATATGATTTAGGCATACTGCCAGTGTTAAATAAACCAATAGGGTCACACAATAAGCGAATTTGTTAGGTTATTTTTCTGGTGACTAGATTCGATGAATCTAGAAATATGTCTAAGTTAATCGTATTTAGAAAATTTACCAGATACAATGAATCTGGAAATATGTCCACATTCGATGTATCTGGATGATGTCCAGATTATAAGAATCTGACTCGGTAAATTAATTAGTTAAATTACCGAGATAATGGTAGAATCTTATCATACCAGTTTTAATTTAATTTGAATTTAAATTAGAATATGATAAGATATTATTATGGTTGGACTCTAAGAGGTTCGGGGGTTTTTAAGAAAACCCTAGTCGTCTTTTCAATAGTCCAATTTTTTGGTTGAGAACATTCGTGCCATTCTCTACCAGAAGAGGAAAAAAAAAACCTCTCAATCCCTAGGTGCTAGCACTCCCCGGGTATCGAGTGAGTTCGCGGTGTATATCCGATAGAGGACGTTCGCATACTGCAGCGTCTGGTGATTGTTCGGGTTGAACGTACAGCAGCGCAATCAGAATCGAAGGATTTCGATTACAGCAACCAGAGGTAATTCTTAAACCTTAAATCTTCTTAATCGTTTACTTGGGTCCTCGGGAGGGATTCGTGGATGTTTTCCGCGTTTAGGAGTCCACGAATTCTAACATAATGTACTTAGCTTATAATGAAATTCACAAAGGTTATACTACATCTAACTTAGCTAACTTCACTTACGCTTTTGTGGACTACAAAATAAAATACATTTTCATATTCAATTTTATTAATATTTTCATGAAATTGTTCATCATACGTGGGCTTCTGATGGTAAACCATCGTCACAAAACACAGAATGGTTGCCCAAACATGTTTATATTGACACCCAATATACTTAGCGTATGATGAAATTCACAAAGCCTATAGCACGTATAACTTAGCAAAATTTCCTTATATATATATATATATATATATATATATATATATATATATATCCTACATTCGTATGATTCTAAAAAGCACTGTTTTATGTTGCTTTCCTTTTATTAACTCATTCAGCAAGACGATCTGGAATCTGCCTTTTGTCATTTCCACAACTGAAAATGCAAAAACACTCTGTAATATCAAATATGCTAAACGCAATAAACTTCTCCTCCGTTTTTGTGTATTTTGCTTAAAGGATACTACAAAGCCCACATCATGACAACATTATAGATAACAAAGATTCATAATATTATAACCTTAGTAATAACTATTGTTTTTTTTATAGTTGAAAAGAAGGATGTATTTCATCTAATATATATATATATATATATATATATATATATATATATATATATACACTACACATTTATTCAACCAATTCCTTCTTGGCATAACACACAGGAAAATAACACCTAAAAAAACCTCAAAATTTCATACTTTTCCAATATCTTCACAACATTAAAAATTCATTCACATATTTGTTGCAAAAACAAGTAGAATGGGGCTGAAAAAGCACACCCCTTTCATTTGACATGATGCCATATTTCTAACTTAGCAAACTTCCCTTATGCTTTTGTAGACTAAAATATAAAATACATCTTCAAATTCAATTTTTTTTTAATGAAATGTTGTCATCAAATTGTGCATCATACGTGGGCTTCTGATGGTAAACAATCGTCAGAAAATACTGAATGATTGCCCACACATGTTCATATTAACACCCAATATACTTAGCACATGAAGAAATTCACAAAGCTTACAGCACATCTAACTTAACTAAATTTCCTTGTGCTTTTTAAGTGTACAATATATAGTACATTTTCCTATTCAGTTTTATTAATCTTTTAATGAAATTATACATCATACATGGGCTTCTGATGGTAAACCATTCACAAAACACCGAATGGTTCCCCAATCATGCTTATATTGAAGCCTAATATACTTGGTACACAATCAAATCCATTAACCATATAGCATATCTACTTTTACAAATAACAATGTATATTTATGATTTTTAAAAAAATGATTCAAGTAGAAGGGAAAAAAAAGGTTTCTATAACACACATATTGAATTTAATTTAGCATAAGATACATAATGTTTTCTTTATAATTAATAAAAAAAGATAATATTGTGCTTAAATACCCCAAATGCTGAAAATAGCAGCCATCACACAGGCAAAACGAAAGAAAACAAATGAAAACTTATCAAATTCCTAACATTTGAGTTGTTGGTTGTCCTCAAACAAGTAACACCTAAAAGCAATAATAGCTAAAAAGAATGAATACAAATAAAAACTTATGAAATTCCTAACATTGGAGTTGTTGGTTGTTGTCAAGCAAGTAATAGCTAAAAGGAATGAATACAAATAAAACCTCACAGTTTTGTTGATAATATTTTCAAGGAATTATGCATCGTACGTGGGCTTCTGATGGCAAACCATTATCACAAAAATGGTTGCCCAAACATGTTCATATTGAAACCTAATATACTTAGCACATGATGAAATTCACAAAGCTTATAGCTCATATAACTTAGAAAAATTTCCTTATATATATCCCACACATTAGTATGATTCTAAAAAGCACACTTTTATGTTGCTTACCTTTTGTTAGCTCATTCACCAAGCCAATCTACAATCTGTCTTTTGACATTTCCACAACTCAAAATGTAAAAAACACTTTGTAATATCAAATCTGCTAACTGCAATAAACCTTTCCTCTGTTTTTGTGTATTTGGCTGCCATTGCATAGTCCTTTGCTTGGGTTAAGATTTCTCAATAGCACAATAGGCACAAGGCTAATTGTCACAGAAACAGCGAAAAGACTTATCAAAGGACAGATAAGTTTAGGCTAAAAAATAGGAGAAAAAACATCTACACCAAGAATAAATATGTCTTTGATAGATTCAAAGATGCCTTTCACAATGATAAGAAGATAATTTCCAGTGAACATATGCTATGCAATGACAATCAACAATAGTTAAGGACAAAATTTGACTTATGTTGGACTGTACTTACCAAAACCTGTGCTTTCTCATGTACAACGTATGTATACCACGAATAAATATGTCTTTGACAGATTCAAAGATCCCTTTCACAATGATAAGAATCCAATTTCCTGTGAACATATGCTATGCAATGACAATCAACAACAATCAAGGACAAAATATGTCTAATATTGGACTGTACTTAACAAAACCAGTGCTTTCTCATGCATAACTGTATGTTGCACTTTCACAAGTAAAATTGCTAAGAGCAATAAAAATCATCACCAATGAAGATGACTCAAATTTCAAGACATATACACAAAACATAGGCTACGGAGAAGTTTATAATCAACTCCTAAACGTAACTTCAAAATAAATTTCAAAAATTTCCTACACCCTCAACACTATTCTAACACATTAATCCTAACAAAAAATAACACTATTATTTTAATACAAGTTGCAAAATCAACATGACAAGCTCCAATCAACAGCTGCTCCATTACAATGCAGGACAATGAAATGACACAAAACAAGTATGAACTCCACAAAAAAAAAAAAAAAACGCTCAGTTGCTCAATATACAATGTAAATTGCATAAAATATATATTGTTTTTTAATGATTAATAACAAAAGATACCAATATGCTTGAATATAAAAAAAACCCCACATGCTGAAAATTATCAAATTTGCTTACAATTAATTCACTATAGCAATAGAACAATTGTGCATTATACGTGGGCTTCTGATAGTAAACCATCATCGCAAAATACTGAATGGTTGCCTAAACATGTTTATATTGACACTCAATATAGTTAACACATAATGAAATTCACAAAGGTAATACCACATCTAACTTATCAAACTTTCCTTACGCTTTTGTAGACTAAATTATCAAATACATTTTCAAATTCAATTTTATTAATGATTTCATCAAATCGTGCATCATACGTGGGCTTCTGATGGTAAAACATCGTTGCAAAACATTGAATAGTTGCCAAACATGTTTATATTGACACCCAATATACTTACCACATGACGAAATTCACAAAGCTTATAGCACATCTAACTTAGCTAAATTTCCTTATGCTTTCTTAGTGTAGAATAAACAGTACATTTACATATACAATTTTATTAATATCTTCATGAAATTGTGTATCATACGTGGGCTTCTAATGGTAAACCATCATCACAAAACAACAAATAGTTCCTCAATCATGCTTTTATTGACGCCCAATATAGTTAGCACACATGCTCAAGATTATCAAATTTTCTTACAATTGATTCACTAAGCTTACTAACAACTACTTTTTTTTTGTATAATTAAAAAAAAAAACCTATTTTTATCAAACAGCTAATGTACTTAGCACATAATGAAATTCACAAAGGTTATACCAAATCTAACTTAGCAAACTTCCTTTACATTTTTGTAGACTAAAATATAAAATACATTTTCATTTTCAATTTTATTAATGTTTTCATGAAATTGTGCATCATACGTGGGCCTCTGATGGTAAACCATCGTCATAAAACTCCGAATGGTTGCTCAAACATGTTTATATCGAGCCCCAATATACTTAGCACATGATGAAATTCACAAAGCATATATCACATATAACTTAGCAAAATTTCCTTTTATACATATATATATATATATATATATATATATATATATATACCACATCCATATGATTCTAAAAAGCACACTTTTATGTTGCTTTCCTTTTATTAACTCATTCAGCAAGATGATTTACAATTTGCCTTTTGTAATTTCCACAACTGAAAATGCAAAAACGCTCTATAATATCAAATCTACTAATTGCAGTAAACCTTTCCTCTATTTTTGTGTATTTTTCTTACAGGATACTACAAAGCACACATCACAACAATATTATAAATAACATAGATTCAAAATATTATAACCTTAGAAAGAATTAATATTTTTTTAATAGTTAAAAAAAAGGCTGGATTTCATAAAAAAAAAATTATTCAACCAATTTCTACATGGCACAACTCATAGGAAAATAATACCTCAAAAATTCAAACTTTTCCCATATCTTCAGAATATTTAAAATTCATTCAAAGATTTGTTGGCAAAAACAAGTAGAATGGGGCTGAAAAAGCACACACCTTTCATTTGACATGATGCCATATTTATACAAGAAAAAAGATAAGCTGAATTGCTCAAAATCCTATCCAGAAAATTCTGGAAACTAAAAAATTAAATAGCTTAAAATAAGCAAATAACAGAAAATCAAAAGTTGACTTATTCTTGAACTAAACAGTTGTGCATCATACGTGGGCTTATGATGATAAACTATCATCGCAAAACACTGAATGGTTGCCCAAACATGTTTATATTGATACCTAATATATTTAGCACATCATGAAATTCACAAAGTTTATAGTACAAAACATCTCCTGCACGAAGAAACCTTTCAAGGGGCTATGATGTTTTGCATTTTTCTTTCGATTCTTCATCTTGCAGTGTCTAAATTTCCTTATGCTTTCTTACTGTAGAATAAATAGTACATTTACATATACAATTTTATTAATATTTTCATGAAATTGTGCATCATACGTGAGTTTCTGATGGTAAACCATCGTCGCAAAATACCGAATGGTTTCCCAATCATGCTTATATCGACGCCCAATATACTTAGCACACATGCTCAAGATTATCAAATTTTCTTACAATTGATTCACTAAACTTACTAACAACTATTGTTTTTTTTTTTTTGTATAATTAACAAAAAGAAAGGCAATTTTTTTAAATTTTTTTTATCAAACAGTTAATGTACTTAGCACATAATAAAATTCACAAAGGTTATACCACATCTAACTTAGCAAACTTCCCTTATACTTTTGTAGACTAAAATATAAAATACATTTTCATATTCAATTTTATTAATGTTTTCATGAAATTGTGCATCATACGTGGGCCTCTAATAGTAAACCATCGTTGCAAAACACCGATTGGTTGCCCAAACATGTTTATATTGACACCTAATATACTTACCACATGATGAAATTCACAAAGCCTATAACACATATAACTTAGCAAAATTTCCTTTTATATATATATATATATATATATATATATATATATATATATATATACCACATTCATATGATTCTAAAAAGCACACTTTTATGTTGCTTTCCTTTTATTAAACTCATTCAGCAAGACGATCTGGAATTTGCCTTTTGTCATCTCCACAACTGAAAATGCAAAAACACTCTATAATATCAAATTTGCTAATTGCAGTAAACATTCCCTCTATTTTTATGTATTTTGCTTAAAAAGTACTACAAAGCACACATCAAAACAATATTATAAATAACATAGATTCATAATATGAAAGGTAGGACATGCAGGCTCTATTTATTCAAAACAAAGCGATAAAATGCATGCCACAATTTGGTCTAAGTCCATAACCAAGCCAACATGCTAATATTATGCTTAAAACGCATTAAGAAAAAAAAATATGCATCAAATATTAAATTCTAAAATCATTATTTTAGAAATTTAATTAATTAATCCCAAAATCAAAATTTGGAAAAAATCTTGGCGTCCAATTGGAATAAAAATATTTTAGTGGGTGCTTGAAGAAAAACTAGAAAAACAGGGATTAAAGCGTAAAGATTGAAACTATAAAAAAAAATTATATTGATTCGTTGTTTGGAAATAATTTCCAATAAAGAATCGGTGGACTTCACACAACCTAGCATAGCACGCAAGGCTTCAACTCAATTTTTTTTATTTATTAAAAAAAACCGAGCCCAATTCCAATCATAACTTTTGGCTTTCAATTCTAATCAATTTCAATGAGTTTTAACTTACCTCAATTAACTTTTTTTTAAAATAAAATAATGAGCACAAGCCTCCCAAGGTTGTAAGTCATCCTCCCAAGGATGCAACCCAAAAAAAAAAAAAAAAACCCAGAAAATTGTTTCCTTAACGAATTTTTTGTTAGTGAATTAACAAAATTGTTTTCTCCTTTTCGGCTTCAGTTTCCTTAATGAATTTAAGGAAACAAAAGTTTTTTTTTTTTCCTTTTCCGCAGAAACAATTTTGTGAATTAAAAGAAAACAATTTCTATAATTTATTGAAATCAATTTCAGTAAGTAATACGGTTGTATAAATATATATATATATATATATATATATATATATAATCCACTAAAACAAAATTTTTCCAACAATAAAATTTTACATGAAACAATTTTCATGGGCCCGAATATAATTTTGAAACTATTTCAAAATTTAAAATATTTATGAAACAATTTTATAACGTCAAATTTATTTTAAAATAATTTCAAAATAATAATATAATCTATAAAACAAAAACGAAATGACTCTGATACCACTGTTGGATTTCGATCATGTAAACTAGTTTACACACAATGAAAAAATAAAACAAAATCTACGCAAAGGATTACTCATATGTAACTAAATGGTTCAAGAGAAGTGAAGAAAAATTAATTACCTTAAAAATGTAGCTTTCAAAATTTTTCTTCCGTGTAAATCCCCTTCAAAAGTCAATCCAATTGAGCCACCAAAATTCCAAAGGTAGGAATTTCTCTAATCGTATCCATATAAAGAACGATACTCAAACTAAGCGCAAAATAAAACTATGGTAGTAGGTTTTTATGTTTTTGCAGCCGTGTGAATTAATTTGCAAGAAGAATAGGAAAACAAAATTTTCCAAATTACAAAAAAAAGCTTCTATGGTTTCCAAAAAGAAGAAGGCTTCGATTTTTTTAAAAAGCCCCCCCCCCCCAAAAAAAACACCGTGCATCACACGCACACACACACATGCGCCTATACCGCGTCATGGGAAGAAATATATACAAAAACGTGTTTCTATTTCCTAAACCTTTTAGAAAATAAAATAATGACAAAGCTTTTCTTTATTTCCTAAACTCTTTTAGGAAATTATCACAAGCCTTTCGTTTCTCTTCCTGATGCTTTCATGAAGCACTTTTTAGCCTCTTTTCTTTTCTCCTTCCATTTTTTTTTTTTTTTTTGCTTTCAAATTTTGGGCTTGAGTTTATATAATTGCAATTAGACTTGATATGATCTTGAGTGGGCTTTTTCTTGGTGTTGTGGGTAGTTTAATTGGTAAGGAATTCAGCTCAACCAATGGGACCAAAAAACAGAGATTCTTCTTGAGACAAAAGGAGGAAAAGAAATAACAAGCTACCCTCTATCAAACTCTTGAAGAAGTAAGCTTCAAAGACCTTCAAGAATAGTAGAAAGTTCTACTATAATCTCAGTCCAATATCCTTGAAGCAACAAAGGCAAACAAGAACAAATAGAATAGAGAAAATAGGCACCCAAGTAATGGAATTCAAACAAACCTTAGAAGAGCAAAGCAACTAAGACCTATTCAAAGAAACCATATTAGATTATCCAAAAGATTTATAGACTTATTCATAAGGAGGACTAACCCTTAAGCATGGTCTTGAACAAGATGAATAAAGAGGCTAGGGCCCCCCAAGATTCTCTCTCAAATTTTTGAATAAAGTGTGTGAATTGTGTTGTCAAATCACTAAAAGTTCTATTTATACTACCCTAACCCTAACTAAGTAATCCCTAAGGTTCTATTACAGTTTAGGGTCTTAATAAGTCTTTTCAAAAACTTAAAAATTGGAGAAAACTGGAGAAAATATCAAAAACACGGGGCAACTGTCGGCTGCCAGGCCGGCGCCGGCGCCGGATAGGCCCTTGAAGCCAGCGCCGATTGTGCACTGCCTTTGGGCCGGTCGTGTTGCAGATTGAGGTCGGCGTCGGTTCAGATGCTTGGGTCGGTGCCAGCTGTCCGCTGTAAAGCCTCATTTTGGTCGAATTTTGTCTGTGTTTGTTGCCGGCTTGAGTTCTTATTAGGGTCCTTCTTACTCTCATAAAAAATGAGCTCTTGGCTAGCTTCCTCAACCTTCCAATCCTCTTCCTTCCTCAAGCATGGTTTTATGAGCAATTGAAAATCAACCTGAAGCTTCTTGGACCCAGATCTTGTCATTGTTCTTTGTCCTTGCATGGTCACGCCTCCCACTCCTTGATCTTGACTTCCATGATGAAGCGGAATCTCATCATCTCCCCCTCCTTGAAATGGATTCGTCTACGAATCATTGCCTTCATCTATACAGAGCGCCTTCACAATTGTCGCCTTCTTAGCTCCATTAAAGTTCATTCGTTCACCTATAGGTAAGGGAACCAATTCTAAAGGAGTTAGAAGGTTAGAACCATACACAATTTCAAAAAGAGAATAAGAAGTGGTAGAG
Organism: Voacanga thouarsii; assembly: GCA_026120185.1. Lineage (NCBI taxonomy): Eukaryota > Viridiplantae > Streptophyta > Magnoliopsida > Gentianales > Apocynaceae > Voacanga > Voacanga thouarsii. The sequence continues at coordinate 98,064 of JANUWF010001883.1, read as the reverse complement.
TGAATAGCCCTTTTGTAAACAAACTCAAGGTGTGGCAAGCATTCCTCCCAATTATTCAAGTTCTTCTTGATTATGGTTCGTAAGAATTGCGTAAGTGTTCAGTCGACCACCTCTTTTGGAAAAACGTCTTCAAATTGTTGAAGAATAGCTGAAATTTCCTTAGGCAAAGATAATGTAGAATCATTAGTAAAAGTATAAGAACCTTTACATAAAAGAAGAATAACTGGTTCCTTAGCTTCTATAGCTTCTATTACCTCATTTTCTTTTGCAAAGAAATTCACTCTTTTTTTTACCTCCCCTCTCTTGTCCTTACTCACTCCTATCCATGATCGTCAAAGGTAATTGTTTGTCTATTCTCTCTCTCAACTCTTTTTCTTTCCTTTTTTGTTCTTTTCTCTCAATTTCTTGTTTTTGTTTAACATCTTACGCTCCCTTCTTCTCTTTTTTTTCCTTCATGATTCTTTGATCTTTGTTCACCTCACTAGGGGCCATGGGGGTAAGGGTAAATTTAGTTCCCTTCTTGAGTAGGGAATAAGTATTCTTCCTCCCATCATGCTTTACATACATATCGTATTGCCAAGGCCTTCCTAGGAGTAGGTGACCCGCTTGCATAGGTACCACATCACATAGCACATCATCCTTATACTTTCCTATCTCAAAAGATACCAAAACTTGTTTGTTTACTCTCATTTTCCCGCTATCGTTCAACTATTGCAATTTGTAGGGCTTGGGGTATTTAATCCAACTCATGTCCAATTCTTCAACTAAGTTTGCATTAATCACATTAGTGCAAATCCTACTATCCACAATGATGCTACAAGATGTCTTGTTGATTAGACACCTAGTGTAGAAAATGTTCTCTCTTTGTTGGTGATCTTGGTTTTCAATGGCTTGTGAATTCAATGACCTTCTTGTGACTCCCATCAAAGAGTATTCTTGACCAACAACTTCCCTTTCATCACTTTTCTCAGCTCCATTTCCCTTTTGGTCTCCTTGGTACCTTTCTCCTTCTTCTTCTTCATCGGTAGAAACCTTATCATAGGGATTAGTATACATCGTTCTCTTACTTGGACACTCTTGGGAAGTATGTCCATATCCAAGGCATTTAAAACACTTGATATCCCTATTCCTTTGTGGCCTCTCCATAGCTTTTCTCTTGTCCTTATTCCAACCTTCCCTATGTTTCCAATCCTCCCTAGGCTTCTAATCTTCTGTAAGTTTCCAAGCTTCCCTTGGTTTGTTGAAGTCCCTTTGGAATGGCTTAGGGGCTTCATCATTTTTAATTAGCATCTTGCTAGTAGTGTTGGGGTTTGGAAGTGGTGGTCTAGTAAATGCCCTCCACTTTAATTCCCTCTCAATCTTTATAGCGACATGTATCATATCCTCCAATCGTTCATAGGGATGCAATTCTACCAAATTGGTAACTTCCCTATTTTATCCTCTCAAAAACCTTGCCTTCGTTGCTCTAGGATCCTCATTGATTTGAGCTCTCATCAACATTACTTCCATCTCTTTATGGTAATCTTTCACACTCTTGTTCCCTTACTTGAGTGATTGGAGCCTTTGGTAAAAATCATTATAGTAACGGTGTGGTATAAACCTTACCCTCATCATATCTTTCAACAAATTATAACTAGCCACGGTTTCCACTCCCATTTGTCTCCTATGTGCACTAACTTACTCCCACCAAACCAAAGCATACTTTGAAAATCCAAAATAGCCAACTTCACATTTGACCTCTCACTATAGGTATGGCTTTCTAGGAAGATTTCCATCTTGCTCTTCCACTCAAAATATGCTTCGAGGTCACTCTTGCCATAGAATGTGGACACTTTCAATTTAATGTGGTTTAACTCTCTCTCCTCATCATTTCATTCTCTCCTACCTCCTCTATTATCCTATCCTCTATGGTGTTCCCTAAGGGTTTCAACTTGTTCCCCCTCATACCATTCATCAATTCCCTTAAACTCTCTTTCTAACCCCCTTAAGTTATTCCCACCATTCCTTCCATGTCCCCTACCTTGTCCTCTTTTCATACTATATCTTCCCCCTCTCATAGGAGCTTATTGGAATTCCCCAATAGAGTGCTTATCCCACTCTTCCCCTTGTTGGGCATTTAACAGAGGAGTATGAGCATCACCATCCCTTATCCTAGAGCTAGGTACTTTAAATCGCTCTTGGCCTCTCATTTGTACAACGATAGAAGATTGTCCAAGGTGATTTATCAACTTCCTTATCATGTTTTGGAACTCAATTTGCATAGTCCTCATCATAGCTTGCAAGTCTTTACGCAAACCCCTAGCATCAATTTGTTCTTCTTGAGGTCTACTAGGTCTACCTGGGTTAGGCCTAGAGATTTCTTGATCATGAGCCATAGTGGTGGAGTGTTTACTTATTTATACCTACAAAACAAAAAGATTAGAAATAAAAATAGATCCTCACTTTGCTTCTTTACGTGTTGTCTCTCAAATGTTGGTCGCTTCCACGCTCGTGTTTGCTCTCTTAGGCTCTTTTAATAATAGTCTCACCCTCTTACCTTTTTCTCAATACTCAAGCCTTCTTGTTCGTTCCCAATTCTCCCCAATAGCTAAAGATTTAGTCCAACTTAGAGAATCACACAAATCAATAGATTTTTCCAATTAAAGGGTCTTAGGGGAATTTCAACAAATACTTGTTGGGCACCTTAAGAAAACAAATTTTTAATCAAGAATTTCAAGAAATGTAGACTCAATAAACACAAGAACAAACATTTAGATGCACAAGGAAACACTTCTAACCAAGAAATAAGAACAACTAGAACTAGAATTATGAAGAACAAGATGATCACAAGTGTACACTAGTAAAGTTGAGTTCAATGAGCATGGAATTCAACAATAGAGTAATATAATAAATCTTAAAATCCCAAGGAATAAAAATTAAGAATCAAAGTTCCCAACTATAGCAAAAAACATTCTCATAGAACATTTATCAAACACATTGGATGCAATCCCGTCACTTAAGAACAACCAACATTTTCACCCATATTCAAGCCAATTTTCACCACAAACACAAGAAAATTTTGTTCCTAAGAATTATATTAACATCAAGGAGAAATTTTCCAAAAGAAAAATCAAGATATAACAAAGATTTCATGACCTTTTTGGAGCATATTTTTTAGTAACGGAATTTTCTCTATTTTTTTTCTTTAACTTTGTAAGGCTCCTTTTTTTGCTTTCAAGCTTTGATTGGAATCAAAGCTTTCCTTGCTCCGATACCAAAACACTTTAATATGATCTTGAGTCGGCTTGTTCTTGGTATTGTGGGTGGTTTAATTGGTAAGAAGTTCAGCTTAACCAATGGGACCAAAAAACAGAGATTCTTCTTGAGATAAAAGAAGGAAATGAAATAACAACTTACCCTCTATCAAACCCTTGAAGAACTAAGCTTCAAAGACCCTCAAAAATAGTAGAAAGTTTTACTATAATCTCACCCCAATATCCTTGAAGCAACAAAGGCAAATAAAAACAAATAGAATAAAGAAAATAGGCACCCAAGTAATGAAATTCAAACAAACTTTAGAAGAGCAAAGCAACTAATACCTATTCAAAGAAACCACATTAGATTATCTAAAAGATTTATAGACTCATTCATAAGGTGGACTAACTTTTAAGTATGGTCTTGAACAAGATGAATAAGGAGGCTAGGGCCTCTCAAGATTCTCTCTCAAATTTTTGAATAAAGTGTGTGAATTATGTTGTCAAATCACTAAAGATTCTATTTATACTACCCTAACTCTAACTAAGTAATCCCTGAGGTTCTATTACAGTTTAGGGTCTTTATCAGTCTTTACAAACACTTAAAAATTGGAGAAAATCGGAGAAAATATAAAAAACACGGGGCAACCGTCAGCTACCAGGCCGGAGCCGGCGCCAGCTAGGCCCTTGAAGCCGGTGCCAGTTGTGCACTGCCTTCGAGCCGGTCGTGTTGCAGATTGAGGCCAGTGCCGATTTGGATGCTTGGGCCGGCGCGGGCTGTCCACTGTAAGGCCTCCTTTTGGTCGAATTTTATCTGTGTTTGTTACCGACTTAAGTCCTTGTTGGGGTCCTTCTTGCTCTCATAAAAAATGAACTATTTGCTAGCTTTCTCAACCTTCCAACCCTCTTCCTTCCTCAAGTATGGTTTTATGAGCAATTGAAAATCAACTTGAAGCTTCTTGGACCCAGATCTTGTCATCATTCCTTGTCCTTGCATGGTCACACTTCCCCCTCCTTGATCTTGACTTCCATGATGAAGCAGAGTCTCATCAAGACCCTTTGAATTATAAAAAGTTTATAATTCAATCACAAGCCTTTTGAATAATTGTAATTTCACCTAACAAATTATAACAATTTATAATTAATCTTAATTATCATTTTTTTTTTACCAATTAACCCCATAATATTATCAAATAATATCTTAAGTACCAATTCTTCTATTGTGTGTGATCTATTAGGTTTTCTAGTCATTTGGTAGCTAATATAAATTAATTCTATCATAATAGAATTAATAAGCCTTTTAATAATTAGAATTTATAAATTCTAATTAGGATTAAATTTATTAATTCTCTAATTCAAAAATTTCGCAGATCATGAATGGAAGCTAGCAATACATCTTAACCACCCAAAAATCAAGAAAGTCAAGTGGCTTGACAAGAAGCTTTCACAAGCAAAATGTCAGTGCAATAAACTTCTTTTACCATAAAATATCTCATTCGGTTTAAAGTATGAAATTAATGCCAACTCCCTCCAAAATATTAATTAATTTAGGTTCGAATATTTTAGTACTTATTCCTGAAATTCATTACTCATCATGTGTATCAATTGAAACTATTTCCAACACATAGTCACCTTGGCCAAGGACTTATTGAATGATTCATACAAGTGGCCATGAGATATTCACTCCTACTATTAGGAGTGGTGAATCTTTTATTGACCCTCTCAACTACTTTAGTTTACTTCACGTTGTACCCAATGTCCATCCCATAGATGGTCTTGTAAGGACTCTAGAGATTGGAATCAAAATATAATGCTTAGCAAACAAAGTACCTTGGAGTTCTCAAGTCTAAGGATACTTGTACATTTGCTATAATGAGATTCTGTCACAGGCACTAAATAGTTTTGCATGTGATTATCTCACAGTTAAGCCATCCAATGTACTTGTTCAAATAATAAGTATCCACATGTTAACTTCGAATTTCAAAATACTCACGAATGTGAGAACCACCGCTTGATCAAATCAAGAAGTATAACACGTACTAGTCTTAGGATATTGATGATGTATCATCTCATTAATACTATGACTAGGGATAATTTAAGCACAAACATAGTTCAGTGCAGTAAGAATCTCATATCACATCTCTATCATGATTTCCTTAACACAATGTTGTACTTGTGACTTTATCTAATAGTTTTTATATACATAAACATATGAAATAAGAAATTGAAAGATAAAAAATGAATTTTACTGATTTAATGTGCAAAATACATTGTATAAATGTTTTCTTTTGGGGCACAATCCTAACAGGATTTTCTTGAACAACCCCTTCTCCTTCACCAAGATCTTTCCTTTCTTGGTGATTCTTTTGAGCTTCCTAAGGGATCTCTTTGTTGCCAACCAACTAAGGATGTGTTTTTAGGGTTTAAAATGGGGTATATATAGTGAAAAGTGAAGAAAAAAAAAGTGTTGCGATATGCGACTCTGCACAAGTTGGCGGCCTAGGGACGTTGAACTTTCCTAGGCCGCCAGCTTAAAAATTTTTCACTATTTTATTTATTCATAGGTGGCCTAGGGAGATTAAACTTCCCTAGGCCACTCCTTTTGCTCTCTTTTGCTCTCCTAGATTAAATTTTCCACTCTTTTGCTCTTCTAGGCGGCCTAGGGAACTAGAATTTACCTGGGCCGCCATGTCACTGTGCTTAGTCTTCATGTTTTTCACTTGGGCTGCCTAGGGAGATTAAGCTTCCCTAGGCCGCTATTTTCCTGAGCAGCTTCCTATTTGCTTTGCTTTGGAAACTTCCCTTGGCCACCATTTTCCTCTCCTAAGCATCCTATATTTAGTCACAAATTAACTAGTGTACAGATCACGTAAAATACATTTATTCACAAGGATAAAGAATCACTAATTTACAAGTATAATGAAAAATTCTCTACATAGTATTCTAGGTGAATACCTAAGAACAACTTAGCATATATGCAATAAGGTCAAAATGGTAAAGAAATTATTTCTTCATTCACCTTAGAATTCATCTCAACACCAATCTATCCACGTTAATCCTATGTATACCCTTATATTAAGATAGATACAACTAAGAACCTCAAAGTGAAATTAAATAAGTTTATGCTAAATAAGTGTTATTCATTCTAATTCTCCAATCAAGAATTCAAAAAAAAAAAAAAAATGATTTATATGAGATAGGATCGAACTACTCACTCAAGTCTCGTGGCTTTCCCAAAGTACATATATTTCAAATGTTATACTACAATACAACAATACATTATACTTTGATACAAGAATACAATTCAATTTGAATGGGTAAAGTAGGTGTCTCTATTTTTTTTTATTATCATTTTTCTTTTTTTATACAAGGGAATGCATTTATAGTGATTTTACTTAATGTTGTTTTTGCATCCTTTGCATTTTTTTTTTTTTGCTTTTTAATTTTTTTTCTTTTTATTTTCTCCTTTTCATCAAAACGTTGTTTTTTGTCATATGACATGCATTTTGCATTCTTAGAGCTTTTTTCTCCTCACTTGGGTAGGTGCATTGACCAACCTACCTTTTGCTCCTAATTTCCTTTTTAATAAAAAATATAATAAACAATTGAAAATTCTTATAATACAACATACAAACTAAACAAATAAATGAATGAATAAGAATTGCCACGAAACCAAAGATAAGCTAACAATTGACACTCTATATTTCATCACAAAGTTTTCATCAATTCTCAAAGAATTAAGCTTCACAACATTTTCAAAGGCATAAACAAGATTAACTCACTTATCCAAACTTAGTCTATGTTATGCCCAATATATAAATGTACAAAAAATTAACTTTCCTAGAAAAGTCTAAAGTAGAATTTTCAAGCAAAAAGATAAATAATAACTCCACCAAACTAACACATTTTAACACATATACCAATAAGTCTTAAAAGCTAACCCAACAATGCAAAAAACTTTGAAAAAAAGTTAGGCCCAAATGCAAAAACAAGAAATTTAGCCCAAAAATAAGAAATTTGCCAAAATAAATAATACAAAATTGTAAAGAAAATATTATTCAACCTCTCCTCCATACTTAAATTGGATAATGTCCTCATTAGCCACAAATCAAATAAGGTATGCATTTTCAATGGGACTAAAAAAAATAAAAGGGAGAATAAGGTAAATTAATACTCCCCAAGCATCTTGACGCTCAATTATGTCATAGGAGGGAGAGAAAAAGGATGATTGTCCAACAGAAGAAAATCTTCAATCTTACAAAAATAAAGAAAAATACAACGTCATACCATGGCTAAAGAAATCAAAATAATAGGCATAATATAATTCAAAAGCAAATATAAATAAAAAGTATAGAAAGAGTTGTACAAAAATTTATTAGTATCAATATTAATGACAAGTAAATCATCATATACTATGTACACAAATATTATTGGCAAGCCATAAAATGAACTAATATAAAAGATACCAAAATATATATTAGTACCAAGAACTATACTAATACTAATACAACAAAGCCACAATATTTTTACTAAAGATACACTAAATCAATATAGCTATGCTAAAAACTCAGCATCAATAATTATCCTATAGATACAACAAAACACTAATATACCAAGCATTAGAACTAGTATACAACACACACACACACACACACACACACACACACACACACACACACACACACACACACACACACTCTAAACTCAATGAATAACAAGGAAAAATGAAGGGTTGAGGACTTAGTGACTTATTGAAAAGAAACTCAAAAGATTTTCACAACTACAACTACCAATTCATGACTACCACATCTTTCAAAAACCACTATAGCATCTCCCAAACAACTAACAAATAATTCACACACTTTAATAGCTACAATACCAATGGTGTCAAAAAGTTAACCAAGTCTCCAAACAAAAATCAATAATCCACCAAATTATAACATCAACTATATAAATCAACTATCTCCTCAACTTTTTCACCACTACTACAATCAAAATTTCAACATCCACAATATATAGTACAACAACAACCAAAACTCCAACCAACAATACTTTCATTCTCAAAACAACACTCAAATTCTCAAAAGTCCAACAGCATTACAAAAACAATGAAACGGATCCTATTATACAACAATCAATCATAATAACTATCATATAGCAAGATCTCCTCAACAACAATAATAATAGCCAATTACAACATCATTTTCATCCTAAAAAATACTAACACAATAACAATTACAAAATGCCTCAACAACAACAATAAAAGTATACAACAACAAGGCCATATATAAAAGCAAAACTTAAATCCCAAGAATCCATTATATCTACCATTTCTCAAGATAGCAACATACAACAATACCAAAATAATAATAATAATAATAATAATAATAATAATAATAATAATAATAATAATAATAATAATAATAATAATAATAATAATAATAATAATAATAATAATAATAATAATAATCCAACAAACATAATGATACAACACATGAGAATTCAATATAATTTATTCATCTCAATGAATAAAAATGAAGAATCAAAACAACATGCAAACAAGTTATAAAAAGGATAAGAAGTTTATATATAAGTAATGGTTAGTATTATGCACAAATATAGAAAGAAATATTCATATAAAATAATTAGTAATATTTACAAATATATACATAGCAAAATCAAGAAGACTTAAGGTTTTCATGATATTGCCAATCCCTGGCAATTGATCTAAAAATTTGATGCGTGTTTTTTGTGCATTGGAAATTGTATAAAAAGAAGACACAAAAATTAAAATTTAATTTATAATGAAAATCATTAAAATCACATAATAGGGTAAGTATACTCATTGCATTATATGGGAAATAGCAAGTATTGAATCCATAGGAACTTAGTAATTACTACTACATTGCTCTCATCTTATTGTCTAGCAAAAATAAATAAAGAGATAAGGTAAATAAAAACTAACTACACTAAACCACAACAATAGAGAGTACATCGAACCCACATGAGAAAAGTTACAAGGATCGTTAAGGAGTAAGAATACGGAAAAGGCCAGGTAGAAGAAGAAATCCCCCCAAAAAACCACTATGTTTACCAAATCACAATTCGAGTACATGTATACGTTTTCAAGAATAAACCTCACTCTTTCTTGAGTTATGAGATTTCTTTTCTAAGGCTAAATTAACCTAATCAATCTAATCTAAGGAAGCTTTACACTCACTCATCACCCAAAAGATACCCAGATGCACCAATATTCCTATCTGTAGATAATATTGAAAAACTACTGATTATCAAGTTCTAGTTCTTCAACCTCTCTCTTGAGTTAATCAAAGGAAAACAAATATTGGACCAACTAATTTGTTGTTCAACTCCTAACCCCATTTTTCGAATTCATTAAGAGTGAGCCACTTAATTGAATAAATCAATTAAGCCCAAACAATCAATCCAATACAATAATACCCAAGTAATCAAATACAAAATATTAGAATTCAATAAATTATAATAATAACTCAAGATAAGAATATAGATTAGGGTTCATCACTCAAATACAACTAAATTATATAAATCTCAACATTCATAGAGAGTAATACAAAGAAAAATAAAGAACTCCACTTAGAGATAAGATCTTAAACTTCTTCTTCCTTGAATTTCCTTGAACAATCCCTTCTTCTTCTCCTTGCTTCTCCAAGATCTTCCCTTTCTTGGTGATTCTTTTGAGCTCCCTAAGCGACCTCTTGGTTGCTAGCCAACTAAGGATGTGTTTTTAGGGTTTATAATAGTGTTTATATAGTGAAAAGTGAAGAAAAATTAGAAATGTACTATGATACTCGACTCTGCACAAGTGGGCGGCCTAGGGACGTTGAACTTCCCTAGGCCGCCTTGTTTCTAGACAAGAGGGCAGCCTAAGGAAGTTCAACTTTCCTAGGCTGCCAGGTTTAAAATTTTCCACTATTTTATTTATTCATAGGTGGCCTTGGGAGATTAAACTTCCCTAAGACACTCTTTTCTTAGACGAATTGCTTTTTTTTGTTCTCCTAGGTGGCCTAGGGAACTAGAATTTCCCTAGGTTGCCATGTTGTTGTGCGTTACTCTTAATTTTCTTCACCTGGGTGGCCTAGAGAGATTAAGTTTCCCTAGGCCACCATTTTCCTAAGCAGCTTCCTATTTGTTTTGCTTTAGGCAGCCAAAGGAATTTTCCTTAGCTGCCTTGGTTTTTCTCTAGGCGGCCTAAGGTTGTTTTTGTGCAATTCTTTAATTTTTGTTCATTTTTCTTCCTTTTCACCATTTTTGTCTCCAATTGGTATTTTCTTTATTTCCTACAAAAGCAAGATGAAAATGGTGTGATGAGTTGTGATTTGTGTAAGAAATTATCACACTTCATGCACAAAAACACTAAAAAATATTTATATGATAAGCCCTTATCAATAAAGATTACTACTTGTTGTAATTCAGTGCCTGGTAAACAAATTTATTGTTTTATTCGTGGTGTTATATTACATTCCTATGCCCATATAGCCATTAGACAGATCATTAGGGCAGATGATACAACCACCACAACCTCCTGTGGGATTATTACTCGAAAACATCTTAGAGAGATTTGTTATTGTTGTAACTTTGTGATTCTTCTTGTGGTTGTATGGGAATTTGTACCTGCACAATAGGAGAAATCTGTATGATTAGTGCTAATAAAGTTAATGTAATCACAAAAGCCATTAAAGAATTATACTTTGAACTTTTAGATCATCGAAAACGTCAAATGAGAATATTTACATAAATCAAAGGATAAAGTTTTAAACTCCAAACAGCAAGTAGAGCCCTGGGATCTCAAAGAAGTATCCGAAATATTTAAAAAGAAAGAAAAGGAAGAAACAACTAATTTAAAATGAAATTGATTCCTATAAGTACCCATTCGATTTTTTCTTTTATTTTTTCTGGAATCTTTTCCATTTTATCTTGTAAATCATTTGTAGATAATAAGACTAATTAATAAAAGATAAAATCAAGCTTAACAACTCAGAGAAAACATTGTCACGTCAGGAAACATACTTTAAATATTTGTTCAGCATGCACCATGGCCTCTACATTAGCATAAAAAAGATTTCCACAAGTGGAAAGAATAAAATACTAATAAAAGTTGGGACAAATGGATGATAGAATTGTTAGATTTCGATCAAGCAATAAAATTTAATCCGCAACAAAAATTAAAATAAAATCCACATAAAGGATTATTCGTGTGTAATTAAACGAGTTAGGATAGGGAAGAAAAATTCCGTTACATGAAAAACGCAACGTTTAAAATTTTCTTCGCATGTGGAACCCTTCCATAAATTTTGTCCAAGCATGAACTACCAATTTTCAAGAATAGTAATCTCTCTAATATTGATCTACACAAGGATGTATTCAAGATCCACAAAAAATTTTCTGTAAGAAAAATTTATTGGCGGATAGGTTTTGAATTTAGAGAAGAAATTAATTTCTATTTCTAAAAAAGAAAAGAAGGCTTCTTTTTTTCTTTTCCTCGGATCCTCTAGCGAAACACCGGAAACCTTTTCCATGTATATATATATATATATATATATATATTAGAGGACGGTTGTTCTTATTTAGAAACAAAAACCACTGCCTCAATAATTGCCTCAAGTCTAAAACATTTTTCAACATTTTCTTTTTATGAGCTTGGAGTTTTAATAATTGCAATTAAGCCCATCGAATTATAAGATATTTATAATTCACCTAAAAGAATTTAATAATTGTAATTCAACCCCAACTAATTATAACACGTTATAATTAGCCCATAATCATTATTTCATTACACAAATTAATCCCATGATATTATCAAATAATATTTTGAGTACCAATTCCTCTATTGTGTGTAACCTATTAGGTTTTCTAGTCAATTGATAGTTAATATGAATTAATTCTCTCATTATAGAATTAATGATTCTTTTATAATTAGAATTAACCTATTAATTCTAATTAAAATTAATTTATTAATTATTTAATTAATAAATTCGTATTTTGTAGATAAAGAGTAGCATCTAGCAATACATCATGACTATCCAAAAGTTCAGAAAGTCAAGTGGCTTGACGTGAACCGTTCAAAAGTAAAATATTTGTGTAATAAATTCTTTTCATCATACTATATTTCATTCGGTTTTAGAGTATGGAATTAGTTGCACTCCCACTAGAATATTATTAATTCTAACTCGAACATATTAGTACTTGATCTAGAATCCATAACTCAACATGTGTATCAATTAAAACTATTACCAACATGTAGTCGCCTTGGCCGGGGACTTCTTGAGTAATGATTTCATACAAGTGGCCATGAGATATATGGCCATACTATTAGGAGTGATGAATTATTTATTAACTCTCTCAACTATTTTTATTTACTTTATGTTGTACTCAATATCCATCTCATAAGCAGTCTTGTAAGGATTCCAAAGATTGGAATCAAAGTAAACACTCAATAAACAAAGTACCTTGAAAATCTCAAGTCTAAGGATACTTGCAATTTGATATAATGAGATTTTATCACTGGTACAAAATAGTTATCCATGTGGTTATCTCATAATTAGGCCATCCAATGATCTTGTTCACTTAAAAAGCATCCACGTGTTAACTTTGAGTATCACAATACTCACAACTATGAGAACTATTAGTTGATCCAATTAAGAAGTACAACACGTGCTAGTCTTTGCGCATTAATGATGCCATATCTCGCTAATACTATGATTAGGGATAATTTAAGCACAAACACAATCCAATGTAATAAGAGTCTCACATCATGATCTCTATCATGATTTTCATAATACAGTGTTGTGTTTAGGACTTTATCTAATAGTTACATATACATAAAGTATAAATAAAATAAACTGATAAGATAAAGAATACCTTTATTATATAAGTGTGCCATATATTATACAAGTTATTGCCTTTAGGTATAATATTAATAAACTCTCACTTGTACTTGAGCTAATCATTCATGTATTGAATATCGAATGACCCAACATGTCATTATATTTCTTCTAGGGCAGGGCCTTAGTGAGTGGATCCACTATGTTCTCATCCATGGGAACTCTCTTTATCTTTACATATTTTCTATCTATGATCTTCCAGATCAGGTAATAGCATCTTAGTACGTGTTTAGATCATTAGTGAGACTATGGTTTCTTTGCTTGTGTAATAGCTCCATTGTTGTCACCGTACAAAAGTGCTGAATCAATAATGTTAGGGACCACTCCTAGTTTTGTCATGAACTTCTTGATCCAAACTGCTTCCTTAGCTGCTTCAGAAGCGGCTATGTACCCAGCTTCAGTCATTGAGTCGGCAATAGTATTTTGTTTAGAACTTTTCCAACTTTTTGTCCCTCCACCTAACGTGATATGTAGCCTGATGTAATTTCAAGTCATCCTTATTGTACTGAAAATTGGCATTAGTATACCTTTTTATTTTCAAATCACCTTCTCCATATACCAAGAATATGCCTTTAGTCCTTCGCAAGTACTTAAGGATATTCTTTACAACTACCTAATAACCTTCTCCAGGATCAGATTGGTATCTGCTTGATAAGTTGAGTGCACATGATACATCAGGCCTAGTACATATCATCGCATACATGATAGATCCAATTGTCGAAGCATATGAAATTCTACTTATGTGATCCTTTTCAACTTGTGTTTTAAGAGACATTAACTTTGAAAGGCTTACCCTATGCAATATGGGTAAGAATCATTTTTAGATTGATCCATGCTAAATCGTTTAAGTAATTTATCTATGTATGTAGACTGTGAAAGAAAGAAAAACCTTTTTGATCTATCTCTATAGATCTTTATTATTAGAATATAGTTTACTTCTCCAATGTATTTTATGGAGAATTTCTTAGATAACCAATTCTTCACAAATTGAAGAATTGAGGCATCATTTCCTATGAATAATATGTCATCTATATAAAGTAATAGGAAACGACTACACTCCCACTAACCTTGTTATATATACAATGTTCATCTATATTTTGAACGAAACCAAATTCTTTAATTGTTTCATCAAAATGGATGTTCCAACTCCTTGAAACTTGCTTAAGTGATAGGAATCAAGCCAACAAAGCAGTTTAAATGCAAGAAGGGGGAGCAACAATGAAAGGGCCAATGACAAGATCAAGGACCAAGAGACTCCAAGGTGATATCCAATTGCTCCTACAACCATATTTGATGAAGGAATGGATTTGGAGCAAAGAAGGTAGCCACAAACTCAATTTGATGAACGTCCAAGTGGAATCCCTACAATAGCCCATGCTTGCACCAAAAGAGGGAGTGAAAGAGGGAGAAAACACTGAAATCCATCTTCTAGTTTTAACCTAGCGCTAGCCCCAGAGGCATACCTAGCACCAAGTGCACTCTACCAGCCAAAATGCTGGGATTCCAATGCTAATCTTGTTGGAATGTATGCCCTTTAGACTAGGTTTCTAATGTAATTATCGAATTTATTAATAAAAGAATTTATTCTCAAAAATTTGTTTGTAAATTTATATTTTATTTGTGCATAATTTATGTTTGGAAAGGACCCATTGTGTTTAAGTAAGTGATCCATGTGAATGATGGTTTTTTACAGTAAAGTATGGATCACGAGTTACTTAACACATAAACGTTTGTTCTTAACCGATTGGTGAAAATGAGAATCTCATCATATTTAGGTTATTGTGTTATGAATTCCAAATAGCCAGTGGGTAGTCTACTCACATCATAGCATGAGTGTATTTCGAATACGTAGAACATGACCTGTAATAGTGATTTTTAAAAGTACTATTTAGAAGAAACCTAAACTATTACTGCTACAACGCAGACTAATACTCTACCGCTTGAGTATAAGTTGGTGATCTGATAAAGCTGGAAGCATGTACTTTGATATGCTGTAGTTGAGGTTCTATCGTAGAGCCGATATACTTGTATGTTGGGTATATGTGATCAGTTAGTTAAGACAGATTTGTATAAGATAACTTCTGCACTATATCGCCCCTTGTGACTGTTTGAATAATCTAAATATCCAAGGCCTTGGGGAACATAACTTGGGTGTTTGCTTTAGAGTAGCTCCCTTTGAAAGCGAAAACATTCCAATAGTACTATTCATTTCTAAATGTACGGTGATGCGTAGATGGGTATTTTAGTCATTACACCTGTAAGTCGGAGACATTGCTATTGCAACATTGTCCTTGGGGTCAATATTTCCTTATGGTGATATTAGGAAATGTTTAAAATGTAAAATACAGCTATTTCTATAGCAGAGGTATTTTGGTCATTTTAGTAGCCAATGCAATGTGTCTTTTGGTCCTTGGAATAGCCCATAAGTCTTGATGGTTTTGGGTTGACAGATTGATCTTGTATTAAATGGATTTTATATTGTTCGAGTAGCCTGTTTTATTTATTGGGTTAGAATAAAATAAAAGGTCCAAAGAGGGAAAATTATATATTGGCCTATTTGAGTTATTTAATTAATTTAATTATTGGGCTCGTATTAGTCTATGAATAATTAAATTAAATTAAAGGCTAAACCTAATGAACTAGGCTAAGGCTTGAGGTTTATATTAGTCAATTGGGTTATTTAATTAATTTAATTATTGGGCTTCTATTAGTCCAAGAATAATTAAATTAAATTAAAAGGCTTAACCCAATGAACTGGGTCATAGGTCTATAGGCCCGTATAATGGCTTAACATGACATGGGCCTTAGGGCTTCTTTGATTTTTGAATGCCCAGATAATAGCCTATTATCAAGGCTGTTGGGATTCAATTGAACACTAGAGTCTTTCATAGAGGCACGTTAGTTTTTCTTCCTTCAAGCCTCACGTTTTCTCTATTCTCTCTTGGGTGTGCATTCTGTGTTTTGTAAAAAGCAAGAACAAAGATACGTCTTTCTCCAAATTAATGCTCAATAGCCTTCAGTCGAAGAAAGGAAGATCATACTCATCATCCATAGCCTTCACCAGGCTTTCAGGCGAGGTTATATTCCGAAAGATGAAGAAGTTGCGTTAATGCCCAAAAGAAGCTATCGGCTTGCGGGACAATAGCCTGAAGGATCAATCTCAAAACCAGAAATGGTTCAAACCGAAGTGCCAGCACCCCCTAGACCAGTGAAAGCGAACAGAGGTATAAAAATTATCTTCCGCTGCTCTTCTACGTGTGCTCTATTTCATTAGCATGCTAGTGTGCATTTTTGTTTTGCTGTGTTTTTCCTTCAGACCTGGCGCCAAGTCCAGCACCTACTCCTGGCATCGGGTCCAGGCAGATATAGTGCCGGGATTCTAGTACTAGCCTAGCACCAGGTCCAACACATCTCCTGGCGTTTGGTCTAGTTAGGTAGGATCCTTTGTTTTGCCAATTTTTACTATTTTTCCCTCATTTTCTTTATTTTAAACACTTTGTAAAGACCTTTTTAGCCCTTAAATTGTCTTGGGGCCTTAGTAGTTATTTAGCTAGGGTTAGGGTAGTATAAATACATCTTTTATGATTTGACAATTCAATTCATCTTACATTATTTCAAATTGTGAAAAGAGAGCTTTGAGAGGTTTAACATCCTTGTTCATCTTTTTCAAGACTTTGCTTAGGGTTTAGTCTTTCCTATGTATGAGTCTCTAAAACCTTTGGATAATCTAATATGGTTTCTTTTGATTGGGTTTTAGTTGCTTTGCTCTTCTAAGATTTTATCTTGAATTCTATTGCTTGGGAGCCTATAGTTCAACCTCTCTTATTCTTGATTTCCTTTGCTGTGTCAAGGATATTTGAGTGAATCTATAGTGAATCTTGCTATATTTCTTGTGGGGTCTTTGATGCATTTGTCCTTGAAGGTTTGCTAGAGAATAGTTAGATAGTTTTCTTTCTTCTTTTGCCACAAATTTCCATTGTTTCGGTTGCATTTGTTTAGCTAAGGGTTTGGCTCATTTGTTTACCTTTGTTCCACAAATTTACTCACACAAGATCATATCAAAGAATTTGATATCAGAGTAAGGAAAGCCTTGATTTCAATCAAAGCTTGACATCAAGAAAATGAGTCCTATAAATTGACGAAAAAAAAAAAGGAGAATCCCGTAATTCAAAAACATGCTCAATAAAGGTCATGAAATCTTTGTTATATCTTGATTTTTCTTTGAGAAAATTGCTTCTTGATGTTATTATAATCCTTGGGAACAAATTTATCTTGTGTTTGTGATGAAAATGGGCTTGAATATGGGTGAAAATGTAAGTGACGGAATTGAAACCAAGGTATTTGTTAAATGTTCTATGAGGATATTTGTAGCTATAGTTGTAGGTTTTGACTTTTAATTTTCATTTCTTGGTATGTTGGGATTTAATATATCACTCTATTGTTGAAACCCATGCTCATTGAACTTATCTTTTCCATTACACATTTGTGGTAGTCTTGTTTTTCCTATTCATATCTACTAGTTTTTCTTATTTCTTGTTTCTTGCTAATTCTTGTTCGTTTCTTTTTTAAAATTTCTTCCTTATGTTTTAATGATTGTTCTTGCACTATTTGAGTCATTGTTCTTTGAAACTCTTGCTTGAAAAACTTGTTTTCTTAGGGTGTCCAACAATTGTTTGTTGAAATCCCCTAAGACCTCCCAAATTGGAAAATCCATTGAATTTTGTTGATTCACTTGGTTGGACTAAATTTTTGGCTATTGGGGAGTGTTAGATTGAACAAGAAGGTTTGAGTATTGATAAAAAGGCAGGACGGAGAGATTATCATTGACAGAGCCAAAGAGGGTAAACATGAATGTAGAATGAAAACTATTGAGAGTAAATACGCATGGGAGTGAAGAGAGGAACTACTTCTTTTTATTAATCTCTTTTGCAGGTATAACTCCTTGAGTAATTCCATTACCATGGCCCATGAATAAGAACTTCCTAGACCTAATCCAAGTAGTCCTAGTAGACCACAAGAAAAACCACTTTATGCTAGGGGTTTGCGAGATGATTTGCAAGATATAATACGAACTATGCAAAGTGAGTTTCAACACATGACAAGGGAGCTAATGGGATTGAGGAATCAACTTGGAACCTCTTCTACCGTTGCACAAAGAAGAGGTCAAGAGAGATTTAAAGCCCTTAACCCTGGAAAGGGGGTTGATGATGCCCATACTCCTCCATTAAATTCTTAACAAGTTGAAGAGTGGGATGAGCACTCTATTAAGGGATTCCAACATGCTCCTATGAGAGGGGATATGCATGGTATAATAGGAGGATGAGGTAGGGTCAAGGAAGGAATGGGGGAAACAATCTAAGAAGGTTGGAAAGAGAATTTGATGGGGTTGATAAATGGTATGAGAGAGAACATGGTGATGCATATGGGGAACTTAATAGAAGATAGGGTATTAGAGGAGGTAGGAGAGAAGAAAATGACGAGGATAGGGATTTATACCATATTAAGTTGAAGCCACCAACATTTTATGGGAAGAGTGATCCCGAAGCCTATTTTGAATAGGAGAGCAAAATGGAGATATACTTTCAATATCATACCTACAGTGAAAGATCCAATGCGATGCTAGCTATCTTGGGGTTTGCGGAGTATGCATTGGTTTGGTGGGAACAAATTAGCAATCAAAGGAGGCAAATGGGAATAGAAGGCGTAGGCAATTGGAACTTAATAAAAGACATGATGAGGGCTAGGTTTGTCCTACACTACGACTACCAAGACCTCTACCAAAGGATTCAATCCCTTAAATAAGGTAATAAAGGGGTGGAGGACTACCATAAGGAAATAGAGATGATGTTGATGAGAGCTTAAATCCAAGAGGATCTTAGGGCAACAAGGGCTAGATTCTTGGGTCGATTGAATAGGAAAATAACCAATTTAATAAAGTTGCATTTCTATGACCGACTTGAGGACATGGTTCATGCTGTTGCGAAGATTGAAAAGTAACTAAAGAGGAGGACTTTTGCTAAGCCTACATTTCAAAACCCGAATACCACTAGCAAAATGTCAATCAAGAAGGAGGACACTTCTAAACCTTTTTAAAGGAATTACAACAAGCCAAGGGAAGGATGGAAACTTAGGAAAGATTACAAACTTAGGGAAGGTTGGAACAAGGATAAGGGAAAAGTCATGGAAAGACCACAACGAAATAGAGATATAAAGTGCTTCAAGTGTCTTAGCTTTAGGCATACTTCTCATAAGTGTCCAAGTAAAAGGGCTATGTACACTAATCCCAATGGAGAAGTCATAACCGATGAAGAAAAGGAGAAAAGACGATGTCAAGGAGACTAAGAAGAAAACATGAAAGAGGAAAGTGATGAAGGGGAAGTGGTTAGCCAAGAGTATTCCTTAGTTGGAGTCACGAGGAGATCATTGAACTCCCAAGCCATTAAAGACCAAGACCATCAACAAAGGGAGAACATATTCTATGCAAGATGTTTAATCAACAAGACCCCTTGTAGTGTTATTGTAGATAGTGGAAGTTGCACCTGTAATACGCTGTACTCTTACCTTTGGTTGGCTACTACTTGTTATAGGATGAGAATTTGTATTGATGGACAGAACAAAAGTTGATTGGTGTAATGACACGAATATTTCGGTATAATAATATTTTGTCGGGACCTAAATATAATTATTGAATTTGTTCTACCCATACTCTAAATCTTTGGAAGGCTACTATTATTAACAAAATAAGAATTTGAGGATATGCTGAGAAGAGAAATTGATCTGTGCGATGAAATGCACGTTGTGGTGTGAAATAAGCTATTCGGGTCACCAAGAGCATTTTCGTCATTTTAACTGCGCCCACGACTTTGACGGAAAATTTGACTAAACTGAGAAATAATTGAGGAATTTAAGTCTTACCAATGGACTCAGTGAAATTTTTTGAGTTGAATGGTAAAATAAAATATTTTTTTCGATTTCAGACTCGATTTTAGTCATTTCTAAGAAAAATTGAAAATGCAGTCGAAAAGTTTGGACGTGTGGTTTCTTGTGATTGGTGGATGAAAAAAAGTGTTAAAAAAATTATTATAGGAGTGAAATATTTATGGGATTATATAATTGAAAAAGCTTATTAAATAAGCTTAAGAAATAATAAAAAAATGGTGAAAAATTGAGAAAATGATATGTGTAAAATTAGCCACAATGTGTGACCAATTTGGTCACAAATTTGACTAGCAAATGGCGGTAGAAATGCTGTGAAAACAGCCAGATTTCATGCAACTATAAGGAAGGAAAGAAAAGCTAGAGAAAAATAGGGAGAAAGAGAAAAAGGAGAGAGAAAGAAAGAAGTGTGTGTTCTTGGTGTTCTTGGAGCAAAATTAAGCCAATAGATCCCACATACAAGGTAAAAGTCAATGTTTCAAGAATTAAAGTTGTAGATCTCATTACGGTGATTATTTTGGTATGAGTTTTAATATGAAAATATGATTTTCATGTTTTGATTTTAGATCAAAAGCTAGAGTTTGTGAACTTTGTGTATGAACCTTGTGTATGCTTATGTGTGCCAGCTACCTAGGTGGTTTATGGATAATGTTTTGTATGAGGAAGAACTGAATATGCATGGTAGTTTGAAGGATTGCTTTTGGTTGTTGAGATGATGACCAAAGTAGAAAAAAAATGGAAATTACTTGATTGGAAAAATGAATTATACAAGCTTGTGATTAGAAGAAGTGAATTTGTGTTGAATAAGCATGACTCTTATGAGCTATTAGAATCTAGAAATCATAGAATTAGAGATGATTTGGAGGAAAATTGAATGAATTAATGTTCCCATGGTGTTAAAGACTAATGGAAAACAAAGAAAAACATGCATAGTAGAAATGAACCAAAACTACTGGGGCTATTTTTGCCTAATAGTGTGTCATGGGAACTAGAACTCTAAAAAAAAAATAAAGCTTATACAGAATTAAATTTAAGAGTCTTATGGTCATTTTGGTATATCATAGATCCAAATCGGAGTTGTAGATTGAAAGTTATGTGCGAAACAAAATCATGTGTCAAACAGTGAAGTTCCAAAAATTTAGTCCGAAAATGGAAGAGTTTAAGGACGAATAATTGTGTGATTTTGGATGAAATGAATGTGAACTATGAAGTGAATCCCTTGTTTATGAAGGGAGAAAGTATGTGCAAAAAGAAAAATGAAAGAATCGAAAAAATGACGAAAAAATGACGTGAATGAAAGTTGAACATTTTCATTGAGTGTTGACTAACCATCAGCCCCGTTAGCTAACCGTCGGCTAAACATTGGTTAGACATCAACTACCCATCGGACACGTCGGTTATTTTTCGGTCAAACACGATTTGACCTGAAAATGATATTTGGTATAGATTTATCGGTAAATGGCCAACATTGAAAAAGATAGAAACGGTGGTCGAATGGCAGTAAATGGAAAAGTTTAGTTAGGACACGAGGTGAGTCCTTTTGATTTTTAAAGCCTTTTGAAAGCTAGTGTGCTTTACTTTTCCATGAAATGCTTTGTTTTATACCATTTTGAAAATTTCTGAATATGTTTAAAGTTTATCTAAGCAAGATTTGTTTTTATGCCATTTTGGGCTTGAATGAACTTCATATTTGGGTTGGAAACCTTAATGGATGATTAAAATATGAATTTTGTGAATTTAGTCCTTTTTAGCTTAAATATTTGGGGTTTTTGAAAAATGGTAAATTTTAAAATTGGGTATTCATAAATTGATTGGAATGCCCTTATTAAAACATTTTATGGAAATGCGATTCAAAACTTTGAATTTAATCCCCTTTTGGGATTAGAATTCTGGATTTCTTGAAATGAGTTCCTTTTGATTTTTAAAACCTTTTGAAAGCTAGTGTTCTTTACTTTTCCATGAAATGCTTTGTTTTATACCATTTTGAAAATCTCTGAATATGTTTAAGGTTTATCTGAGCAAGATTTGTTTTTATGCCATTTTGGGCTTAAATGAACTTCATATTTGGGTTGGAAACCTTAATGGATGATTAAAATATGAATTTTGTGAATTTAGTCCTTTTTGGCTTAAATATTTGGGGTTTTCGAAAAATGGTAAATTTTGGAATTGGGTATTCATAAAATGACTGGAATGCACTTATTGAAACATTTTATGGAAATGCATTTCAAAACTTTGAATTTAATCCCCTTTTGGGATTAAAATTCTGGATTTCTTGAAATAAGTTCCTTTTGCAGATGATGATAGAATAAATAATATTAATATGGTAATAATATGGTGGTAATAACAACAACAACAATAATAATAACATTGTAGATGACAAATTTCAAGTCTGCAAATAAGATAAGAAAAATATCAAAATTTACAAAATATTTAGTAAACATGAAAAGTGGTTACAAATCTCCGAAGAAGTTCTAAAATTGCAGGATAAGTACTCTAATTCTTCTCTTTTTAAAAAACGTTGATTCAAGGGCTGAAGAGCTTGATCTCAGATCGACTGGAATTTGATGACGAACACTTGATTGCCAAGCCTTCGAGACTTGTTTGATGCAGAGCAAGATGAACGCTTTGAAATTTAATGAAGATTCTAAACTTTGATTTGATGACGATTCTGAACCTTGAATTTGATGAAGCTTGAATGCTTGAGTTTGTTGAAACTTGAGGTGCCTCTTGTTTATTAAAGCTTGAGGATTCGGGGGTGTGTCTTGAACCATTGAGGGAAGACCCTATTTATAGACCAAAGATCCTGGACTTTAGCATAAATAGTTGATGTGGGATTTTGAAGAAGTCTCCCAACAAACCCTAATGGACTTGGGTTTAAGATGACATAGGATTAATTTATGTTTTAGCCCAATCTCATTTAATCCACATTATATTTGGGTTATGAGATTTTCAAAAAGTCCAACTTTAGGGCATAGTCCAATTCCATTTAATCATTGTTTTTTTGACCGGACCGGACCGGCCAGTTAGACTGGTTGGACCAAGAACTGGTCTCCAAACCGGTCTGGTCCATCCATTTGAGCCGAAAATTATATTAGTCCAATTTCATAATCTATTGGATTTAATGAGCTTTTAATGATGGCCCAATTATATTAGTCCAAGAATAATTATATTTATTCACAGATGAATTTTAATTAATCAAGACTAAAATATGTAATTTTCTTTTAATCTTGATTACATAAAATATATTTTATCCCAAAATTTTTTGTCTACAATTGCCCCCACTTCAAGAGTTGAGGAAAAATATTTTGTCAAAAGAATTTGAAAACAAGGCTTGAAGTATTTAAAATATTAATTTTTCAATTTACTTAGAAATTAACATAAAAGCCTTTTTCAACTCCTTAATAACATAGAATTCTTTTTCTATTTCTATAAGGAATTAATGAAAAGATTTGAAATCCAATTTTGAGTAGGAATCATATTTCTTGAATCCACCAATCAAAATTCTTCAATTTAAATTTAAATCTCAATTGAAAATCTTTTAATCAAGAATTAGAATTCTTATAGGATTTAGAAGAGACATTCTATAGTGCCTATAAAAAGGCATGTAATCTCACCACTTTTTTCACGCAAATCGTAGCTTCAATTTGGCTTTTGACATTGACTTCGCAGCTGCTTGCAAGATTTCTGGTAAGCACCCCCCCCTTTTTTTTTCTTTATCATGCTCTTTTTTTTCCCACAATTTTGCAAAGCAAAATCTCAATTCCCACGAAAGCTACCAATGTCTCCATTGTCTCCATTTAGAATAGTCTTATGGGCCATGTGAATTAGTTATGCTTTCTATGCATTTTGTGCATGTTCTTGTTTCTTTTGCTTGTCCTACCGCAATTTTGGATTTGAAATTTTTCTATGCGTTTTTTTTTCAATGCTCTTGCACCAGTCTCCATTCTTGATTTTTTTTTTTTTTTATAACTAACTTTTTGTTTAAACAAAAACTAACCCCTTTTTTTTAAGCTATTTTTTTGTGGACTCATTTTTTTTTTTTTTTTTTGAAACTAACTTTTTTTTCTTTTAATTTTGGGGACCCTTTTTTCTAAACAAGGTCCAATCACGGTGTACTTTTCGAATTTGCGATCTTCTTCGGGCCAACAACTGCTAGTCATTCACGAGCACGAAAATGATCCAACGGAAGATGGAACGACATTAACGGTTTATGAGGCAAAATTCGGCAAATATGCAGGGCCCCTACCCAAGGCAACACTCCAACGACTTGTGAAGGAATAGTCAACGAAAATCAACTTCAAAAGTACTCGTTCCCCAAAGGCATGGATTCTTCTTTCCTCAAATCATCAACCTTAACCTTATCCCAGTGTATTACCTTCACTTAGACATCGAATGATTCAAAAGGAGACTTAATGGACCTCACCACTCAACTTCTCGAGCGTGTTTCGCTTTAGGAAGAGATATTGGGAGTGGGCACACAATATTTTAAGTCATAGCGAAGGACACTTAAGATTTGCAAAGATTTATGAGGCTGTCTATGCATCACTTTTTACGTATGATTGCAACTTTAATGTTCTCAAAGCCTTTTGCAAAGCTTGGTGTCCTCTCATCAACACGCTCTTAACTTCAACTGGCGAGGTGTCCATTTCACTTTGGGACTTGCACGAACTTGGAGGCTTACCAATACTTGGAACTCACTACGATGAAGTTATTCCTCATGTTGCGGAACTCACTGGTATGGACCATGATGCCAAGCAATTCCTTCCAAGGAGTTGCGAACATCTCCTCTATGCATACCACTTGATCAAAAAGGACAACAACAACTTTAATGTCTCCATCAATAAGTGACTTGACTTCTGGTTCAAAAGAGCAATGAAGTATACAATGCCTCCTCCAAGGGAGGAAATAAGATCACGCCCCAAGTTTACTGACAATCCATGTGGAGTTATCCCACCTCATACTACATGGACATCTGAAGAAGAAGCTTTGTTTTCAAAGTTGGGCATTAGAAGCCACAATAGAGATCAAACATTCCTTGCAGCTTTTTTATCATGTTGGTTTTGCATCTTTGTCTTACCTAATGAAGAAGAAGACATCATTTGTCCAAGTACCTTCAAAATGGCAAGTTTGATGGCGTACGGGGAACGAGTTAGTTTGGCAATTCTCGTCTTGACCAACATTTATAGAGAATTGAATCATATTTCTAACTCTCAACATCCCAGTGAGGAGAAATCTATCTTCTCAACTCACTATATATATGGATGACCTGCACACTACTTCAAAACTCATTATGAAGTCTCTTAAGGCTTAAATAGCCCTTCAATGGCGAGTTATTCTGGTGAAAGTAATGGAAGGTACTTTAGTGAAGATGAAGCTCGCAAGCGAATTTATAGAGGTGAGATCATTGTTTGGGCCATGAACATCTTTACCAAGCATAAAAAACATGACTTTGTTGATAATGAGGCAGCCATTTTGGAGGAACAACTTTACTTCTTGAGCCTTCATTCAAGTCTTCTTACCTTGCGAAAGGATGATCACTTCATCATTGAACCTTATAGCCCACATCGTTTTAGTCGCCAATTTAGATTATTGCAAGATATCCTAAGCTACTTTGAGATTTCCACCTGTAAGGCCGCTTTAATAGATGGCTTACGTCTCTAGATAAGATGCACGCTTCACAGAACAATGGCCAAGGTAACATTTCCAGCCACTTCTTATAGCATAAAGAAGCACTATACTCCAGAGTATAAAGCATGGCGGGAACAAATGCATGGAGCCTTTCTTGAAGATCACATTTCGATATTAAATTTCCAAAAACCTAGATTTAAGAAAGTAGATAACTTGCCTTACTTTGAGAAGAAACTTCATTAAGATACTACTGCTCTCAATGCTTCAAATGGGTTAGAAAATTCTTTAAGACATGATAGACATTCTTCTTCGGATCATGACTTAGTTATAGAGAAACTTTCATCATCTTCAAAAGAAAAGGAGTTGAATCGAATTAAAGAAGCCAATTCTAGTAGTAGAGACTGTTGTTGGAAGAGAACGAAGGCAGCAACTACAACTTTAAGCTAAGAGTCCAAGGATCAAAAGACCTTTAAGGACAAGGTAAAACTGGTTTTCCCTTTTTGTTTTCGTTTTTTTTGTTTTTGTTTTTATTCCTCTTTTCTTTTCTTTTAACTTAACTTCTTTGCTATTATTCTTTATTAGGTGGACAATGTTGTAGCCCTTGATGAGGATGCTTATTCTTGAGGCTCAATCAATGATTATCACTGCTCAAAGTAAGATGGTTGCAAGGACATCTCTTACTCTTAGCATGAGGATTTGACATTTAAGGTAGTAGCTCATCAACATTATTCAACCATCTCTACCTTCTCGGGAGAGTCCTTAATGTCAAGTTGCAAAAAGAAGTTTGTCATAGAAGTATGGAAGCAATTTTATCAAAGGATTCAACAAATGCCTATCGAGCAGATCTCTTCACTTGAGGATCAAGCTTGCTATATCCTTAAAAAATTGAACAAGGCTCTTATTGTTGACTTGTCACCATTGGATAATCTCTTGAGGTTTTTCTTTGCTGAAGTGCGTGAATTTGACAATGTTAGATCCACCTCTTTGGAGAAAGCCTCAAAGGAGTCTCATGTCCAATTACTTTTCGTTGCTAGCCAACACTTGGGTGATGTTGAAACTAAAAAGTGTGATCTCACAAGTCAAGTTGAAAAAAGTAAGGCCAACTCACAATGAGTTAAAGCCAATATTATTGCTCTTAAAAGGAAGCTCAAACGCTTAAAGAAAGAGGACAGAAAACATGTAACTACTTTTGAGGAAAGGAATAGGCAATTTTTAGAAGTAGAGTCCACTTATTTGTCCCTTAAAGAAGAGCTTGTTTTACTCCAAAATGCCCCTAAAGTAAACGAAGAGGATGAAGCTAACCTGAAGAATATAAGAGAATACTTGATGACCCTTCAACATGACTTGGAAAATTTCAAGTTTTTTACTTGATGTTTTGTAGCACTTCATATTTTCATTAAGCAGTTATTTTTTTTTCCCCTTCTTGTAGAACAAGATTGCTTCTTTACTAGCATCAATAATATACTTCTTTCATATTGTCTTAACCTTTTTCTCGAACATATGTTTTTTTTTTACTTCGTCGATTTCACAATAAATCATCAATTGATTGTAACAAATGAGAAAAATGGAGAATGATGAAAAGATGTGACTGAATTTAGAAATTTTCTTCTAAGTTGCCTACGTATTTTAAGAATAACTTAAGAATCAAGTCAAATGTAGTTCAAAATTGATGGATATAGTTTTGGGGAGGGGGTGTTCACAATTTTGACTCGTGCGGGCCAAGAGTATCCATTTATTTACCAACGTGAACTTGATGAAGTGTTTCAGTAGTTTAACCACGTACTACACTATTGGTGGTTACCTTTACATAGTTTAAACTCATACGGGTCAGGAGTAACTTGTAATTTAAGCTTGTGCAGTCAAGGTTGCAGTTTAAGCTCGTGCAGTCGAGGAGCCTTCATTTATGCATAGTATCGCTTCAAATATTTGCCGTTGATCGGTCCAATTCTCAACCCATCTTCAGCAACTATCTTGTAAGATCCATTTGAGTAGACCTCTTGAACAGTATATGGGCCATTCCATTTTGATGTTAACTTCTTTGGTTTATGTCCAACGATAATTGGTCTTTTCACAACGAGCACTAAATCACCAACTTGAAAGGAATGAAGATGTAGTTTCTTGTTAAAGACTTTGGAAACATGAGCTTAGTAGCATTCTAACCTTTGTTGTGCCTCTAACCTCTTTTCATCAAGTGCTTCTAACTCTTCAAGTCTGAGACGGACATTATCTTTCTTAGTGAGACTTTCTTGAATAGTGATCTTCAAGGAATGAATTTGTTGCTCTAGTGGAAGGACAACTTCCACATCATATACCAATGCATATGGGGTAGCTTGGATTGGAGTACGATAAGTGGTCCTATATGCCCAAAGTGCCTCTCCAATACGAATATGCCAATCCCTTTTTGACTTAGTAACCACTTTTTACAACAAATTGCATAAAGTCTTATTGAAAGCTTCAGCGAGTCCATTAGCTTGAGCATAGTACATAGAAGATTTGTATTGCTTGAATTTAAACTTCTTGCACAACTTATCCATCAAACTATTGCAGAATAGCTTGCTATTATCTGTGATAATATATCGAGGAATGCCATATCGATAAATAATATTTACACATATAAAATTAATGACATTTTCCTTTTTTACTTCTTTTAATGCTACAACTTCTGCCCACTTAGAGAAGTAATCTGTTGCAGCCAAAATATAAAGATGCCCAGTAGAAGACATTAGTAGATGTCCAACAAATATCCAATCCCCATGCATCAAATGGCCATAAAGCGACTGTTGGGTGCAATGGCTCAGGAGGTTGATGTAGATAATTGACATTGAATTGACATGCTTAACATCCCCTAGTATAATCTAGGCAGTCTTTCACCATAGTAGGCCAATAATATCCCATCCTCTTGATACGAAAATGAAACTTCGGACCAGATTGATGTGCTCCACAATAAAGGTAGAATGAGCTTCTTCTATTACTTGCACAGCTTCTTCTTGACCTAAACATCTCTAGAAGACACCTTCAAATGAACGTCGAAAGAATGTATCTTTATAGCAAAAGAAGCGGGTGGCACGCCGATGAATATCACTCAATTTTCGTGGATCATCCGGAAGCTTTTTATTTTTGAGATAGTCAAACAAAAGGTTATCTTCATCTTCTTTATTAATTTCATAAATAAAGACAGAATGGATTTCATGCCCTTCATCGTCTTCATCTTCAAAAATAGGTAGTATGACCTATGTTTAACATATAGGAATTTGAATTTCTTGATCATGTAGACATAAAGTAGAAGCCAATTTTGTCAACGCGTCAGCTTGCTTATTTTTACTTTTTAATACATGCTCGATTGTCACATCACCTAAATATCCCATAAGTCGTCTCGCATAATTATGATACAGGATCAACTCAGGTTTCTTAACATCATACTCACCAAGTAATTGATTAACAATCAATTGGAAATCCCTATATATTTCGAGATGCAGTCGCTTCATATCCACAACCAATTCTAAGCCAAGTATAAGGGCTTGGTATTCAGCCACATTATTTGAGCATCTTTTAGTCAAGGTGAAAAAGTATGGTAATAAATCTCCTTCAGGGGTAATGAATACTACACCAGCTCCAGCACCTTCGCGATGTGCAACATCGTCAAAGTACATCCTCCATGGTAGGAGAATCTCAATGACAATAACATCTTCATCAGGCAACTTATCACTTAGTTCCCACTTAGTAGAGATAGGATGATCAGCCAAGAAATCCGCCAACACTTGCCCTTTGACAGCTTTCTATTAGACAAAGACAATATCGAATTGTTGGAGTCGAAGGTACCACCTTGCCAAACGATTAGATAGCACAGGCTTTGTCATAACATACTTTATAGGATTAACCTTAGAAATAAGGCGTACAGTATGCACTTGAAAATAGTGCTTCAATTTTTGAATTGCAAATATTAAAGTTAGGCAAAGCTTCTCAATTGGTGAATCATTCAACTCATTTGGTGTCATCATCCGACTTAAATAATAGAATGCATTTTCTTTGCCATTGTTATTTTCTTAAGCAAGCAATGCCTCCACTGAATGTTCTTGCGCAGCAATGTATAAAATCAATGGCTTATCCAAAATAAGTGCAGCAAGCACATGAGGCTTCATCAAGTAAGATTTAATGCATTTAAAAGCATTGTGACACGCATCATCCTACTCAAATGGTACACCCTTCTTCATTAGACGACTGAACGGTTGACAGCATCCGACAAGATTTGAGATGAAGCTTCGGAGGTAGGCCAACTTTTCTTGTAAACTCTTTAATTCATGGATATTTCTCGGCTCAGGTATCTTCATATTCGCATTGATTTTTGATTGGTCTATTTCGATACCTCGATGACGAACGATGAAACCCAAAAATTTTTCAGATATAACACTAAAAGCATATTTGAGAGGATTCATCTTCAATTAATATTTTCAAAGTTGCTCAAAAGTCTTTCTCGAATCTTGAAGATGATCAGCTCATTTACGTGACTTGACCACCAAAGTATCCACATAGTATTCTACGATCTTGTGTAGCATGTCATCAAAGATCTTTTGCATTATCCTTTGATATGTGGCTCTAGCATTCTTCAAATCAAAAGGTATCACTATGTAACAATAGATTCCTTTTGGAGTACGAAAGGCAGTAAGCTCCTCATCTTCTGGTGCCATTTTGATTTGGTTATACCTAGAAGATCCATCTATAAAATATAGAACTTCTTGGCCAATAGTTGCATCTACCATCAGTTCAGGAATATGCAGTGGAAAATCATCTTTTGGGTAGGCATTGTTTAGATTTCTAAAATCCACACAAATTCGAATTTGTCCATTTTTCTTCCTCATAGGGATAATATTTGTAACCCAAGTTGGATACTTAACATCTCGAATAAATTTGGCTTCGATTAGCTTGTTCACCTCTACTTCAATTAATGGAACCAGTTCAGGCTGAAAACGCCGTTGGGCTTGCGTTACTAGTATTGTCCCATCTTTTACTGCTAAATGGTGGACAGTAATTTTTATGTCTAAGCTAGGCATTTCTTTGTATGTCCAAGCAAGGACATTTCTAAATTCCTTCAACAGATTGATATAGGCCTTTTCTTCTTCGGGTGATAAGAGTGCATTTATGTAAATTGGGCGAAAATCTTCAATAGTACCCAGATTTACTTCTTTAAGTTCATCAACTGTGGCTTTTATGCCTTCTTCAAGTTCTACTAGAGTATGCTTAGCATCTTCTTCCTCGGTACACTCTTAATCATAGATGGTGATGTGATTACAAGAGGCTACACTTTCTTCATCACAAGGCACATCAGGTGTCACTTATATTATTATTTTTAAGATTATATTGCAATTCACCACCGTTCTTGCCTTAGAGGAGATTTTGCCAGAATTTCTTGCATTTGAAGTGACTGTGACTCCAAGCCTCTTCCTATCCCACCAAAAACAGATCGCGGTTTTGACATCACTTCATCTTCTACAGTAATATACTATATGTTGGCCCTTTTAATCTTAAGTCGGATGGGAAATGCTTGTTTGTAAACCAGGCCAATATGCTCTTTTCCTGTTGGCATGCTTTGGGTAGATCCCGAGCTTTGACCATTTTCCTTGTTGATATCAGTAGGAAGCTTTCCCAACAAATGTTGACTTTGTGAATTATATTCAGCCTTTGCTAGGAGTTTATAAGCATTTAGGTCAAATCCTTCTTTTATACGCGAAGTCGGTAATTCACCATGCTCTACTTTTGCTTCTTTTTTTGGTTGAACAAATCCTTTTATAAGAGTATTTTGGTGACTTAACTGAGTCAACCTTTGTAAGGGGCAAAGTGAGCCCTCCTAATGGCTTGGTATGTGCATGTTACTTGGTAGAGCTTTCTGCACCTACTGTAGCTTTGACATCTTTAGAGAAAGTAACATTTTTATCTTCCTTCTTTCTTGATAACTTGATCTTATTTGATTCACCATTTTTTTTAATATAGTACTTAGCATCAATAATATGCACCTCAGCTTCAGTGAATGGTTTATCATCAATATCTATTTTCTTTACCACGCCATTTCGACGGAATTTGAAACATTGATTCAGGGTTGATAGCACCACACCATTATCATGGAGCCATAGTCTTCCTAGCAGAATATTGTAGGAGGTCTTGGCATCAATAACATGGAAAAGAGCAATTGAAAGCATATATTCAATTAATATATCCAATCGGAGAGTAGCACTAGCTCGTTACCCCCCTTGATTGAAGCCTTGTATCATAAGGCGACTTTAGGATAACTCATCCATAGAAATGCCCCAATTCTCTTAATATTTTCAGAGGTAAAATGTTTACTACTAATCCTCCATCTAACAGTATCCTATTCATTCTCTGTTCTTGTACGTAGCCAGCCATAAATAATGGTCTGTTGTGAGGTGGTGAGCCAAGCAACAAATCATCGTCAGT
The DNA here is from genome assembly GCA_026120185.1 of Voacanga thouarsii. Lineage (NCBI taxonomy): Eukaryota > Viridiplantae > Streptophyta > Magnoliopsida > Gentianales > Apocynaceae > Voacanga > Voacanga thouarsii. The sequence goes on along the minus strand of JANUWF010001883.1, from coordinate 65,900 downwards.
GAATGTGATATTAGCCATATAGATATTAAGGTCTACTGAAGACTCAATTCTCTCCATGTCTCCTTTATTTATACACTCATCATTGTCTTCTTTTCTTTCCTTATCATATATGGTGTAGCATGAAATAATGTTAAATTTTTAGCATGTTCCTTTGGTATGAAATCTTTTAGCGTGAGAGGTGCTGGAGATTTCTTACAAAAAGAAACATCTACTATTGATGCAAATTTAGTCTTCTTACTTTTGATTTTCCTCACATTTTTCTTTATGAATCTGCTTTATACCAGTGAAGCTCTACCTCTTAAAGATTTGGTGCGTTTCTTACTTCTTGTCACAAGTGTCCAAACTTCATCTTCACCATGGATAGAAGGTTCTTCAACTTCTTGTTGATATCCTTCGATAGGAAGGACTTGTCTGTCAACTTTAACCTTGACAGGATCAAAACTTCCAAACTTAACCTCCAAAATAATAGGTTCAATGGGAGGGATGACAACTATAACACCCCATGACTACGTACCCTAAAAGGGTGGGGATGTCGCCCTGTCCCATAGGATAAGGGGTCTTTAAAACGAGGTATAAAATACAAAGGCAACCTCTAAGAGATTCAACTTAGATAAATAAAGAAATACTCTTATTACATCAGGCTCAACTTGGAGCAAAACGAAATAAAACCAATTAATCGTTCAACAGCTTAAACAACAAATGTCTCCTAAGCAAAGATGACAATAATTAGAAAAGCTTCAACTATCAATGCCCCGCTGACTCAGCACAGTCTATCTCCTGAAAACATGATGTAAAATAGTGTGAGAATAAATCTCAGTAAGTCCTGTGTGTGCACATGGTGTTTTGAATAGTACGTGTATGCAAAGTGCAAAATATTTGTAGAAATATTTGGCAAGTCATAAATAATTGCTCTTTCGCAAAGAGTGGATTTTTCCATAATCATACTTTACACAAAACAATCATCCACTCGAATAAACAATCATGTCACCACACGTTGGGCTCCATGAGAACAAAATGGTCAAGGTGCCACACTTTGTTCACCAAGACAGGTCAAGGCACCACACTTTGTGTACTAAGACAGGATCAAATTACCACACCTTGGGCGTTCTGATCAAGGTGAGTGTACAGCTCACCGGGTGAGATACTCCTCCTTCTCTACACCCAACAAAACCATTCGGGTGTCCATGCCGGGAATATAAATAATACCATACCAGGTACAAATGCTAGCTCGGATTGGCCTGACCAACTAATACTGTCGCCTTTTCAAGCAAAGCTTATCTTCTGGAGATGGCCTCCTACCAGAAGACTTACTCTAGCCCTCCAAGACTAGTATTGTTAGCCTACCCTTATTGAGTACTCAACGAACATATCCGTCAATTCCTAATTCACAATATTTTCAAACCTTGGCTTTGTAAAACGTGGTTTTCTTTAAAAGAGATTTCTAAAAGTTTAAGGAAAAGAATAGTTTTCTTTATAAAATCGTTAGTTTGACAAAACCGTTTAAAGAATAAATATCCATGTTTACAACCCAAGCAAACATAGTTCAACAATAGCTTTACAAAGCTTCACAACATAGACTTGCCATCACAACATTTAACAAAAGAGTTTATGCAAGGACTTACCATCATAACATTTAACAAAAGAGTTTATGCAAGGACTTACTTAATATGCCTCAGATAAATGAGATAAATTCACAGCTTGCTTTCCTCAATTATCCTCCTGATCTAAACCATATAATATCATGACCAGGGCTTCAACTAATTCGAACATGTGCCAAACTCATTTATTTTCATAACAATTCACAATCCTCTAAGATTATATACTATGACCATATATTCAACAAGGTAATAGACATCATCTACTACCTTAAACCTTAATTCCGGCATTAAGGGTAAGTATTTCCATACCTTACAACAACCGGGTAGCAAGATCTCGATGCTCCTATGGTGATTGTCCCGAGTTCGTGGGATTAGAAGAGAAAAGTTGTCTCATTTTTCCTTCCTTATGACCGAGAATGCATAAAGAGATGAAATCAGCCTTGAGATGGCGTGATTCCAAAGAAGAAAAGGAAGAGAATTGATGGAAGAAAGGAATCAAGAAGTTGAGATGGTTTTTGCTTACCTTGGAGGGTGATCGGTTTTTGCTAGGTGTTATTCTTGAGGTTTTCAAAAATTTGCTGTGGAGTTCTTGCTGGAATTTTTGTGTAGAATGGAGAGGATAGACGGCTACTATGATTTAAATTTAGAGAATATTGGTTTAGGGTTAGATGGTGATGTTTAGAAAGACTCCTAATGGCTTTAGGTTTCTTAGACAGTAAGGCCGAAAATTGCAGCTCACGAGTGCCTTCTTGCTGCCGACTTTGAGAGGGTTTAAGGGAGAAAATATTCTGCAATTTTGTCCCTTGTGTTGGCCGAACTACTGCTCAAGAGAAGGGCTGATTGTGTTCAGAATTTTGGGCCAAACAAAAAAGAGTTTGCGAAGGTTTTTAGGGCTGAAATTTCTGTGAGCGTGCAGTAGTTTTGCTGTGCAAAATTGCTGAACAGGAGAGGAAGAATTTTTGGATTGTTTTAGCTGTGGTTCTGACGAAATTTCCAGAGAAAAAATGAGGGTTTTAGGCGCTGAAAAATAGCTTGATCAGCTGGGGTTTTTCGGTGTGTTTGTGTGCAGAATTTCGGTTGGAATAGGAGTACAAGGCTAGCCGAAATTTTCTATACAAAGCTATCGAAAATTCTAGTTTCCTAGCTGGCCGAAATTCTAGAATTTATGTGAGTAAAATCTGGTTTTGCACAGCAAAGATAATCTGAATTGATGGAAGATGTTTTAGGGGATTTGAGCTAGGGTTTGAACGGTTGGATTGTACTTAAAGGTGCTGGAATTTCGGACAGCTTGTGTTAACACAAAGCTGCCAAAATTCTGCTAAGTTTTAGGAAGAAAATCCTGGTCGAATTAGGATTGCAATAAAAATCTGATTTGCTAAAGGATTTAGGATAAGGTTTCCTAGCTTTGGAAGAATTTAAATTGAGCTAAAATTCCTCTAAGAAGTGGCGGCACTTGCTGGAAATTTTTTTTCAGATTTTTAGCTTAGGTTCTAGGATTAAAATCAACAAGGTTTCCTACTAGAAAAATAACTCATTAATTCCAACTATCCATGGCAAGATCTATCTAGCTAAATTCAAGATGAAATTTTAATTATTAGCTAGGGGTTTTTCAAAAATCCTAAGGAATAAAAGCTGAAAATTAAAAGTGAACTTTATTCACATCAAGGTCCTTAAATTTAGGAAATAAATATAGAGATTTATTTCCTTGGAATAATGACACTAAAATTTCTCTAGGTTTGCTAGATCTTTTTCGGCCAAGACATGGAAACTCTAAAGAAAGGAATTTCCAAGAAGAGAAACTAACTTTACAAAAGGTAGGATTCGAACTCGGGTCACCAAAGGAAATCACCAACGTCCCCGCTATTCCAAAACAACTCCAATACTAATTTTTTCTACAATCAGTTCTCACCCCCCCACCCCCCCAATACTCATCCTTCCAAATCTTCGACCAAACCTCCCTTATCCAAATATTTAACAACACAACTATTTCACATCAATTAATTCAAATGCAAGAGCAACGGAAAAATTCACATGCATCCATGCAAATAAAATAATTCTAAGCTACCACATAAAATGAAAAATGCTATGCAATGCATGATTTTTTCCCCATAGTCAAAGGTAGTTTTAGGCGGGGTATTACAACAACCGTTGTCAAATTTGTAGATGCTTTGTCTTCTTCAAGGACTACATGTCCTTTACGGACCAACTACATGATATTGTCCTTAAATACAAAAGATTTCACAATTGGATAACCAATCAGCCGATGGTACTTACAGTAGTTAGGATAATTTATTTGACCAACTTCATTCGGACGCTTTGCTTTCAGCAACTCTATAGCTTTAGCAGCTAATAATTCATCAAACACTAAAGAAACATCAGAGTCAAGGAAAGGATATTCCTTAGAATGTCTTTCTTCTAAGGTTACCTTTTTTCTTTCCTACGGAGGATCCACCTTCTTGGTCACCTTCTGAGTTATTTTTGAAGAAATTTTTATTGGAGCTGCGACTGTGGCCATAGACTCCTTTGCTTTAGTTTTAGAAAAAGATTTGCTCCATTTTCTAAAATCTTATTTTTCTTTGCCTTTGTTAGGGTCTTGAACAGGTATCTGACCCCCATGTGCGATGATGCTTAATTCCATATCATGAGCACGGGCCACCGATTCTTCAAAAGTCTTTGGCATGATCCTTTTAAGAATATATTGGAGTCTCCAGTGCATGCCTTGAATGCACATCTCAAATGCAGATGATTCACTTAGACGATCTCTACAATTGAGATTTAAATTCCTCCATCTGTTGATATAGTCCATCATTGGTTCGTCTTTTCATTGACGAGAGTTGGTAAGCTCTACCATGCTGATGATTCTATGAGTGCTATAGAATCTGTTAAGAAACTTTTGTTTAAGTTGCTCCAACTGTTGATGGAACCAAGTGCCAGATTGGTGTACCAGTCAAATACATTTCCTTTGAGGGATCGTATAAACTGCTTTACTAGTAGATCCCCATAAGTTCCAGCATTGTTGCACGTCACGATGAAGTGAGCTACGTGCTGCTTAGGATTTCCTTTGCCATCAAATTGTTAAAACTTTAGTGGTTGATATCCAGCTGGTATTCTCATATCATCAATTCTTTGCGAATAAGGCTTTGCATATGTGAAGGTGGATTTGCTACCTCCTTCATACTTGTCCTTAATCATACCCATGATGAAGTCATTGAGTTGTTCCACAGGAATCATACCTTCAAATGATATTTGAATATCCTGTGATTTCTTGGAAGTTTCCACTTCCCCTTGCATTTCAGATCTTTTTAGAGGAGCTTGACTTGTTTCGCTAGTCTTCTCAAAGCGATTGATGAGATGCGCAATGGTAAGATCTTGCTCTTGGGAGTGTTTGGTGAGTCTCTCCACTAATTTTGTGAGGTGCATGAGTTGCTCTTTTAGATTTTGTGTGCCCGTCATCATAACAAGTGCCATAGAAGAAGTAGTAGAATCTTCATTGAATGAAGCTTTGGATTTGAGGTCCTCATGGGAGGATTAGGGTGCAAAGCCAGTACTTGAACTTTGATCAGCTTGCTTAGAAATGTTAGTCTTCTCCAATGTAGGTGACATCTTGTGCATTGTAGAAGCAGCATCTTGCTTCAACTTTGCGGTTGTAGGCGATGAGACAATGCCGAAATTTTGAGCCTTTCTTTGTGAAAGAGCTCGAGCCTTACTTCTTGTAAGCATACCTTGGCTTGAAGCTTGTGGAGCCTTGCCTACAGTTGTAGCAGCCTCCATGATATCAACAACCTTTGAACGAGCAAATGTAATTTTGCTATTCTTTGGGGCCATTGAGTTGATTTGTGCTTGTACCTGAACTTGGAATTGATTTAAAGGTTGAAGGGAAGAGATAGGAGGCAGAGATGGTCCCATTGGGCGTGCCAGAAATTTATAGATGAAAAATTTCAAGTCTGCAAATAAGATAAGAAAAATATCAACATTTACAAAATATTTAGTAAATATGAAAAGTGGTTACAAATCTCCGAAGAAGTCCTAAATTGTAGGATAAGTCATCCGATTCTTCTCTTTTTGAAAAACGTTGATTTAAGGGCTGAAGAGATTGATCACGGATTGACCGGAATTTGATGACGAACACTTAATTGTTAAGCCTTTGAGACTTGTTTGATGTGGAGCAAGATGAACGCCTTGAAATTTGATGAAGATTATGAACCTTGATTTGATGATGATTCTGAACCTTGAATTTGATGAATCTTGAATGTTTTAGATTGTTGAAACTTAAGGTACCTCTTGTTTGTTGAAGCTTGAGGATCCGGGAGTGTGTCTTGAACTATTGAGGGAAAACCCTATTTATAGGCCAAAGATCCCTTGACTTTAGCATAAATAGTCGATGTGGGATTTTAAAGAAGTCTCCCAACAAATCCTAATGGACTTGGGTTTAAGATGACTTGGGTTTAATTTATGTTTAAGCCCAATCTTATTTAATCCACATTATATTTTTGGGTTATGAGATTTTCAAAAAGTCCAATTTTAGGGCTTAGTCCAATTCTATTTAATCCATAATATATTGGATTTAATGTAAAATGGACCCTTAACAATAGCCCAATTTTAATAGTCCAATTTCATAATCTATTGGATTTAATGGGCTTTTAATGATGGCCCAATTATATTAATCCAAGAATAATTATATTTATTCACGGATTAATTTTAATTAATCAAAACTAAAATATATAATTTTCTTTTAATCTTGATTACATAAAATATATTTTATCCCAAAATTCTTTGTCTACAAACATTAAACAATTTTCATAATTCTTTTTTAAAAAATAATGTTATAATGTTCAATGTCTAATTTACCCATGATGACCAAACCAATCTCAACTATCTAAAAGTATATGTCGAATTGTTGATGAAATTAATACCTTCTATAATAATAGAATACAAAAAATTGTATTCTCTAGACCATTGATTAGGGAAGCTACTAAGGGTTTTTTTACATATTAATAGAATTACATATTGATGGAATTACATGTCTTATTTCTTGAATTAGAAAGAAAATATATTACTAATGTTATAGTGTTATATACTGACAGTACACTTAAACACTTAAACCTTTGATACCTTACTGGTACATCTTTGATTAGAAAGCTATACTGACAACTCAAATAATATTGTATACAACAAATTTTATTATGTTAATGATCATTTTGATCATGCCAACATTACCAAGAGCTTCTTTCTTGGTCCCTACAAAGTTAAATTAATCCATTAAAATACTAGTTAGGGGTTAGAAATAACCATGGAAAAAAAATAATACTATATCAACAATTCAACATCCATATATATAGTTAGCTAATATAAGCAAAAAGGTCAGCAAGAACCAACTACAACTAATAGTAAGAGAAAGGTAAATTATAGGAGGGATGTTAAGAAAGCATATTTGAGTACTCTATAGATTGGAAAATTAGCTTCCAATAGCCTATATTCATTCTCAAACATAGGGAGCTAATGAAGTGCAAAGTATTTAGAGGGAACCAAAAATTGGAATAACAAAATAGTAACTTATGTTCATCCTAATGAAATGCATGCTCACTGAAATTGGTGTCTAGAAGTCATTTACTAATACCATAGACCTATAGAAAAGCATGAAGTACATAGGAGTAATGTTATGAATAGTATCCTTAGACTATACGAAAGACATAGTAATAATAGCTTATAATCTATTGATCAAGAATTGGTACCATGACATGTATGAATGTGAGCACTATTCCAGCTCCGGAGTCCCTCAATTGAGATAACCAAATATTGATCATTTGCATACTTAGGAAAATTCTTAAAGTAATTAACTTTGTCTTGAAAAAGAAATACAAAACTAATTAACTTTGAGATGGTATGTAAAAAAAAAAAGCTAACTTTAGGATGGCTATAATTATAGAAAGCAAAATGTATTATTTTTGTGCTTTGAGTCAATTCTAACTCTCAAGATTGGTTCTTTTGCCACAGTATTGAGCCAACCCTTGATTTTCTCAAGCTATTAAATTGAGACTTGTTTGATCTCTAACTCCAAAGCTTTTTTTGCATAGTGTTTTGTTTCCAGTGAAGAGATTCATTTAAGATGTAATTTATTCCTATAAACACCAAGCATATACTATAATTCAATACCATTTTTTAGTTTAGAAACCAAGAATCATGATTATATCCTTCTATTACATGAGCTTGAGTAAACAAAAGGACACAAATGCAATATGTGTGAAAAAATAAATTAGAGTAGAGAAAACAGGTAATATAATGCACACGTAAGGGATTATCTACTGATTTAAAAATATAATCACCTCACGTAGTGATTCCAAATCATTAACTTATGTTGTATATCCAAGAAGGAACTTATAGTACCTTTTGTCAATAATACCATAATGAAACTTGGGTTTTCCAACCAATCGATCTTCAATGTCTTCATCCAAAAAGATAAGAATGTTAAGTATAATTTGTTCAAGCAAAGCATGGATTTGAAATACACACACAATTTTTGAAGCCAGATCATACCAATTTTAAGGTAACTAACATGGATGAAAATGCCAAGGAAGCAAACGAAATATTATAAAGTGCAAAGAGTTGGCATTCTAATGATTCATCACCTGGTGAAAAGTGGAGTCTCTTGAATTTGGCCAAGAAAATTAAGTATGTTTCATATAAAAGTCCGATTAGTGTATGAATATTTTAGCTGGTGCATAAGCAGACTAAAGTACCAACACAAAGGTTTCCTCACTTGATCTATAAGAGGGATATATTCAATTGGGCAAAATTTGACAAAAATTTCTACTTCTGCATTTGCCTCTTCCCAAGTTTCCCTAATTGCTCCTTCTTCAACATATTCGCCCATCTCTGTATAACCAATAGGTAATTTCCTATGAGTATACCGAGAAAATAAAAATTTTGTACAAGTTAAAACCAAAAGTGTCAAAGACTCTAGAGCTTATACTATGCATCTAGTTTAGAGCAGTTTAAAGGAGAAAACATTTCTAATGACAACTAATATAATTGCATAGCATAGGCCATTTGATGGTTGAATCTTTTGTCTGACAATAGTATCTTCTCTTCATGCTCAATAAGACAACCTATGGCCTATTATTTATCAGTTTGATAAAGTCATTAGAACATGGATTTAAGAAATTAATAGCTTTAGTTATAAACAACAAAATAAAAAAAAAATGCAAGACACAGGTTGACAAGTGTTAGCCCTGAGGGCTTTCTTTTATGTTTTAATTTATGACAAACATGGATATAGACTAACATGTCAATTTATTGTGATAGGACATGATTGACCTTTATTCTTCTAAAGTCTTCAGATAAGAATTGTTGGCGACTCCTTCATCACTGATTTCAAGAATGGAAGATCAAATGGAAAATCAAATATAAGGAGTTATGCATCAAGAAGACTTTTTATGAAGAATATTAGACTAGGAAGTGTTCATTAATGTATATTTATTATTTCCTATGTCCTCTTATCTTTTGATTCATTTGACTTTACCTTGAAGTTTGAAAGGAGATGATTTTCAAAGTTTTTAAAATTCGCAGAATTTTGGATGGTACAGTTTGAATCCAAAAAGTTCATCCAAAATCCTGTAAAACGGGTTGAAAATTGTTTGTCACGGATGTACCATTTTGGACTTAACTTTTGGATGCATCTTTATCCAAAACCCGAGTCCAAAACTCGGATGAGTTTAAACAGAAAAATTTATAGCCGTTTTTTTTATGACCGTTGGCACTCCATTTTTTGGCTCTATAAATAGCCCTTAAAGCAAGATTACAAGTAAGATTTTTGAAACATTCATCTTAGAAACACTATTGTTCAATATTTTCAAAAATCTCCTTTTATCTTAAGCTTCAAAGTGAGTTGATTGTGTATCAAAGATAAAAGTATTTTGTGGCTTGTATCCGAGAGAATATCTGCTCAAGTAAGTGAGCTTATCTCTGTTATATTGATTTTCATATTCTCTGTTTGTGAATGCAAGGTTGTGTGGTAAAACCCATAGGGGTGATAATTGTTGTTTGTAAGTTCAAGGTTGTGGTGTAAAACCCATAGAGGTGAGCCTTGTTGTGTGTATGTTCAAGGTTGTGGTGTAAAACCCATAGGGGTGAGCCTTGATGTGTTTGAGAGGTTGTGTAAAATCTAGTGTGGTGATCCTCTCTTGTATGTGGCTATTTCATTAAGTGATGTTAATAAAATAGGATTGAAAATCCTTAAGTGTGAGGCTTAAGGTAGCGGACGTAGATCATTGTTGATCGAACCACTATACATCTCTTGTCTCATTTTATTTCAGTGGTTTATGCATTTTGTTTTTATGATCTTTCACTGTCTAAATCTGAATATACATCTACGAGTACTTGGATATCTTTCTATGCATCTATAAAGTCAGTCCAAGTATCTTGGTGATCATCCTTGTTCAACATTTTAGACAATCGAAAAAAGTTATTTTTGCTTGCCAAAAACCTTATTCACCCCCCTCTAAGATTTTTCATTTGGTATCAGAGATAGGTCTACATATTCTTAGTTTAACAGCCTTGTAGAAAAGATCTTAATGGCAAGTTCATCTTCTCTTCCATATGTTGAAGGGTCTTCAACAAATCGTCCACCTTTGTTTAATGGAAGAAACTATACTTTCTGGAAAAATAGAATAAAGATTTATGTGTGTTTTATTAACTTCAAGTTATGGAGTTTAATAGATAATGGTCCTTTTATTCCATCAAAGATGATTGATGGCATAAAAATACCTAAATAGAATGATGAGTATAGTGTGGAAGACAATGCAAAAATGACTCTAAACTTTCAAGCTATGAACATTTTGTGTTGTGCTCTAGATACGACTGAATACAACCGTGTTAGTAGTTGTGATTCAGCTCATGATATGTGGAGATTGCTAGAAGTCACCCATGAGGGGACTAATCAAGTCAAAGGATCAAAACTAGGGCTTCTTATTCATGATTATGAATTATTTACTATGAAGCCAAATGAAAGCATCACTGACATGTTCACAAGATTTACCAATATCTCAAATAGTCTGAAAGCTTACGAAAAGGTTTATTCCCTTGGGGAACAAAACCGAAAAATTCTTGATGCTTTACCAAAAAGTTGACAGCCTAAAACACTTACTGTAGAAGAATCCAAGGATTTAAAATCCTTACATACTGAAGAGTTGATCGGATCTCTTTTAACTGATGAAATGAAGCTTAAAAGGTTTCATGCATTTGATGATCATGATAAAGGCAGAAAAGGGATTGCTCTAAAAGCTGAAAGTGAAGATGGAGAAACAAACTCTTCGGAAAGCAGTGAAGGCATGGAAATGGACGGTGATGACTTAGCAATGATAGCAAAGAAATTCAGAAGGATGTTCGAGGAAAACTACAAACGAGGAAGGAAGCTTATAAGAAAGAAAGGACAAACCTCTGGCTTCAAACCTTAATGCTTTGAATGTAAAAGCACGGATCACTTCATTGCAGACTATCCGGTTGCAAAAGGAAAGGAAGGAAAAGTGTCTAAGAAGAGGAAAGATCTGAAGGTCAAGAAAGGTAAAGGATTGATAGGAGCTTGGGACTTAAATGAAGAATCTGGAAATGAATAATTTGAGGAAGAAATTGCCAATATTTGCTTCATGGCTTTGGAAAATGAGGTAAACTTTTCAACATCAGAATGCATGTCTATTTCGCATACATCTATGACTGAAAAGCATGTTGATCCTAATGAATTGTTATGTGATATGTTTCATGAATTAAAAAAACTGTCCAAAAAATAAAGATTTAAAGTTGAAAGTAAATTGTCTGATGAAAGAAAATGAAGCTGTGTTAAATAACTACGAGATGTCTCTTGAAGCTCATACATGTGCTACAATTGAAAAAGATGTGATCATGACAGCATTGCATCATGCATCTCTGGAAAATAGAAATCTGTGTGATAAAATTCAAATTCTTGAATGCACAGTTAGCACCTTCAATGATATGAAAATTAGAGTAAATGATCTTACCAATTGCATTGAAAAATTTACAAATGGCAAAAGCAATCTGGAAAAAATTCTCAGAACTCAATATCATTTTGGTAATCGAAGTAGATTAGGATATAACCATGAGGATAATGACAAAACTTGCATGCCCAGATTTGTTTATGCTGGAAATCGAAGTGGCTTAAAATACAAATATGAGGATAAAGACAAAACTTGCATGCCCAGATTTGGCTTAGCGGAAAATCAAAGTAACTTAGGATATGAACATAAGAATAATTACAAAAAGAACAAGTTTCAGCATGCTAAACCTACTTCTTCTCACAGCACATACAAGGCATGCACGTATTGTGAGAAACCTGGACATATAGTTTCAAGATATCTTGTTAAAAGAAAAGTGGAATCCGGTGAAGCTACTTTCTGGAAAATCAAAGAAAATATTACTAACCTTCATGGACCCCAAGAAAGTGCATCTGTTCTTCTCATGTATAGGCACGGTCTTTAAGCTTTACCAAGTGGTTCTTGGACAGCGGTTGTTCAAGACATATGACTGGAAATGTAACATTGTTAGAAGATATTCAGACAACAAATGAAGGATTTGTTACATTTAGAGACAAGAAGAAAGGAAAGATTCTCGGCATTGGTAACATTGGTAAAGGTTCCTTAACATTTATAAAGCAAGTCTTACTTATTGATGATCTAAAATATAATCTGCTCAGCATTAGCCAACTTTGTGACAATGGTTGCAAAGTTATTTTTGAAAAAGATTCTTACTCTATACTTGACAGTGAAAATCTTGAAACCATCTTTACTGCCAAACGCATGAGAAATGTATATGTGTTTTATCTCAATGACCTTGTAGCTAATGGAGTTAGGTGCCTATCCGTTCATGGCAATGATAGTTATCTTTGGCATAGAAGATTAGATCATGTATCATTTGATTTGTTAAACAATCTGTCCTCAAAAGAACTTATTAGGGGGCTTCCAAAAATAAAATTTGATAAGACACAAAATCTGTTATGCGTGTCAATTTGGAAAGCAAATCAAAACCTCTTTTAAACAAAAAAAAAAAAATGATTTCTACCTCAAAACCTCTTGAATTAGTTCATATGGATTTATTTGGACCTATGAGAACTGCTAGTCTTGAAGGTAAATCATAGGAGATCCAAACCAAGGAGTTAAAACTCGACGGTATTTTATCGACAACTTTGCTCTTCTTTCAAATATTGAACCTAACAGCATTGATATTGCATTACATGATGAATTTTGGATTATCGCCATGCAAGAAGAGTTGAATCAATTTGAAAGAAATCAAGTTTGGAAACTTGTTCCTAGACCGCATGATCATCCTGTTATTGGAACAAAATGGGTTTTTAGAAATAAATTTGATGAAAATGGGGTTGTAATTAGAAACAAAGCTAGATTAGTAGCTCAAGGATTTAATCAAGAGGAAGGCATTGACTTTGATGAAACATTTGCTCTTGTTGCTAGACTAGAATCTATTTGAATGTTATTTGCCTTTGCATCATTTAAAAATTTTATGCTCTATCAAATGGATGTCAAAAGTGCTTTCCTAAATGGCTTTATTGAAGAAGAAGTGTACGTTGAGCAGCCATCTGGTTTTTCTCATGAGCTCTTTCCAAATCATGTTTTCAAATTATTTAAAGCTCTTTATGGATTGAAGCAAGCTCCTAGAGCTTGGTATGAAAGGCTTAGTGGTTTTCTAATCTCAAAAGGATTTTCAAGAGGCTTAATTGATAATACATTATTCATCAAATCTGATTGCCCTGGTGATTTACTAATTGTACAAATCTATGTTAATGATATTATTTTTGGCGCTACTAATGACTCTTTATGCAAGATATTTGCTAAGACTATGCAGCAAGAATTTGAAATGAGTATGATGGGGAATTGAACTTCTTTCTCGGACTGCAAATTAAACAAACTAAAGATAGAATCTTCATTAACCAAGCAAAGTATGCCAAAGAGTTGCTCAAAAGGTTTGGAATGAATGAAGCAAAAGAAATCAGCACACCCATGAGTACATCCATAAAGCTTGACCAAGATGAAAAGGGTAAGGAGGTAGATGAACGAAAATATAGATGTATGATTGGAAGTCTACTATATCTTACTGCTAGAAGACCAGATATCATGTTCTCAGTATGTCTTTGTGCTTGATTTCAATCTTGTCCGAAGAAATCTCATTTGAGTGCAGTCAAACGCATACTTCGATATCTTATTGGGACGTATGATTATGGATTATGGTATCCACGTACTAACACATTTGATCTTATAGGATATATTGATACATATTATGCAGGGTGTAAAGTTGAAAGAAAAAGTACTAGTGGCCATTGTCAATTTCTTAGACACTCACTGGTATCATGGCACAGTAAAAAACAAGCCTGCGTTTCATTATCCACCACTGAGGCAGAATATATTGCAGCAGGAAGTTGTTGTGATCAAATCTTATGGATGAAGAATACTCTGCAAGATTTCAATTTAAATTTTAATTGTGTACCTATAATGTGTGATAATACAAGTGCTATCAATCTAACAAAAAACCCAGTGCAGCATTCGAGAACAAAGACTTCATCCGAGATCATGTACTCAAAGGAGATGTGTGTGTTGAATATATCTCAATGGATGAACAACTTGTAGATATCTTTACTAAACCTCTAGCTGAAGACAGGTTCAACAATTTGAGAAGAGGTTTGGGCATTACAAGAATTTGATAACTAATCTTTTTGTGTAAGGTCTTCTTATGCAGGAATTGTGAAGAAAAAGATTTTGGAAACACAACTCTACATCCAAAATATCTTGTTCCTGTTTTGGACGAAGTGCTGGAATCCAATTTCTACATCCAAAATACATTTCAGGGAAACACTCTTTTGGACATTGATTTCGGATCTTATCTTGTTCCAAAATTAATGGTTAATATTCCTTTATTCCAAATTTCGAGTTTTAAAAAATTGCTTTGACGTTTTTCAAAACATCTCAAAAACACTTATGTTTCCAAGGCATTTTGTTCTCTCATTCTTCTAGACATTCAAGACTATTTGATTTTCTCTTTCTCGAAACTCTTGAAACCGTCATTCCTCCAAAACAACTTCTCCGTGTTCTTTCTCTTTGAAAACCCAAAAAGCCTTGAAAAAGCTTGAATCTTTCAATGGCAAAAACTAAATCTTCTATTCCAAAACCGAAAAAGGAGCAAAACCCCACTCAGATGAAATAGAAAAAGGTTTCGGGCTCAAAAGGCAAAGCCAAAGAAGCCTCTCCGCAGACTCACTTCTCGGCTTCTCACTATGATTCGTCTGAATCATCTTCCGAACAACCAAGTTCTGCAAACCAGGTACCCCGATTTCTTGACTCTAAATGCGAATCTGAGTACAATGATTGGGTTTCAGAAACAAAACTGTGATCTCTGGCTATCGGGTCAATCATTCTGCCTTCTTAAATCTGTCTAATATTCTGGACATGTTTGATCACATTGGATGGGGAAGTTTGTCGTCAGTCGATGAGAAAATATATACTCCTCTGGTCAGGGAATTCTACGCTAATTTGAGAAAAGGAAAGTTGGAAGAAACTGAGGGAGGCTTTATGATTAGATGGTATGTATCCAGAGTTAAGGGCAGAGAAATAGAATTTGATCATAGGCTGTTTAATAGAATTTGTGATGTTAAAGATGTCGGCCTTCAATACTTTGAGATGAATAAATTTCCTGAGGGGAAAGAAATTTTTGATCTGAAAAATTTTGAAAAACTGTTCACTGGAGGGAAATGCTTTGAAAGTTCTAGAAATAGAAATTCAAAATGGCTGAATGGGACGGGTAGAATCTTGCACCACATGGTATCAACCATGATTGTTCCCAGTTCTGGTCATAAAACTTCTATCAGTATTCTGCAAATGGTGGTAATGCTTGGGTTGGTTGAACAGATGTAGATAAATTTTAGTTTTTTAGCCACCAAGCTTATGTTGCAATCTCGTAACACCTCAAGCAAAGCTCTTCCTTTTGGCAATCTGTTGACAAAACTCTTTCAGTTTTTTAAAGTTGATTTAAATTCTATTCCATGTGATCCCTCAAAAACAAATGTCTACAGCTATGACTCTTTTGAAAAGATGGGATATGTTAGAGAAGGAAATTCATGGAAATTGTTGAGAGAATCTACTGGAAAAGAGAAGGAAAACTTGATAAAGATCAAGGAAGAAGGAAAGTCAGGAACCAAAAGAAAGATTGATGAGGAAGGAACTATTCCGAACTTCGGTCTATCTGAGAATATTCTGAGTGCAATCAGTTCTTTTGCAGAGAAGTTGGAATCTCTTAGCTCAGAAATCAAACTGTTAAGAAACAAACTATCTGTCATTGAGCAATCTGCTAAAATATGAAAAAGCTGAAGATAAATCTGAATTGCCTGTGGACAAAAAGGATTCCTCTCCTGAACCTTCTCCTGCAACTTCTCCTGAACCATCTCTTCCACCTTCTCCCGTTTAGAAAACAGAAACTCCTCCTCCTTCTCCCAAACCCAAAGGAAAAAGGCAGAAACATGTAGTTGTGAAGCGAAAATCCAGCAGAATTGCTGGTCAGTTTTCCAAGAAAGGTGCTGGAGCAAAATCTGAGACAATCAATATTGGATAAACTATTTTTTGGGATGATGAACAATTTCTTTTCTGCACTCCGTTGAACAATTTATTTTCCGCCATTTATATTCCTATCTTTGGATAATTACTGATATTTATTTTTAAGCTTAATTATCTATCTACTAATTGTTGTTTATTTCTCCATTTGTTATGCCTCTTTTTGATTGATAATAAAGGGGGAGAAATAGGAATATCATAGACTATTATGATATTGGCTGGTGCAGTAAGAATTATTGGGAAAATTTGAGGATTATCTGATGATCTATGGGGAGAAATAGAAATATTATGAAATGTTATATTATTGAGGCAGTAAGAATATTATGGGATTGTCTGATGATCTATGATAGGGGGAGAATGAAATATGTTGATCTGAAGACAATGTTGTCTGCATATGTTGGTCCAAAAATTTTATAATCTGCTGTGAAAATATTAAATGTTAATCTGTGAAAATTCTGCTATGAAAATGTTGAATGATAGTCTGTGAAAATACTGTTGTGAAAATGTTGAATGTTGATATGAGAAAATATTATTGTCTGCATGACTGTCGACATGATGCTGTTGGCATTCACCAGGAAGAAGGAAATATGCTAGTCTAAAAATGTTATGGGTTTTGCATAATAATCTGATATGAAACTGATGAACTAAATTTGAACTATTAATGCAGAGTTTTTTTTTACATGCGAAGTAACTGCTGAAATCGTTTTGAAACTGAAACTGTTGTTGAACAGTTACAAAATTTCATGAAAATTGCATAAACTGTTATGAGTTGCATAAATTACTTCTGGCATGAACAGTTATGCACACAGAATTCTGAATGATGATTGGATCTTTGAAACAAAATTCTGTGATAAATTTTTATGGTGCATCGACTCAGGGGGAGTTTTGGACTCAGAAACTTCATTTCCAAAACAAATACTGTTATAAGCAGTTTTTGAAAAATGTTTTGGACATCCAAAAGCCCCATCAAAAAATATTCTGAAAACACACATTCATCCAAAACTATTTTGGATACACTTTCTGGATGAATAAATCATTACTTCTTCTATTTCCTCTTATGTTCGAAATTTTCACATAAGCATATATTTAGGGGGAGCATTTTAGCATTTTATCTCTATCAAACTATTCTGAATATTTATATAGAGATATTACATGCCTTAAGATTATTGAACTATGTTTAGTTATAAGATCTCTATGAGACTTGTTACAATTAATTGCACATTTTGCTCATCATGTTATTTCTATCTACATATCAAATGTGTCATGTTTGTCATCACTCAAAAAGAGAGAGATTGTTAGCTCTGAGGGCTTTCTTTTATGTTTTGATTTATGACAAAGATGGATATGGACTAACATGTCAATTTATTGTGATGGGACATGATTGACATATGTTCTTCTAAAGTCTTTAGATAAGAATTGTTGGCAACTCCTTCATCACTGATTTCAAGAATGGAAGATCAAATGGAAAATCAAGTATAAGGAGTTATACATCAAGAAGACTTTTTATGAAGAATATTAGACTAGGAAGTGTTCATTAAGGTATATTTATTATTTCCTATGTCCTCTTATCTTTTGATTCATTTGACTTTACCTTGAAGCTTGAAAGGAGATGATTTTCAAAGTTTTTAAAATTCGCAGAATTTTGGATGGTATAGTTTAAATCCAAAAAGTTCATCCAAAATCCTGTAAAACGGGTTGAAAATTGTTTGTCACGGATGTGCCATTTTAGACTTAACTTTTGGATGCATCTTCGTCCAAAACCCGAGTCCAAAACTCGGATGAGTTTAAACAGAAAATTTTATAGCCGTTTTTTTTATGATCGTTGGCACTCCACTTTTTGGCTCTATAAATAGCCCTTAAAGCAAGATTACAAGTAAGATTTTTGAAACATTCATCTTAGAAATACTATTGCTCAATATTTTCAAAAATCTCCTTTTATCTTAAGCTTCAAAGTGAGTTGATTGTGTATCAAAAATAAAAGTATCTTGTGGCTTGTATCCGAGAGAATATCTGCTCAAGTAAGTGAGCTTATCTCTGTTCTATTGATTTTCATATTCTCTGTTTGTGAGTGCAAGGTGATGTGGTAAAACCCATAGGGGTGATCCTTGTTGTTTGTAAGTTCAAGGTTGTGGTGTAAAACTCATAGGAGTGAGCCTTGTTGTGTGTATGTTCAAGGTTGTGGTGTAAAACCCATAGGGGTGAGCCTTGTTGTGTGTATTGTCAAGGTTGTGGTGTAAAACCCATAGGGGTGAGCCTTGATGTGTTTGAGAGGTTGTGTAAAATCTAGTGTGGTGATCCTCTCTTGTATGTGGCTATTTCATTAAGTGATGTTAATAAAATAGGATTGAAAATCCTTAAGTGTGAGGCTTAAGGTAGTGGACGTAGATCATTGTTGATCGAACCACTATACATCTCTTGTCTCATTTTATTTCAGTGATTCATGCATTTTGTTTTTATGATATTTCACTGTCTAAATCTGAATATACATCTACGAGTACTTGGATATCTTTCTATGCATCTATAAAATCAGTCCAAGTATCTTGGTGATCATCCTTGTTCAGCATTTTAGACAATCGGAAAAAGTTATTTTTGCTTGCCAAAAACCTTATTCACCCCCCCCTCTAAGGTTTTTCAACAAGTAATAATTTTATTTTGTTTATCTCAAATTCTCTACTATTTGAGTCCAAACATTCAACAAAAAGCTATTAATCAAGTTTTTCTTCTCTTAAAGTAGGGCAACATCTAAACCTGAATAGATCAACATTTTCATCTAATCATCTATTCACAATATTAGATAAAATAGTACTCAAAACAACTATAGGTGTCTATCTTAATTAAGCAAGTTGCCACATTTTAGTCTTATTACTCACTTGGATTAACGCCATTGAATTTTAATTCTCAAATAGAGCATAAATTTGTACCCTAGGGTTAGATTTACGTAGTCAATCCCTAGTGCCTAACGCTTTGGTACATTTGTCCCTTTTTCCTTTCTCTGCTTATAGGATTCTCATTCTCATTCATTTTCTTGATAGTGATTCAGCAACAGTGATGCAACAACAACTTGAAGTAGAATCACACATAAAAAACATATTTGTATATATCTATAAATGAATTATAGGTGTAACATTACTTGACTTGAGATATTTGTATTTGTTATGGGCACTAATAAATATCTCCTATTTATGTTGTGATTTAAGGTTCTAATACCTATCTAAATGTTATTTTAATTTGCCCAATATAACTTCAAACTTAACAGATAAAATTCGAGGGCATAAGATCATATAAGATATCAGTTCTTGTTATTCATATTTAAATTTGAACTATTTATATTTCAAACTCTATAAAACATTAGTATCAATAATCAATAACAAAATAGTGTTATTGACAGTAGGAATTTCCAAATTATTTCAACAAATAATGGAAGTAGAATGCTAACTTTTCAATAAAATATGGAAGCAATAAATCAAAATGAAAGAGAAAATACCAACTCAGGAAAAAAAAAAAAAAAAGGATACCAACGCAAATGCACTTCGCGAAATAAAACATGAATGAGGAAGCATGTTAGTATGAATACTTCAAATAAATAAGTTAAAACAACACCTCCACCCCCCAAATCCATCCAATTAGCTTATAAATTCTTTTAGGAAACAAGAGAATCAACATTTTTGGATACCAACTATAGTATTTCACAACAATTTCCAATTTGGTTTCTTGAAGAAAAAGGTTCTTCTCGTGGTTTTAACTTTGGACCCAAGAAGAACCTAAGTAGTCTTGGATCTTCAAAAACCAACGTTGCAATTACATGCTGCAATTTTGTGCCTACAAGTAGAACAAGCTAAATAAGATAACTAACAGTAAAATATGGTAGAATTAAAACTTAATTGAAGAAACAAATGATATACAATGCAAAATTACATATTAATTTTAGTGGATCTATAGAATTGCCCTCATCTTTGTAGGGTGTGCAATATTGATTTTGGGGTGGAAGCACACTTATGCAACCATAAAAAAATCTACACTAAGTTGAACCTCAGGAACTTACTGTGATAGGGATTATTGGATAAGAGAAAAAAAGGTAGGGAAGTAGAGAAGTGATGGTGAAGAGAAAAAGCACAGGTGGAAAAATTAAGGAAGGAATCGTCGAGAACCATAGAGAGAAGAGGAAAGGTAAAAAGAATGGGCGGAGTATAGATTAGAATTGGTGCATGTCTCTACAACTCCCACTACTTTTTAAGTTACCCATGTGTAATATGAATTTATTATGTAGACCATTAAAATCCATTTCTAATAAAAGAAAATTAAAAAATATTATTAAATGACTAAGTAGTCCATGATGACCAAATAGATTTGAATCATACAAAAAGTCATTTAGAAGTGATGATAAAATTACAGCCATTCATTAAGATCTATGTAACCTTTTATTAAATCTAAACCATTGATTGAAAAAGTTAACACGGCTAAATTAATAAAAACCCACCTGCAGAAAATTAGCAAGTACATGAAAAACGGTTGCTTTTGATACACAGATAATATTAACTACGAACAAGAGTTCACAATTTTATACAAGTCCTGTGAAAATTCAATTATTACAGCTGCTAACCATGTGGTAATCATGATATTAGTTTCATTAAACTCCATTCACTTAATTAACATCACAATTGCAAACACCAAGCTTTTTGCTCTTGCCACTCCAATGTGAGATAATTACTAAAAAGATACTAATATTTTAATAGCTTGGAATTTTTGGCAATTGAATAACTCTCAAGTAAATGGCTGGTGATCTTGAACCTAAACACTCTGTTGGAAATCAAGAGGGAGTGCATATTATAGCTATCGTGAATTTATTTCAGATCATTCAAGATAGTCTGAAGGAAAACATGCAAGTTGTTTTGTCTGAGATGTACAAAGATCTCAATAGATAGTCACAAAAAATGAATAGAAGTGACTACCCTCTAGTGGGCACATGAAAAATGTTTTTTAGAAAAGTGAAATGATTAATCAGGAAGAATGTAGGTCTTTAACATAATGCAATTTTACCATATCTAGAGAATGCCAATATGAGCTGGTGTCAAAATTTCAGTTAAGTTGTGGGATTCACTAATTCAGAAAGAAGAATTACCAAGAGCCCTCCAGTTAATAGCACTGGTATGTCCTGCTGCTATGATGATCTCCTGTACGATCGTAAACCATAAAATTGTAAATTTTGTAGTTCAAACTTAGAAGGGAATTTTGATTCTCTAAGGAATGAGCAAATTAGTAAATTAGTTACACAAAGTTGAGCCATTGAAACATCAAAGTCTTAAATTCACAATTAAATAAATAACATAGTAATTGAAAGTTCTCTTGTGAAGAGACTAACCGAAGCTATGTATTCTTCTGTGCCAACAAAGGAATTTGATGTTCGAATTGGTTCAGCCATGAATATTGGAGCTTCTTGACATTTTATATGCTTTTTCTGCTCAATGATATTCGGAATTAGATGCTGATTATAGAAAATAAGACCATATAAATTTAGGAAATTGCAATTGTTAGAAAGCAAGAATCATCCTGGTAAAGAAGACTCAAAGTGAACGCACCTGTGGCTTACTAGATGTCAAACAGGACAAATCAAAATCAGTTAAAGATACATGTCCTGTACTTTGGAGTAGGACATTTTTAGGCTTCAAATCTCGGTAGCTTCCTGTTAAGCATATAGATCTTCCATTACATTCCTAGTCTTAATCATAACAATTAATTGCAACAAATATTCCTCATGTGCATTGCGTAAAATATTGTAGAAACTTAACAAAGTATGATGCAACAATAAAATCATAAATTCTATCTTGGCAATAAAAGTACTTGAGTGCCACCACAACTTCTGTAGCATAGATTCTACAGAAACAATAGCGTTAAGTAAGTTCAGATACATTTTTAAACAATATACAGTCACTTGAAATCTATATGGAAATGGTTAATGAATGCTGGCGTATGTCTCTACAGATTCTATCACCTTTCATTTATCATATGTAATATGAACTTATTACGTGAACTATTAAAATCTATTTATAATAAAAAATAAAAAATATTATTAAATGACTAAGTAGTCCTTGATGACCATATAAATCTGAATCATACAAAAAGTCATTTAGAAGTACTAATAAAATTACAATCATTCATTAATATCTATGTATCATTATATTAAATCTAAATCATTGATTAAAAAAGGTAAAAAAAATTAAAATTTACTCAAAATAGTGTTTAGACAATTCTATCCTCCCTGACATTTAGATT
Source organism: Voacanga thouarsii (assembly GCA_026120185.1). Classification (NCBI taxonomy): domain Eukaryota; kingdom Viridiplantae; phylum Streptophyta; class Magnoliopsida; order Gentianales; family Apocynaceae; genus Voacanga; species Voacanga thouarsii. Next base: position 43,414 of record JANUWF010001883.1, on the reverse strand, counting down.
AAATGCACTTCCATTTTTAAGTTTCATTTAGCTTTATTTTACCAGTTCCCTAATGTTTGCTTAGTCTCAATTAGTCCCAAGGTTTTTAAGTTAACACACTATGTTCCCTATTTGGGTGTGTATTTTAGATGCTATTTCTCAAGCTATTATGCAACTAAGAGAGAGAGAGAGAGAGAGAGAGAGAGAGAGAGAGAGAATTTAAGGTTTTAAATTGTGGACTTTTCGTGAGTGGGAAAAGTTAGAGTTACCTAACTTTTTTGAGGAATGTTAAATTTCAATTGTGATTTTTAATTGTTTGTTTTCAATAATAGATACTTGATTATTAACTAAGTTGGGGTACAAACTCAGGGGATCGGGAAAGAGGACTTGTTCCCTCTTTTCATTTTTATTATCTGTTTTGGAGGCTTGTTGTTTCCCTAATATGCTCTTAGCAGCATTGAAGGCTTGTTAGCCCCATGCATGCTCTCAGTAGCAAGAAAACAAACTCCAGGGCCTTTAGTAGTACTATCAATGGGTTCCTAGCCCGACGGTTTGTTCAGTCTAATTTAAATTAGATTGAACCAAGTTAGGATTTAAAAGTTAAGTTTAAATTTTATTTGAGTTAAGTTTGGATTTGAGCAAGTTTAACTTATTATAAGTTTGATTCAATGTATAATTTTTATATAGATATTATCTTTCAATAATTATTTATTATTTATTATTTGTAGTCATTTTAAAAAAGTTATTACATATATAGTGTGTAAGTGTAAAATTTGAATGTTTTACTTTTCTTTTAATTCAATTTAAAAATGATAATGTGATAATTAAAGACTTTTCTTTTTTGTTAAATAAATAAAAATGAAAATATATTATTGTTTGGAAAAATCACCACAAAATCATTGTTAAATCTTTTTTTATCTTTACAAATTTTAATAAAATTGAGGTCTATAATATTAAATTAAACAATAATTTTTACTTAATTAATCATTGATTATCAAAATATACACTTATTAAGATTAATTTTTTATTGAATTATTCAATGAAAAATTGCAACTAATTAAATAAAAAATAATTTACAAGTCAATCTTTTTTTTCCCCATAAAAGTAATAAGTTTTAGTTTGAGCTATTTTTTTTTTAAAACATTAATGGATACAATCAACTTTTATTTTGAAGCATTAAAGATTCTATATTTAATTTTTTTTTCATATTTAATATTAACTTAATGTAATTTTTATCATTAAATAATACGTTAAAGTAGAACTTCAAAATGAAATTAATTAAAATGTATACCTATGTTATGGTAATAGTTAAAGTTTGGTCTTTTCAATACTAAAAAAAAAAAAATTGCCTTTATAAATATATATCATAAACTTATTATCAGTGTATTAACAAATTTTGTACCATTATCCCTTGAACTTTAAAATATCATCGCTTGTTGTTTCCCTAATATGCTCTTAGCAGCATTGAAGGCTTGTTAGCCCCATGCATGCTCTCAGTAGCAAGAAAACAAACTCCAGGGCCTTTAGTAGTACTATCAATGGGTTCCTAGCCCGACGGTTTGTTCAGTCTAATTTAAATTAGATTGAACCAAGTTAGGATTTAAAAGTTAAGTTTAAATTTTATTTGAGTTAAGTTTGGATTTGAGCAAGTTTAACTTATTATAAGTTTGATTCAATGTATAATTTTTATATAGATATTATCTTTCAATAATTATTTATTATTTATTATTTGTAGTCATTTTAAAAAAGTTATTACATATATAGTGTGTAAGTGTAAAATTTGAATGTTTTACTTTTCTTTTAATTCAATTTAAAAATGATAATGTGATAATTAAAGACTTTTCTTTTTTGTTAAATAAATAAAAATGAAAATATATTATTGTTTGGAAAAATCACCACAAAATCATTGTTAAATCTTTTTTTATCTTTACAAATTTTAATAAAATTGAGGTCTATAATATTAAATTAAACAATAATTTTTACTTAATTAATCATTGATTATCAAAATATACACTTATTAAGATTAATTTTTTATTGAATTATTCAATAAAAATTGCAACTAATTAAATAAAAAATAATTTACAAGTCAATCTTTTTTTTCCCCATAAAAGTAATAAGTTTTAGTTTGAGCTATTTTTTTTTATTAAACATTAATGGATACAATCAACTTTTATTTTGAAGCATTAAAGATTCTATATTTAATTTTTTTTTCATATTTAATATTAACTTAATGTAATTTTTATCATTAAATAATACGTTAAAGTAGAACTTCAAAATGAAATTAATTAAAATGTATACCTATGTTATGGTAATAGTTAAAGTTTGGTCTTTTCAATACTAAAAAAAAAATTGCCTTTATAAATATATATCATAAACTTATTATCAGTGTATTAACAAATTTTGTACCATTATCCCTTGAACTTTAAAATATCATCGCTAAACTTGACTTACAAATTCGAATTAATAGGCCTAGCTTTCATATAAGTTTGAAATCTTTTTCGTTTTCAAACTTTTTAGAAGGGAAGGGGAGAATGAGATAGGGAAAATGATGGAACGTACATTAATGTCAAATTTGATATCTACATATAAAAAATAATTATTCTATTATTTATACAAATTATTACTGACAAATTTAAAATATTAAAATATCTCATATATTCTTCATAGATACTCATATTAATGTGGTGAAAGGTGCCATTATTATCAACGACATCCTTCACCGGCATGACCACCTTTCACATCAAATTGTCAACCATGCAGTTTCCAATGTTTTCTTCTGAAAGGACACCCCAGATGAGATGACCTTAAGTCTCAAATTGTTGGTAGGCTAAAAATTTCAGAGGGGTAAGGAAAAAGAAAGTATCTTGGTCAGCTATAGATACATGACAACTCGCTCTAAGAAAGAAATATTCTAATATCTAATTGTTAGAGTCTTGAAACAAGTGATCGATTGGAAGAAAAAATTCCTATCATAGGTATGAAAGGAAGTTCTTATAAAATCCGTCATTCAAGTAGTTCCAACTTATATGATGTCATGGATCCTCTTTCTAAAGGTAATCTATAATTCTATCGATTAGTAGCCTAGCACCGAATTTTTGGTGGCCTAATGAACAGAGTAGGAAGATTTATTTGGAAGCCTTCGGAGGCACTATGTAAGCCTAAAGTTGATGGAGGATTGAAGTGCGAGAATCTTTCAACCTTAACCTACTATCGAAACAAGTAGGCCATGTGTTACCTTCATGAAGATTTTATGCATGCAACTTTAGGAAGCCGACTTAACTATATGTGACTTAGCATGTTGTCAGGAAGATTTTATGCATGCAAAGTTTTGACGGTATCTTTCCTATAAATTGACCATTTCCAAGTACTAGGTCACCTGAAATTTTCCATTTCATACAAATTTTTTCATATCCCAACGTGTAATACCCACGCCTAGTGATGAAAAAAATGGGGAATAAGAGAACAAGAGAAGTAAAAGATGCAAGCTTTGAATCACCATTTAAATATCATAGAGAAGGGTTAAGCATGAGGGTTCAGAACAAAAAGTGTTTAGTTTGTCAAGAAGATTATTCTATGAAATAAAAATTTTAAGGAATAATGGAGGTTGGCTTTGACCTCGATTTGTGTGAAATCAAGAAGAGTTAAGCATGAGACGGGACACATAAAATGACTCCGTATAATGCGTAGATCATCTTGACAAAAAAAAAAAAATCGGTACGGGAGTTTTTAATAAGATTAATTAAGGATTAATAACTATGATTAGTGAGGATTAAGTTTGTTTAGAGAAAATTAAGTCTATTTTGTGAAGAAAAGCTTTGGATTAGTGCTAAGCTATATTTAAGACACTTAATGGTGATTAAGGGTACTTAATTAAAAGATTAAGTGAGGTTAGATAAACTAAATATAGATTATATATTAAGTAGGATTAATTAACTTAAGGAAGGATTAAGGGAAATTAAGTATAGTAAGCTTTATTAATTTATGTTAATATTTTCTATTATTTTTAGCTTGGTAAAATAACTTCTATATCCTTATTTTAGCCCTAGGAAATGCCCAAAACACCCTGGATTTGGAGTGTTCCATTGAGGGCAGAATTTCTGGGAAAAATATCTGAGAGAGAGAGAGAGAGAGAGAGAGAGAGAGAGAGAGAGAGAGAGAATAGGGAGAAAAAAGGAATTCTGGCCGAGAGCTTAGGGGCAAGAAGAACTCCATTTTTAGTCATTCATTAAGCTTGGGATAGCTTAATTAAATAGACAAAACTTCAACTCTTAGAACAAAAATGGTTGTAGGCATGATAAGGACTTGATTGATAGTAATCTTGTAGGCTGAAATTTACGAAATATGGAAGGGAATTGTTGAGCAGATTTTTTAGCATGAAAACTGTTTGTTTAGGAGTTTTTGGTGCTTAAAACATTCATTTGATGCATTTAGAAGCGGTATAAATGCAAGACTTATGGCCATAATCAGGTTATGCGTGAATAATGGATGAAAAACATGAAAAAATGTTGAATACAACATGAATAGGTAAACAGTTTTGGTTGATGTGAATATTGAAGTTGTTTGATTGAGTTACTGTATGGTTTTGACTGACCCTAGACTCACTTTAGGACGTTGGGAGAGGTTTGGAACTTTTTTTGTGGTATTTGGATTGCAGGGGAACTCAGGAGAACAAAGAAATCAAACTGGCATGGCATTGTTAAACAAAAATTAGATTTCTTATACTTAAGAGGTGTTTACTGTTTAAGCTATGTGAAAGACCTGAGTCGAAGGGGAGCTTACTACATCTTCATTTAGACCCTAAACATGGTATAGGAGGGTTTAAAAGTAGTAGATTGTGTAGAAGAATTTAAGGAAACAACTTGTGCAAATTTGAGAATACAATAAGAGGAAATGCTGAAAATTCAGTTAGGTTTAACTAAATTTGCAGAATAAACTGTACAAAACGGTGGACTGTTTTGAGGGTTTATGTACTGGATTTGGTAGCTAAATGTCCTAGGAGCATTTTGGGACAAATTTGACATCATTTGGACCAGTAGATAAGAAGTTATAAAGGAAAGATTGAGGGCTGCCACTGTGTAGCTGCTGGAAATGCTAGTTTGGCACTATTCTAAGTGTGCCCTGTTTCAATGTGGCTAGGGAAGCTGAGCTAAAAGGGAACTTAAATCACACTTGTATAAGTGTTAAATAAGAGTTAGGATGCTTTATATGGGGTGTGTTGTGTAGAAGAATTGGAAAATATAGCTTGTGAAATGGATGAAAACAATCAGGAAATTTTGTTTTGGTCAATGGATGAGCCTGGCTGTTTGGACAATGAACTGAATGAAACGGTTTTGTATTCTTGAACTTCATGGACTAGAAAATTTTACTAATTGTCTTAGGAGTATTTTGGGATAAGTTTCATACAATTTGGGGCTGTGGATAGACTTGCCATTTATGTGGTTTATGAACAAGATTGTTTGATACTCCGCCATAAAAGAACTCCTCTAGACAAGGTGAGATATATGCACTAGTGGATTTTCTCTCATCCTTATCCTCCTAGAAGTCTGAGTTTGTGTATCCTGTAGGAACCAAGTCGTCATCCCTGTAAACCAGCATATAATCTCTCGTTCCCTTGAGTTACTTGAGTATATGCTTTACAGCTTACCAATGAACCTCCCCAGGGTTTAACTGATATCTACTAACCAAGCCTACGGCAAAGCAGATATCTGGCATAGTACACAGCATGGCATACATGAGACTTCCCACAGCCGAAGCATAAGAAATCCTACTCATCCTGTCCTTTTCTTCTTGAGACTTAGGACAGTCCCTTGAAGAATATGACAACCCATATCTGCAAGGGATTAGAGCTCCCTTACATGAGTCCATGCTATACCTGGCCAACATATTGTCAATGTATGCCACTTGAGATAATCCAAATATTCTCTACTTCCTATTTCTAAGAAGTCTAATCCCGAGAATGTAGCTAGCTTCTCCCAAGTCCTTCATACTGAATTGAGAAGCCAGCTAAACCTTTGTAGATGACAATGACTCGATGGAAAACGAGAAACACGGGCATGCTCTGTAAGTTAAAAAAAATTGGAGAAAAATAAAACGCGAGCCTTAAAGGCTATGCGGAAGCGTGAAGATCATACCTTTGCGTTCCTTAACCCTCCTAGGTTGTGTAGGAACAGATTGAACAGTTGGAATCGCCTCGCTTTGCACACTTGAAGGAGCTTCCGGTTGAACACCCGCTAGCCTTCTACTTCGCCTTGTTTGCATTAACGCTTAGCTCTCCAGCTCTCGGGATATTCCTCAGCCTAACCTCTAGTTGGTGAACACTATGGTGAAGAGGAACGGTCTCAAAACCCCTTAGTTCTTTTGCTATTGATTAGCAAAGAACAAGAAGAAACCACAGAGGAAGGAGAGGGAAAAACGTGAGCTGCCAGAGAGAGAGTGACGTGAGTCTTGTGAGGCTAGGGAAAAAATTAGGGTATTTTCTTTTCCAAAGAGTTGTTTATAAGTTAGCCTAAACAAGGTCTCTCAACCTCTGATAAACATATCACCGGGATTTCAAAACACCCGGATGTTATCTTGAGAATCAGTTTGGCCTAACCCTAAACTCCTCTTAACCGTATCTGGAAAAACCCTAAGGTCCAAGCTATTGGGCCAGAAAAATATTTATTATTTTTCTTGGACCCAAAAGGTCCAAAATAATAAATATTAATTATTTATTTCCTGGGCTTACATAAGTAATCCAATAAATAATTAATGAGCCCAAATGAACCATAATAATTAATATTTAATTATTTATTTCTTGGGCCTATATAAATAACCCAATAAATAATTAAACATTATTTATTTCCCCTAGTTTAAGCCCAGGTTAATTTCTTAATTATTCATACTGGACCTAGGCCCTGAGTAATTAATTAACCAATTAAACTAGATAATTAATTTCTCTCAACTCCTATTTTATTTATTTATTTATTTATTTTATTCCAGTCCAATAATAAATTAGACTCCCTGAATAAAATAAAATAAAATAAAATAAAATAAAATCCTCTTCAACTGAGACCAATTCCTCAACCCAAAAGTAGTTAGGACTTACGGGCTATCCCGAGGACCAAAAAGACACATCGCCTTGGCTGCTAAAATGACCAAAATACCCCTTCTATATAAATAGCTGTATTTTGCATTTTAAATATTTCCTAATATCACCATAAGGAAATATTGACCCAAGGATAATGCTGCATTCGCAAAGTCTCTGACCTACAAGTGAAATGACTAAAATACACATCTACACATCGCCGTACATTTAGAGAGGAAGAAGTGTACTAACACCCCTCTAAATGACATCTACCATCCTTAGGCTTTTAGTCCAATGGTCCACGACTTCCTGGAGTGTTTCCGCTTTCCAAGGGAGCTACCCTAAAGCAAACATCCAAGTCATGTTTCCCAGGGCCCTGGACATTTTAGACCATCCGAACAACCACAAGGGGCGATATAGTGCAGAAACTATCTTGTATAAGTCTGTCTTAACTAACTAGTCACACATACCCAACATGCAAGTATATTAGCCCTACGATAGAACCTCAACTCTAGCAAATCAAAGTATATGCTACCAGCTTCGCCAGACCACCAACTCATACTCAAGTCGTAGAGTACTAGTCCACGCTGTAGCAGTAGTAGTCTAGGTTTCTACCATATAGTACTTTGAGAAACCACTACTACAGGTCATGTTCTACGTATTCGAAATACGCTATGTCATGAAGTGAGTGGACTACTCACTGGCTAAAGGTAAGCCATTCCCCATTTGGAATTCATAACATAATAACCTAAACATGATTAGGTTCCCAGTCTCATCAATAGGTTAAGAACAAATGTTTATATGTTAAATAACCCGTGATCCATACCTTTCTGTGAAAGACCACCATTCACATAGATCACTTATTTAAACACAATGGGTCTGTTCCAAAAGAAAATCGTGCACAAACAAAAAATAAATTCACAAACAATTTATGACAATAAATTCTTTTATTGAAATATTCGATTTTACATCAGAAACCTAGTCTAAGAGGGCATACAATCCAACAAATGACCCTACATTATTTTCAATGAGTAGAATGTCATCCACATACAAGACAAAAAAAATCACATTAATGCCATCAAACTTCTTATACACGCATGGTTCATTCTCGTTTTGAACAAAACTATAAAACTTTACAGTCTCAACAAAATGAATGTTCCATGCCCTTGATGCCTGCTTAAGTACATAAATGGACTTTTTAAGCTTGCAAATCATATGCTCTTGGCCTTTAGCAATAAAGCCTTTTGGTTGGGACATATAGATGTCTTCACTAAGATGACCATTTAAAAATGCCGTCTTGACATCCATTTGCTATATCTCGTAGTCATAATAACATGCGATGGCAAGAAGGATACGGATGGATTTAAGCATGGCTACCGGGGAAAAGGTTTCTTCATAATTGATTTCCTCTTTCTGAGTATACCCTTTTGCTACAAGCCTAGCATTGAAGGTTTTCACCTTCCCATCTACTCACCTCTTTCTTTTGTATACCCACTTACACCCTATGGGTTTTATCCCTTTAGGTGAAGTTACAAGATTCCAAACCTGATTGAAGTACATAGACACAATATCGGCTTTCATTGCTTCATGCCACAGATTTGCATCGGCATCAGCAATAGCCTCCTCGTATCTAGTAGGGGGTCTTGTTCCTGATGGTCGGAGACTAGCTCGAAAGCTTCTCCAGTCCATCTCTCCGGAACCCTAGACACTCTCCCACTACGACGAGGCTCTATATGTATAGGCTCTTGAGGCTGTGCCTCTTCTTGTTCTACAATCGGGTCAGAAGAAGTTGCTTTCGAAGATAACTTCTCCTCCAGTTCCAACCTAGTTGAACCTTTCATGGAAGTACTTTGATCATCCTCTAAGTATCTAGCATTAGTACTAACCAGCACTTTCTGCTCCTTTGGATGATAAAAGTAACCACCCTTTGTCCTTTTTGGATACCCAACAAAATAGCATAATTCTGATTTTAGTTTCAATTTGTCTCCCTTGACCAGTACATAAGCTGAACAACCCCATATCTTGAGATGATTCAGACTTAGCTTACGCTCAGTCCACATCTCAAAAGGAGTCCTAGGTACTGACTTAGAAGGCACCAAGTTCAGAATATATGCCGCTATTTCCAGGGCATATCCCCAAAAAAACACTGGAAGAGTAGCATAAGACATCATGCTTCTGACCATTTCCATCAATGTTCTGTTCCTTCTCTCAGCTACTCTATTCTGCTGGAGTGTCCCTGGCGCAGAGAACTGGGATACTATCCCATGATGTACCATGTAGTTCTTGAATTCACCAATGAGGTACTCTCCACCACGATCTGATCGTAAAGTCTTGATCAATTTACCTGTCCGACGCTCCATTTTAGCCTTAAACTCTTTGAATTTGTCAAAAGAGTCAGATTTGCATCTTATCAGGTAAACATAACCAAACTTTATACAATCATCTGTGAAAGTGATGAAGTACTCAAAACCTCCTCTAGCTGGTGTAGACAAGCGACCACACACATCAGTGTAAATAAGACTCAATACCTCCTTAGCTCTATCCGCCTTAGGGGCAAATGACCTTTTGGTCATCTTTCCCATCAAGTAAGATTCACACTGAGGCCAATTTTCCAATCTCAATGAGCCCAAGGGCCCATCATGGATCAACCTTTGAATCCTGGTTGAGTTGATATAACCCAACCTTAGATGCCAAAGATAAGAGTCATTGATATTGGTCTTTCTCTTCCTTGTTAAAGGTTCAGATTGAGCGTTATTTAATTGATTGTTAATAGGGTTTAGGAAAAATAGATTCCCAGATATGTACCCAATACATAAAATTTCTCCATTTATACTAATAGAAATACCAGAATGAAAAAATACAGAATATTCTTGATTTATTAGTTTCGCAACCGAAATCAAATTCTGTCGAAATCCAGGTACATATAAAATATCTTTCAAAACCACTATTCTATTACAATAAAAAACAAGATCCAGCTCTCCTACTGCAAGGGCCCAAACTTGTGCTCTATTTCCCACACGTAATCTATTTTTGCTCTTCTGAAGTCTACTAATATTTCTAAACCCCTGCAAGGAGTTATAGATGTGATCAGTGGCCCCTGAATCAACAATCCAAGTGAAAGCTGATTCAACCATTGATATAGACTCTAGATAGAGATCATTACCTGTGGAGTTTTTTTTAGCTTGAAGATTCGGACACTCCTTTTTCTAGTGTCCCTTCAGTCCACATTTGAAGCACTTGCCCTTGGGTTTGTCTTTGGGCTGGGTCTTGGGCTGGCCCGCTGCATTCCCCTTCTTCTTCTTGAACTTCCTAGGCTTGGGCCCAGTTCTAGAAGATGAAGCCTTAGCAATCATAGCCTTAGATTGTGGCTTCATGACCTTCTCCGCCATCTGGAACTCCTTCATCAACTCAGTCAAACCCATGTTCAACTTGTTCATGTTATAGTTAAACTTGAACTGAGTTAAAGAACCCGGTAGAAATTCGAGAACCATGTCCACTTGGCTCTCGGGGTCAATGACAGCCCCTAAGATTTCTGCCTCCTCGAAAGCAGTAATTATCTTGAGTATATGCACTCTGATTGATGCTCCCTCAGCCATCTTAGTGTTAATAATGGTTCGAAGAGCCTCCTGCCTTGCGGGCTGGCTCTTATCTGCGAACATTATGGCTAATGATTAGGTTATGTCATATGCAGTGGTCATGTGCTCATATTTGGATTGGAGCACATTAGACATAGAGGCCAACATGTAACAACGAGCCATCTCGTTGGCCTTTTTCCATACCTTCTCAACCTCACACTCCTTGGCGGTGGAACCTTCTCGGATAATAGGGCAGGTTTCGAAAAGGACATACTTATACCCTTCAGCTGTGAGTATTATGTCCAGGTTCCTCTTCTAGTCCACATAGTGTAGTCCCATTAGCTTATTCTCTCGGAGAATAACGACCAATGGACTAAAAGAATTTCTCACTATTTCTGAAAAATCGAAAAATAAAAGAAAAAGATTCAGTTTGTGAAAACAAAACAAATATGTGCACTTTATCCTTATTATCAAAACTGATAATAATCAATTTGGCTCTTAGAAAAACTGACATAGCTTCTTAGGAAGATTAACAGTTTCCTAAGCTAAGTGTGTTAATCACCACAAATTAATTTCCCTTCTAGGTAATAATCTAGAAGATAACTTCATCGAGGGGATGGCCGTTTCCTCTCATTTCCTATGGACATTCCTCGCACTATGACCTTGATGTGTCTGGATTTGGGTATGAAAAATCATATAAAAACTAAGCACATTCCCAATCAAGTTAAATTAAAATGTTAATCCTAAAATTACACATATGAGTAAGTGTATTCATCATTAACATAGCATAGGGTTTAAACGAGTGTCGATTCTCAAGGAACAAGTATACATTAGTCACATTTCTTTTATTTTTTAACCGAATCGATAAAGCGAAAAAGAAATAAAAAAGGAAAAATAAAAAAAATAAAATATATACATGTCAAGGATGGAGAAGTATGTAACTCAACCCATTGTTTAGACAAACATGATCTTAAAGAACTTAATCGTTATCATAACCAATTATTCTCTTGGCACCATGAAGGATTAAGATAGATTCACTTCTTTTTCAATCCATGAAATTACTATCTTCTAGATAAACTAGAATCGCTTGGTCTCGTCTTAACTAATTCATCCAAAAGATGTATTAAACAAAATCCTTAATTAAATTCCATTGGTCTCGACGAATTTAAAATATGAAATTAACCAATGAATCCTTTGTCTCGGCAAACATCAATTAACCTTTAATTACTAGTTCTAAGGAATTAATCCCCTTGGTCTCGGCGACTTAATAGACAACAAATATGAAATCAATCAAGTGAAACCACCATCAACCCTTTTGGTCTCAACGAATTAATGAGAAGAACCAACCAATTAATCTCGTAACAAGCTCAAGAATTAAATACCAAGAAAAATAATCAATTAATCAAAAGATCAAATACTCTAAATATCATGAATATCTAAAACAATGTTAAATTACAATAAAGCGATTAACATATCATTGTTCAAGAAAAAGAAAATAAGGTAAAAGAAAGCATTCATAGACAAGCCTCATTCTTCTTCCTTTGAAAACCTTCTTGCACAACCCTCCTTGAATTGAAGAATTCCTCCTTTGACTGAGTAATTTTTTATGATGATCAATGAATTCCCCTTAATTTTTCCTTATGTTTTCCATCTATTTATAGGCTTGGGAAGCACTTAAACTTGTTAGTGTAATATTCTTGGCTGAGTAGAAGTTGGAAAGTACTAAAACTCCACAAATTATCAAAAACTGCGTAGAAAAAATTAAGCACCGCCTTGACTTTAAGGCACAGCCGGTGCCGCCTAGGCTCTCGGAGCCAGCGCCGATTGTGTTCTATTTCTCGAATTATTCGCTGATTTTTTTTCGAACTTCGCATAATGTGTTCCAGAATGCAGCTGGTGCTGCCTTGGCTACTGGAGCCGGTGCCGGTTCCACTCTGTTCCGTCCTGTTTCACCAATTTTTCGTCGCCTCGAAGTTCATGCAACTAGTTCATGGCCGGCGCTAGTTCCTTTGTCCTGGTCGGCGCCGCCTCTCCTCTGTTTTGTGACATTTTTGCTTTGTTTTACCCTTCAAAATCTAAAATAATGAACAAAATACCTTTCTAAGGGTAAAATCTCAAATATGAAGGAATATGACTGGTTATTGAACAAAATGTATCACCAAAGAGCCTCGAATAACTAGAAAAAATATGATTAATTTAGCCCCTATCATACTCCCCCACACTTAGCTCTTTGCTTGCCCTCAAGTAAAGTGTCAAAGACAAGTAGGAAAACACAAGATTTAATCAATCACTCAATAAATTTCAAAATAATATTTTCAACGCTTCCTTCATTCAAGAACATAAAACACATGCTACTACATCTTTCACAACAAACGCAAGACTTGTGCAAGTGAATAATGACTTAGTAGAATCATCCTAATACTTTACAATATTCTCAAACCATTAGAAAGAATTTCGTTCAAAAAGATTATGCATTCCATAAGCTTACTTTTCATAACTCTCTCCACTAATCCGAGACATATCATGATTCTACTTAGATCAAGTCGGACTTTTAAGCTTGTAATATAAGGCTAAAGGTTTGTAATATAGCTTATCAAGTGAAGGATATAGGAAATTCAAATATCAAAGAAGATGAAAGTTCGCAAGAAAAGGATAAACAAAATGTATCAATAATTTCCAACTCTTCTTGCTCTCGTATTCCAGAAATCAATCAAACCATAACCTTATTTAGAAATTACAACTCCATTCAAGAAAATTCTACATTTTTTTTCTCTTTTTCTTTTCTTTTTTTTTTCATCAACTCTTCTCTATTTATTTCACAAGATCACTCAAATTTCTAGCAATGGTGTTAAGGACTTGATATGAATTGAACTTTTACAGCTCAATCACCATTCCTCTTGTGATCTTTCTTTTCTTTTTCTTTCAAAAAGTTTTTCTTTCTCTTTTCTCTCTTTTCACTCTTCTTTTGTCTTTCACTGTTGCTTTTCTTTTCTTTTCTCAATTTTTTTTCTTTCCATCTTTTCTAGCAGCTTTTCCTTTTCTTCTCTTGTTTTCAGTCTCTCGTTTCTTTTTCTTCCCTTCCTTTTCTTTCTTTTTTTCTTTCCATCTCCTTCTTTCTATTGATACATGACTGAAAGTAACGAGTCTTGATCTTTCCCCAAGTATTTTCTTGCAACATTCTTGTTCATGTAAATCACTATCAAGAGCATAAAGATTTAGAAAATTATTCAAACTCTCAAAACAAGAAATGGACAAAGTATTGTGATGGGTTTTAAAGAAAGAAATCAACAATTTAGGCTCAAAATAGGCACTAGGGATAATATAACAATAGGTAGGCTTGAAAAGCTCAAACTATCCAAAGAAGGCCTATTACCATCACCCTTAAGTTAAATCATGACTTTCTTTCTTATTTTGCCTTGAGAGGCATTCAAGCAAGTTCTAGAATGCTCCATGAATTTTATTAGAAACACAGGTTTAAGAACAATGCAAAGTATTAGATCAAAAACTACTTCATCCAAGTGCGTGCAAAAAGTTATGCATAAGCCATAAATGATCTAGAACATATGCTCTATAATCCATCATAAAGACATGCATTAAAAATATAGCTTGAAATCTCAAAGAAAATCAGAAAAATTTTGAAAAAGTTTCACTCAAAATTTTCTCCCAAAAAGGCTAAAGTATATGTATAGAAGACTTGTTAATGAAATCACTCTTCTACACTTAAACTGGACATTGTCCTCAATGGCCAAATAAAAAGAACAAGAATTAAACACTGCCATGGGACCAAAAGTAACGGGGAAAAAGGGAGAAAGAAAATACTTCCATACTTTGTGCTCAAAATAAAATTCTTTTTCAATTTCAAAATATTCCAAAGTAGCTCAATACTAAGAAAACACTAAGATAATTGATAAAAACTTAGACAAGGTATATCACCAAACCATTCCCCCACACTTAAGTTGGACAATGTCCTCATTAACAAAAAAATAAACACAAGAAAGCATTTCCAAAAGGACTAAAAATAATAAGGCGTTAGAAAGTTTAAGTAATATTGCCTAAGTGCAATAATGCTCCAATAGATAGCCAAACTTGAGGTAAAGAGAATGGCTTGTCCAAGAGGACTTTATGCCTATAAAAAAAGACCTTAGAGAAGCAACCTATATTCTTGGAATAAGGATCTATAAAGATAGATCGAAAAGTTTGCTTGGTCTTTCATAGTCTACATACATAGATAATGTACTAAAGAGGTTTAGCATGGATCAATTCAAAAAGGGATTCATACCCATGTCACATGGTGTAAGCCTTTCAAAGTCGATGTCTCTTAAGACACAAGTTGAAAGGGATCACATGAGTAACATTCCATATCCCTCAGTAGTTGGATCTATCATGTATGCTATGATATGTACTAGGCCCGATGTATCTTGTGCTCTCAGTTTGACGAGTAGATACCAATCTGACCCTAGTCAGGGTCATTGGGCGGCTGTAAAGAATATTCTTAAGTACTTACGAAGGACTAAGGATATGTTCTTAGTATGTGGAGAAGGTGATTTGAAAATAAATGGGTATACTGATGCCAGTTTTCAATCTGACAAAGATGATTTCAAATCACAATCCGGCTACGTGTTTACGTTGTGCAGAGGGGCAATAAATTGGAAAAGTTTCAAACAAGAGACTATTGCCAACTCTACGACAGAAGTTGAGTACATTGTTGCTTCTGAAGTAGCTAAGGAAATAAAGATAGAGAGAGTTTCCACGGATGAGAACATAGTTGACCCACTTATGAAAGCACTATCCCAAAAGAAACATGATTGTTATGTTGAGTCATTCGGTATTAGATACATGAATTATTGGCTTTAGTGCAAGTGGGAGTTTGTTAGTGTTGTGCCCTAGAGGCAATCACTTATACATTGTATATGACATATTTTATTTTAATAAAATGCATTATTTATTTTGCAGTTTCTTTTATTTACTTTAAGTAATATAACTGTTCGATAAAGTTCCTAGTATAACACTATGTTAAGAAAATTATGATATGAGATTCCTACTACATTGGATGTTGTTAGTAGTTAAATAGTCATTAGTTATAGTATTAATGAGGCAAGACATCATTAATGCGTCAAGACTAGCATGTGTTAGACTTTCTGATTTGATCAGGTGGTGGTTCTCATAACCGTGAGTATTGAAATACTCAAAGTTAACACATGGATGCTTGTTAATAGAACAAGTTCATAGGATGACCTAGCTTTGAGATAATCACATAGATAACTATTTAGTGCCAGTGATATAATCTCAATATAGCAAACGTGCAAGTATCCTTAGACTTAAGATATCCAATGTACTTTATTTATGGAGCTTTATACTTTGATTCCAATCTCCAGAGCTTGATCGAGGGCCACCTATAGGATGGATATTGGGTACATTTTGAGGTAAACGAAAATGGTTGAGAGGGTCAATAAAGGATTCACCACTCCTAATAGTAGAGACGAATATCTCACAGCCATTTGTAGGAATTACTACTCGAGAAGTCCTTGGCCAAGGCGATTGTGTATTTGAAACAGTTTCAATTGATACACATCTAGAGTAGTGGATTCCTGGCACAAGTACTATTGTATTCGAGCCAGAATTATTTTTGGAAGGAGTTGGCACTAATTCCGTACTCCAAACCGAATGAGATATTGTATAATGAAAGGAGTTAATTTCACTGAAGTTTGTTATTGAAGGGTTTATATCAAGCTACTTGACTTCCTGGACTCTTAGGTAGTCATGATGTGTTGCTAGATACTGCTTATGATCTGGGAATATATGTTTATTAATTGATGAATTAATAAACCAAACTTGATTAGAATTAATAGGATTAATTCTAATTAATTATGGATTATTAATCTCAAAGACGTTTGGATTAATTCATGTTCGCTACCAATTGACTGGGAAACCGAATAGGTCACACATAATAGATGATTATATACTCAAAATGTTATTTGATAACATAGTGGGGTTGATTGAGAGAAAGAGAAGTTGTTGTGGACAAATTATAATTAGTTATAATTTGTGGTCTAAGTTGTAATTGTGAGAACTTCATATTTCCAATTACAATTAGGGAATTCTAATAGGATTAGAACTCTCAGTTTGGGGGGGGGGGGGGGATTTCGTGTAATACATAGTAGATATAAACACAAAAACCCTAGTTGAAACACACACGAAGAACCAAGAGCTACAAAACAACAACTTCCTCTCTTCTCTCTCTCGATTTGATCTTGATCAAAGAACCCTAGCCGCCATTTTTTTCTACTAGCACAGGAAATTTTGGTGCTTGAGTGTATTATTTGTGTGGATTACTATTAGAGATAATCACACACTTGTAATTATAGTGGTTAGACATTCAATTCACGTGGAGGTTGATCATGTGGAATCCTAGATCGCGCCTCAACTTGAAAAAGAAAATTTTGTTCTTCAGACGATCACCCAAAGGTAAAACGCTGCAACCTTTATTATGTTTATGTCTTGTTTCCACACATAGATGGGTCTTGGGATGGTATCTCATTTATTTTTCGCTGCGTCGTATATGATACGAGCCTGAGATACCTAACTATAAGAACCGTGTACTATGAAACCTTTCATCATAATACAAGTGGGGGATCGTCCCACAGGATGAGATACCCCTCAATCTCAACACCTAAACTTACCGATTGTCCACTCTTGGAATAGAATGTCCTCCTGAACTGTGTTGCTAGCATGGACCGCCACGACCAACCAAAAGCGGCATCTTGTCCAAGCAGAGCTCACCCCTCAAAGGTGGGCACCTACTAAAAGACTTATCCTAACCTTTCAAAGACTAGTCCTACTAGTCTACCCTTTTGAGTACTCAACGTTCATGTGTTTCCCACTTAGGCAAAGTAAAATCGATAAAGTGTTTCTTTTTGAATTAGCAATTATGGTATTCAAACTGTCTAGTTAAAACTTGTTTAAGAAAAATTTAACATTTTGCCTTGGAAAACTGTTTGCTTGATTTAAAATTATTTTTATTGAGCAGGAAAAATAAAGTGTCCATCATTGCATCACAAAATGCATCTTTCATGGTAAATAGTACTTTTGAATTGCAGAAGCTCTTTAGTTCAACAAATACCTTTATGCAAGGACTTACCTTCTCAGTTTATGTGGTTTATTGCAAAATTATCATGTCATCCTTTGGTCTTGGAACCCGTCGTCTTCTATCACAAAGAATTAAAATCCTTAATCAATCACGCGCTAATTAGCCTTACTACAAAGCACTCATGTTTAGACTATTTACTCTACTCGACACATAAAGTTAAGTCTACCAAGATAAAGTTCACACAGCCTGCATACTACCAAATAGGAATAAGGAAGTAATAACAACAACAATAATGCTACTAATAAACACTTACAGTAAATAAATAAATAATAATAAACTATGATTAATATTTTTTAATAATATCACCTAATAATTATTATAGTAACTAATACTTACAATAGTTATAATTTTAAATAATATACAATAATTTTAGTAATAGTATCAATAAATAATAATGAATAATAATTTTAATGATAATAATAAATAAATAGATAAATAAGTAAATAGATAACCAAAAAGATAAATTTTTTAAATAGTATTATGCACTAAATTACATCATAAAATTATAATAATGACATCAATATAATAATTAGGGATATAATAATAACAACAACATATTTTAAAATAATATATTATAGAAAGAATAGTATGATAATCTCATTAAATTACTTAAACAAAATAGTAATAAAATAATCACTAATAAAAACTAGTAGATATATGAATAAAAAGATCACCATAAAAATATAACTACAATATAATAGACCTATATTATAATATAATTGTTGCCTTACAAAAGGGGAGCCGATGAGATTGACGATCGGTTACTCTTTCGATGAATATAAGCAGTCTGATGGAAAGATGAATATGAGAGCCAAACCTTTTAAATAATATGAGTACCTTGAACTTACTATAGAAAGGGTCCAAGAAAGTAGGAATATTGCATGTAGAAGCTAATTAGGACTGAAATCAGTGTATTTCGATTGATCTTAACATAAAGAATGAATACAAAAGTACTAGAATTTGAAATCAAAGTAAAATGAAAACAGAAAGCTAGTAATAAAGGAATAAGGGAAATCTTCTGAAAACTAAACAAAGTTGTAAATGAAGATAAAGATAGGAAATGCAAAATAAAGAGGAATTAACAACTAAAAATTGATAGTCTGGTAGATGAGTTTGTTGGTGGTCTTCATTCTTGGAATCCTTGCCCATTTTATGCTTGTCGTGGCTTGGTAACTGACCATCTGCACGTGGAGAAAATCTCGCTTCATGGTTCATCCTTAGCAATTAGGAATAGTAGTGCTTTACCGATCGTGCCGAGATATGAGGGTGATGACTCATCGGCTCCTGGTTCTGATGTTGACTAGGTACATCGACTGAAGAGTTCTTGACATCATCATTGGGTTAGCAAAATTCCTATTGGCTTTAGCTTAAAGTTACTATTGCAATGGATCGGCTAATAGTTGACTTCAACACATGCCCCCTCGAGCCCCATTTCACTGATGGCACGAACAAGTGAAGTAATGGGAATCGTACCTCTTTGTTGCAGAAGGTTTTTGACTCCTCAACTTTGAAACCCACGAATGGCTACTCTTTAAATTTTTTTTTAAACAGCCGTGGTCCTCATTGCTTATTCTTTATCGATATGATATCTTTCTTTTGAGAAAATTCTATCTCGATCAGACTTCTATCCTTCTCATAAAATTCAACAGTATTCCCTACACTTCTTTCATTAATGATTTCTGAGTTTCCATGGCCACTCCAATTAATCATACCCCTTGGCTTTATTTCAAGCTGAGGCTTGTTGGAGATATGCCCTAGAGTCAATTTGTACTTATACAATTGTCATTATGTTTTATATAATAATATGAGGCTTTCATTTCCATGAATAGTGAGTTTTGTTTTGTTGGTCATCAAGTACGTGACTTGATAGTAAAACCCTACAATGAATACAATGACTATTCTAAAACTGTCCCTGATCGATTATTATTATTGGAATAATAATAAATTAAGATTAGTATGTTTGTGACTTGATGGCTATGTTTTATCGGCCATGGATATTTATGATATCGAGTAAAGACATAAATAAATGTTAGAGAACATTGTATTGGACATGACCCACTTGTGAGAGTACTTCATGGAATATGTCATAAGTACTTTCTAGCCATAATAATATTGAAAGTCCTTCGACCTAAATTCATCATAGTTTCTTACTTGATAAATTCTATATTTTGACATTGTCTAAAGTTGTCTTTAACCGGATAATAAATTAGACTACTTGTTGGATATAGAATAAATCAAGGAGAGGAATATGATTGATTGTGAAGGAATTTGTCCCTCTCGATTATGGGAGAGATATCCATGGGCCCCTTGATAAGTTAGACTGTTAAAATGCATGGCCGTGCTCAAATATATCAATCTAAGATATTGATATCATTTGTTTGAACAATCTACTATGAAATCAAGAAATAATTGATTAAGCTTAATAAGGATGACATGCTCCGTGCCTTATGCTTAATCTGGATATCGTGTGACAAAAGGACTAAATATAAAATTATGGTTTGGTTCAAAGAGATCACCGATCTTCATTTAACCTGGATAGTTATAATGTTTTGCTAGAAACCGCTTATAACTTGTGGGCCATTTAAATATGATTTAGGCACGCTGCCAGTGTTAAATGAACCTATAGGGTCACACAATAAGCGAACTTGTTAGGTTATTTTTCTGGTGACTAGGTTCGATGAATCTGGATGATATCCAGATTATAAGAATCTGACTCGGTAAAATAATTAGTTAAACTACCGAGATAATGGCAGAATCTTATCATATCAGTTTTAATTTAATTTGAATTTAAATTAGAATATGATAAGATATTATTAGGGTTGGACTCTAAGAGGTTCGAGGGGTTTTTTTAAGAAAACCCTAGCCGTCTTTCAATAGTCCAATTTTGTCGGTTGAGAACATTCGTGGCATTCTCTACCAGAGAAAAAAAAACCTCTCAAACCCTAGGCGCTAGCACTCCCTGGGTATCGAGTGAGTTCGCGGTGTGTATCCGATAGAGGACGTTCGCATACTGCAGCGTCTGGTGATTGTTCGGGTTGAACGTACTACAGCAGCAACCGTAATCGAAGGATTTCGATTACGAGCAACCAGAGGTAATTCTTAAAGCTTAGATCTTCTTAATCGTTTACTTGGGTTCTCGGGAGGGATTCGTAGATGTTTTCCGCGTTTAGGAGTCCACGAATCCCAACAAGGCTAACCTGTACGCCTTAGGCCCCTAGCTACTACCAACATAAGTCACCATCGATCATTTACAGTTTGTCCATCTAGAGGGTTTGTGTCCTTCTGTTGGACCGGGATGGAAATTGTACGGCTGGTCTACCATTTTCCTTCTGCCGTTGGCTGCATCCCCTAAAGAATTACAGTGAGTGGTGTGATTATTTCCACGCTACTTTCGATGCCCTTTGGGATTAATGGGGCATCCGGGATGCCATTATGATGTCCGATTTTGACATGGCATTAAATTGCAACATTTTTGCTGTTGTTTTGCCATTTTGGTCTTAGGCAATCAACGGCTTCATATTCCCCTACGGGATGTTTTCCCCGACTATCTTGGACATGTGCACCGTCCTGGGCTTCCAATACAATAGCGATGAGATTCCTAACCTCTATATTGATGAGTGTTCGCCTGCCATTATAGCCTGTCTAGACAAAGCTACTGCCTTCTATGGTAATTTCATAGCTACCCAATGAGGTGTAAGTGGTGTTCTGTTAGAGCAAGAACAGGCCTTATTTCTATGGTTATGGCTCTGCAAATATATTCTCTACTCCCATTCGGCAGGGATAAGCAATGAATACCGATATTATGTATCGGCTATGCTGAGATAGAAAAGGTGTTGCGACCTGGCCTCCTTTGTGCTGGCCTTAGTCTATTAGCTGATGAACTAGATAACTTTGGCCCTATTGTTTGGGAGTGACCCGACCAAATTTGGAGGCCCTTTTTGGGTCATGCAATTGTGGCTTTATCAGTATATCCCCCAATTTGGCATCAACAACCTCTCTCGGGACTCTGTGGATTCTTCCAACCAGGCCACGGGTTATCGACTATTGAGAACCTCTGTGAACCGATCATCTGCCAGTACCATTGTGTCCTATCTTCATCAAAACTGCCTCCAAAACATGCCTCACTTCTTCCTCTACTCTGCTCAGGTGACTGACCCTCTTTGGTTAACGAAACTTATCGATACTTCCAAAGGTTCCCAATAAACCATCTGGGCCAAAATGCTATGTCCTAGGGAGCTTCTTTTAGGAGCCAAACCAGGCACCCGAAGAGCCAAATCCTCCTATGAGCATTACAATCCTCATTCTTTTCTCGATAATTTATGTTGATTTAGGACATCCCTATTGATCCTAGTCATGTATCATCTTATATTGTCATACCTATCTTATCGACTGAAGATGTGCACACTTTAGCGGATAGGTTCCTAACCATTCTCTACTCTTTTGAGTATCATCACATCAAGTCGTCGGGGAAATTGCACCCAACTTCAACTTATGGTAGCAACTGATAAGTGAGATGCTCTTCTCATCCCCTATGGAGACGTAGCTGCTTAGGTTGGCTGGGTCGGCATCGGTGGTGGTGGATACGTTAGTGCTAAAGAAAAGTAAGCAGAGCAAGATATCTGCTAGTCTGATTGCCGCACCGTTATTCCAAATGTTGCTGGTAAAGAAAGTCCCCACTCTTCCACTTGCTGATGAGGAAGAAGAAGAAGAAGAAACCATTCTCCATCTGCTTAGGTGATAAAAAAAGTGGCAAGCTACCCATCCCCCAACAATCACTAAGGTTTGGATCTCCTGTGTTAAACATTTTTTCCCCAATATTCTTCAATCCTCGACTCAATACTAATTCCTTATTCCCTTCTTTTGCAGAAATAAAAAACCCCAGCCAATTGGTTATTTCAAACTCTTTCTCGGAGTAGACGAAAACCATGCCTTCTTTGTCACCTACAAAAATAACACCAGCCGAGAGGGAACTTTGGCTGCTTAACGTTAATCGGCTATTCCTCGAACATTCAAAATTCCCGTCTCAGAGAAAGCAGCGATCGACAAACCTATTTCTCCTCCTGCGAAAATGGCCATTGAGCCCCTTCGGTAGAGCTTCCAAAGGAACCTACCTTTTCTCAACAAGTAGTATCTGAGGTCATTGTGCTAGAGCTTCTGCATAGCCTAACTGGGCCAACCTGCCGACCAGTCAATTTTCCTAGGATGCAATCAGTTGAGCCCTCCTACTACTTTCGCAATCTGCTGATTTTAATATTCTTGTTGAAATGAAATGCCTATTAGCTGATTACTTGGGGCATATGAGGTTCACCCAGCACTTCTTCTCAGATACCCAAAACAAGAGGGATGAAGCTTCTCGTCAACTTAAGGCTTTAGAGGTGCCCCAAGAGTAGGAAGCTTTTCTGTAGTCGCATCACCAAGAAGCTTTTGTCCGCCTCAGTGTCCTTCGAACTAATATTTCAGAGAGAGTTGAAAAATTGAAGGACTTGAAAAGCAATTGTAAGAACTCCAAGCGGAGTTAGATTTCGAGAGGCGGGCTCTGGAGGAAAAACTTGAGGCCAAGGTCATCTATCAGTAAATGGCCTCCTCGGCCGAAGAGTTAATGGCCAGATTCTAAGATGAACAGCTCAAGCTAGAGGCAGAGGAAGAATTGCTTCAAATAGAGCTACAACAATCGAACAAACTGCTGATCGGCATGCAGTCTTCATGGGACAATTTTCAATCCTACATGACTACCATTTTTCATAGTCCCAATGAAGCAAGTCCCTTGGGTACTCAAACGAGAGATGTTGAAGCTCGTCCGTCTCCGATGAAAGAAATGGCTGCCGAGCCTGAAATGACCTACGAAGAAATTACCCGCCAAATGGAAGAGAAGAAGTGAATCCCATCGCCATCCACTCTGCCTGAGAAAGATCCAAATTGGCTTTCCATAATTCTATTCGCTCAGTCGATCGAGACGCCTCACACTTCTTTTGAGGAGAATTAACTTCTTCTTCTCTTTTTCTTTTCTTTCCAACTTAATCTCAAATGTAATAGCCATCTGATCGGCTCTTTTGTGATCAACTTCTTTTCATGAATGCAAATATTTTTCTCGTTTTCTTCTATTGTTATTTTTCACTCCCTCTTTTTTTTTCATTCCCCTGCTATCATGGTTCCTTCCCAAATTGTAAGATAGAACATTTTTAATTATTTTTTCTTTATGACATTGCTTACCTCTTTTCCATAGGGTGTCATCAGCCGATAAGCCCTCCAACGAAAACCTGTGTAACAAGAAAATATTCATCCTAGGAAGTGAACCATTTACTATAGCGTAGGTCTTTTGATGCAATTGGTAGTATGATTTTCCAAACCATATCTTCTTTCGGAAAGCTCCTCCCTCGCACTTTTCGATTATAGGCTCTTAATACCTTCTCTTTGTACCTTCTAATATTTTCTAACGCTAACTATCCGTTCTCTTCGGCTTGGTCCAAACTTGTAGCCAAAGCCAGCTTGTATTCCTCAACCAACAAATAATGTTGGTAAGCTACTGGAGCCGATCATAATGTTAACTTAACGGGTAACTTCACATCTTGTCCGTATTTTAGCTTAAACGATGTGAAACTTGTAG
The DNA here is from genome assembly GCA_026120185.1 of Voacanga thouarsii. Taxonomy (NCBI): domain Eukaryota; kingdom Viridiplantae; phylum Streptophyta; class Magnoliopsida; order Gentianales; family Apocynaceae; genus Voacanga; species Voacanga thouarsii. The sequence continues at coordinate 19,046 of JANUWF010001883.1, read as the reverse complement.
CAATTTTGAATGCATTCCAATAAGCCTACGGAACCTCTTGAAGTATTTGGTGCCATCTTCCGGGATTGTATTCAATGACTTACGGATCATACTGATCAATGTAATACAGAGATGAATGTAATAGTTTAACTTTGAATTGAGTTAAAAAGTTGTGTACCTTATCTCCCGTGAACATAGCTCCTTAGTTGGCCATTATTATTTTAGGTATGCCAAATCGAAATAGAACACTTTGCTGAAGGAAAACGATAACAGTAGACTAGGTTACCCTGGTCAAGACTTGTGCTTCTACCCACTTCGTAAAATAATCCATTATGACTAAGATAAAGGTATGCCCTTTAGTCGATGGTAGGTGAATCTTGCCGATGACATTTTATAGCCCAACCCTTGAATGGCCACGACTTGATAATAGGATGCAGTTTTGCAAAAGGTGCATGAATCAAACGACCATGCTTCTAACATGCCTCACATCCAGCTGCATAGGCTATGTAATCCATGATCATAGAAGACCAATAAAATCTAAAATGCTGCGATGTCCATTTTAGCTTTGGGCTTGCCTAATGAGCACCGCATAGGCCTTCATGCACCTCGGCTAACACTTGTGATTCTTCTTGTTTTGATAAATATTTTAATAGAACTCGGAATGGCTTCTTCTGAACAAATCATTTTCGATCAACACAAAGTTCAGCGCTTTACGTTTTACCTCCCATGATACATGACCAGTAGGTTTATGCAAATAAGAAACGATATCAGAACACCAGTCTTCTTTGTGTTCTTCTCCTGATATTTGTTGGGACATTACTTCCCCAGTTTTTTTCTTAAAACTTGAAGCCATTTGAGTTAGATCGTTTGCCTCCTAGTTCTTAACTCGAGGAATATGAGTCAAGATAACTTTCGAGAAGTGTTGCAGCAATGCCTTTACTTCCTATAACATAATCAGCAAAATAGGGTTAGTGCATTTATAATCCCCTGAAATCTGTCGGATGACAATTTGAGAATCCCCTGTTATATTGACTACTTGTACATTTATTGCCTTCAAAACTGAAAGTCCTAGAATGAGGGCATGATATTCTGCTTGATAATTTGAAGTTCCTTTCCTTAACATAAAAAGAACTCTTCCTTATCATCCACAAAGGGCTTCAATGATCAAACTGGTGCTTGCCTGATACTGGGCATTGGATTCATCAAACTGCAACATCCATAGTTTGTATGAAATGTATCCCTGTGCTTCTTCTTTTTTAGGGTTGGGCACTTCTAAACATGGATGTTCAACCAAAAAATCATATATGGCTTACCCTTTCGTTATTTTTAAAGGCAAGTGAGTCAGGGAAAAAGCATGTAACTTAATGGCCCATTTCATTAAATGTCCTTACAACAAAAGACAGTTTAATAGGTATTTCATAAGATCAATTTTACACAAGACTTGCACTTCCTAAGGTAATAGAGAATGTTCTAGTTTTATGCATGCATAATATAAAGATAAGCATAACTTCTCAACAGGAGAATACCTTGTTTCTGTGTCTGTCAGATTCCGGCTGAGGTAATATATAGCTTTTTCAATCTCCCATGCATCATCTTGGGGTAACAGGCAGCTGATAGGCTCTTGAGCCACCGAAATGCACAATTTCAAGGGAACCTAATATTGTGGCGGCATCAAAACAAGTTGTTGTAACAAGGCCATCTTGATCTAGTCCAAGGCCGTCTAGTGCTCTAGCTTCCAGATGAACTCTAGAGATGACTTCAAATGGAGTAGAATAGAGAACACCTTTTGCTTTCTTGCAGTATTTGCCAGAAAATGTCACAAAAAATTAATCTTCCATTGAAAACTTTGGAGATCTTTCTTGGAATGTGGTGGCCTTGCCTGTAGAATATCCCTTGGTTTATTCTGGTCCTCTTTAATTCCACTTTGGTGTACTAGGAATTTGAGGAAATTTTCTGTTGAAACTCCGAAAGCACATTTGGCGGGTTTAATTTTTAGCCCGTGCTTGGGCATTCAGAGGAACTCTTGCTCAACCATCTTAGGTGTTATGAGAAAGTGGGCAACTTAGCCACTAAATCATCAATATAAACTTCCATGGTCTTGCCAATGAGATTATGGAAAATGAAGTTCATGGCTCTCTGGAAGGTAGCTCACGACTGGGTATGGTGGGGTTCTCCCTAGGAAAAGGGTCTGTAGGAGCCACACCTTGTGCAGTTAATCCCAAACTCCTTTAGTGCCCCCTGGGCAATGGAAACGGCTGCTCTCGGCATATGATGGTGCACCAAGGGTTGAGGTAGGGGGTACATAACTGCTTGTGGGATCCCGTGAGCAATTTTCCTCTATTCAAAATTGTAGAGCTCATTCTGAAGTAGTGCCAGAACGCTGTGGTGAACTGAGGAATGAGGCTCTGAATGAGTTCACCTGTATATTGCTGCATGGCCTATCGTATGGCAGTTAAGGACGTGAGTGTCAACTAAGACACTTGGGGGAAGACAAGGACTATACTCCCTGGTGCTTAGGAAGGGTAACCTGAGCATTACTGAATGTTGTCGCTGTAGGATAAAAAACTCCCTGTAAAACTCGAATTATAGGCTGATTGGTAGAGTCCGATAGAGGCCTTGCAGATTGTTGCTGAGAATTTAACATAATGCATCCTGAACACAATTGAATGCAACCACTACCTTTAGTCCCACTGGACGTGCCAAATTATGTTACCTTTCAAAAGGGGAGCCGATGAGACAGGGGATCAGCTACTCTTCCAATAAACATAAACAGTCCGATGGATTGATGAATATGAGACCCGAACCTTTTAAAAGATGTGGATTCCTTGAACTTAGTATAAAAAAGGTCCAAGAAAGTTGGAATATTACATGAGGAAGCCAATTAGGGCTGAATCAGTGTATTTTGATTAATCTTGATAAAAAGAACGAATACAAAAGCACTGGAATTTGAAATCAATGTAAAATAAAAATGAAAAGCTAGTAGTAAAGGAATAAGGGAAAACTTCTGAAAAGTAAACAAAGCTGTAAATAAAGATAAAGACAAGGAAAATACAGAGTAAAAAGGAATTGAAAATTGAAAATTAATAGTCTAGTAGATGTGTTTGTTAGTGGTCTTCGTTCTGGGAATCCTTGCCCATTTTATGCTTGTCATGGCGTGGTAACCGACCATTTGCATGTGTAGAAAATCTCGCTTCATTGTTCATCTTTTGCGATTAGGAACAGCAATGCATTAGTGATCATGTTGAGATTTGAGGGTAATGACTCATCGTCTACTAGTTCTGATATTGACCGAATGCATCAACTAACAAGTTCTTGATGTTCTCATTGGGTTATCAAAATTCCTATCAGCATCGACTCAAAGTTACCATTGTAATGGATCGGCTAATAGTTAACGTTAACAATAATATAATAACAACATATATTATAACAATATATTAAGAATTTGTATTCAAATCCCAACAATTATCACATAAGTTTGGAATCAAAACTACTAACAAACACTTTCCTTTTGAAACTACTTTTACAAGTTATGCTGACAAAAAACTTCTTTTAACACCATAACACATGAATTCATGCAAAACATGTAATTAAATATCATATGAATCCAATTTGCATGTGTGGATTAGTTTACCTCAATAAAATCCCATCTTTGCATTATAATTTAACTAGAGAAAAAGCATTTTGCAAGTGATGCTCTACCCATCATATGAGCAACTAGCTTCCAAACCCATTATCAAAACAAAGAATCATTAAATCACTACTCATCTCATTTCCACAAACCATTTAAAACCCCCCAATACCCACAATCTGTTCGAAACCATATATCATACCCACGAACCCAGACAAAATAAGGAAGCAACACAATAAAATAAAATAATGGCATTTGCCAGACGGTTATGCTTTAAACTAAGCACCTAAGGAAAATAAAACCATAGCAAGCCGTACATGGTTGGCAACGTTTATAGAAAGGAGAGGAGAATGTTCGGGTACCTTAACTAAGCTATGCTTGACTTAGTGCAAGTGAAGGTAAGTGACTTTGCCTTTTGAGAAGTGCTAGAATAAATCTTCAAGATGGTGAAAAAAATTGCCACGAGCCTTAAGGGTAAATGGGTTTGAGCTTGTTCTGACATGAGAAGCTTTTGTGTTTGAAAAAAAAGAAAATAGTGGAAGGCCAAGAAAGAAAAAGAAAAATGAATGCACAACTGTGTTCTTTGGATAATGAAAATAGGAGAAATAGCATAGTGAAAGTGCTTGTGTGGCTGTCAGTTGAGAAAAATCAGGTAGTGGCTGACTCAACTTGAATTACTTGATTGTGTTACCATATAAAAGGGGAGGCAATGAGAATGGTGATCAGCTTCTCTTCCGATGAATATATATAGTCCGATGGACGAATGAATGTAAGAGTCAGATCTTTTAAAAGAAGGGTTCCTTGAACTTACTATAGAAAGGTTTCAAGAAAGTAGGAATATTGCATGCAGAAGGCAATAAGGACTGGAATCAGTGTGTTTCAATTGATCTTGACAAAAAGGAATACAAAACCACTGGAATTTGAAATCAAAGTAAAATGAAATAGAAAGTTGGTAATAAAGGAATAAAGGAAACTTCTAAAAACTAATCAAAGCTGTAAATAAAGATAAAGACAAAGAAAATGCAGAATAAAAAGGAAATTAAAAAGGAAATTACAAAATAGAAACTAGTGGTCTTATGGGTGTGTTTGTTGGTTGTTCTCGTTCTGGGAGTCCTTGCCCATTTTCTACTTGCTATAGCATTGTAACTGATTACTCTATATGGAGAAAATCTCGCTTCATGGCTTATCCTTAACAATTAGGAACAGTAGTGCTTTACTGATCATGCCGAGATGTGACGGTGACGACTCAACGGCTCCTGGTTTCGATGTTGACTAGGCACATCGACTGAATAATTCTTGACGTCATCATCAACTTGGAAAAATCCTATCAGCTTCGGCTCAAAGTTACCATTACAATGAATCGACAAAAGTTGACGTCAACATATGCCCCCAAGTCCCGTTACTTTAATGGTGTGATTAGGTGAAGCGATGGGAATCGTACCTCTTTTGATTCGTAGACGTTCTTTTCCTGAAAATGTTTGAACATCCTGATTATTGTTGAAGGTTTCCGACTCCTCGGCTTTAAAATCGACTAATGGCTGGTCTTTAAATTTCACTTTAAATAGCCATGGTCCCCAATACTCGTTCTTCATTTATACGAAATCCTTCTTCTGAGAAAACTCTACTTCGATCTGACTTGTATCATTCTTATGAAATTCATTAGTATTTCCTACACATCTTTTATCTATGATTTTTGAATCTTCATGGCTGCCCCAATTGAGAGCACCCCTTGGCTTTGGTTTAAGCCAAAGCTAACCTATATGCTATAGGCCCTCAGCTACTACTGACGGAGGTCACCGTTGATCATCTTTGATTTCCCCAGCAGGAGAATTTTGTCCTTCTATTGAACTGATATGTCTTTTCTACGGCCAGTCTCCCATTTTCCTTTTGCCATTAGTCGCACGCTGATGTGTTTGGATTTGAGTATAAAAATCATATAAAAACTAAGCACATTCCCAATCAAGTTTAAATTAAAACTTTAGCCCCAAATTACTCATATGAGCAAGCATACTCATCATTAATATAGCATAGGGTTCAAACGAGTGTCTATCCTCAAGGAACAAATATGTATTAATCCCTTTTCTCTCATTGTTTAACCGACTCAATAAAGTGAAAAAGAAATAAAAAGAAAAATAAAATAAAATGAAAGAATATATACATGTCAAGGATGGAGAAGTATGTAACTCAAACCATTATTTTGACAAACATGATTTTAAAGAACACAATCATTATCATAACCGATTTTTCTCTTGGCATCATAAAGGATTAAAATAGACTCACTTCTTTTTCAATCCATGAAATCACTATCTTCTAGAAAAATTAGCATCACATATTCTGTTTCAACTAATTCACCCAAAAAATGCATTAAACACAATCCTTTTCCATATTCTGGCAAACTTATAGCAAGAAATTAACCAATGAATCCATATTCTGGCAGACATCAATTAACCTTTAATTACTCTGTTCTTGGCAATCAACCTTTTTTTCAAGAAAGTTAAGAGACAACAAATATAAAATTAATAAATTGAGACCACCATCAACCCCTTTTTCAAGCAAGTTAATAGAAAGAAACACCCAATTAATCTCGTAATAAGCACAAATAATTAAATACCAAGAAGAACAATCTATTAGTCCAAAGATCAAATAACTCTAAAAACCATGAATACCAAAAACAATGTCGAATTACAATAAAACAATTAATACATCATTGTTCAAGAAAAAGAAAACAAAGTAAAAGAAAGCACTCATAGACAAGCCTCCTTCTTGTTCCTTTGAAGACCTTCTTGCACAACCCTCCTTGAATTGAAGAATTCCTCCTTTGATTTGAGTGATTTTCTATGATGATCTATGAATTCTCCCTTTTTCTCTTATGTTTTCCCCCTATTTATAGGCTTAGGAAGTTCTTAAACTTATTGGTGTAAGGTTCTTGGCCGAGTAGAAGTAGGAAGATACTAAAATTCCACAAATTACCAAAACCGCGTGGAAAAATCAAGATTCTGACTTATCCTCAGTGGCACGACCGGTGCACGTCTTGGCTTCTAGAGTCGGCGCCGATTGTGTTCTGTTTCTTCCATTGTTTGCCAATTTTTTCTTGATTTCCACTCAATGTTGACCAGAGAGCAGCCGGCGCCGCCTTGGCTACTAGAGCCGACGCCGATTTAGTTCTGTTTCGGTCATGTTTCAATAATTTTTTATCTCCTCAAAATTCATGCCAACTGCATATGGCCGGCACCGGTTCCTCTGTCCTAGCCTCCGCTGCCTCTATTCTATTTTGTGACGTTTTTGCTTTGTTTTACATCTAAAATCTGAAATAATGCACAAAATACCTTTCTAAGGGTAAAATCTCAAATTTGAAGGAATATGACTAGTTATTGAATAGAATGTATCACAAAATAGCCTCAAATAACTAGAAAAAATAAGACTAATTTAGGCCTTATCACGCGTCTTAAAGAATTACAGAGAATGGCATGATCGTTGTCACGCTACCTTCGGAGCCCTTTGGAATTAATAAGGCATCAGAGATGCCATTAGGATGTCCATTTTTTACATGGCTTTTGACCGCAACATCTTCACTATCGTTTTGCCATTCTGGTCGTCGGTAATCAACGGCTTCATATTCCCCCACAGGATGTTTTCCCCAACCATCTTAGATATTTGTAGTATCCTGGGCTTCTGATGCGATGGAGATGAGATCCCTAAAGTCCACAATGATGAAAGTATGCCTGCTGTTGAGGCCTACCTGGACAAAGCCACCACTTCCTAGAATAATATCATTGTTGCACAAAGAGGCATAGGCGGTGTTCCGTCGAAGCAAGAGCAAGCCTCCTTTCTATTGTTGTGGCTCTGCAAGTACATCCTATTTTTTTATTCGACTGGAATAAGCAAGGAATACTGATACTATGTATCGGCTATCCTGAGGAAGAAAAGGAGTTGCGACCTAGCCTTCTTAGTACTGCCATTGGTTTATCGGATGATGAAGCAAATGTCTTCAGCACTATTAGTTGGGAGGGACCCGACCAACCTCAGCGGCCCACTCTGTGTTATGTAATTGCGGCTTTACTAATATGTCCCCCAATTTGGTGTTAACAACCTCTTAGGGGATTTTGTTAACTCCTCCACCTAAGCCATCGGTTATCGTCTCGTTGAGAACCCCTTTGAACAGATCTTCCATGGGTACCAATATGTCCTATCTTCATCAAAACCGCCTACAAAACATGCCTCACTTCTTCCCTTATTTTGATTGGAAAACTAGCCCTTTTTGGTTGACGAATCTTGTCGATGCATTAGAGGGTTCCCAACAAACCATTTAGGCCAAAAAGCTGTATCCCAGGAAACACCTTTTAGGGGCCAAACTAGGTGCACGAAATGACAAATCTTCTTGCAAATGGTACAATCCTCATTGCTTCTCTCAGTAACTTTAGGTTGATTCAGGACATCCCTGCTGATGCTAGGCATGCATCGTCGTACACTGTTATGCTCGCTTTATCAACTGAAGATGTGCACACTTTAGTCGGAAGGTCCTTTACTATTTTCCGTTCCTTTCACTATTATCATTTTCAGGTCATCAGGGAGGCCACACCTAACTTTTACTTATGGTGGCGACTACTGAGTGAAATAATTTTCTTTGCCCCTGTACAAACGTGGCTACTTAAGCTGGTTGGGTCAGTATCGACAGTGGTAGAAGCATCAGCGCCAAAGAAAGGTAATCAAAGCAAGATATTTGCCAGTCCGATTATCGCACCATTATTCCAAAGTTAACTAGTGAAGAAAGCCCCCATTCTTCCACCTATTCTCGAAGAAGAAGAAGATGAAGAAGAAGAAGAAGAAATAGTCCTTCCTCTGCCTAGGCAGTCCAAAAGGCGGTAAGCAACCCACACCCTAACGATCACCAAGTTTTGGATTTCTTGTGTAAAATTTTTTGAGGATATTCTTTAATTTTAGAACCGAAGGCTAGCTCCTTATTCCCTTCCTTTGCAGATACAAAAACCCAGCCGATTAGTTATTTCTGACTCTTCCTCCGGGTTGACGGAAGCCATGTCCCATTTATTACCCGAAAAGACAACACTAGTCGAGAAGGGAACTTCGACTGCTTCTCCTTCATTGGTTGTTCCTCCGACGTCTAAGATGCACGTCTCAGAGAAAGCAGTGACTGACAAACCAGTTCCACCTCCCACAAAACCTATCTCTGAGCCCTCTTTAGTAGAGCCCCTAAAGGAAACTATTCCTTCTCGACCAATAACGTCTGAGGCCGCTGTGCTAAAGCTCCTGAATAGCCTAATTGGCCACACCCTACTAACCAGCTAGCTTTCCAAAGACGCAAACAGCTGAGCCCTCCCGCTGCTTGCAAAATTGGCTGATTCCGATATTCCTGTTAAATTAAATCATTTATCGACTGACTACTTGGGGCACATGAAGTTTACTCAGCGCTTCTTCTTAGACACCCAAAATTAGAGGGATGAAGCTTCTTATCAGCTGAAGGCTTTGGAGGTGCTCTGAGGATAAGAAGCTTTTCTGCAATCGCATCGCTAAGAAGCCTCTGCCAGCCTAAGAGTCTTTCTCGCTAAAATTTATGAAAGAGTGGAAAATTTTGAAGGACTTGAAAAGTAATTGCAAAAACTCTAGGTATAGTTAAATTTCAAGAAGAGAGTTCTGGAAGAAAAACATGATGCCAAAGGCGTCTGTCAGCACACAACCTCCTCTGCAGACAAGTCAGTAGCTAAGTTTCACGATGAATGGCTCATGATGGATGCAGAGGAAGAACTGCTTCAAATGGAGCTACAACACTCAAAAAAACTACTGCCGGCATGCAATCATTGTGGGATAATTTTCAATCCTACCTGACCACCATTTTCCATGGTCCTGATGAGGCTAGTCCTTCGGGTACTCAACCTGTTGATGCCGAAGTTCATCCATCTCCAATAGAAGAAACGGTTGTCAAGCTAGAAACGACACAAGAAGAAACGACTAGCAAAACAGAAAAGAAGAGAGAAATCCCACCAGAGATAACTCTACCTGAGAAAGATCCAAATGGGCTTGCCATAGTTCCATTTGCTCAGTCGATCGAGACATACCACACCCCTTCTAAGGAAAAATTGATTTACTTTTTTTTTTTTTTGAAAAAGTCTAGCTCAGTCTCAAATGTAATGGCCATCTAATCAGCTATTTTCATGAATGCAAATATTTTTCTCTAGTTTTCTTCTTTTGGCTGTTGTTATTTTGTATATATATTGTTATCTTTTTTCCTTTTCTTACTCTTCTCCTACCATGGTTCTCTCCCAAAATGTTGGATAGAATTTTTTTAAATATTTTCTATTTTTGGCATTACTTACTTCATTTTTGTCGAGTGTCATCAGCCAATAAGCCCCTCTATCAAAAACCTATGTAACAAGAAAAGATCCTTCCCAGGAAGCGGACCATTATTCCATAACGTAGGTCTTTTGGTGCAACTGGCAGTATGGTTTTCCAAACCATATCTCATTCCTAAAAGTTTCTCCCCCACACATTCCAGTTATAGGCTTTTGTTACCTTCTCCTTGTGCTTTCTAATATTTTCTAGTGCTACCCATCGGTCTTATTTAGCTTGATCCAAACTCATAGCCAAGGCCAGCTTGTAATCCTCAACCGACAAATAATGTTGGTAAGTTACTCGAGCCGATCGCAATGATAACTCAGTAGGTAACATTGTATCCTGTCCAAATGTTAGCTTAAATGGCGTGAAACCTGTAGTAATTTTGAAAGCATTCCGATGAGCCCACCATAGAACCTCTTGAAGTGTTTCATGCCGCCTTCTAAGATTATCCTCCAATGACTTTCGTATCATGCTAATATAGAGATGAATATATCGTGCCACCTTTTAAGGCCTTGTTTGTAGCTTCAACTTGACTGTTAGCCTATGCATAATACGGAGATGAATATAATAGTTTAACTCTGAATTGATTTAAAAATTTGTGTACCTTATCTCCTGTGAACATAGTTCCTTGGACAGCCGTTATTATTTCAGGTACAGAAATAGAATACTCTATTGAAGGAAAGTGATAACGGTAGACTGGGTTACTCTGGTTAGCGCTTGTGCCTCTATCAACTTGGTGAAATAATCTGTTGCCACTAAGATAAAGGTGTGACCTTTAGTCGATGGCAGATGAATATTGTCGATGATATTTATAGCCCAACCCCTTAACTGGCATGGCTTGATAATAGGATGTAGTTCTGCAGAAGGCGCATGTATCAAGGGATTATGATTCTGACATACCTTGCATCCAGCTGCATAGGATATGCAGACCGTGGTCATAGAAGGCCAATATAATCTGTGATGCTATAGTATCCATTTTATTTTTGGACCTGCCTGATTAGCACCGCATAGGCCTTTATGCACTTCAGCTAATGCCTGTGGCGCTTCTTGCTTTAACAAACATTTTAATCGAACACCTGAACAGCTTTTTCTAAATAAATTGTTTCCGATCTACACAAAATTTAATGCTTTACATTTTAACTCCTGTGACGCATGACCAGTAGGTTCTTGCAAATGGGAAACGATATCAAAATGCCAATCATGTTCGTGTTCTTCTCCCGATATTTGTTGGCATAATACTACTCGAGCTCTTTTCCTAATCCTGAAGCCATTTGAGCTAAATCGTTTGCCCGTTGGTTCTCAGCTCGAGGAACATGAGTTAGCATGATTTCTGAAAAGTGTTGTAGAATGCCTTTACTTCCTGTAACTTATCCAACAAAATTGGGTTAGTTCATTTATACTCACTTGAAGTCTGTCGGATGACAATTTGAGAATCCTCTGTTATATTGACCATTTCTGCATCTAAAGCCTTCAAGACTCGAAGTCCCAAAATGAGAGCATCATACTCTGCCTGGTTATTTAATGTTCCTTTCCTTAATTCAAAAAGAATTCTTCCTTGTTGTCCATAAGGGGCTTCAATGATCAAACCGACCCCTGCCTTAAACTAGGTGCTAAATCCATCAAATTGCAACTTCCATGGTTTGTATGAAATGTATCCCTATAATTCTTCCTTTTTAGGATTCGGCATTTCTAAATAAGGGTGGTCAACCAAAAAATCAGCTATGGCTTAACCTTTCATTACTTTCAAAGGCACGTAAGTCGTGGAAAAGGCATGTAACTTAATGGCCTATATCATTAAACGTCCTTGCAGTAAAAGACGGATCAATAGATCTTTGACTAGATCATCTTGCACAAAACTTGCACCTCCCTAGGTAACAGATAATGTTCTAGTTTCATACATTCGTAGTACAAAGATAAGCTTAGCTTTTCAAAAGGAGAATATCTTATTTCGATATTTGTTAGGTTCCTGCTAAGATAGTACACTACTCTTTTAATCCCCTGTGCATCATCTTGAGCGAATAAGCTTCCAATAGACTCCTGAGCCACCAAAATGTATAATTTCAAGGGTATTTTATCATGTGGCGGCATTAAGATAGGTGGTTGTGATAAAGCTATTTTGATCTAATCAAAAGTCGTCTGATGCTCTGACTGCCAGATGAATTCTTGAGACGACCTCAAACGGAGTAAAGAGGAGAACACCTTTTGCTTTTCGGCAACATTTGCTAGAAAATGTCGCAAGAAATTAATCTTTCCTATGAAACATTGGAGTTCTTTTTTGTATCGCGGTGGCGTTACCTGTAGAATATCCCTTACTTTATTCCAATCTATTTCAAATCCTCTTTGATGCACTAGAAATCCGAGGAAATTTCCAACTGAAACTCAGAAAGCGCATTTGCCAGGGTTGATTTTTAGCCGGTGCTTGCACATTCGGAGAAAGGCTCGCTCCAACCACCTTAAGTGTTGTGAGAAAGTGGGTGACTTAACCACTAGATCATCAATGTAAACTTCCATGGTCTTGCCGTTGAGATAATGGAAAATGAGGTATCTGGAAAGTAGCTCTAGCATTCTTGAAGCCGAAGGGCATAACTATCCATTCGAACAAGCCGATAGAACCTTGACATCAAAAAGCTGTCTTTCATGTATCTTCTTCGGCTATAAAGATCTAGTTGTAAATACAATATCCATCCATAAAGCTTAAAAATTGGTTTATAGCTACCGAATCTACTAATATGTTGGCCATTGGTAAGGTGTATTCATCATTCGGTGTGGCCAAATTCAAATTTTTTTAATCAACATAAACTCGTAGTTGGCCATTTTTCTTGATGATAGGTACAATGTTGGACACCCATATTGGAATGTATGCTCTCCAGATCGGATTTCGATGTAATTATCAAATTTATTAATAAAAGAATTTATTATCAAAAATTTGTTTGTGAATTTATATTTTATTTGCACACCATTTACGTTTGGAAAAGACCTATTATGTTTAAGTAAGTGATCCATGTGAATGGTGGTCTTTCACAGTAGGGTATGGATCACGGGTTACTTAACACATAAACGTTTGTTCTTAACTGATTGGTGAGTATGGGAATCTTATCATGTTTAGGTTATTGTGTTTATGAATTTCAAATGGAGAATGACTTACCTTTAGCCAGTGAGTAGTCCACTCACTTTATAGAATCAGGGTATTTCAAATACATAGAATAGGACCAGTAATAGTGGTTTCTAAAAGTACTATTTAGAAGAAACCCAGATTTTTACTACTATAGCGTGGACTAATACTCTACTATTTGAGTGTGAGTTGGTGGTCTAATGAAGCTGGAAGCATGTACTTTGATATACTATAGTTGAGGTTCTATTGTAGAGGCGATATACTTATATGTTGGGTATATGTGATTGATTAGTTAAGATAGACTTGTACAAGATAGCTTCTACACTATATCGCCCCTTATGACTGTTTGAATGATCTAAATATCAAGGGCTCTGGGGAAAATGACTTGGATGTTTGCTTTAGGATAGCTCCCTTGGAAAGCAGAAGCATTCCAAGAGTCATGGATCATTGGACTAGAGGTTTAAGGATGGTAGATGTCTTTTAGAGAGATGCTAGTATACTATTCCTTTCTAAATCTATGATGATGCGTAGAGGGATATTTTAGTCATTACACCTGTAGGTCGGAGACTTTGCTAACGCAATATTGTCCTTGAAGTCAACATTTTCTTATGGTGATATTAGAAAATATTTAAAATACAAAATATAGCTATTTCTATAGTAGGGGTATTTTGGCCATTTTAGTAGTCAAGGCGATGTGTCTTTTGGTTCTCGGAATAGCCCATAAGTCCTTATGGGTTTGGGTTAAGGGATTGGTCTTGTATAAAATGGATTTTATTTTATTTGAGTAGCCTGGTTTATTTAATGGGCTAGAATAAAATAAAAGGTTCAAAGAGAGAGAGAATTATATATTGGCCCATTTGGGTTATTTGATTAATTTAATTATTAGACTTGTATTAATCTAGGAATAATTAAATTAAATTAAAGGCTAAACCCAATAAACTAGGCTAAGGCTTGAGGTTTATATTAGTCCATTGGGTTATTTAATTAGTTTAATTATTGATCTTGTTTCAGTCCAGGAATAATTAAATTAAATTAAAAGGCTTAACCCAATGACCTGGGCCATAGGTCCGAAGGCCTGTTTAATGGCTTAACATAACGTAGGCCTTAGGGCTTCTGTTTGATTTTTGAATGCCTAGATAATAACCTATGATTAAGGTTGTGGGGATTCAAATGGGAACAACAGAGGTTCATTGAAGCACATTGTTTTTCCTTCCTTCAAGCTTCACGTCTTCATTCTTTCTCTCTCTCGCGCATTCTCTGTGTTTTGAAAAATAGCAAGAACAGAGACGAAAAATTCATCTGATTAATGATTGATAGCATTTAGTTAGAGTAAGAAGATCATCCCCTTCATCCGTACGCTTTCACCACGCATTTCAGGCAGGGTTATATTCCAATAGCCAAGGAGAATCACGTTGATGCCCAGAAGAAGCCATTGGCTTGGGGGACAACAACCTGAAGAATTGATCTCGGAATCAGAATCGAATCAGACCGAGGCACTGACACCCCTTAGACCAATGAAAAAATGCAAAGGTAATCAACTTTCATGCGATGCTCTGTTTTCAGTTTTATTCTGTAGCATGTTTCGGTGCCTTCCTTTTTGCCATATTAACATACAAGTGGTATCAGAGCGTGGCTTATATGGCAATATAGGTTACATGTCAGTGAATAAAACTGGTTAGATGATTATATTTGGTGATCCTTTGTATTTATGATATGCGTAGAATCATATAAGTCTTACGGTTGAGACATAGGATCACTATAAAAGTTTTTTTTTAAAAGATTTCGTAGTGTTTGTGTAAGCCTATAATTAAAGTCATATGCGTTTATGGATTGTTTTAGATGAGTTTTGGTTAAAATCGTTGAAAAAAATCGAGACCTAGACCGTTGAAACACACAGAGGAATGCTGAAGACGATGATTACTGTAGCAACTAGCCGCGAGTAGTCGAACTGAGAAGCTGAGCCGCACTGCAAAATGAGAGAGGAGGTGAAGCCGTCCAAGCCAGCCACGGCTTGGAGCCGCTGCTAGGCTCGAGTTGGCCTCAGCTCCATGGCGCGTGCAAGGAAGATTCCATGCGGAAGCTATCTCCTCACGGAAACTAGGTGCAAAAGTTGCTGCGCAGGGACCCGAGTCATGGGCACCCACCCAGATCACAGTCCATGGGTTTTTCCCATAGGCCATGATCACTGTGGTGGATGCATTGGACCAGTGATTTTTTTTTTTTTTTTAGATTTTTGGTCCCATACCAGTTGAAGTTTGTTTATTGTAATAGTTAATATTCTTTGAATATGTTGCATGAAAAATAATAGTAAAGAAAATTTAGGATTAAATAAGACCATTAATTAATTGATGTGTTTAACTCTATTATATGGATACTTAGGTTAAAAGAATAGAAAAGCATAAAAACATTTACAATGTTCTAGTGTGCTTATTATTATTATTTTTTTGTACTCTATGTGCGCGTTTTTCAAAGACCAAAGTCTTTGGGAAATTTATAACAAGAAAAATAATTTTCAAATTAAAAAAAATGGTTATTTTGAACTTGGACAAAAATTAATTCTTGGATATTTTCTCAAAGGATTGAATCCTTGACATAGAAAATATTTTAGATTTAGATATTTTTGTAAGTTAAAACAGAAAGCCATTTTTGTTTTATTTTTGCGCTAGAAAATTATTTTTGTCAAATTAAACTTGAGACCAAAGTCTCTAAAAAGTTTAAAAGGAAATTTTTTGAAATAATTAATGTCTTAACTATATAAAATAAATTCATAGAAATCTCTTAAAGGGTTTTACCTTGACACAGAGATTTATGAATTTAGATATTCGACAAAGAGTTAAGGGATAATTAATGGATATTTTTGAAAAGGATATTTTCTTTAAAAACCCTTGTTTTAAAAGTCTAAGTTGGAGAAGGGTTCCAACGGCTCCATGGCTTCCATCACGATCCTCATTAGATATCGTAGGTCCCCTTACATCATCCTGGGAGTGAACCCGTATAAGATGGGGATACCATAAGGATCTAGAACTAATGGATGGATGTAATTAATAACTCGAGACACGTGTTATAATCGAGTAGCCCACGTTAGAAGTTATAGTGCGAGGAATCTCCATAGGAAATAAGAAGAAACGGTCATCCCACGATGGAGTTATCTTCTAAATCATTACCTAAAAGGAAAATTAATTTGTGGTGGTTAATACACTTAGCTTAAGAAACTGCTAATCTTTCCAAGAAACTATGTTAGTTTTTCTAAGAGCCAATTTAATCGTATTAAAGATAATATTGATAGGGTTAACTATTATTGAATTTAGTATGAGGATAAACTACACAAATTATTTTTGTTTTTTCACAAACTAAGATTTTTTTTTTTTTATTTTTGATTTTTTAGAAATGGTTGGTGGAGGTTTTTTTAGTCCTTTGGCCGTTATTCTCTGAGAGAATAAGTCAACAGGTCCAAATTATGTAGACTGGAAAAGGAACTTGGATATAATACTCACTACTGAGGAGAATAAGTATGTCCTCTACGAAACTTGGCCTTCTATCGTGGAGGTTCCACTGATATTGGGTGTGAGGCTGAGAAAGCATGGAAGAAGACTGATGAGATGGCTTGTTGCTATATGTTGGCCTCCATGTCTAATGTGCTCCAGTTCAAACACGAGCACATGGCCACTACGTATGACATAAGCCAATTATTAGCCATGATGTTCGCTGATAAAAGTCGGCCCACAAGGCTGGAAACTCTTATGACGATCATAAACACTAAGATGGTTGAGGGAGCATCAGTCAAGAAGCATATGCTCAAAATGATTGCTACTTTATTGGAAGCGAAAATCTTAGGGGTTGTAATTGACCCCGAGAGTCAAGTAGACATGATTCTTGAATCTCTACTGGGCTCTTTTACTCAGTTCAAGTTGAACTACAACTAGAACAAGTTAAACATAAGTTTAACCGAGTTAATAAAAGAGCTCTAAGTGGCAGAGAAAGTTATGAAACTAGAGTCTAAGGCTATGATTGCTAAGGCTTCTTCTTCCATATCTAGGCCCAGGCCCAAGAAGTTGAAGAAGAAGAAAGGAAACACAATAGCCCAGCCTAAGAACCAGTCCAACAAGCCAAAAGGCAAGTGCTTCAAGTACGAGCGTAAGGGACACTACAAAAAGGGGTATCCAAAGCTTCAAGCCAAAAAAAACCCTACAGGTATTGTTCTCTATTTAAAGTCAATTTCAATGGTTGGATCAACTTTCACTTGGATTGTTAATTTTGGAGCCACTGATCATATTTGTAACTCCTTGCAGTGGTTTAGGAAGATAAGAAGACTCTAGAAGGGCGAGCATGGACTACGATTAGGAAATGAAACGCATGTATGGGCCCTTGCAGTGGGAGAGCTGGATCTTTTTTTTTATTATAATATAGTAGTTATTTTGAAGGATATTTTATATGTACCTAGATTTAGACATAATTTGGTTTCCGTTGCAAAACTTATAAATCAGGGATATTCTGTTTCTTTCCATTTTGGTATTATTATCAGTAGAAATAGAGAAGTTCTTTGTTCTGGGCACATGTATGAAAACTTATTCTTCTTAAATCCTACAAACAATCAAATAAATAATGCTCAATCCGAACCTTTAAGTAAGAAGAGAAAAATCAATGTTAATGACTATATCTTTTGCATATAAGGTTGGGTCATATTAACTCAACTAGGATTCAGAAGTTAATCCATGATGGGCCTTTAGGCTCATTAAGATTGGAAGTTAGCCTCAGTCCTTATGGAAAAAGTGACCAAAAGGTTATTCATCCAAAAGGTTGATAAGGCCAAGGAGATATTAGGCCTTGTTCACACTGATATGTGTAGTCCTTTGTCTACACCAGCTAAAGGGGGTTTAAAGTACATCATTACTTTCACGGATGATTGTACAAGGTTTGGTTATATCTAGCTAATGAGGTACAAGTCTGACACTTTTGACAAGTTCAAAGAGTTTAAGGCTGAAATGGAGCGTCAGATAGGTAAACTGATCAAAACCTTACAATCATATCGTGGTGGAGAGTACTTCCTCGGTGAGTTCAAGGATTACAGGTATATCATGGGATAGTATCCTAGCTCTTTTTTCCGGGGACACCCCAACAATGGAGTAACTGAGCGAAGGAATATAATATTGATGGAAATGGTTCGAAATATGATTTCTCATGCTACTCTTCCGGTCTCTTTTGGGGATATGCCCTGGAAATAGCGACATACATTCTGAACTTGGTGCCTTCTAAGTCAGTACCTAGGATGCCCTATGAGATATGGACTGGGCATTAGCTAAGTCTAAATTATCTCAACATATGGGGCTGCCCAGCTTATGTACTGATCAAGGGAGACAAGTTACAATCACGATCAAAATTATGCTATTTTGTTGGGTATCCAAAAGGGACCAAATGAGGTTACTTTTATCATCCCAAGGAGTAGAAAGTACTGGTAAATACTAATGCTAGATAATTGGAGGATGATCAAAGTACTTCCACTAAAGGTTTAACAATGTTGGAACTCAAGGAGAAGTTATCTTTGGAATCAACTTCTTCAGACCCAATTGTGGAACAAGAAGAGGCAAAGCTTCAAGAACCTATACAAATGGAGCCTTATTGTAGTGGAAGGATATCTAGGGTTCCAGAAAGTTAGATTGGAGAGGCTTTTGAGCTGGTCTCTGATCATCAGAAACAAGATCCAACTAGATACGTAGAGGCTATTGCTCATGCCAATGCAAATATATGGCATGAAGCAATAAAAGCCGAGATTGAGTCTATGTACTTCAATTAAGTTTGGGATCTTGTAGCTTCACCTGAAGGAATAAAACCCATTGGGTGTAAGTGGGTACACAAAAGAAAAAGAGGAGTGGATCGGAAGATGGAAACCTTCAAAGCTACACTTTTGGCGAAAAGGTATACTCAAATAGAGAGAATCGACTATGAGAAAACCTTTTCCTCGGTAGCCATGCTTAAGTCCAT